>CAWUFW010004444.1:0-1200000 GCA_963921515.1 Calotriton arnoldi
TGAGTCGGTTGGAATTCACAGGCTTTCCATCGTACTGCGCGGGTCGTACGGCGGCGAGACGTGTCGGTCGGTACTTTATCCCGGGACGTGTCGGTCGGTTCACTTTACAAACGGAATCGGAATCGACCCCTTAGTGTAACGTTTGTATGAAGCTGGGCAATTTGGGTTGTTCCCAATATGGTTGCGAGAATCACACCTGTAGCAAGACATATTCACAATAGGTTTCTTGAAAGGTACTCTATTCGGCCTATTTCTAACCTCTAATGCGGAAATATGATCTCCTATTTGAGAGAGTGCAGAAACAGAAACGCTGTTGGAGGAAGAATCATTAGAAATAACTCTAGATGAAATAATTGAGCTCTCAATCCCTTTAGCAATTTCAATGGTTTCTGCTAAGGTGGGGTCTCTGCATCCCAAAAGTCTTTCTTGAATTTTTTTAGAGTAGCAGCTGTAAACAAACTGGTCCCTTAAACAAGTGTTAAGAACAGGTCCGAAATTGCAGGTAGATGCCAAGAGTCTTAATGCTGATATGTAATCTTCAACAGACTCATCAGCGCTTTGCTTTCTACGCATAAAATTGAAGCGTTCTAAAAGGACATTGGGTTCCTCTGCGAACTTTCTGTTGAGTCTAGCAATGCCCTCTGAGTACACACTCCATCCCTCTTGTGCGCCTGGAGGAGGTTGAATTTGAGGCAAGTTGTTAAAAACTTGTTGACCTTCATAGCCTAAATGACCAAACAGTAAAACAAACTTCCTTTTTGGATCATACTCAATAGCGTCATTTGCAAGCAGATAATTCTGGAACATACCCAACCATTGTTTCCAGGGGATATGGGGTTTACCAGGAAATGAGGAATAGAAAGTAGCTGACTGTTGGTAGCCATAGTAACAATTAAACAAAACACATAAAAATAATAAGTAAATAGAGTTAGGCAATCAAAATGAAACGGTGTGCCTGTAATTGAAAGCAGGCAGTGCCACAAAAGTAATACAAGTTAGTAAAGAGTGGTGTGCCTGTCACCGAAGTGCAGGCAAATCTTACCGCACAATTGGCATGGAAGTTGAAGATCCTCCTGTGAGAGCTAGTAGAAGAAAATCCCACACTCCGATGAGCGCTGAATCCTGAATTGCGAGTGCGCGCTAAAAGCACAGAAAAGCTCTAGTTGGGCGAAGGTGAGAGGAAGGAGGTACTCGCGTCGCTTTGAAACGAAGTACAACGTGCAGGAAATGAAATAAAAACGGGCGATAGAGATTTCCTGAAATTGACAGGAAATCCCTCCCCTTGTGGCGTGAAGCGTGAAGGACGTCTCGGCACAGTGAGCCAATGAAAGAGGTGGACTGTGATAATCCAACGAAGACTGAAGCGCGGAGATAGGAAACGGCAAACGTGGGCTCGAAAGCGTCGAAGAAATAGCAGAAAATGGAGAGGTACGATGAAATCCAGTTGGTGGGTCGCTGCTTCCAATCGTCGCCAAATGTGGAAGTAGGTATCATGAGGCAGAGATAAGATTAAGCAGGTTTATTGAAAGAATTAAGAAGATTACAATGTGACCCACAACTGCAGTCTCCGGCGCTGTTATTCAAACTGCCCAAGAAAACAGTTGAGGCAGTTTGCATAACAGCGTCGGAATAGAGAATCCACATTGAAGGAAAACTGCGCCCGTGACAAGCGCGTGAGGGACAGCTTGCTCTTAAAGAGAAAGAGCGAGCTGTGACCACAACACGTATGCACTGACAAACATGCAAACCAGAAATGGAAGTGGCTATGGGAACAATTATTGTGAGAACAGGCACCGACATGGAGACTAATTAAATTCTTTTAAAATTCAAATTGAGATCCTTTCCCGGAACGAAGTGATCGAGAGATCCTTTCGCCTGGGCCGTTTCAGAGATGGTACAGCCTCCTCCCCTCCCTTGTTCACGTTTGGATTAGACCCTCCCAGTGGTGGGTGTTCATGTGTTGCACATTAGCCGTATTCGCCTTCCTATGGTTATCTGCTGTACCTTTAGCAGAGCCCCTCTCAGGTGTTTTGTCAACACCAAACTGGAAAGTAGGTGAAGTCGAGGGTAGATGCTGCTACTTAGCATACACCAGACACTAGCACCTCAAGTCACCCACCTGGAGAAGGAGGCAGTGTAGTAGGTGTCATGGAGGCAGTGTAGTATGTGTCATGGAGGCAGCGTAGTATGTGTCATGGAGGCAGTGTAGTATGTGTCATGGAGGCAGCGTAGTATGTGTCATGGAGGCAGTGTAGTATGTGTCATGGAGGCAGCGTAGTAGGTGTCATGGAGGCAGCGTAGTAGGTGTCATGGAGGCAGCGTAGTATGTGTCATGGAGGCAGCGTAGTAGGTGTCATGGAGGCAGTGTAGTGATCTTGAAGGGGCCCATCTAGTGGATGATGTCACAATAAATCTCAAAACCGCAGCAGACGTCATCAAACAAAGCGACGTTCTAGAACTCCCGTTGTCGATGGTTAGTGATGCAGGGCGGAGTAAAGAGAACTTTGACCTTTAGCCAAGGCTTTGGGCCTTAGGGAGTTTATGCTACTGCGCAGAGTATGACGATTGCAGCATATTCAGAGATATAATATTATGATGGGCTCTGAATCGTCTGAAGGAGGCCACAAACAAAGCAGGCAATGACGTAACATACAATATGCGCTCAGAACAAATGCTATAGGTCTTCCATACGGATTCCTTTGCCTCGTATTGCAGAAAGACATGGTGCCAAGGTGTTCGCGCTTCCTTTCTCTTCCTTTCAAGCAGCTGCAGAAACTGACAGGCAGCAGCACAATGTAATCTGTATGTCTGCTTTCCGCGGTGGCCTACTAATGTCAGTTAAGATGGCACGCAGCAGCTGAGCTAGCATGATAAATACTCCCAGACATTCATTCATCCTCCAGAGCCGTGCCACGTAGGCTTTGGGCCTATGATGGATAGCGGCAGCAGAAGAAAGAGGGCAACCCGTTAGCAACGACATGTGAACAGACTGCACGGGGCACATCTCCTAATACTGGTCCAGCTCATACTTACCTGTTCCTGATGAACTCTGAAAGAACCCGACAGGTGATGAGGATGCAATATTAATTGTACGCACTCTTACACACAGTCATGTTCAACCTACCACAGCGCTGTTCATGGTATTGCTGCTTCTTTTTCCCAATCTATTTCATTTTGTTTCTTCTTAAGGAAGAACCTTCTCACTGCGCTGGGTTGTTCACTGAAGCAGAGGGGTAATGCAGACGTTGACATCAATTAATGGTGGCCATGACTAGCTCCTACCTAGAGCTTGCATGTGCTACCCCTGGCATTTACCGCATGTGCTAGGGGCCAGGAAGGCAGAAGGAGGAATAGAAAGTAACAAGCAATGGCAAAGTCAATAGGTCTCACATCTACATGATGTATTGTCTTTGCCAATGTGTTTTATCCACGTTGAGAGTGGCATGGCATGGAGTTAAGAGGAGTGTTGTAGAGTGAAGGGGTGCAGAGTAGAGTACAGTGGCAGTGGAGTGGTGTGGTGTGGGGTGGAGTAGAATGGGATAGAGAGGGGTGGAGTAGAGTCGGATAGAGAAAAGTGGAGTAGAGTGTCGTAGGGTGGAGTGGCACAGAATGTAGTGGAGTAGAGTAGAGTGGAGTAGTGTCAAAAGTGGATCAGTGTAGAGTGGAGTGGTGTAGAGTGGAGTGGTGTAGAGTGGATTGGTGTAGAGTGGATTGGTGTAGAGTGGAGTGGCGTAGAGTGGATTGGTGTAGAGTGGATTGGTGTAGAGTGGATTGGTGTAGAGTGGAGTGGTGTAGATTGGAGTGGTGTAAAGTGGAGTGGCACAGAGTGATGGAGTGTTGTGGAGTAGAGTGTCAGAGAGGAGTGGCGTAGAGTGGAGTGGTGAAGAGAGGAGTAGAATGGCGAGGAGTGGAGTGTTGCAGAGTGGGGTGCCGTAGAGTGGAGTAGACTGTCAGAGTGGAGTAGTGGGTCATAAAGTGGAGCAGAGTGAAGTAGAGTGGAACAGCATAGAGCAGAGTGGCGTAGTGTAGAGTGGCATGGCTTAGAATGGCAGAGTAGAGTGTCAGAGTGGAGTGGCGTCAAGTGGAGTGGCGTCGAGTGGCGTCAAGTGGAGTGGCGTCAAGTGGAGTGGCGTCAAGTGGAGTGGCGTCAAGTGGAGTGGCGTCAAGTGGAGTGGCGTCAAGTGGAGTGGCGTAGCGTGGAGTGGCGTAGCGTGGAGTGGCGTAGCGTGGAGTGGCGTAGCGTGGAGTGGCGTACCGTGGAGTGGCGTAGCGTGGAGTGGCGTAGCGTGGAGTGGCGTAGCGTGGAGTGGCGTAGCGTGGAGTAGAGTGGAGTAGAGTGGAGTGGTGTAGAGTGGTGTAGAGTGGTGTAGAGTGGTGTAGAGTGGTGTAGAGTGGTGTAGAGTGGTGTAGAATGGTGTAGAGTGGTGTAGAGTGGTGTAGAGTGGAATAGAGTGGAATAGAGTGTCATGGAGCAGAGTGGCATAGAGCGGAGTGGCATAGAGTGGAGTGGCATACAGTGGAGTGGCATAGAGTGGAGTGGCATAGAGTGGAGTGGCATAGAGTGGAGTGGCATAGAGTGGAGTGGCATAGAGTGGAGTGGCATAGAGTGGAGTGGCATAGAGTGGAGTGGCATAGAGTGGAGTGGCATAGAGTGGAGTGGCATAGAGTGGAGTGGCATAGAGTGGAGTGGGATAGAGTGGAGTAGGATAGAGTGGAGTAGGATAGAGTGGAGTGGCATAAAGTGGAATGGCAAAGAGTGGAGTAATGTGGCATGGAGTGGTGTAATGTGAAGTAGCGCAGTGTGGCATAGAGTGTTAAAGAGTGGAATTTTGTGAAGTAGAGTGTCAGAGTGGAGTGGCATAAAGTGGAGTAGAGTGTAGCAGAGTGTGTAGAGTGGAGTGGCATAGAGTGGAGTACATTGTTGTAGAGTGGCACAGTGTGGAGTGGCGTAGAGTGGAGTGGCATAGAGTGGTGTAAAGTGGAGTGGTGTAGAGTGGAGTGTCTTAGAGTGGAGCATCGCTGAGTTGAGTGGCGTTTCAGAGTGGAGTGTCACAGAGTAGAGTGGAGTAGAGTGAAGTAAAGTGTTGTTGTGCGGCATAGATTAGAGTGTAATGCCATGGAGTATCATAAATAGGAGCAGAGTGGCGTGGAGTAGAGTGTATTAGAGTGAAGTGGAGTGGGGTAGTGCGTCAGAGTGGAGAGGCATAGTGCAGCATAGAGTGGAGAAAAGTAGAGTGGAGTAACGGAGTGGAGTAGAGTGGAGTGGCATAGAGCAGAGTATGCATGGTGTGGTATCACACTGCTATTATAGGCAACACATTTACCATTACATTTGCACAGACATAAAACTACAGCACACACAAACCATAATGTGTTGAAATTGGCATCACCTAGGGCCAGATGTAGGACCCTTCCAATTTGCGAGTTGCAAATTGCATCGTTTAGCTACTCGCAATTTGCGACTCGCAAAATGGAATTTACTACAGTGTCTCAGACACTGTTTGCGATTCCTAATGGGGTCGCAAATTGCCTGCCTCATTAATATTAATGAGTCAGGTGTAATTTGCACCCCCATTGGGAATGGCTAGCACTCCCAGGGATGGCGGCCTGCTGGGGTCAGCAGATCACCATGCCTGGGACTGCTTTTTAAATAAAGCAGTTTTAAAAAAAAAAACGCAGCCCATTTTCCTTAAAGCAAAACTGGATGCATTTAAAAAGGAAAAAGGAATAATTTGTTTCATTTTTTTTAGAGTAGGCAGTGGTCCGTGGGACTACTGCCTGCTCTTCAAAAAATATTTTCACTGACAGTCACAAAGGGGAAGGGGTCTCCTGGGGAGCCCTTCCCGTTTACGAGTGGCTTACCACCCTTTCAAAATGGGTGGCAAACTGTGAGTGCTTTGCGACCGCAATTGCGATTGCAAAACATTTGTACATTGAAGTAGGACTCGCTATTAGGAAGGGACGCCCTTGGCACGCCCCTTCCTATTAGCGAGTCGCAAACCCTACTTTGCGAGTCTGTAATAGGTTACAGACTCGCAAAATATGGTTTATACATAGGGCAGACCTATTTTGTGGGCGCAAACGGGCCAATTTCCTGTTTGCGACCGAAAGAATTGGTCGTACATCTGACCCCTAGTGTATTCATTTCTTTTGCTCATATTAAAATATTTGTTTCCACCACAGTTCAGAATTACAAAAAAATGTGCTTCATTTGTTCTTTCCTAATTCTGATAAATTGTGAAATATGTGTACAGTTAATTTACTGGCATTTAAATTTTGTTGTGTGCATGGAAAAATAACACCCCACAGCCTTTGCTTTCAACCCCAGTACCCAACAATATTGTCATATAAATCTTCTCACTTTGCAGTCAGAGAAAGAAAAGGAAACACCAACATCCCTCGGAAGACACAGCCTAACATTTGGCATATGTGTTTAAATGCACAGCAAATGTGACAAGATAAAAACAAACTTTATAGGCATGTTTATTGCTCATTCACTTCTGAATACCAGCATGGTTATTTTGTTTTTTTTTCCAGCACCCACCACCCCCCATGGCATGGGTGTGAATTTCAGGAAGAGGATTCTTTAAGTTATGTGTCAGTAAAGAGTACTTGCCAAAATAAACAAGCTTGTAGACATAAAATTGTTCCTCACAGGCATGTGAGATTGATGGTTGTGGCAGAGATAAGCAGAAAGATAGGGGGCAGGAAACCTTTTCAAAGAAATACAGCACGTTTACTGCTGTGAACTAGCATACAAGGGAGACAACTAAAACACGTAGTCTGCTGGCCTGCCTCACGAAAAAGAAAAAAAAAAAAGAGTTCCCAGAAAGCGTGCATCATGAAAGAATACAAGGAGCCAGTCAGAGAGGTGGTAAACAAGCTTTGCTCCATGGGAGGATCAAAGACATGATGGACAGCAGCGGCATTGTGAGCTCCCCGCTTTACCAGCTACAGCGGGGGCGGGTTGTTTTATGGGCCTCTTCTGTCTGCAGCTTGACAGACAAAAGCTCCTAATTAACCAAAGAAAGATTGGTTGATGGTAAAGGGAAAGACGCATGGAAGGTTAAAATGAATGATGAGTGAAAGGCTGCATGGGTGAGTGAAATGGTGGGTGGATGAAAGGATGCATGGGTGGGTGGATGTGTTAAAGGACGCGTAGGAGGGAGAAGGATGGGTGGGAGAAAGAATGGGTGAAAGGATGTATGTGTTGGCGAAAGTATGGATGAAAGAGTGGATGGGTGAAAGGATGTGTGGGTGAGGGAAAGGATGGGTGAAAGAGTGGATGGGTAAAAGAATGCAGGGGTGGGTGAAAGGGTGGTTAGGAGAAAGGGTGCAATGGTGAAAGGATTTGTGAGTGGAAGAAAGGATGGGTGAAAGGGTGCATGGCTGAAAGGATTTGCGAGTGGGAGAAAGGATGAGTGACAGAATGGGTGTGTGGGTGAAATAATGGGTGAATGGGTAGATGGGTGAAAGGATGCATGGGTGAGTGAAAGGATGGGTGAGTAAAAGGATAGGTGAAAGGATTGATGGGTGAAAAGATGCATGGGTGAAAGTATGTGTGGGTGGATGTAATGATGAGTGAGTGGGTGAAAGGATGTGTGAGTGAAAGGATGTGTGAGTGAAAGGATGGGTGAAAGGGAAGATGAAAGGATGCATGGGTGAGTGAATGGGTGAAAGGATGGATGGGTGACATGATGGGTCGAAAGGGTAGATGGAATGGTGAAAGACTGAATGATGGATGAAAGAATGAATGGGCGGCAGGATGTGAAGATGAAATGGTTGAAAAGGGTTGTGCTAACTTGGTTCCATTAAAGCTTTGGTTCAAAGTGGGAGGTATTTTAATTTTCTGGCTACTCCCTTGCTGGACAGCCTAAAACAAATAAAGCCAGCAAATAGAAGGAAACAAATGTGATTTACAAAACACAAAGCCAATAGTAAGCAATGTGCGGAATGCATTCTTAGGGAAGCTTTCACCATGTCCCCAATATGTGTTTGCAACTAGATAGCTGTGCTCTCTGGTAGGCTATGACCTAAAAAGGCCTATGGCAGTCCTGTTCTCTTTTTGCAGTTCCCAGTCTTTGAATTTCCACTTTTCTCTCACAAGCTAAAAGAAGACTGTTCAGGGACTTGAAGTTGGACAGTGGGTTGAATATGTGATGCCATCAGCGATTAAAGGGTGTGTGAGGTCAAGTCCTTTACTCCTGGTACGTTGATGAATTCACATCCACAAATACGGGCCTGATGGAACTTATGTGCCCTCCTTCAAGGGGCAATGTGCTCTTACAAGTTTGCTTTTGCTCACCAAAGGAGTGTAGCAATCTAGTCTACATCAAAGGAGGCACATCTCTTACGAGGTTTGTACCTGAAATGGATATTTCTCTTAGAGGTGCGTTGCAGCCCAGGCTATCTGATGTCTGGGAAAAAAGGATGTCGAATTTACTGAGGATGGTGACTATGATGAAACCATTCTATGTTATGCTGAGAAATGGCAGCCCATCGAAAGACTGCTCTAACAAATCAGACCCAACATATTAGAGCTGATAAACATTTTGGGCCTTCTTCACAAAGTTAAATTTACTTTTAAGTCATTTACACTTAGTAAGCCAAGCTCCAGACATGGCCAACCGCTGTAACTGGAACACCCTCCCTTAGACAATAATGGAGGTAGTGAATTAAAATACCCCACAGGAAATATCGTTAAATGAAATTAGATTTGAAATAGTTAAACATACAAATAATTAACATGTAATGTTAAAACATATAATAGTACATTTTTGATATTTACTTAATTATGAAATATTTTAATACTTTCTTTTGAATTTAAACAAATGTAATAATACATTTTATTAAAAAGAACAACAAACTTAATTTTAATTACTTAAACGCATCATGTTAAATAATTATTAATGCATACTAAACTATTTTTTTATTTTGGTGAGGATTTTTTTTTATTTTAAACTTCAGAAGTAACTTACACTTGGACTTTGTGAAGAAGCAAAAAGTAGTAAACTTACTCAAAAGTGTAAATTACTCAAAAATATGATTTACCCAGGTGAATCTTGCCCTTTGTTTTTATTTTCAGGTTGGATTCATCAGGTCATTTCTGACAAATGCAGTGCAGTTTTTTTTTCTTCCTTTTTCAGTGTAACTCTACAATTCTGCCTTACCTTCTTTACTAAATTTACAACTCACGATCTCACATTTTTCTTACTATAACATTCTTCCTAGCTGCACATTTATTTTTAATTCTTTTTAAAAATATGTTTTCTCCCTTTATGATAACCACATTGTTAATGCCTTTCTGTACTTCTTTTCCAGCTGGCCTGACTCCCTCTCCTCTGTCTTCCTCATAACAAATTGAAAACGTATTTCTACAACTCATATTTCCCTAATAAATCATGCTTTCTGGCAATTTTAATGTTATGTTTCAACTAAATAAACCCTGAATGCCTTCTATTTTACTATTTGTCATACATTTTCTTCATTTATGGTCTCCCTTGGATACAGAATACAAACTCTGGCATGTTATTTTTCTTACATCACTTTTTTCCTTGAAATATACTCACATTTCAAGAAATAAGTCACTGGTCAACAGAGTTTTTCTAGCAGTTTTTCTCCAACTTGGCATTTAGGAAATTGGAGATCAATCATTCTAAGATACACCAGGGAAAATGTATCTTCAGTAGGACAGTAGTATAATAGAAGAGATTTGCTGTTTTATCAAGAAGTATTCGAATGGCACAGGAGAAGAAAGGTGGAATAACATTTTCCACCAGAGTAATTCTGTATTATAGGTAGTGGCTATAGCTCATCGGCTGCTCAAAGTGATTCATGTTGCTGAATGTACCAGACAGGCTGTGGAGGACTAGAATGATGGAACTGTTAATTAATTTGGTCTAGGTATAATTGAGGATGGACAATAATAGAGCTTCAGTGCAATAGACTATTTGGAATACAGATTTAATTGTGATGACAGTTTAAAAAGGGGCATGTCACATCAACTAGCTCCACTTAAGGAGGTTCTCATGAGTGAGAAAGATTGTCTCGCTCTGAAGGGATATATACAGAATTTAAAAGCGGTCAAAGCAGAGAAGGAATTTGTGAACGCTTCATTAACGGTGCAATATTGAGGATGCTAAATCAGTTTACAAGAATAGGAGGGTTGAGAGGGCTGGTAATTGTACCAGATAAATCTTTAAGTACTTGAAAGAGGTTTCTACTAACAGACCCTTACTGAGCCCGCTGGATGTTCACAAGAGACCATCTCCACTCCCAGCATCCAAGTTTTTTTAAGAGAATGTTATTTTTGATTTGGGAGAACATTATGTAGACTAATGCATCAGCCAAGGACAAAGAGGATGTGGGGCATGCTTCAAGCACACATTTTATTTTGGGTATATTTCCTCAAGTTGTTCCAACCTTTTCCCTATCCAAGCTCAACCCAGCCAAGACTGAGGGTATTATTAAGAGTATGACTCCATGTCCAGGAGATTCTTATGCTACCCTACTTTTTTAGGAGCATGCTCCTGCAATGATTGGTTTACTTCTCTAGAGTATAGGATTTCTTAGCACCCATTACAAGAAAAAAGATTTGTTAGACACAGAAAGATTACTAAAGCAATCATATTATAAAAGTTATAATGTGCAAATAAAACATACAAATTCATGTAATTAGGATTGACATATATATGTGTGGTGGTATTCCACTCTTATAATGACTATTTTAAAATCTGCCCAGCTAAGGTTAAAAATTTCATAAAGCAGCTGGTATGTTTTGTATTGGTCTTTTGAAACACATCAAAGAAACTTCTGTAATTATTCTAATATTACTGTTAAGAAATATCGGATGCAAGTACTTCTTGCGTAGCTCAAGCAAGTTGGGAAACAAGCAAAGCATATGTTACAGTCTCATCATAGGAATGGCATATCTGACAGAGCATCTACTTCTTTTTGGATCGATTCCATAATGCTTCAAATTGGAGAAGAGAAATGTATAAAAATCTAAATCTTAAAAATGCTTTTTTTATTTGTGAGATAATGGTGGGGTCCAAGTAAAATTGTCTTTTCAACGTACACATAGTTTGTAAATAGCTGTAATTTTTGTATTTTTATGATTGATCTAAACTGAATGAAAAGTGGATAGCTCTAATGTTTCCCTTTATTAGAAAGTTATCTTGTGACCTCTTTATCTTAGAGAGTACAGGCATCAGTGGTAATTGGCACTCATATATTAATGTTCTTAGTAAATCCACCAAAGACTGCAACTGTCCAGTTGTTAAACTTAATGACTTTATAGCTATTTTTTTAAAGTGGCTCCATCTGAAATCATACAGTCGCAGACATAATTGATAAAGTTAAAATTATTCATAGCTATCAAGGATGTAAACACTAATTCTAATCTTAGATGGCAATGAGGCATTGATGATTTTAGATTAAAGATGATCCTGATATGTCTTATGAACAATTTCTCAAGTATTTATATAACTTGTAGTTTGAACATAAATACTCTGTATAAAACCAGAGTGATTAGCTTGATAGTTGAGAAAGTAATTGTTGGGCAGATAGTCCCACCCATATTTCCTAGAGAAGCATTAAATCACCCTTGAGACATCAACATGTTTAACAGATGCATGATGTGTGTATTTCAAGTACGTTTCATATTTATTACACCCCAAGGTAAGTATAATGTGTGATCTAGTTGATTCTTTTATTTTTTACAACCTAGGTGAACCTGGGTGTAGCAAATCCAAAGTAAAGCATTTTAGTTTTCCTGTGATTTATCTTCAGTATATTCAGACTGCTATATTCTTAAATTCTATTTTATGGTCCGGGTTAGAAATGGGGGTCTCTAGTTGGCAAGGGCTTGCACCTTTGTCCTAGTAGGGACCCTTCTTCTTAGTCAGGATAAGGGAGTTACACTCCTAAAATAACCCCTGCTCACCCCCTTGGTAGCTTGGCACGAGCAGTCAGGCTTATTCTAGAGGCAGTGTGTAAAGCATTTGCACATAACCAACAGTAATACAGTGTAAGCACTACAAACGGACACCACACCAGTTTAGAAAAATATCCAATATTTTTATATACTTAAAACAAGACCAAATACGATAAAAATCCACTATACGGTACTTCAAAAATAGTTACTTCTCAAAATGTCTTTAAGTTGCAAAATACGTTGAAAAGCACAGTTTGTACGAGTCGGTAGCTCGGTCCGAGCCTACCGCGATGCTGAAAACAACAGAGTCTCGCAGTTCCCGCTGACCGCGTCGGTATGGGCCAGCAACAGCGGGACAGATTCGTTCACAGTACCTTTCTTAGTGCGGCTCACACAGGCGTGCGAGTCGGTCTTGGCATCCGTCGCGATGCAAAATGGAAGCGGTGCAAGGTGCGGTGTCCCTCGATGCGGTGCGAGCAGCGGCTCGGTGACGATCGTGCAGACGGTGTCGGTGAGACCAAGGCTTGCGGTGCAGGGCGAGTCGGTGCTCGATGCGGTGCTGGCAGGCTGCGGTGCGGGTGACAGAGCCGGTTGTGGCGTTCGTCGCGGTGCAAGGTGGAAGCGGTGCAAGGTGCGGTATCCCTCGAAGCGGTGCGAGCAGCGGCTCGGTGACGATCGTGCAGATGGCGTCGGTGAGACCAAGGCATGCGCTGCAGGGCGAGCCGGTGCTCGATGCGGTGCTGGCAAGTTGCGATGCGAGCGACAGAGCCGGTTGGCGGGAATTGGCGCTGGCCGAGCCGGACAGCTGTGCGTGACGAGTTGGTCACGGGTGTCGAGCCAGCAGCGACCGTGTCGGTGAGCCCAGGCCAGCGAGGTGAAGCGAGGCGATGCAGGTCGCGGTGTCTCTCGATGCGGTGCAGGCAGCGGTTCGGTGACGGAGTCGGTGAGACCAAGGCTTACGGTGCAGGGTGAGTCGGTGCGGCTTGCGGTGCCTTCGGGACACAAGGCCAGCGACGGAGTCGGTTGACAGAGTCGGTCGCGGTTCCCTCTTCTCTGTGGCAACTGAAACAGCAGTTCCAGGAGCGGTACCCAGAGGTTGGTGAAGTCTTTGCAGTCCCTGAGACTTCTTAACAGGAGGCCAGCTCGGTTTCAGGCCCTTGGAGATACTCAGCACAAGTAGATAAAGTTCAGTCCAGTCCTTTCACTGCCCAAGGCAGAAGCAGCAGCTGCAGGCCAACCCAACAAAGCAACAACACAGCAAAGGGGCAGTACTCCTCCTGGCAGCTCTTCCAGCTCTTCGTCTTGGCAGGTTCCGTGATTCCAGCGAGATCTAAAGTTCTGGGGTTTGGGTCCCCCTTTTTATCCTCAATTTCTCTTTGTTCTCTGAAGGCAGAGAGGCCTTTGCCTAGTCCAAACCAGTTCTGGTCAGTCCTGGAGCACTTTGTTGACAAGTCTCCTTCTTTCCTTTTGCAGTGTAGGCCAGGGACATCAGACACACTGCAGGAGGTGGAGCCAGCATTGTGGAGGGAAGGCACAGCCCTATTCAGGTCCCAGGTGCAACTCCTCCCACCCATCTACATGTAGATCTTGCTATTCAGCCCTGTGCTGACTCACCCTGTCTCCTGGAATCCCCCAGCCCCTGTCACTCACACTCCAGACAGAGTTCAGGCATACTAAACTCGAATTTCTACCATGTTCCCTGGGTCAGTTAGGATCATAGGATGTAATAATCAAAACTGCCCATTCTGGCTTATGGGGAACAGGTAGCCTTGCAATAGTGAAAAACGAAGTAGGCTGTATTTCACTATCAGGACATGCCACACACACCAGGGCATGTCCTACCTTTCACATACAATGCACCCTGCAACAGGGGTATCTTGGGCCTACCTTAGGGGTGACTAACATGTAGAAAAGGGAAGGTTTAGGGACTGGCAAGTGTGTGCACTTGCCAAGTCGACATGGCAGCCCCAGGCTGCGCACAGGCTCTGCAATGGCAGGCCAGAGTTACACTTTACGGGCTGTTTGCGTGGGTGGCACAATCCAGTGCTGCAGCCCACCAACAGCATTTGGTCTATAGGCCCTGGCACTCGCAGTGCACTTTACTAGGGACTGACACATAGATCAAATAGGCCAATCATGGAAATACCAATCCATACACATTTTATACAGGAGCACTTGCACTTTCCCACTGGACAGCAGTGAGGAAAGTGCGCAGAATCATTACACCAGCAAAAACAGAGTCAAAAATGGGAGGTTAGAAAGCAAAAAGTCAGGGGAAACACGCCAAAAGATGCCAAGTCTAACACATGTCCCCTCCAGCTGAAAGTAGGGAGAACTACCCAACCCCATTGGAGTTCTCTTCACTAAGGCGGAAGAACCTGGACAGACCATCTGCGTTGGCGTGCTCTGTACCAGGGCGGTGTTCCACCGTAAAGTCCATTCCCTGTAGGGAGATGGACCACCTCAGCAGTTTTGGATTCTCACCCCTCATTTGCATCAACCATCTGAGGGGCCTGTGGTCTGTCTGAACCCGGAAGTGAGTCCCAAACAGGTATGGTCTCAGCTTCTTCAGTGCCCAGACCACAGCAAAAGCTTCCCTTTTTATGACACTCCACCTCTGTTCCCTGGGGAGTAGTCTCCTGCTAAGGAAGACTACAGGCTGATCCAGGCCCTCTTCGTTCAGTTGTGAGAGCACCGCTCCCACACCATGCTCTGAAGCGTCAGTCTGCATGACGAATTCCTTGGAGAAGTCAGGTGCCTTGAGCACGGGCGCTGTGCACATGGCTGCCTTCAGGGCATCAAAAGCTTTCTGGCAAGACTCAGTCCAGATCACCTTCCTGGGCTGCTTCTTGGAAGTCAGCTCTGTTAAGGGGGCAACAATGGTGCCATAGCCCTTAACAAATCTCCTATAGTAGCCGGTGAGTCATAAAAAGGCCCTCACCTCTGTCTGGGTCTTGGGGGGTTCCCAAGCCAGGATGGTGTCAATCTTGGGTTGTAGGGGCGCCACCTGGCCGCTTCCTACCTGGTGTCCCAAGTACACCACAGAACCCTGCCCGATCTGGCACTTACTGGCCTTGATCGTGAGGCCTGCATCTTGCAGAGCCCTCAACACTTTCTCAAGGTGCTGTAAATGTTCTTCCCAGCTGGAACTGAACACAGCAATGTCATCCAGGTAGGCGGCACTGAAATCCTCCAGTCCAGCCAACACCTGATTGACCAACGTCTGAAAGGTGGCAGGGGCATTCTTCAACCCAAAGGGCATCACCCGAAATTGGTAATGACCTTCTTGGGTTGAGAATGCTGACCTCTCCTTGGCCTCATCGGTTAAGGCAATCTGCCAGTACCCAGACATTAAATCAAACGTTCTGAGGAACCGGGCAGCTCCCAACCGATCAATGAGCTCATCAGCTCTGGGGATGGGGTGCGCGTCAGTCCTGGTGACGGCATTGAGCCCACGGTAGTCCACACAAAACCGGAGTTCTGGAGTGGCACCGGGTGCAGCAGCCTTTGGGACCAAGACCACTGGGGTGGCCCAAGGACTGTTGGAGGGCTCAATCACCCCTAACACCAACATCTTAGAGACCTCCTCTTTGATGCTGGCCCTGACCCGGTCAGTCAACCTGTAAATCTTGTGCTTCACAGGAGGGCTGTCACCAGTGTCCACGTCATGGCTACACCAGTGAGTAACACCGGGGGTCAGAGAGAACAGTGGGGCGAACTGTCCCAACAACTGGTGACTGTCCCCCTGCTGCTCCTGAGTCAGTGTAGGGGAAAGGATCACACCCTCCACTGACCCATCATGCTCCTTGGTAGACAGGAGGTCAGGGAGAGGCTCACTCTCCTCTTCCACCCCATCATCTGTAGCCAAGAGCATACTCACTTCGGACCTCTCGAAGTGGGGCTTGAGGCAGTTCACGTGAAGGACCCTCAAAGGGTTCCTTGGAGCCTGCAAATCCACCAGGTAGGTGGCGTCACTTTTGCGCTCCACCACCTCATATGGCCCAGTCCACTTGTCCTGCACTTTTTGCCCAGGTTGAAATTCGACCAGAGTGGCATTCTGGTCATACCACCTCTTCATTTCTTCCTGGCTTGCTTCTAAGTTCGCCTGAGCGAGTTTCCTGAAGCGGGCAGTTTGGTTTCTAAAGGCCAGCATGTAACTAAACACATCCTGGGGAGTTTTCCTGGGAGCTGCCTCCCAGCCTTCCTTTACCAAACTCAGAGGTCCTCTGACAGGGTGGCCATACAGGAGCTCAAGGGGCTGTACCCAAGAGACTTCTGAGGCACCTCCCTGTATGCAAAGAGTAGGCATGGCAAGAGGACGTCCCACTTACGCCTCATGGGTTCTGTTAGACCCTTGATCATGCCTTTCAAGGTCTGGTTGAATCTCTCCACCAGACCGTTTCCTTGTGGGTGGTAAGGCGTGGTGAACTTGTAGGTTACACCACACTCCTTCCACAGGGATGTTATATACTTGGATATGAAATTGGTCCCCCTGTCAGAAACCACCTCTCTGGGGAAGCCCACACGGGAAAAGATCCCCATTAACGCCCGGTCCACCACTGGCGCCGTCGTTGTCCGGAGAGGGATTGCCTCCGGGTACCGGGTGGCATGGTCCACCAAGACCAGGATGTACCTGTTGCCCATGGCTGTCTTGGGATCCAGTGGCCCCACAATATCCATCCCTACCCTTTCAAAGGGTGTTCCAACAACAGGAAAAGGTTGGAGAGGAGCTTTGACCTTCCTCCCACTCTTACCACTTTGCCTGGCAAGTTTGGCAAGACCTACAGTGTGCATCTGACTGCCTTCGCATTTGGGGCCAAAAGAAGTGGGTGACAAGCCTGTCAAAGGTCTTGTCCTGCCCCAAATGTCCTGCCAAAGGCACTTCATGAGCCAGACCCAGTAGGAAGGTCCTGAAGCGCTGGGGTACCAACAGCACACGGGCTGACCCAGGCTCAGCAACCTTAGGCTCACTGTATAGGAGACCATTCTCCCAGTAGATCAGATGTGACCCGGACTGATTACCAGCTGCCTGGTCTGCAGCCTGCCACCGCAGACCCTCCAGAGTAGGGCACTCGTTCTGCTCCCTGCAGAACTCCTCCCTGGTGGGACCCCCTTCTTGCTGCCAATGGGTCAGCTCAGAGATGTCTCCCAGTTCGGCTACCTGCTCCCCTGTAGGTACCGGGCGTCCCCCTCGAGGTCCGCCTCCTCCCGGTCCGTGGGAACTTCGGGGGCCGGTTTCCCGCGCCCCCTGCCCTTCCTCTTGGCAGGGACTTGGGCCATTGTTCCAGGCTCCAAGTCCTCTTGATCACCCTTTCTGGCTGCCATTGACCGAGTAGGCACGCATGCCCACTCTGGCAACCCAAGCATCTCCAAGTGAGACCTGAGCTCAACATCCTTCCATAAGGACTGCTCCAGGTCGTTACCTAGCAGACAATCTACAGGCATGGTTGGGCTCACAACCACCCTCAAGGGACCTGAGACCCCCGCCCATTCAAAGGGAACCTGCGTCACCATATACTGGCGCTCAGAGTTGTCCACAGCAACTACTTGGTGGAATGCCCCTGGGACTACCTGCTTCTCAGAGACCAGGTGACACCGGACTGAGGTCACACTGGCTCCAGTATCTCTGAGAGACTCTACCCTTTTCCCATTAATGGTCACCCAGGTGCTATATTTCTTTGTGTTAGGGGGCACCTGGTTTCCTGGGACCATCTCACTGTCCCCTAGTGAGACCAGGGTCATTTCTGCGGGATCCCCACCCTCCTGTGGGCACCCCATCTCCCCAAGCGCTACACTAGCCAACACCTTGGTCTGCCCACCAGTGGGTGGCTGCGTCCCCTTTGGGCACCTGGGGTCCCCCTTCATGTGACCCACCTGGTCACATGCATAACACTTGCGGGGGCTGGTCTCAGCAGGCTTTCCTGTAGAGACCCCTTTCGTCTTATCACCTGGGGGATGGGAACCTTTACCCTGGGTACTAGTTTGGAACCCTTGAGAGAACTCCTGAGTTTTACCCTTGTCCCCCCCACTCTTCTGCTGGGGACCCTGCCCACCTTTGGCTGAGTCTCTCCCAAACGCTTTCTTGTGGACTCTGGTACTCACCCAGCGGTCTGCCTCCATAGCAAGCTTTCTGGGGTCAGTTAGCTTACTGTCAACTAGGTGCTGGCGCAGATCTGCAAAACATAGACTAGACAAGTGCTCCCATGCAATCAAATTGTAGAGCCCCTGAAAATCTGTTACATTACTGCCCTTCACCCAACCATCCAGCGACCTACAGAACATATCCACACATTCCAACCAAGTGTTGGCCTCAGACTTTTTACTGGACCTAAACTGATCCCTGTACTTTTCAGGTGTGAGCCCATATCTAGTGATGAGAGCGTCTTTCATGTCAGCATAGGTGAGGTCCTGCCCCTTACCCAAAGCTATCAGAGTATCCCTAGCTTCCTCTGGAAAGAGAGGCCACAACCCCGCTCCCCAGTTCCTCTCAGGGACCCCATTCATATGAATAGACGACTCTCGTACCCTTGAAACCACCTTTGAATGTCATCACCCTTCTTGTACTCTTTACCTACATTCTTTGGGATGTGTACGATCCTGTAAGTGTGTGCTGAAGAATTGCTGCCACCATCTGAGCCGGTTCTACTCTTTAGCTCCAGCTCCTTAATCATTCTCTCATGATCTAACATCATCTTCTTTTCCTCCATGGCTATTCTCTTGTCTTCCCTCTCACTTTCTATTCTGAGTTTCTCCAATTCAAACCTCCTTACTTCCCGCCTGTCCTCCAGCTCCTCTGGGGACAAGCTACTGCTGCCTGGTCTGGAGGGTTCCCCCCCTCCCAAAAGCACATCCACCCTAGGAACAGGCTCCTCCACCTCTCCAGTGAGATCACCAGATTGCTCACTGGCATGTCTGGCTGCTACCCAGGCCCTCAGCGCCTTCTGTAGCTCATCCTTCCTGGTGAGGCCTCTGACCTGGACTTTCAGGTTCTTGCAAATCGATTTTAACTCCTTGACATTGTAGGCTTCCAATCGATCCTCCTCAAAGGCAATTTCTACTGATGCAATTGATGATCCTATAGATTCAGGCATGTTGAAGTAGCAAGTTCAAACTGGCAAGATCAAAAATAGGCCAAAAAGAAAAAGAACCTGTATGTGGTACGTAATGGTCTGCGATATGGTAGTAGTGCACACCAATCACTGTAAGTCAAGTGCAAACACAAGTCCTATCCTCACCGCTGACAGCCAATGTTAGAAATGGGGGTCTCTAGTTGGCAAGGGCTTGCACCTTTGTCCAAGTAGGGACCCTTCTTCCTAGTCAGGATAAGGGAGTTACACTCCTAAAATAACCCCTGCTCACCCCTTGGTAGCTTGGCACGAGCAGTCAGGCTTATTCTAGAGGCAGTGTGTAAAGCATTTGCACATAACCAACAGTAATACAGTGTAAGCACTACAAACGGACACCACACCAGTTTAGAAAAATATCCAATATTTTTATATACTTAAAACAAGACCAAATACGATAAAAATCCACTATACAGTACTTCAAAAATAGTTACTTCTCAAAATGTCTTTAAGTTGCAAAATACGTTGAAAAGCACAGTTCGTACGAGTCGGTAGCTCGGTCCGAGCCTACCGCGATGCTGAAAACAACAGAGTCTCGCAGTTCCCGCTGACCGCGTCGCTACGGGCCAGCAACAGCGGGACAGATTCGTTCACAGTACCTTTCTTAGTGCGGCTCACACAGGTGTGCGAGTCGGTCTTGGCATCCGTCGCGGTCGCGATGCAAAATGGAAGCGGTGCAAGGTGCGGTGTCCCTCGATGCGGTGCGAGCAGCGGCTCAGTGACGATCGTGCAGACGGCATCGGTGAGACCAAGGCTTGCGGTGCAGGGTGAGTCGGTGCTCGATACGGTGCTGGCAGGTTGCGGTGCTGGTGACAGAGCCGGTTGTGGCGTTCATCGCAGTCACGGTGCAAGGTGGAAGCGGTGCAAGGTGCGGTGTCCCTCGATGCGGTGCGTGCAGCGGCTCGGTGACGATCATGCAGACGGCGTCAGTGAGACCAAGGCTTGCGGTGCAGGGCGAGTCGGTGCTCGATGCGGTGCTGGCAAGTTGCGATGCGAGCGACAGAGCCGGTTGGCGGGAATTGGCGCTGGCCGAGCCGGACAGCTGTGCGTGACGAGTCGGTCACGGGTGTCGAGCCAGCAGCGACCGTGTCGGTGAGCCCAGGCCAGCGAGGTGAAGTGAGGCGATGCAGGTCGCAGTGTCTCTCGATGCGGTGCAGGCAGCGGCTCGGTGACGGAGTCGGTGAGACCAAGGCTTACGGTGCAGGGCGAGTCGGTGCGGCTTGCGGTGCCTTCGGGACACAAGGCCAGCGACGGAGTCGGTTGACAGAGTCGGTCGCGGTTCCCTCTTCTCTGTGGCAACTGAAACAGCAGTTCCAGGAGCGGTACCCAGAGGTTGGTGAAGTCTTTGCAGTCCCTGAGACTTCTTAACAGGAGGCCAGCTCGGTTTCAGGCCATTGGAGATACTCAGCACAAGTAGAGAAAGTTCAGTCCAGTCCTTTCACTGCCCAAGGCAGAAGCAGCTGCTGCAGGCCAACCCAACAAAGCAACAACACAGCAAAGGGGCAGTACTCCTCCTGGCAGCTCTTCGTCTTGGCAGGTTCCTTGATTCCAGCGAGATCTGAAGTTCTGGGGTTTGGGTCCCCCTTTTTATCCTCAATTTCTCTTTGTTCTCTGAAGGCAGAGAGGCCTTTGCCTAGTCCAAACCAGTTCTGGTCAGTCCTGGAGCACTTTGTTGACAAGTCTCCTTCTTTCCTTTTGCAGTGTAGGCCAGGGCCATCAGACACACCGCAGGAGGTGGAGCCAGCATTGTGGAGGGAAGGCACAGCCCTATTCAGGTCCCAGGTGCAACTCCTCCCACCCATCTACATGTAGATCTTGCTATTCAGCCCTGTGCTGACTCACCCTGTCTCCTGGAATCCCCCAGCCCCTGTCACTCACACTCCAGACAAGGAACACACAACCTAGCAGAGGCAGGCTTGGATGGTTAGACAAGAAAATACCTACTTTCTAAAAGTGGTATTTTCAAACACAGAATGTCAAAACCAACTTCACTAAAAGATGCATTTTATCATTCTGAGCTCAGGGATACTAAACTCGAATTTCTACCATGTTCCCTGGGTCAGTTAGGATCATAGGATGTAATAATCAAAACTGCCCATTCTGGCCTATGGGGAACAGGTAGCCTTGCAATAGTGAAAAACGAAGTAGGCTGTATTTCACTATCAGGACATGCCACACACACCAGGGCATGTCCTACCTTTCACATACAATGCACCCTGCCCACAGGGGTACCTTGGGCCTACCTTAGAGGTGACTAACATGTAGAAAAGGGAAGGTTTAGGGACTGGCAAGTGTGTGCACTTGCCAAGTCGACATGGCAGCCCCAGGCTGCGCACAGGCTCTGCAATGGCAGGCCAGAGTTACACTTTACGGGCTGTTTGCGTGGGTGGCACAATCCAGTGCTGCAGCCCACCAACAGCATTTGGTCTATAGGCCCTGGCACTCGCAGTGCACTTTACTAGGGACTGACACATCGATCAAATAGGCCAATCATGGAAATACCAATCCATACACATTTTATACAGGAGCACTTGCACTTTCCCACTGGACAGCAGTGAGGAAAGTGCGCAGAATCATTACACCAGCAAAAACAGAGTCAAAAACGGGAGGTTAGAAAGCAAAAAGTCAGGGGAAACACGCCAAAAGATGCCAAGTCTAACAGTAGTTTTGCAATTATTCGTGAGGGTAGGCTGCAGTGTATTTGGCTTGATAAAGCAATGTTTCACTGGGATGCTGTGCTTGAACTGGAAATTATGCGTAGGCACTGACCAATTAAACAAATACCATAGTTCTGTTTTTTTTTATACATTAAAATATGTATGTTTACATTTATGTTTATTGAAGGCCAATAGTATTTCTAAAATAAATGCTTCACATTGAGATGATCATTATCAAGTGGAGCTGACAGCGTCTTTCAGGTCAACTGAGAGTCATTTCCAAAGAGAGAGGCAATGAAGGTGAAACACCGAAAACTGTATTTACCATACGCCAGCTTCTGAGTGGCAAGGAGACAAGCATTGACTATGAACTGGGATGTAATTGGTGAGGTCTGCCCATAAGTGTGTGGGAGAGATGATACGGATAGCGATTGTGTCTTGGATATTGCGTGATTGCACTATTAGCTGAGTGCGTATGTGTCCACCATGTTGTGACGTGCATGGAGCAGGCAGCATTCGACGTTTGAGTGGGCTGTACTGGAGACAGTTTGAGTGCCTCATGAAAAGGCTGAGCATAAGAGAGCTGGTGCACATGTGGGGTGCTATGTTAGAGGTGTGAATTATTGAGTTTATTCTTGTTATTCCTGTAAGTGAACCTAACAGCAGCCACTAGTGCCAGAAATTTGAATACAGGCCTGTGTCTGGAGGATATAAAATCTTTCCTAATGATGGGATGAGAAGGTAGATGAATGCCTGGGAATGTTCAAGATGGGTTCGGCACCAAAGATTATAAATGTTTGTCACAGGCAATAGGATATAGTGATAAGTCAACAAATAGCTGATGCAATAGGTTTTTTAGGTCGAGCCTGGGTAGCGCATACGCTGCTCTGGGAAACATGCTGTATTCGAGTATGGACTTGAAGCTCCGCCCACTCTCTGTCCATATTTTTCATTGGCTTGTGTCATTGTCCTTTGTAAATGCTGGCTTCTGATTTAATAGGCTTGTTAGTCCCTCCTTAGTACCGCTTTGACTTCATTTGTAACCGCCCATCAGGACTTGCCCTTTTACTTCTGTTTTTATATGGTACGTCTTATTTAGTCTGTAAGCACTATTTTCTTTAATGAGTTTCTCCTACTGCAGGCACAACATGCTTTCCTGCAACATTCAGTGCGTCATGCGCGCTCCCACCTTCCAAGCAGCCGGGACAATGGCGGCCGCTTCTTTGAAGTGAAATAGGTCTCGCATTTACAAGAGTTTGAGCTATTGGCATTGTAAATTATGCCTTTTATTTATGTGTTAATTATCAAAACAGATAAATAAAAGGCGTTGTCATTTACAATGCCAATAGCTTAAACTCTCGCAAATGCGAGGCCTATTGCATTGCAAATGCTTGTATTTTTAAAACTTATAGCAGGGCTTTAATAGTCCTCAAAGGACTGATAATCATGAACACCCAAGCACTATTTTTTTTAAATATGTACTATCTGTATGTGGAAACCGCTCTTGTAATGGACATGAATGATGGGTTGTGGGTGAGACATGAACTCTGAAATGGAGAAGCAGGTTTGACTACTCTCTGTGTAAAGTTCAAATGAGAAGCCAAGAAAGGGAATTATGTTAGCAAAGGAGGTAGCGTACCGGGGAAAAAAAAGAAGTGACCCTGGGTCTGAGGGACAGACATCATTGGGTAGGAAGTTGGCAGTGAAAGTAAGGAGACGGATGAGGTGCAGAAATGTAGGATGGGAACCAGCCGAGGGCAGACCCAGCGATTCCCAGATGAGCAAGGATTGCCATTAGAGAGGAGTGGCGGGCTCTGTCAAAAGCCGCAGGGAGAGCAAATGGTAGAAGGTTCGTTGAAAAGGTGTTTGTGTGATGGAAGTGCAGAATCATTACACCAGCAAAAACAGAGTCAAAAACGGGAGGTTAGAAAGCAAAAAGTCAGGGGAAACACGCCAAAAGATGCCAAGTCTAACACATGTCCCCTCCAGCTGAAAGTAGGGAGAACTACCCAACCCCATTGGAGTTCTCTTCACTAAGGTGAAAGAACCTGGACAGACCATCTGCGTTGGCGTGTTCTGTACCAGGGCGGTGTTCCACCGTAAAGTCCATTCCCTGTAGGGCGATGGACCACCTCAGCAGTTTTGGATTCTCACCCCTCATTTGCATCAACCATCTGAGGGGCCTGTGGTCTGTCTGAACCCGGAAGTGAGTCCCAAACAGGTATGGTCTCAGCTTCTTCAGTGCCCAGACCACAGCAAAAGCTTCCCTTTCTATGGCACTCCACCTCTGTTCCCTGGGGAGTAGTCTCCTGCTAAGGAAGACTACAGGCTGATCCAGGCCCTCTTCGTTCAGTTGAGAGAGCACCGCTCCCACACCATGCTCTGAAGCGTCAGTCTGCACGACGAATTCCTTGGAGAAGTCAGGTGCCTTGAGCACGGGCGCCGTGCACATGGCTGCCTTCAGGGCATCAAAAGCTTTCTGGCAAGACTCAGTCCAGATCACCTTAATGGGCTGCTTCTTGGAAGTCAGTTCTGTTAAGGGGGCGACAATGGTGCCATAGCCCTTAACAAATCTCCTATAGTAGCCGGTGAGTCCTAAGAAGGCCCTCACCTCTGTCTGGGTCTTGGGGGGTTCCCAAGCCAGGATGGTGTCAATCTTGGGTTGTAGGGGCACCACCTGGCCGCTTCCTACCTGGTGTCCCAAGTACACCACAGAACCCTGCCCGATCTGGCACTTACTGGCCTTGATCGTGAGGCCTGCACCTTGCAGAGCCCTCAACACTTTCTCAAGGTGCTGTAAATGTTCTTCCCAGCTGGAACTGAACACCGCAATGTCATCCAGGTAGGCTGCACTGAAATCCTCCAGTCCAGCCAACACCTGATTGACCAACCTCTGAAATGTGGCAGGGGCATTCTTCAACCCAAAGGGCATCACCCGAAATTGGTAATGACCTTCTGGGGTTGAGAATGCTGACCTCTCCTTGGCCCCATCGGTTAAGGCAATCTGCCAATACCCAGACCTTAGATCAAAAGTGCTGAGGAACCGGGCAGCTCCCAACCGATCAATGAGCTCATCAGCTCTGGGGATGGGTTGCGCGTCAGTCCTGGTGACGGCATTGAGCCCACGGTAGTCCACACAAAACCAGAGTTCTGGAGTGGCACCGGGTGCGGCAGTCTTTGGGACCAAGTCCACTGGGCTGGCCCAAGGACTGTTGGAGGGCTCAATCACCCCTAACGCCAACATCTTAGAGACCTCCTACTTGATGCTGGCCCTGACCCGGTCAGTCAACCTGTAAATCTTGTGCTTCACAGGAGGGCTGTCACCAGTGTCCACGTCATGGCTACACCAGTGAGTAACACCGGGGGTCAGAGAGAACAGTGGGGCAAACTGTCCCAACAACTGGTGACAGTCCCCCTGCTGCTCCTGAGTCAGTGTAGGGGAGAGGATCACACCCTCCACTGACCCATCATGCTCCTTGGTAGACAGGAGGTCAGGGAGAGGCTCACTCTCCTCTTCCACCCCATCATCTGTCACCAAGAGCATACTCACTTCGGACCTCTCGAAGTGGGGCTTGAGGCGATTCACGTGAAGGACCCTCAAAGGGTTCCTTGGAGCCTGCAAATCCACCAGGTAGGTGACGTCGCTTTTGCTCTCCACCACCTCATATGGCCCAGTCCACTTATCCTGCAAGGCACAAGGTTCCACTGGGCAAAAGTAAGGGACCCCCTCTCTGGGAATGATTTAAGGTCAGGGAGAAGAGGGGAGAGAAAATTATGCTATCTGAAAAAGCTCCCTCGTGACCTATATACTTTCACGGATTGAACATCAATTCAACATGGGCTAACAAGCTATTGCATAACAATAACGCAATTAGAAAAAAAGGACATAATTTGATTTCATCATTATTTATTTCATTTCTTTTTATATATCAAAAATGCTTATACTTTTTTCCTTATTTTCTTAAATATAAAAATGTAGATATAAACATATAAATGATCACAATTATTACATACACTATAAAATACAAAACAATTTCACTTGATGACCCCTGAGTGACCAAGAACAAGAGAAAAATATATCTTCATTCAACCAGACATCCAGACTCATACACTCTCATACTGTATTCACAAATACATAGGTCTAGGGAATGGGAGATGAAGGATTGCACAATCTCCACGACCATTTAAAGTGACTGCAACCAGCAGGATCACAACAACCTTGGTCGACGCGCGTTTCGGTTGTTTAAAGATTGGTAGTACCACCTTCCTCAGGACCTTAACCAAATGAAGACAAAACACAATACAGTGAATACAGTATGAGAGTGTATGAGTCTGGATGTCTGGTTGAATGAAGATATATTTTTCTCTTGTTCTTGGTCACTCAGGGGTCCTCAAGTGAAATTGCTTTGTATTTTATAGTGTATGTAATAATTGTGATCATTTATATGTTTATATCTACATTTTTATATTTAAGAAAATAAGGAAAAAAGTATAAGGATTTTTGATATATAAAAAGAAATGAAATAAATAATGATGAAATCAAATGTCCTTTTTTTCTAATTGCGTTATTGTTATGCAATAGCTTGTTAGCCCATGTTGAATTGATGTTCAATCCGTGAAAGTATATAGGTCACGAGGGAGCTTTTTCAGATAACAAGGTTCCACTGGGGCCATGACCCACACTTTTTGCCCAGGTTGAAATTCGACCATAGTGGCATTCTGGTCATACCACCTCTTCATTTCTTCCTGGCTTGCTTCTAGGTTCGCCTGAGCGAGTTTCCTGAAGTGGGCAGTTTGGTTTCTAAAGACCAGCATGTAACTAAACACATCCTGGGGAGTTTTCCTGGGAGCTGCCTCCCAGCCTTCCTTTACCAAACTCAGAGGTCCTCTGACAGGGTGGCCATACAGGAGCTCAAAGGGGCTGTACCCAAGAGACTTCTGAGGCACCTCCCTGTATGCAAAGAGTAGGCATGGCAAGAGGACGTCCCACTTACGCCTCATGGGTTCTGTTAGACCCTTGATCATGCCTTTCAAGGTCTGGTTGAATCTCTCCACCAGACCGTTTCCTTGTGGGTGGTAAGGCGTGGTGAACTTGTAGGTTACACCACACTCCTTCCACAGGGATGTCATATACTTGGATATGACATTGGTCCCCCTGTCAGAAACCACCTCTCTCGGGAAGCCCACACGGGAAAAGATCCCCATTAACGCCCGGCCCACCACTGGCGCCGTCGTTGTCCTGAGAGGGATTACCTCTGGGTACCGGGTGGCATGGTCCACCAAGACCAGGATGTACCTGTTGCCCATGGCTGTCTTGGGATCCAGTGGCCCCACAAAATCCATCCCTACCCTTTCAAAGGGTGTTCCAACAACAGGAAAAGGTTGGAGAGGAGCTTTGACCTTCCTCCCACTCTTACCACTTGCCTGGCAAGTTTGGCAAGACCTACAGTGTACATCTGACTGCCTTCGCATTTGGGGCCAAAAGAAGTGGGTGCCAAGCCTCTCAAAGGTCTTGTCCTGCCCCAAATGTCCTGCCAAAGGCATGTCATGAGCCAGACCCAGTAGGAAGGTCCTGAAGCGCTGGGGTACCACCAGCACACGGGCTGACCCAGGCTCAGCAACCTTAGGCTCACTGTATAGGAGACCATTCTCCAAGTAGATCAGATGTGACCCGGACTGATTACCAGCTGCCTGGTCTGCAGCCTGCCTCCGCAGACCCTCTAGAGTAGGGCATTCGTTCTGCTCCCTGCAGAACTCCTCCCTGGTGGGACCCCCTTCTTGCTGCCAATGGGTCAGCTCAGAGATGTCTCCCAGTTCGTCTACCTGCACCCCTGTAGGCACCGGGGCGTCCCCCTCGAGGTCCGCCTCCTCCCGGTCCGTGGGAACTTCGGGGGACGGTTTCCCGCGCCCCCTGCCCTTCCTCTTGGCAGGGACTTGGGCCATTGTTGTCAGGAACGGCAAACATTGCGCCTGCCTTGGACTACATGTCCCAGAAAGCCCTGCTATGAGAAATGGGGAGGAGGAGGAGCTACGTCCTTAAATAGGACGCAAAACGCCTGGAAGGCGTGCGTTATACTGGATGCGAGCCGGTTGCGTTCAGACCCAGATTTCGAAGAGAGGCAGAGACGCGGTTGCGTCCCTGCTCATGGACCGTGTGTTCTTTTCAGTATTTTGGCAGCTAGGAGCTGCGACCTCAGTGAGCGTTTTCTGCCCGCGCATTGGAAGGCGGGAGAAGAGACGTAGCGGGAGCTAGGAGCGTCATCACCGCACCGGAGACAGAGGACTGAGGAAGGTCTTCCGTTCATATCACGGGGTTGCTTGTATGGGAGAAAACGTGTTGCTGCATTGACCCCCACCGCGCTCTGAGGTAAGAGTGGTAAAACAGCGGACGGCAATAAAGAAGGAAAGACATTGGATTCTGCCTTTCCCTCAGTTGGTGACTCCCCCTATGATTTGTTTGTTCTTTCTATACACCAAAAAGGGACCGGCTACGCCACCCTCGCATGTAACACATCAGGATTACAAGACTTTTTTATTTTAGGGTTATCTAGAAATAGCTCCGACTTAGGAGCCTGACTTATTCTTTTCTGAACTAATGTGGGAAAGGAATTGGGAAACTACTCGTGACTTAACGAGTGATTACCCCTTAGGGTAATTTGGACATCGAGACTGTTGACAGTACACTGGTAGCCTCACCTTCTTCATCCTACCGGTAATCCTGTATCAGAGACTCCCTGCTCTGTAAAGCCCTGTGTATGAATTGAATATCGTAATGGGCGGAGCAGGAGTTTAGGGAGAAGGCAACGAGTGGTGGAATATGTCAGGTACTGGATGAACTAGTGAGACACATTGAGTGTAGTGTTGCATGCATATATCTTTTTCATCATACTGTTCTTTGTATTTACAGATTCTACTCCTTGCTGTTCCCTACCTTTCCCTTCCCTCACTTGATCGTCCTAAAACTCTGTGCAATAATTGTAGGAGTTGGGGATGTCAAAGGGTGGAACCCCTATAGCGCCGCACGAATCCTGAGGAGTGCCCGTCATTGGACAGGATCGTTACAGAATAACGCACCCACGATACCTGCTCCTCCCGGTTTGTGCGCCATATACGGGTTGATAATGGAGGAGGTTCTGGGGGCCCTGGCATTGGTTCGGCAGGAGTTGGCAGCCTCCAGAGCAGAGACTGCAGCTCTGCGAGAAAGGGTGGAAAAGCTCACTAGAAACCCATTCGAGATAGCTCCAGGGACTTCCCAAATACACGTTACCGTTCCCCCCCCATACCATTAGCCAGTCCTGAACACTATGCCGGTGACCCCCTTAAAATACAGGTGTTCTTTACCCAGATCATGATGCATTTCTCGTGCAAGCCCTCATAGTTTCCCAACGATCACTCTAGGGTAGCTTTTGCTATATCGTACCTGATAGGGGATGCCGCTAATTGGGCGGTTCCCCTGGTCCGGAGTAACGACCCTGTCCTGTCAGACTGGGATGCTTTCCGAGCGGCTTTGGAGGGGGTCTTCGACAGAAGAACCACTACCTTCAGCGCCGATAAAGAACTCCTGGAGCTAAGACAAGGGAGACGCGATCTGGTGTCCTACCTGACCACTTTTAACAGACTGGTGGCGGAAGCAGGATGGCCAGAGGAAAAAAGGATGTCCCTTTTCTACCAGGGTTTCTGTGACGAACTGAAAGACATCATAGCCAGGATAGATCCACAGCCTCGATCTTGTACAGATCTCATCAGTCTTGCGTTAAGACTGGATGGACGTATCGCTGATAGAAAGGGGGAAAAGCCAGTGTCCCCGCTGGATAGGAGCTTCAGGAGAGACCCGCCAGGGAGTGAAGCCTCCTCAGAACCTATGGAAGTCGGAGCCCTACGGGCACCACTCTCCAGGAGTGAGAGGGAAAGCAGACGTACACAGGGGTTATGTATGTACTGTGGAAAGAAAGGGCACTACGTTCGGGAGTGCCCCGCTAGGCCCAAAACAGCAGGGGGTACGTATAGAAACAAGAAGACGGTAGCATCGACATCGGGCACCGACCTTGGCGGTGTTTCTGCTGTTTCTTCAGGACCGGTGGTGGATAAGGAATGGAGGATACCTTCTTTGGCCACCACGCGGGTGAAGACTACAGAATCCCATATAGTGGTCCTGATGGGTCTAGAGTATAAACAACACCTCTTTCAGGTAAAGGCTATGTTAGACTCAGGGGCTACAGGGAACTTCATAGATAACGGTCTGGTTCAACACCTAGACATACATAGGCTGCCCTTGGAAATCCCGGAGGAGGTATTGGCCGTGGATGGCAAACCCCTTAAATCAGGACTCATCACGGAGCAAACAGAGACAGTACAGCTATCGGTAGGAGTAGGAGGGGGACAGCACAGGGAGGACCTGGCCTTGAATATTATCGATGCCCCTCAGTATGAGGTGATACTCGGTATGCCATGGTTCTTTCACCATAACCCCACCATAAACTGGAGAGACAAGACCGTACAATTCTTGTCAGAAGAGTGTAGGGATCACATAACCCTCGATCCTACCTCCGGTGCGATGACTTTGGCGCACCCGTTTTTGGTGGCCACGGCCGCCGAGAAGGAGATGGTCCTGCTGAGCGAATATACTTCGTATGCAGATGTATTCAGCAAGACCCAGGCGGAGAACCTCCCGCCCCATAGGCGTTATGACTGCCAGATAGACTTAGTAGAGGGAGCCACCATACCCGCTTGCAGAGTGTATGCCCTGTCAGAGCCTGAGACCCAACACCTAAGGAACTATTTGGATCAGTATCTGAAGATAGGATTCATCAGGCCCTCTCGTTCCCCGGCAGCTTCCCCTCTGTTCTTCATAGCTAAAGCAAGTGGTGAGTTGAGAGCCTGCTGCGACTATCGCATGCTAAATAAAAACACCATTCGTAATCGTTACCCACTACCCCTTATACCCGTCTTGTTGGACCAGGTGCGGGAGGCAAAGGTCTATACCAGGCTAGATCTAAGAGGGGCGTACCATCTGGTGCACATTAGAGAAGGGGACGAGTGGAAGACAGCCTTCAAAACCCGCTATGGTCTGTTGGAGTACACAGTGATGTCGTTCGGATTGTGTAACGCCCCTGCGGCGTTTCAGTACTTCCTGAACGACGTACTAAAAGAGTACGTGGATCATACAGTAGTCGTCTACATAGACGACATACTGATTTACTCGAAGTCTGAGAAAGAACACCAGGGACATGTCATACAGGTTCTGGAGGCCCTGAGGAAGCATCAATTATACTGCAAGTTAAGCAAGTGTGAGTTTGGGGTGCATGAGGTAGAGTTTTTGGGGGTTATGCTCCGTCCTGAGGGTTTGGGTATGGCTGAGAGGAAGGTACAGGCTGTACAGGAATGGCCGGTGCCAACTAATGTCAAAGGTGTGCAAAGCTTCCTAGGGTTTGCCAACTATTACCGCAGGTTTATTCAGGACTTCTCACAAAAGGCTATTCCAATCACCAGGCTCCTCAGAAAAGGAGCACCCTTCGAATGGACACAGGAAGCCGCATACGCCTTCAAATACCTGAAACACGCTTTTACCTCAGCACCGGTTCTCAGGCATCCCCAATTGGATGCTCCTTTTATCGTAGAAGCCGATGCTTCCGATGAGGCAATAGGGGCTATCCTCTCCCAAAGAGACAAACATACCGGACAGCTACATCCGGTAGCTTATCTATCCAGGAAGCTTAACCCGGCAGAAAGAAATTACAACATAGCGGAGAAGGAATTGTTATCCATAAAAAGGGCCTTCCAGGAATGGCGTCCGTATTTGTGGGGAGCCCGGTATCCCATCACTGTATACTCCGACCATCGAAACCTCCAATACATCAAGACGGCTAGACATCTGACTCAAAGACAGATGAGGTGGATACTCTTCTTTGAGTATGACTTCATCATCACGTTCCGGCCGGGAACGGAGAACCGCAAAGCAGATTCCTTGTCTCGTATGATTTCCAACGGCGACCAGGCCATCGTCCCTCCCACCGCCATCATTGATCCCTCTAAGGTGATGTGCGTTCTCAAGGCCGAACAGTACCTGGATGAAGTACGGCGCTACAAGACCACCCAAGAGTTGGAGGAATGGGCCGAAGCTATATCCACCCGAGCCATTAAGCATGGGTTGCCTTTTCAGGACAGTAAGCTGTATCTACCTACAGTCCCGTTAAGGAAGAAGGCCTATGCTTGGTGTCACGAATCACCGTTGGCTGGACACCCCGGCGTTCATAAAACTATCCTGTTGATACGAAGATATTTCTGGTGGGATTCTTTGGTCCAAGATATCAAGGGATGGGTCTCAAGATGCGAGAGTTGTGCTCGAGGAAAAGGGGCTACAACAAAAAAGAAAGGGAAACTGATTCCCATGCCCACTCCTCACTTGCCGTGGCAGCATATCAGCTTGGACTTTATCACCGGTCTACCCATGGATCAGGGGTATTCCGCGCTTCTGGTGGTGGTGGACAGCCTTACCAAAATGGGTCATTTCGTTCCCTGCAAAAACCTGCCCACAGCCGGACAAACCGCACAACTGGTGCTCCAGAACATCGTTAAGCTACACGGAACCCCAAAGGTCATCGTGTCGGATAGGGGCCCGCAGTTCATAGCGAGTTTCTGGAGGATGTGGTGTCAAGCCTTGCAAGTGGAGTCTGCGGTGTCTACGAGCTTCCATCCGCAGACGGATGGGCAGACGGAGAGGCTAAACCAGACATTGAAAAAATACCTGAGGTGTTACGCCAATGAAGCACAGGAATCATGGGTTTCCATGTTATGGATGGCTGAGTTGGCTTACAACAATGCTTCTCATAGCTCTACGGGTCTCTCTCCGTTCGCAGCCAATTATGGCTTCTGTGCCCGCATCTTGCCCATTGACTTGCCCGAAGAAGTAGCTAACCAGCCCTCTGTTCGTGATCATATCAAAGCTTTGCAGGAGGTACATAAGAAAGTGAGGAAACAGCTGTTGCAAGCGAAATTGACTTATAAAGAATGGGAAGATCGCCACCGGACCGATGAACCTCAATACGAGGTAGGGGACATGGTGTGGTTGTCTACGAAAAACATCCGGTTTAGATTGCGCAGCGTGTTTCACCCTAAGTACATAGGCCCTTACCCGGTGGTAAAAAGGATCAATCCAGTGGCATATCGGTTGAGATTGCCAGGCTACCTCCGGATTCATCCGGTCTTCCACTGCAGCCTTCTTAAGCCTGCAGTAGGGGCAAGATGAAGAGCCCCTCCTCCCATAGCCAAGAACGGTGGGCTGGAATACGAGGTAAAAAGCATTTTGGATTCCAAATACAGGAGAGGGAAGTTGTGGTTTTTGGTGTCATGGAAGGACTACACCTCAGAAGACGATTCATGGGAACCTTGCACCAATGTACATGCCCCGGCTGCTGTCGTCACTTTCTACCGCAAACATCCCGATAAACCTGGGTCTAGGAGGCGCACGGCAGGGGGACCTACTGTCAGGAACGGCAAACGTTGCGCCTGCCTTGGACTACATGTCCCAGAAAGCCCTGCTATGAGAAATGGGGAGGAGGAGGAGCTACGTCCTTAAATAGGATGCAAAACGCCTGGAAGGCGTGCGTTATACTGGATGCGAGCCTGTTGCGTTCAGACCCGGATTTCGAAGAGAGGCAGAAACGCGGTTGCGTCCCTGCTCATGGACCGTGTGTTCTTTTCAGTATTTTGGCAGCTAGGAGCTGCGACCTCAGTGAGCGTTTTCTGCCCGCGCATTGGAAGGCGGGAGAAGAGACGTAGCGGGAGCTAGGAGCGTCATCACCGCACCGGAGACAGAGGACTGAGGAAGGTCTTCCGTTCATATCACGGGGTTGCTTGTATGGGAGAAAACTTGTCGCTGCATTGACCCCCACCGCGCTCTGAGGTAAGAGTGGTAAAACAGCGGACGGCAATAAAGAAGGAAAGACATTGGATTCTGCCTTTCCCTCAGTTGGTGACTCCCCCTATGATTTGTTTGTTCTTTCTATACACCAAAAAGGGACCGGCTACGCCACCCTCGCATGTAACACATCAGGATTACAAGACTTGTTTATTTTAGGGTTATCTAGAAATAGCTCCGACTTAGGAGCCTGACTTATTCTTTTCTGAACTAATGTGGGAAAGGAATTGGGAAACTACTCGTGACTTAACGAGTGATTACCCCTTAGGGTAATTTGGACATCGAGACTGTTGACAGTACACTGGTAGCCTCACCTTCTTCATCCTACCGGTAATCCTGTATCAGAGACTCCCTGCTCTGTAAAGCCCTGTGTATGAATTGAATACCGTAATGGGCGGTGCAGGAGTTTAGGGAGAAGGCAACGAGTGGTGGAATATGTCAGGTACTGGATGAACTAGTGAGACACATTGAGTGTAGTGTTGCATGCATATATCTTTTTCATCATACTGTTCTTTGTATTTACAGATTCTACTCCTTGCTGTTCCCTACCTTTCCCTTCCCTCACTTGATCGCCCTAAAACTCTGTGCAATAATTGTAGGAGTTGGGGATGTCAAAGGGTGGAACCCCTATAGCGCTGCACGAATCCTGAGGAGTGCCCGTCATTGGACAGGATCGTTACAATTGTTCCAGGCTCCAAGTCCTCTTGATCACCCTTTCTGGCTGCCATTGACCGAGTAGACATGCATGCCCACTCTGGCAACCCAAGCATCTCCAAGTGAGACCTGAGCTCAACATCCTTCCATAAGGACTGCTCCAGGTCGTTACCTAGCAGACAATCTACAGGCATGGTAGGGCTCACAACCACCCTCAAGGGACCTGAGACCCCCCCCCATTCAAAGGGAACCTGCGCCACCATACACTGGCGCTCAGAGTTGTCCACAGCAACTACTTGGTGGAATGCCCCTGGGACTACCTGCTTCTCAGAGACCAGGTGACACCGGACTGAGGTCATACTGGCTCCAGTATCTCTGAGAGCCTCTACCCTTTTCCTATTAATGGTCACCCAGGTGCTATATTTCTTTGTGTTAGGGGGCACCTTGTTTCCTGGGACCATCTCACTGTCCCCTAGTGAGACAAGGGTCATTTCTGCGGGATCCCCACCCTCCTGTGGGCACCCCTCCTCCCCAAGCGCTACACTGGCCAACACTTTGGACTGTCCACCGGTGGGTGGCTGTCTCCCCTTTGGGCACCTGGGGTCCCCCTTCATGTGACCCACCTGGTCACATGCATAACACTTGCGGGGGCTGGTCTCAGCAGGCTTTCCTGTAGATACCCCTTTCTTCTTATCACCTGGGGGATGGGAACCTTTACCCTGGGTACTAGTTTGGGGACCTTTAGAGAACTCCTGAGTTTTACCCTTGTCCCCCCCACTCTTCTGCTGGGGACCCTGCCCACCTTTGGCTGAGTCTCCCCCAAACGCTTTCTTGTGGACCCTGGTACTCACCCAGCGGTCCGCCTCCATAGCAAGCTTTCTGGGGTCAGTTAGCTTACTGTCCACTAGGTGCTGGCGCAGATCTGCAAAACATAGACTAGACAAGTGCTCCCATGCAATCAAATTGTAGAGCCCCTGAAAATCTGTTACATTACTGCCCTTCACCCAACCATCCAGCGACCTACAGAACATATCCACACATTCCAACCAAGTGTTGGCCTCAGACTTTTTACTGGACCTAAACTGATCCCTGTACTTTTCAGGTGTGAGCCCATATCTAGTGAGGAGAGCGTCTTTCATGTCAGCATAGGTGAGGTCCTGCCCCTTACCCAAAGCTATCAGAGTATCCCTAGCTTCCTCTGGAAAGAGAGGCCACAACCCCGCTCCCCAGTTCCTCTCAGGGACCCCATTCATATGAATAGACGCCTCGTACCCTTGAAACCACCTTTGAATGTCATCACCCTTTTTGTACTCTTTACCTACATTCTTGGGGATGTGTACAACCCTGTCTGTGTGTGCTGAAGAATTGCTGCCACCATCTGAGCCGGTTCTGCTCTTTAGCTCCAGCTGCTTAATCACTCTCTCATGATCTAACATCATCTTCTTTTCCTCCATGGCTATTCGCTTGTCTTCCCTCTCACTTTCTATTCTGAGTTTCTCCAATTCAAACCTCCTTACTTCCCGCCTGTCCTCCAGCTCCTCTGGGGACAAGCTACTGCTGCCTGGTCTGGAGGGTTCCCCCCCTCCCAAAAGCACACCCACCCTAGGAACAGGCTCCTCCACCTCTCCACTGATATCACCAGATTGCTCATTGGCATGTCTGGCTGCTACCCAGGCCCTCAGCGCCTTCTGTAGCTCATCCTTCCTGGTGAGGCCTCTGACCTGGACTTTCAGGGTCTTGCAAATCTATTTTAACTCCTTGACATTGTAGGCTTCCAATCGATCCTCCTCAAAGGCAATTTCTATTGATGCAATTGATGATACTATAGATTCAGGCATGTTGAAGTAGCAAGTTCAAACTGGCAAGATCAAAAATAGGCCAAAAAGAAAAAGAACCTGTAAGTGGTACGTAATGGTCTGCGATATGGTAGTAGTGCACACCAATCACTGTAAGTCAAGTGCAAACACAAGTCCTATCCCACCGCTGCCACCAATGTTAGAAATGGGGGTCTCTAGTTGGCAAGGGCTTGCACCTTTGTCCAAGTAGGGACCCTTCTTCCTAGTCCGGATAAGGGAGTTACACTCCTAAAATAACCCCTGCTCACTCCCTTGGTAGCTTGGCACGAGCAGTCAGGCTTATTCTAGAGGCAGTGTGTAAAGCATTTGCACAAACCAACAGTAATACAATGTAAGCACTACAAACGGACACCACACCAGTTTAGAAAAATATCCAATATTTTTATATACTTAAAACAAGACCAAATACGATAAAAATCCACTATACAGTACTTCAAAAATAGTTACTTCTCAAAATGTCTTTAAGTTGCAAAATACGTTAAAAAAACACAGTTCGTACGAGTCGGTAGCTCGGTCCGAGCCTACTGCGATGCTGAAAACAACAGAGTCTCGCAGTTCCTGCTGACCGCGTCGGTACGGGCCAGCAACAGCGGGACAGACTCGTTCACAGTACCTTTCTTAGTGCGGCTCACACTGGCGTGCGAGTCGGTCTTTGGCATCCATCTCGGTCACGGTGCAAAATGGAAGCGGTGCAAGGTGCGGTGTCCCTCGATGCGGTGCGAGCAGCGGCTCGGTGACGATCGTGCAGACGGCGTCGGTGAGGCCAAGGCTTGCGGTGCAGGGCGAGTCGGTGCTCGATGCGGTGCTGGCAAATTGCGATGCGAGCGACAGAGCCGGTTGTGGGAATTGGCGCTGGCCGAACCGGACAGCTGTGCGTGACGAGTCGGTCACGGGTGTCGAGCCAGCAGCGACCGTGTCGGTGAGCCCAGGCCAGCGAGGTGAAGCGAGACGATGCAGGTCGCGGTGTCTCTCGATGCGGTGCAGGCAGCGGCTTGGTGACGGAGTCGGTGAGACCAAGGCTTACGGTGCAGGGCGAGTCGGTGCGGCGCCTTCGGGACACAAGGCCAGCGACGGAATCGGTTGACAGAGTCGGTTGCGGTTCCCTCTTCTCTGTGGCAACTGAAACAGCAGTTCCAGGAGCGGTACCCAGAGGTTGGTGAAGTCTTTGCAGTCCCTGAGACTTCTTAACAGGAGGCCAGCTCCGTTCAGGCCCTTGGAGATATTCAGCACAAGTAGAGAAAGTTCAGTCCAGTCCTTTCACTGCCCAAGGCAGAAGCAGCAGCTGCAGGCCAACCCAACAAAGCAACAACACAGCAAAGGGGCAGTACTCCTCCTGGCAGCTCTTCCAGCTCTTCGTCTTGGCAGGTTCCTTGATTCCAGCGAGATCTAAAGGTCTGGGGTTTGGGTCCCCCTTTTAATCCTCAATTTCTCTTTGTTCTCTGAAGGCAGAGAGGCCTTTGCCTAGTCCAAACCAGTTCTGGTCAGTCCTGGAGCACTTTTTTGACAAGTCTCCTTCTTTCCTTTTGCAGGGTAGGCCAGGGACATCAGACACACCACAGGAGGTGGAGCCAGCATTGTGGAGGGAAGGCACAGCCCTATTCAGGTCCCAGGTGCAACTCCTCCCACCCATCTACATGTAGATCTTGCTATTCAGCCCTTTGCTGACTCACCCTGTCTCCTGGAATCCCCCAGCCCCTGTCACTCACACTCCAGACAAGGAATACACAACCTAGCAGAGGCAGGCTTAGATGGTTAGACAAGAAAATACCTACTTTCTAAAAGTGGTATTTTCAAACACAGAATGTTAAAACCAACTTCACTAAAAGATGCATTTTATCATTCTGAGTTCAGGCATACTAAACTCGAATTTCTACCATGTTCCCTGGGTCAGTTAGGATCATAGGATGTAATAATCAAAACTGCCCATTCTGGCCTATGGGGAACAGGTAGCCTTGCAATAGTGAAAAACGAAGTAGGCTGTATTTCACTATCAGGACATGCCACACACACCAGGGCATGTCCTACCTTTCACATACAATGCACCCTGCCACAGGGGTATCTTGGGCCTACCTTAGGGGTGACTAACATGTAGAAAAGGGAAGGTTTAGGGACTGGCAAGTGTGTGCACTTGCCAAGTCGACATGGCAGCCCCAGGCTGCACACAGGCTCTGCAACGGCAGGCCAGAGTTACACTTTACGGGCTGTTTGCGTGGGTGGCACAATCCAGTGCTGCAGCCCACCAACAGCATTTGGTCTATAGGCCCTGGCACTCGCAGTGCACTTTACTAGGGACTGACACATAGATCAAATAGGCCAATCATGGAAATACCAATCCATACACATTTTATACAGGAGCACTTGCACTTTCCCAATGGACAGCAGTGAGGAAAGTGCGCAGAATCATTACACCAGCAAAAACAGAGTCAAAAACGGGAGGTTAGAAAGCAAAAAGTCAGGGGAAACACGCCAAAAGATGCCAAGTCTAACAGTAGTTTTGCAATTATTCGTGAGGGTAGGCTGCAGTGTATTTGGCTTGATAAAGCAATGTTTCACTGGGATGCTGTGCTTGAACTGGAAATTATGCGTAGGCACTGACCAATTAAACAAATACCATAGTTCTGTTTTTTTTTTTATACATTAAAATATGTATGTTTACATTTATGTTTATTGAAGGCCAATAGTATTTCTAAAATAAATGCTTCACATTGAGATGATCATTATCAAGTGGAGCTGACAGCGTCTTTCAGGTCAACTGAGAGTCATTTCCAAAGAAGAGAGGCAATGAAGGTGAAACACCGAAAACTGTATTTACCATACGCCAGCTTCTGAGTGGCAAGGAGACAAGCATTGACTATGAACTGGGATGTAATTGGTGAGGTCTGCCCATAAGTGTGTGGGAGAGATGATACGGATAGCGATTGTGTCTTGGATATTGCGTGATTGCACTATTAGCTGAGTGCGTATGTGTCCACCATGTTGTGACGTGCATGGAGCAGGCAGCATTCGACGTTTGAGTGGGCTGTACTGGAGACAGTTTGAGTGCCTCATGAAAAGGCTGAGCATAAGAGAGCTGGTGCACATGTGGGGTGCTATGTTAGAGGTGTGAATTATTGAGTTTATTCTTGTTATTCCTGTAAGTGAACCTAACAGCAGCCACTAGTGCCAGAAATTTGAATACAGGCCTGTGTCTGGAGGATATAAAATCTTTCCTAATGATGGGATGAGAAGGTAGATGAATGCCTGGGAATGTTCAAGATGGGTTCGGCACCAAAGATTGTAAATGTTTGTCACAGGCAATAGGATATAGTGATAAGTCAACAAATAGCTGATGCAATAGGTTTTTTAGGTCGAGCCTGGGTAGCGCATACGCTGCTCTGGGAGACATGCTGTATTCGAGTATGGACTTGAAGCTCCGCCCACTCTCTGTCCATATTTTTCATTGGCTTGTGTCATTGTCCTTTGTAAATGCTGGCTTCTGATTTAATAGGCTTGTTAGTCCCTCCTTAGTACCGCTTTGACTTCATTTGTAACCGCCCATCAGGACTTGCCCTTTTACTTCTGTTTTTATATGGTACGTCTTATTTAGTCTGTAAGCACTATTTTCTTTAATGAGTTTCTCCTACTGCAGGCACAACATGCTTTCCTGCAACATTCAGGGCGTCATGCGCGCTCCCACCTTCCAAGCAGCCGGGACAATGGCGGCCGCTTCTTTGAAGTGAAATAGGTCTCGCATTTACAAGAGTTTGAGCTATTGGCATTAGTAAATTATGCCTTTTATTTATGTGTTAATTATCAAAACAGATAAATAAAAGGCGTTGTCATTACAATGCCAATAGCTTAAACTCTCGCAAATGCGAGGCCTATTGCATTGCAAATGCTTGTATTTTTAAAACTTATAGCAGGGCTTTAATAGTCCTCAAAGGACTGATAATCATGAACACCCAAGCACTATTTTTTTTTAAATATGTACTATCTGTATGTGGAAACCGCTCTTGTAATGGACATGAATGATGGGTTGTGGGTGAGACATGAACTCTGAAATGGAGAAGCAGGTTTGACTACTCTCTGTGTAAAGTTCAAATGAGAAGCCAAGAAAGGGAATTATGTTAGCAAAGGAGGTAGCGTACCGGGGAAAAAAAAGAAGTGACCCTGGGTCTGAGGGACAGACATCATTGGGTAGGAAGTTGGCAGTGAAAGTAAGGAGACGGATGAGGTGCAGAAATGTAGGATGGGAACCAGCCGAGGGCAGACCCAGCGATTCCCAGATGAGCAAGGATTGCCATTAGAGAGGAGTGGCGGGCTCTGTCAAAAGCCGCAGGGAGAGCAAATGGTAGAAGGTTCGTTGAAAAGGTGTTTGTGTGATGGAAGTTTTGGAAAATGTAACACATGGAAGCCTGCTGCTGGTAGGTTCAATAACCCCAGTCGCATATTGTACCTGTGTACTTTTGTAGTGAGTTGGAGGTTAATGCCCCTTCTATATGTTTTATTATTCATTTGGTCAGTAGAAAATGATGCCATGGGCTACTTTAGAATGCTCTTTCTCGCCCTCTGACACTTTGACCAATAAATATGGCGACCTGACATATGAAGTGTGCAATTGTCTTATTTTATGCATTGAATGTTGTTTTAATTCTATCGTTGCATCGTGGTTTAGCTAACTGCTGGAGCAGAAACAGTGGGTTCAGATTCCAAGAGAGGGCACTCTGTGTTACCTGTTGTAGCACCACTTTGCTTCATCTTTTCGTCCAGAAATCATTGGGCACATTTACACATATTCACGCGGTGACCATATTTTGACGACCAAAGATTGGGACATTCAGCAAGCATACAAGAAGGACTGCAATTATACATCAGCCAAGGAGCACAGCGTGATTTAACAAGCATTTACAATGCAATAGGTCTCGCATTACTAAAGTTTGAGCTATTGGCATTGTAAACGACAATGCCTTTTATTTATGTGTTTCGAAAAGCTGTATGCGGTGCATAAACACGCCCTTTGTACTTATAGTCCTTGCTTACGAAAAGGAAGGCTGGCAGTATAAAAGGCATAGTTACTGCCAGCGTTGCTTCTCGTAAGCAACGACTGCAAGTACAAAGTGCCTGTTTACGCACCGCTTGCAGGTTTTTAAAATACAGAAATAAAAGGCATTGGTATTTACAATGCCAATAGCTCAAACTCTCGCAAATGCGACACCTATTGCATAGCAAAAGCTTGTTTTCTTATTGCGTAGTAGAACCACTGTTTGTGGAAAACAACAATCATGCCATGCCAGATAGTCTTACAGGCATTCACAGATATACAAACCTACAATATGTTTCCTAAATTCATGTTTTGGAATGTTCCGTTTTTTAAAGCACAATAAAGATGGGGGCTGTTGGTGGGGGTTGAGAGGTAACTCCCACCTTTAACTTGTGAGTGCCTGAGCCTGGTTAGGTAGCCTGTCTGCTTTGTTTCACTGTTGTACCAAGGTTTTAGGAACTGTAAGATTCCTATCAACAACAGCAAGTGATGGATGATCTGTGGCTCAAAACGTAATCGTAAGTAGTAATTGTATTAATTCATTATTATTATTTAGACCGGACTAAATATTGATAATGAATCATTACAATTACTGCTTGGGATTACGCTTTGGTTTGCCCACAGATGAGTGCAAACATCGTTTTGTGTGAATATTAATCAAAAATGAGGGATGAATGCTAGCCACTAAAAAACAAAAGTGTCTGTCCATCCCCTATTTCTCCTTGCTATTTTTCCAGATGTGGTCTGGATGAGATGCCCATAGATTCGCCCGAGCAGCCGGGAGTGCACATCTGTTTGGTGGGAAGCAATAGCAAAAGATGGTGAGGGCGAGGAAGGAAGTAGGGGGAAAAGCAAGAGCAAAAAGGATAGAGAAAGTTGGGAAGGGATAGCAAAGGATGGTGAGGAGGAGGAAGGAAGTAGGGAGCAAGGCAAGAGTAACAAGCATTGGCAATGTGCTGCACTCACAAAACCATGCAACTCACTCTGAATTCACAAGAGCACTCCTCTCACCCAGCATTTATACAAAGTGTTCGCTCTGCAATCACCCAGGCACACCACTCACCCTGCACTGACAGACCTCTTATGCCGCACTCCTACATCTCTCACCCACCACAGGCATTTTATACAGCACACTATACAATCACCCTGCCCTCACCCACCTGGACACTCACCCTGCACTAACATTGCTAACCCTGCACGCCAGAGACCGCTCACCCTGAACTCAGACACTGCTCACAGACTTTTCTCCCAGCACTGACACGCCTAACACCCTGCACAATTGATCTTTAGCCCTGAACTCATACTCCACAATACACTTCTCACTCTGAACTCATACACCACTCATGCTGACAGTTTACCATGCTGGCAGACGTCTTTCACCTGTGCACACGTCTCTCACCGGCGTGCACACGTCTCTCACCGGTGCACACACCTCTCACACTGCATACTCAGCACTCATCCTGCACACACAAACTCACCTTGCACTCCTAGACTAGTCACACATCACTCCCCTGCACAGACAACCACTTACTTTACACACAGACTGCTAATCATGCACCTAAATTCAGCTTATCCTACACACACAGCTTAGCTTGTACAATCTTAGACCACTAACTGTACATACACAGCTCACCCGCTTACTCATCCACCTCAAACCCTGCACACTCATCCTCCTGTCACTCTGCAAACACCCTCCACTCGCCCCGCAGCCAGCTCCAATCAATGCAAACCTAGACACTGCTTATCCTGCATTCACCCACCTCTCACCTTGGACAAACCCACACACCTCTCATGCTGATTGATCACCCTGCACTCACCTCACTCCCCTTGCACATTCACCACTCATCCGTACACCCACACCACCCACCCTGCATACACATTGCTCACCTTGCACTGCAACACTCAATATGCACAATTTTGCGCCGTTTGCTTGCACTTGCACAAGGCTCACCCAGCAGACATAGGCCGCTCACTCTGAACTGACGCACCGGGTGACCGGAAGCCACAGATCTTGGAGAGAGAGAGAGAGAGAGAGGAGTCGTTGCTGTGGGTATTTGTAGTACATAGGGTCAAAACGACAATAACATCCTTCCAATCACGCACCCTACACGGAGCAGGGTGGTACCCATGGAGGCAAGCGCTCTGCGCCCACATATGGGCAGTAAGCACTATATAAATATTGCAGCACAATACAAGTGCATCAGATGCGAAGGGACCATCGCACCGCCCGGCAGACACATCACAAACACAACAGACCACATCACAGCAGACAGACCTCGCACACGTCCAGCCCAGCACGGACGTGTCAGAGAACCAGCAGCCGTGAACAGTGTCAGGGGGTAAAGCCTCGCAGCCACCCCTACATAGCATCATATGCCACCGGTGCGACACTGCCGGTACCAGCCGACACCACCACCCCGTCCTGGGCTCGTGCTGCTGAACCCGGTGGTCAACCTTCCCCTCACAATCTCACAAGGGACCAGCGCACAGGGCCTGAAACACTTCCACGTGACGACGCAGAGTCCGGTGTGCGTGTGGAGCAGACAGCAGGCAGCGCTACTTGTGCCCATACCTACCGTGGCTCTGGAAGACCGTTGGTACCACGGCTGGCACCTACCCTTTCCGTCTCAGGGGAGGAGTATTGCACGCTTTCAGAGCTCGTTATTTCAGTGCCAAGAGGTAGTTCAGTTTGCGTCATGCGCTGCATTCAAGTGGAAGGGACGTGCACTCAAGAGGAAGGGGACGTGCACTCAAGAGGAAGGGACAGGGAGGGACGTGCACTCAGAGAGAGGGACATTCACGAAGAGAGGGACGTGCATGCTTAGGTAAGAGGCATCATGCCTCAGACAGCCCGGCGTGTTTACAGCGGTTAACCCTTTAATTATACGGGCTCCAGGCAGACGAAGAGGACAGTCACAGCAAAGGGAACAGCTGCCCACCAGGGAGCAGCCGGTCTGGGATCCCGCTGGGGATCAAGTGCCCACCGAGGAGACCCTCCCGGCTCTAAGGGGCGGCACAAAAGCAACTGTGGGTATGGACGCAGCTCAGACCGCAGATGGGGCCGAGGAGCTGCCCAGGAGCCAGGCGGCTTTAATCCAGCATCAGACGACAGAAGGACCGTGCAGTGACGAGCACGGGGGCCTCGGCACGTTTACTCGGCTAAATGAAGGTAATGAGTGCAGCGAGGGTGTGGAAGCAACAGTGGGCCTCAAACCGAGTGCAGCCCCGCGGGAAGCAGAAAACAGCGAGAAGGAATCTCGCCCCGTGAGCCCAGTCGCCCCACCTCGGCCTGGGGAGATGAAGATGGAAAACGCAAGGAACGCCCGCTACGTAGGACCAGGTACCCCTCCTCTCTTAGCAGGCCTCTCCCCTGAAACAGCAGATATTCAAGAGGCAATGACGATCCGAACGCGGGAATCTAAACCAGTGGTGCGCGCGCACCACAGAGGAGCGGGGGCCAGGGAGCGAGGCGAACGCGCGCTGCTGCGCGTTCTGGCCACCGTCGGGAATGGGAGGAGCGAAGGCGGGACATGCGCCCGCCTTTGCCCAATCCCGTGCCGTTTTTTTGAAAAAAACGCACGCTACAGCCAATGTGGGCTTCTGAAAACAAAACCACACGCACGAGCGTGTGGGTCGTTTTCAGAAGCCCTTTCTAAAGGTCTCGCGCTGCGCGAGCAGGGCTGCGCACTGCAACGCTAGGCGCGAGACCTAAAAAGCAGTGCTCATCAGGGACTAAATTAAATCTTCTATTAGACCTAGTATCAGATCTGCTAATTACATTGTTTACTGATAAGATCTACTAACCCATCCTGCCTGGGAACACAAACGTGCCTCCCTTTGTTTTCAGTCAACCCTCTCTGAAAACCGGGGCATGCGCTAAATTGCCAGAATCTTCCGGAGCAGCCAGTGAGCAACAGGGACTCTCCTGGCAAATCCGGGATGCCTGTTCACCCTCCATATTTACAGAGTCCACCATGGAGATCTTGAACTAACAGTTCCCATCTTCAATTAATCAGACCTCCCAGTGCACCTTACCACAAGTTAAAAAACAACCACCTTTTATGTGCGAAATGCAGGGAAACATGGCCGAGCAGTTGAATAGAGCAGAGTTTCTCTTGGGGGCGGCTAATCCATCCAAGACACCGTCGATACACTTCACACTCCATTACAAAGCCGTCACTCTAACCACACGGAAAAGACTATACTGCACAACCGAGTCGGTCAGTGCCTGGACCCGCCGCTGGGCACTTCTCCTCCATTTTGTGCAAACCTGTTGAGGCCTGGCAGAACCATTAATCTTCACATCCCCCCTCAATGGGAAATCAGCAGCTAGGACAACATTCTTCCCGCAGGAACACCGAGGAGGTGATTTCCCCGCTGGGGGGGAGCAGGGCGAACAACAACGTGCCTGCATGGGTTCATCAACGGATTCGCATCCAGGAAAGTAATCTTATAGTCTGCTGGTCTGTGAATGACTGCGCCACAGATGAAAAGTGACGCGGGAGATGCCGCTTCAGTCCCTGTTGAAAAACAACTTTACAACTTAAATATTTAGTGGATATTTGCTGTCAGAGTGCATCCATCCTAACGTCGTGTGGCTCACGTTTAAATACAGCAAATATGCTGACGGACGTACAGGTTATTTCACGTTCGGCCGCCATATTTAAAGGTCACTGTCTGAAGCGGAAACCTCAAATGCGAACGAGCTACATTGGTTACCCATATTTATTTGATTCGCCTCCTGCTTATCTTGGCCTGTTGAGTTCTTAATGGTAGTGCCTCGGAAAAAGCACTTTTCTGTAAAAGGGAAACGCGCGAGGTGCATTCGTTCCAGAGACATTCCATCGAAGATTCCCTTGCCGGTGTCTCTCTAATTTGCGGGTGCATGCCACGGGTTTTGCAGGCATATAAGCCCTTTACCTTAAGGCGTGTTTAAGAAATGTAGGACGCATATGTGCCATAAATGTCAACACCTGGCTTTCAGGGCGGGCTAGCTCCGGCATCAAAATGCACCGTTTTAAAATCATCAGTGTCTCTGCGATAGACCGACCCTCTTCACGTTGCATTGGCAAGATTTGAAACATTTTGTTAAGAAACTCAGTAAATTAGTGATTTTTGTATTGTCACACTAGATTTTGATGTTCTTTCACTGGAAGGGTATGGTAAATACTCATGGTAATGACTCGGAGGTGTATTCCACTTCCTGCACCGGTAAACAGATAAATCCGCCGAGACTGCCGAGCCTCACTGCCACAGCGCCCCTCAGGATATTAAAGAATTCATGCTCCAGTCCTGCAGGGAACTCGCATTCTCAAATTGAAGTGATCTGGCTGAAGCATGAGAACAATATCACGCACAATACGAACATAATAATAAAAAATGACCAGCACTGCTTACCTGTACCTTGTAGCAGGACTTTAAAAAAAAGTTTTTTGTTTTTTTTAAAATCAGGGCTCTTGGTGAATTCGGGGTCCTTGTAGATGCTGTGTTTAGCAGTCGATGATAGCATGGCTGGTCCCACGTGGGTTCTCTAGTTGGAAGCTGATGGTGTAGGGTGTTGTGCTATCTTATTTGGCATCCGTGTTGAGTGCAACAAAGGCTATGGGTTGTTTGCCCCCGGCCCCACACTTTTCTGGGCCCCGCTCTGCCACTAGTAAATGTATGAATAGATCACAAAAGCAGACGCTGCCTGCCTTTGCGATATATTCAGGGCACGAGTCGGAGGTACACGCAGGTACACGGAGTCCACCCACTATTTTCACAGGGTGGACGCCGTCCCCCCTGCCAAGAAGTTGGGCCCCACAGAAATATGTTGAACTTGTCCCAGTGTAAGACACCGGGACAGGTTCAGCAGCGCCTGCTTTCCATTTCCAGCAGCAACGTGCAGGCAGAGAGAGAGCCTTTTTACACCACCAGCGGGGCCGAAGTTAAGAGGCCATCCGGCCACCTTTTGTTTGAATATCCTGACTGGAGGCGGCCTGGAACCTCACACTGAAGTGTAAATGCACCAGAGGGGAAACAAAGTCACACAGCTCGCTATCTCTTCACAGGTACTTAAGGCAGGTATGCTTTTACCTTTGTTCTGTCCCTCTATATAAGTGCAGACACTGTAAGACTGTCAGATGGGGTGGTCTGTCCCAGTATTTACACAAATAATTTAAATAGCATTATTTATTTTTTATAGCGCTACGTTGTGACATCATGGCACGCGTCATGATGTCACTTGCATAGTGTCTGACTTGGTCAGTCCCCCCACTTCTTTTTTATAGGACTTGTGCCCTGGATATATTTATGATGAGGCAGGTAACGCCAGTTGCCACGAGGTGGCGCCATATACTGAAGCTTCCTCACAATGTGCCCCAGGTTACTGTTTCTCTTTTGATCCGAGATGCCCACGCACTAAAGAGAGGCTTAAACGGTTAGGGGTCCCACAAAAATCATTAGTGTAGTGTCACAGCACTCTAACTGCTCACAGTGATCGCAGGTGGACCTCCCTGTTTGGTTTTAGAGGTATCTGCTTCTAATATGACCGATGAGGAAAGAGTAGTGTGAGGTGCATAACGTCTGAGGCATGTCCTGGTCATGCCCCGATGAAAGTGGCACTTCTCATATGTTTGCAGATATGAAAACTGAGGACAAGGGGATCAGCTAGGTAGGCTCAAGATGACATCATATTTGGGTTGATAAGTGTGGGGCTTGTGCCACTCATGGCGAACTCGTGATATTCTAGGCTTACTTTAAGGGCTGTGACCCAGCCTCATTACTCCATTGGCTGCTTTTGCTTCATAATTTTCCGTATCTGGCTTGAGGCATTGTCAATCACGTCTTGGATTAGGCCACAGAAGTATTTTAGTCTCATGGTTTTTCTGTTGGTGCTCTGCAATATCCTTCCGTCTCTGCTGGAATGCCTGACGGACTACTTTATGTCAGAAAACAGTGGAGTTGCCTGGTAGCACTGGGGAGTAATCACTGATAAACAAAAACATCTAAAAAAAACGGATTCTATAGAAAAAGGGTCGCTTTTCTTTTGTAGCATTCCTTTTCAGATGATTTTGCTTGTGCTTTCGTATAATAGCTTTGATGTTTGTACGGTGCGCACACATCTGTTCTGCATACCATTTACACATCAAAGCTGTTGGCCTGGCAATGCTTGTTCATGAAGTAGGAATACAGGAACAGAACCCAGATCATTTCATCTGACAGGTGTTAATATCTTCACCGTCTTCCATCCTCAGGCCATGAGATAAAAAATTCAGATTGCTAGGTATAGTTAAATCAATATAGTTATGTTTTTACGTGGATGTAGCTAGAAACAATGATTGAGAGAGGGGTGTGGGTATTCAGCAGAATCCTCTTGAGTGACTGCACTAATACACCCTGCTGTACAAAAGCAGGCATCAATTCTCTCCTGCTTCAGCATCTTGGCTTTGGCTTGGGGGCTGTGCAAGTCTCGGCATATGGGACGCTGCCTTGGGCGAGCTGAGCTTACAATACATCAGATTAAATGACCTATGGAAGGAATGTTACTGCAAGGCATGGAGACAGCATGCTGGGGCAGAGAGAGAAACATTGAGAGACAGAGAGAGAGAGAGAGAGAGAGAAAGTTTACCATCATGCACAGGAGTTCAGCCTATATCTGGAAGGATCCGTCTCCTCTGTTATGTATTTTTTGCACACTGATTTATGACTGCTTTGTCAGGGACAGCTCAAGCTGGGCATACATTTAACTTTCTAATGATCATTTCTCATACATGGAATGGAAACAGAGAACAGCTGTAACATATTTAGTACAACTCGACTGCAGGCACACATGCTGATACATGAGGAAACTAATGCTGGAAGTCAACTCTGAGCCCTCTTTAGCAGAAGGGGACGTACACCTATAGTACTTGGCTACTCACAAACATTCACAGTAGTACGCCTGGAAAGTCATGCCAGGCGCAGGGTTCTAGTGATGGTGGTGGGAATGTGATGCACCTATTCCCAAGGCTCTTACTCCTGAAGTGCTGAGTTCTGAATGGAATGGAATGGAGCCCCCAGTGCACATGTACATTATCATTTCCTCCATAGGGAAACAATCCCATTGAGACAGCAACACCCACCCCAAGCCCACAGCTAATCTCAGAGTGTTCCATTCACATCCTAGAAGGGAAATTACAATCTCTGACTATTTCCAGGGTAGAAAGAGAACAGAGAGGAGCCAAGGCATTCTCAAACGTCCAAGGTAAACCGTGCCCTGGAATGCTAACTTCCCACCCCTTTGCGTGGGATGCACTAGTGAAAATTGTTCTGCACCCGTGTCTGAAGAATTCAAAGTAGTGAATGCATTATGCCTGCCAGGAATCTCTTGGTGAAATCCTGGCAGGCATAACAAATGTATTGCAATTATACTTTTAGAACCAAATTTAGCTTTGCGAATAGGGCCCAATAATTCTAGAGTAACTGTCAATGAATGTGGTAGCACGCTGCGTATGTGTTTCCTTAAAAAGGGAATCTTTCGATTTTGCGGATTCTGGTTCTAGGCGTCATGGCTCATTGAGAACAAGTACTTACTATGTAGCCGTTTAGCATCCCATTGCCCGTTTATTCAATTTTATTTTAGCCCCTATAAAAGGAAGGGAAGGCCTAGAGCAGCAAACATCTTTACACCAGCCCTGTTAGCACAGTGTTACTCATTGGCATGCCCAGGTTGTGAGGGGGCCTTTGCAGAAAGATTATTTTGTTTCTTAAATCCCAGAGTGTCCCATGGATGCTTGTGAGATCCCTGATATGGTGAGTTCCTTTATTCAGGTAGAGGGGAGAAGGCATGCCAGCTCTTTAGTGCTTCGGTATCACTCGAGAGAAGTAAGGGTCATTCACAGATCTTAAGTGCCCATCTCAAGTTGTTGCAGCAGGGGGTGTACTGGAGAAGTACGTCTTCCCTGCACTTACCAACATTTTGACTGGAATGTGGAATATATGGCTACAAACTGTGTCTGCATTGTCGTACCTCTATCTTCACATGCTCTTTTTAACCGTAAGAGGTAGAGTGGTGGGGGGGAGGGGATGAAGCTAGATTGAATCTTCCTTGTCCTTCTGCTTAAAATTCTATTCCACTAATACAGATATCCGGTTCCGGTTCCCTGCATGAGCCCAGACATGCGCAACTGTAGGAAGCTGTACTCACTTTTTTTTTTTTTAAACTTGAAATCCCTCCTATGAGATACCAACAAAAATGTAATGACTTTAAATCAATTCCCAATGACAAATCTAAAATGTAGCTGCAGTTAATTGTTTCTGGTGCCTCATATTGCTTTGTGAAAACTCAATAAGTACACAGAGATGACCTTTTCATTATGACCTTTTCTTAAAGCCACGGCAAATAGAAACCTTGATTGACAGGATTTGGTGTTCCAATTACACAGCTCTTCTCTTTTTCATTAGCCTGATATGGCCGCAGAAGTGTCACCTTGCCTCCTGCAGGGGGAGCGCTGCTGTTGCACATTCTGAGTCGGGGATGCATTGAAATGGACTGTGTTATTCTGAGGTGAATAACTTTCCTAAGTGCAAAATACATGAAGTACACATTTCCGGGAATACGTGACAGAACTAAGGACCCGATGTACAAAACAATTTTGAGGTCACAAACTGTGCAATATCAAAGAGTTTGCAACTTAAAAAAAGAGTGTTTTAAAATGTACAAAATCACTTTTATGAGTCACAAGTATTCTGGGCCATGAAAGAAGCATTCCCCCTTGTTTGGAGTTGCATGGAATGTATCAAGGCTTTGCGAATGTATTTGTAATTGGAAATCATTGATCAGGTACCAACTCCTCATAAGGAGCTGTACCGGATTTGAAAATAGGATGCTGTTCTCATGGAACACCTTCCTCTTTGGGAGTCATGTCAGGCAGCTTCAAGGAGATCACTGGTCCACTGGACCACTCTCTGCTCTCCCCAATGTGTTTCCAAATGGGAAATAATTTCTTTTAGAAAGCAGCACTTGTCCTTTTAAAAGTGTCCCGTTTTGGAAAGCAAATGCAAGGGTGGTAGTCTGTTGTCCTTTGCTTGCCACCATCCCTGCATTCACAGCCATTATAAGGGGGTGGGGTCGCAAATTGCAACCTGACTAATTAATATTCATTATGCAGGTCATTTTGTCACCATCTGCAAATCTAGACTTTGTGATGTGGCCTAGGCGATAGGTTGCATCACAAACTGAATACCACTTGGCAAACTGCAGGGTGGGGAGAGGGAGGTGTATGGTAGGTGTAGGGGACACAAAGCATGTACATGGTGTGGACATTGAGTTGTGGCGTTATTTTGAGAAATTCATTCCATACTGCCTCTAACTTAAGCCGCAAGTCTCTAGAAGAGTCATAGATTTGACAATACTATGTAATGCTGCATCAGAGTCGCCATCCCTCTACCGTACCCTGGGGGAATCCCTTCTGTGCCTGCTATCGCTACCTTTGATGAGTCAAGTTATGTTATATTATGTTAAATGCATTTATTAAGTGCACAATTACCCGAGGGTGCTTGGCACTGGCTACAGAGTGAGAGAAGGAAAACAAATGTAAGCTAAATTAAGTAACCAGGTCTTGAGAGAAAGTTTACAAAGGAAGTAGCTTAAATAATGAACTGGAATGAAATTGAATCTTGGGCCTCTCAATCTCTTTATGCTTTTAGTCTCTTATCTGAAAACATTAGGAGTGCTTAGAAACAGGCTCTGTTAATATAATTGCTATAAAACATCTTTGACAAAGACCACCCAATCAGATGTTTAATTCACTGAAGTAAGCAGACACAAACACCCAACCTCCAACAGGACATGGGACAGTGGGAACATTTTAGCCATTGCACTACTAGGATTGAGATTTAATCGTGGTTGACCACTTTGCCAAAATATGCTGGTTGTGAACTCTGTATTTAAAGTATGGGCAGGTTCCCCAGCACAGAAGCATTTCTTTGGTGAGAGTTGTCCATGAGGCTCCCCATCTGAACCAATCACACCCAGTTGTGTAATGAGCAAGATGGAAACTATGGAACCAGGATGCTTGCTTTTTAAAATTAATCTTGGCCCCCCCTTTTGACAAATTGGACTGTTTTGGTTAATCACTTTCTGAACATATTCCACAGCTCCTTTTTTGTTTTTTACAGACATAGGAAAAACGTATATCAAATCAAACACTGGGCAGTAAGGATTTGATTAAAAACAGGGCTGTAACCCAACAATCATCCCATTTTACCCTTGGGGAGGGAACACCCATTATCATAGTCCACTTGTGTTGCAAAATCATCCTTGTGCCCTGAGCACCCCCATTTTTTGCTGACTGGTACTGGTGGTAACCAACTCTGACTGACCCTGGGCTCAGCCTAACCAGGCCCAGCGATATGCTGAAAACACACTTCGAATACAGTGAAAACACCTACATACACTAGGGTAAACTATGGGTTAGAGTACCCCTATGATTGGCATGACCTCCCCAATAAGGCCCTAGTACGTAATAGGGCAGGGGGATTGAAACTACCTTTAAATCCCTAGCATATAATAGGGAATGGCAGTTTAGAGGCCAGCAGCCCTTTTTACCCTTGCATGTGTGCACTGTGGAGACCTGAGGTCAGTTTAAAAACAGCCCTGTTTTGCAGGACTGCTTTTAAAATGCAAATTGTGGCCAAACTCGACTTTAGTATTTGGGGCACTTAAAAATTAATAAACTACAATGGTTTGGCATATTAGGTACCCCCCAGGGTCTCCCCTAGGTGTTCTAGTGGTTGGGGGGGGGGGGCAGATATTTATAAGGAGGACCCTTATAAAAATAAGTTTTATATGCCTTGGGTTTAGTGAAATGACACATTTCACTCCCCCCATTGTAGGAAAGTGCTTCACAAAATTGACTTTTGTGCTCGGAGCACTGTGAAGTGAGGATCTGCAATATTTCTGCATATTCAGACCCCCTAAGGTCTCCCCTAGGTGTTCCTGGGGTGTGGGGTCCTGTAGATATAGGCAGGATCCTTATAAAAGCCCTGATGTTGGAAACATTCCCAGTTCATTTTCCCCATTGCAGATCAACAGCCACATAGGTTAACATGGCAAGAAGTTATTAAATAATAACTAACGTCAAGGATGTCATAAAAATATCATTCAAGGACTTCCTAGGATGGTATTGATAAATTCAACAATATGCTATTGTTGAATTTATCCCAAAATGTACAGACAAGAAGTTATAAGACTTTCTTGTCTGTAAGCCAAAATTCAGCCTTCCAGTAGTCTGTCCTGATTGGTCAAAGTTAAGTGGATAAGCCAGGCTGCTTTGATGAGGTGATAAGTAGCCCCTGGGGTTAGAGAGTCATTCTGGGAGGGCAGGGTTCTGCTACATAGGAATGCCAGAGCAGGGGGAGGCGTCGTAAACAATAATCTTCAATAAAAGGAGGAGACAGGCAGGAGAAGCCAGTTTAATTTACACCCCAACTCTTTGAATCCAGCCAGATGACACGACTAAGGAAGGAATGAGCAGATGCAAGGGGGAGGGACAATATGGAGATGGACCATCCTGAAGATTTGCTTAGCCAGTTCTTATCTCTCTGCTGAAAAATCAACCATGTTGAATTTTGGAGAAATGGTGCTCTCTGGAGACTATACTGCCACACTTTGGAGGATATGGTCTACTCTGGGGTGTCGCCCAGCACCTCATTGGACAGGAGTGCCCTCCTTCTTGACCCAGAGAACTTGGAATAAGTATTTGAGAGGGGCAGAGCCACTCAGATCTACTGCTTGAAACAAGAGGAAGGGTCCATGCTGAGAAGTTTGAATTGAACCAACCAGGCCCTGCACTCTGACTGACTGCGCCTGAAGCACAATCTGGAACTGCAGTCTTATGGCTCTACCTTGCTTCAGAAGGACTAAAGAGTGGACTCCCTGCAAGCTACAGGTTAACAGAGCTCACTTGGACCATCACCACCAAGAGTCCCCAGCCTGGAGAACTACCAGTGGCTTTGTAAGGATTTTGTCCAAGTGGATTGTGGGAATTGAAGTCCCAAACTTTCAAGGACCGTCTTGGAGCTTCCAGTCCCCTGGAGTAAGTTTTGGACACTTTGGGACCCTCAAAGGAACTTCAGGAAGAAGTTCCAGAAATTTGAAGAACTTTGGAGCAACTTTGGAAAAAAGCTCCATAAGTGGACCAACTCGACCTGGCCAGCCAAGCCGGCGACCCTCAATCGATAGCAGGCCAGCCGTCCAGGTTCACCCCGCTGAAAAGCTCCGGAGGTCCGACTTCCAGAGTTTGACCGGGAGGTAGCTGAAACCCGAGCCGGCGAACCCTCACCGAAGCCAGTCTGGTGAAGAGCAGCGAGTGACCCCTGAAGAAAAAGCTCCATAAAAGTTTCTAAGTCCGGACTTAGGAGAGGTGACCAGGACCAACCGCAAGAGTGAAGCCGCCCATCTTCAACCGCGAGCCGGCCTGGATCTCTGGTTCGTCCCGCTGGAAAGCTCCGTAGGTCAAACTTCCACAAGTTTGACCGGGAGTTTGTCACAAGGCAAGCCAGTGAACCCTCACCAAATGTGGACTGGCTGAGAGTTTCGAGGGACCCCGGGAAGAAAAGCTCCAGAAAATGTTCCAAATCAGAAGGTAAAAACCTTTGACTGAGACCTACCGCAAGGGGAAACCGTGCAGGGCTCCATCGCGGTCAGCCTGAAACTTTGACTTTGTCCTGGTCTAGAGCGACCAGATGTCCCAATAGGCGCTACAGGCTTCAATGTGCTATATAGTGCTAAAGCTTTAAAAATTCATATCTCCAGTTCCCTACATTGGATTTTTTTGCTTTGGTGTCATTTTAAAGATAAAAATATTTTTATAAATTGGTGTTGGAGTTTTGTTGTGTGTTGTGTCTTAATTATTTACTAAATTGGTGTTTTTAAATGCTTTACATACCTGTCTTTTAAGTTAAGTCTACCTGCTCGCAGCCAAGCTACCAAGGGTTGAGCATGGGAATAATTTTATAAGACCTAATCTGAGTCCTGTATTGTGTTAGTGGTATTATTGCCAGTGGTAGATGCATATTTACCACTACTAATAATCCACTTTCCAACAACTTGCTAAAATATAAAGCAGTGAGAAAGTTATGACTCTTGAAGCAATGAGCTCTGCACTGTGTTGAAGGCACTCCTACTTCACCAATTTGTTTGATGATAGTCAGATCATATCCTTCCCATGCCTCTTAATTGCCAGTATGTGATAGAGGTGGGCGAGCAACTGAAGACTCGAGCCTAGCTAGAGCTGGATGCCTTGCTCAGGCTCAGCTCAAAGTTCTCTTAGATCCTCGAGTCCAAAATGAACCAAGGCTTCATTTGGCTTTGGTTTGCCACCTACAGTGTAACCTTATGCACCACGAAAACCATTAACATTTGTTCTAAAGCAAGAAAGCGAAAGAGATTCTCATCTAGTGACTGAATTGCACAATGTGAAACCAACAAACCTGGGACCAATCCAGGCTTTCCCACTTGAGAAAATGGTGTAATCCTAGACAATTATTTCATTCCACTTTGCCTCATTTTGCTTCATGATAACATATGAGAGTTGTTCCATGCACATAACCTTGGCTGCCCAGAGGGTGCACATGACACATGTTTTGCCTCTTGGTTCAATAATGGCATTGCTGTCAGGGTGTTGAGTGGAAGTCATGCATGTTTCTATGTACTTGTCCAAAAATGAATAACAAAAACAAGGTCTCAAAAGTATTATTAAAAAACAATAATCATAAATTTAACATAAGGTAATTCATACCATCAAAAGAAGAAGAAAAGTATGACCCAAAGTGGTTTGTTACAATATATTCAATATTTAATAACTTCATTTTTTAAGCAGCATTGAAAAAGTGTCCCAAGTGCAATGTGCAAAGAACATGCTCTAAAAAGTGCAAGCGACCAAGGAATGTTAGACAGAACAATAAAAAATGGCAAAAAGAAATATTATTATAACAATGTTCTTAAAATAAATCATAATTCAACAAGATTCTGTTGTTATAAAAAGATAATCCAATTCTTTTCCAGCTGATATATTGTCGACAACGTTTTGACCTTTACATGATTCAACTGGTCATCATCAGGACCAGACAATAACGGAACATCAGAAAAAGGAAACTGCTGCAAAGCCAGTACTTGGTTGTTGAATAAAGAGAGCGCGGCATCTAATAGGGGCTCATAGGTAGCCCGAAAACAAAAGATATACGCTTTATTGAATGAACCACAAGTAGAAAGCTGCTACTTCCGGGAGCAAAGGACACTTTTTAGGTCGAGCATCCGCGCACATGTGCTGTCTGCAAGACCTGCTGTAATCACTCACAGGAGTGAAATTACAGCTGCTGCTTGCCATTGGCTGACAACTCCATCGCTGCTCCTTATTGGCCGGTGCTCCAGATACATCAATTCCGTTTTTAAACCAGGAGCACTGGCCAATTACAGTTTTGTTACACCATAGGCTATTTAGGGTCTATTTTTTTCTTTATGTTTATTTTTTTGCCGCCGTTCGCAACTGCTTGTTATTATTATCAGCGGTCCCTTTTCAGAGGTAAGCGCCAAATAATGAAGCCTGTCTGTCATTTTTCGCATGCAGAGAAGGGCTTTGGAATGTTGATTGAATCTTTACGGGGCAGGGTCATTTCATTTGCCAGTAGGTGGATGAAGTCGCTTTGGTAGGGAGACTTTCGTTGTAGGTCTAGCTCGAAATAACTGTAGCAATTTGTTCCTATTTTTAGTTTACACCGTAGGTTATTTAGGGTCTATTTTTTCTTTTTTATGTTTAGTTGTAGCCGCCGTTTGCAACTGCTTGTTAGTATTATCATTGGTCCCTTTTTAGAGGTAAGCGCCAAATAATGAAGCCTGTCTGTCATTTTTTAAAATGATTACAACATATTTGCTTCAGTTTCATGCATCACTTTTGTGCCCTTTTAATCCCCTCGAGAGACGAGGGTGCTATACTGGAGCTCGCATGCAGAGAAGGACTTTGGAATGTTAATTGCATCTCTACGGGGCCTGGTCATTTCATTTGCCAGTAGTTGGATGAAGTCGCTTAGGTAGGAGGACTTTTGTTGTAGGTCTAGCTCGAAATAACTGTAGCAATTTGTTTCTATTTTTAGTTTATCATATGAACGCTGGCATTTTGGCCGTTTGTGTCCAGTGCTTTTGCCCTCACAAAATACACCACAGCAGTGGTTACAGCTTCCATCACAGCTGTAACCTCAGCAGGGTCCCGGGCAGAAGGTGCAGCAACCACAGAGTGCACAGTAGTAACAGCCACTGGTAATTAATATGACCCGATAACAGTCCTCTTTGTAAGGTGCCCCTATAGGAGTAGAACAACTATATTCAATGCCAGGTCCAGTCCATCCAAACTGCTAGAACCCTATTCCTGACCCAGAGCACTTACAGCATTAACTGCTTTTAGGCTTGTCTGGGTCTCCTCATGGAGGTGCAACTTCATTTCTGTGGTACTGCAGGCAGACATGGGACTGACGGCAAATCGTACTAATTGCCCCCAGAAAAACAAATTATTGTTAGCGAAGCCAGTAAGTCTGGGTTTATTTTGAGAACCTATGGAGAGACATTCAGAAAGACGCAGATTGTGCCTCCCTATGCAAATAACACTTTTCTGTGTCCTTTTTTAGGTCAAGCATATAGCGGCAGCGCGCATGCGCTGCTCGCTCTGCGAGGCATGCAGTAATAGAGTATGGAGTGGAAGCTCCGCCCACTCCCCCGCCCATCTTTTTCATTGGCTTGTGTCTTTGTCCTTTCTAAATGCTGCCTTCCGATTGGTTTATAGGCTGTTAGTCCCTCCTTATGACGGCCATGTCGTCATTTGTATCCTTCCATGGCTACTGGCCCCTTTACTTCGAGTGTTGCATGGTATGTGTTATTTAGATTGTGAGCACTATTTTCTTCCCATGTCCCGTGCCTTCTCCCCCCCTCTTGCAGTCCGTGCCTTCTCGCCCCCCCACCTCCCCGCCCACCCGCACTCCCGTTGTTCGTGCCTTCTCGCCCCCTGCCCGCCGGCCGCCCGCACTCCCGTTTGCAACGCAATAGGTCTCGCGTAAATGCGAGTCCTATTGCATTGCAAATGCTTGTTTTTTTAGAATTGCAAACTAATTTGAGCTAAGTTTCGCGCACCAGGCAAGCTATTAAGGTCTCATGAGTTTCATTGGGACCCACCACGAAAGCCGCCTTCACCCTAGCCCAAAAATGTTCCCCCTTCAGTAATTTCAGTGGGCACACTCTTCAACGACATCCAGCTCCATGGTTTGGAGAAATGTATTATGAAGGGGAAAAAATGAATTTGGTTCATTTGAGCCTTGAAGCGCTTTGAAGCCGATCCGTTGGTGGCGTGGAGCTATCGGGTCTGCACACGTGCTTCCTCCCGGTCTGGGCACTGCAGAGCTGCTGGTGGCTGCCCCTTTAAGCTGCAGTGGCTGCTGGCTCGCTGCGTATGGGGGAGGGGAGCCGCGCTCTCCACGGTGGCTCTGATGATAGCGAGGTTCGTAGCCAGCTCCCAGCCCGAGCCCTGACACAGCAGGATGGGTGGGGCGACGGGACGCAGCCAAGGCCTTTGCCTGTGCAGCACGCTTCGCACTTGGGAGGTTTTGCTGGCTTTCGTAAACGCTTGTTTTCTGACTAGAAAATAAATTGGAGTGTGGGCTGCATAGCTGGAGTCCCGCTCGCAGCACTAGCGGGGAGCGGTGCCAGGACAAAGGCTGGTGGTGTGCGTTTGTCCCCCCACAAGAAGTCAACAGTTGGAAGCTGGCTGCCGTTGCTTTTATGCTAATATTTTTGACAGCTTTCCCCTTAACAGCCATATGAAATTGACTTCCCTGTATTCGCCACATACAGTTTGTCCTTTACCACATTTGTGCCTGTTTTGTCCTTTGAGGTTTAAAATCGAACCTTTAAGGTTTTGCCATTTCGTTACCAGCGTTTATGGTTCCTGCTTTATATATAATTGTTTTACTATTAGATCTGACTCAAAGTTCTCGGACTCTAAAAACCCTAATACTTTATTTTAGTACATCCAGTTGTGTTAAGTGAGACGAAGGTGTGAAGTGTCTCTAAAAGGTGCGTGGCCAGATAAGCGCAACTGTGAATCTTTTCCAAGAGGGAGGAGTACATGATTAAGTGCGGGGTTTAAACATGTGAGCCAGAATCCTCTGCTTCAGTCTACGTGTCACCTGACCAGTTTTTGTGCTCCTATCTTTGAGTTTTCTGTTATTGCACCTAGACATATCGAACAATGACAACGTGCACCTAAAACAAACCAGACCTGCTGGCCTTGCTAATGCTTCTTAGCACTATCAGATTAATTACTACAAAACAATGATAATGTTGTATATAATTATGAATTAAACTTTTCTATGGATTGTGTGAGGGTTTGTGGTCTTTGGAGTGTATTAGTTCTCCTGTTCTCCCCTTCACACCACTTTCCTCTGCGATCTCACTCCCTGTTAGACACTTGCCCTTTTCCCTCCCACATCCTGCTTAAATCTTCCATCTGCATATTTCACAAGTTATCTCTTCTCTCTTCATCACTGTCTTTTTACTGTCTTTCTGCATGCACTTCCTCGTATCACCTCACCTCCCCTTACTATTTACTCTCTCTCACTCCCTCCCTCCAACCAAAGCATTTTCTTTTCCTTTGGCACTGTTAGTATTTCACAGCTCTGTATGCCTCCTTCGCACAGTCAAATAAAATGGTTTTCAGTTGGCACATATGTGATCGTTGCTCTGCTGAGAGGCCAAGGATTGTATGAGCATGTAATCTGAAAACCTTTCTGATTCGCTGACAGAAACTCTCCCTGTCTTCAGCCTTACTCCAAGCCCCTCTGTCCTGCCTTTCATGTTCACACATTCACACTTGTGAGCTACCCAGGTAGCTGGAGGTCACTCAGTTCATAGTGTGCACGACACAAGAGTCATATGTTAAATCAAAAATCATCTCCAGAAACACAACCTACTGAAAAAGCAAATACTTTTTGTGAATGTATGATGAAGTAAACCACGAAATGTAATCAGAGCATGCATGGTTGACATACGTTATCTTAAGGGTTGTTACCGTCCTTGTTGAGAAATCGATCAGTGTTTTGTCCCTAAAGTTAAATACATCAGTATGCGACCTGGAAGGGACCCATTTCAGAGTTCGTTATCACTGACTGTCTAGTTGGAGCACTGACGAGACCCGCTCCACCTAAAGCCTCAAGTACAGTGCTGTAGCATCTAGTTTTCAAAGACTGCGAGAATTGAAGTGCATGATATGACAGGTTGCTAATAAACTCTTTAGAGCCACGTATTTCAAGAATAGGCTTATTAAATACATGGAAACGGAGGTGACGTTCAATATCCTAGTTACGTATCTTGTTTATTGTAATATTGGGCCTAACAAACTGACTTCCAGACTTCCCCACCAAGCACCCTCAAAAAGTAACCATTCTGTCAAAGCCTCTAAGAAGTACGCCATATGGTGCTTGTTTCATTCAGGTGTTCGCAATCTCTCTTCTATGTTCATAATCCGAAGGGATTATTTTGATTACGGACTCTTGAAATGAAAGTGACTTTTCATGCGGGTAACAAGAAGGTGTTGGCGCGGTACCATGTGGAACCAAGAGATCCTCTTTGTGCTTGAGTGGCTGTGCTTACCTCTCCAGCTGAGTGCTCCCAACCATTCCACGGGACTCTTATACCCCTCCTTACCATGTTGCACTGCGCGCCTTTACTCTGCATAGTCTCCTCCCCATACCCCACCAGGAAGGACTGGTGCTTCCCTTTACCCAAAGTAACTGCAACTGAGACAGAGGCACGACTCGCTAGCAGTGTATCTTTTCACTCTTTTATGTAGGTGTGCAAGAGGTCACCTAGGCTTTTTGGATACTGGTGTGCTCCCGTACAAGTTGAGCTTTTTAGTTGAAATTCTGCATTGTTACTAAAAAGGACAGTGTCCAACTCTCTCTTGAAAGAAGAATGTCTTCCGGCTATGTGTAGTAGTAGTAGTAGTAGTAGTAGGCGTGCGTACCTGGGCAACGGTTGTTGTACAACTTGTGGGGCTTTTTGAATTTATGGTGAGGAAAAACATTCTGATGAGAAATTATATGCGTGGAGCCGATACTCTTCTTAAACGCTTATTTATTCTGCTTGGTGGATTTCATAAAATGTTTCAGTTTTTGTGAATTAGTGGCCTCTCTGCCCTTCTTGCCCCACATATAACATTACACAACGCTATGAATCAGCAAAATATTGCAGTTAACAGAAAGTCTTTTGTCATATTTTGTTGTTCTGCCATTTTACAAAAAAATAAATCACTCGGGCCTAGTCTCTTGCCTTTTTTAGGTCTTGCCTACAGACAGAGTTTAGCTGTTTGTTCTTGAAGATCTATTGGACACAATACCAGTGCTTTGTGGCGTTTTGGTCAATATATTACTTATCATTGATGGTTTTCTTGTTAATTTAATTTGCTTGCTTTTATTCAATGGCTTTCCTTCCTCTTATTTTGTTTTCCTTCTCGTGCTCTGTGCACTAAATTACAATGCTTTCTGCATGCTCACCCCCCACCCCCACAATGTTTCTCCTCATCTTCAGTCCTCCTCCTTGAATTCTCCCCCTCCAGTTCTTCTCCTTGGATCATCTTCCACCTCGCGTTATCCTCCTCCTTGCATTTCCACCTTCAAGTTCTCCTCCTCGAATCCTCTTGCTCTTCCTCTAATCTTCCTCCTCCAACTCTCCCCTACTCCATTGCAAACCTACCAGAATTTTTAGTTTGAGTAGGCTTATCACGTAGTTAAAGAGCAAATGATGTCTCCTAGTACTTTACCTACTGTAACGAGTATGCCTGGAAGACAGTTCAATGATCTAAGCGCCTGCAGATGCCTGTCGGGATATATGTGCGGTACTGAGTGCTGTTTGAGTGCTGTACGTTCTAACGATCTTGGCTGCTAGTTCGGTCACTCTTCTTGAAGTCTCATTTCCTGAACATGCAGATAGGGTTGGGACTTTGGTTGCTGTTCTTGTTTTTGAGACTTGGGTATGTCTGTGGTTTAGCTCCGATGGCACCTACCCCCCTATCTCCGGGACATCTTGTATTCGCCTGAGCAGGTTTCCCAGTGAAGGATGAGCTGGTCCCCTGGTGAAGTGTTCACATGCCACGAGCCTGGGGAGCTGGTTTCAAGAGCAAGGTGCAGTCGTGTCGTGGCTGATCATGCTTGTTCTGATTCTTTCCCCTAGTGCTTCACAAACGTGGTGGTGTGCTTCTTGTTTATCGTTGGTGCTTGCCCCATGACTAGCAGAATGTGAAAAGGGGGTGAATCCACCAGTTTTACATCCAGCACCTTCGCATGGGCGATAGTTTGTTTGCTGTGCCTGTCAATCCTTGGACAACTGCGCCGCACACCACGTGAAATGCAGGCAGTTTCCTAGGTTTTTTGTTTTATTATTTAATATTTTTGTAGTTAATGTAATTCGTCACACTAATCCTGAGAGTGTTGGTTTTAACCAGCACTGGCCACCTTGATTATATCTGGGCAAAGCTGTTCTCTTCTGATGAACTGTAAAAAGCACAAAACGTGCACAAGTAGTTGTTTGCCAAATTTCACGTTTCAATTCAAAGTATACAAACTGAAAAACCGGGGTCGATTACTTCCAGTAGTCAACCTTCACATCATTTTTAGGTGTAGCTTGACAACGCTGTTGTCTGCAAGAAGTACTCTTACCAATTTTGTTTTTTTAGGTCGAGCCTAGCGGCAGCGCGCATCCGCTGCTCACTCTGCAAGGCATGCAGTAGTTGAGTATGCTGTGAAAGCATCGCCTACTCTTCTCCCATATTTTTCATTGGCTGGTGTCACTGTCCTTGGTAAATGCTGGCTTCTGATTGATAATGAGGCTTGTTAGTCCCTCCTTGTTACTGCCCTGTCGCCATTTGTTACCTGCCATGAGAACTGGATCTTTTACTTGTGGCGTTACACGGTCTCCTTCATAAGTCGGTAAGCAAATTTTTTTTTTTATTTGCAGCGCGGTCTGCTTTCACTTTAGCATCCGTGCTTGTTTATTTAATTAATTTGCCGATGCGGGCCGAAAGGAAGCGTTTCTACTCACTAATCTAACAAGCATTTGCAATGCAATAGGTCTCGCATTTACGCGAGTTTGAGCTATTGACATTGCAAATAACAATGCCTTTTATTTTTGTTTTTGTTTTTAAAACATAAATAAAAGGCATTGTCATTTACAATGCCAATAGCTTAAACTCGCGTAAATGCGAGACCTATTGCACTGCAAATGCTTGTTTTCATTTCTTCTGGGGAAACCCTGTGGTGCCATGCAGGAGGTTACAGAATGACATGACACAAAGTCTGTGTGAAAGCCTAGGTTTGTGCATGTTGGCACATTAAGGCCAGACCTGATGCCTGATGGTTTCGCCGATGCTTGTTATTTTTTAGAATACTTCGGAACCGTTCATACATGGTTTCAACTCCCTTCCCCCAAAACCACCTGCTGCAGAGTAGACCAAACATTTCATCATGCTAAAATCAAAACCCTTGGCCTCTGCCATCTTTCATGTTGTGTTCAGCGTTTCATTTTACTGTAGGTTATGGACGTTAAGTATTTTGGCAGTACACTGTGGAACCTTTGTGTTCCTGACTTTTTTGTTGTTGCATTTTATCTTGTAACTTATTCTGCTCTAAAGCGTATTACACGCATTTGTCTCAAAAAAGTGACTATAAAGGTTTGCAGCAGCCCCTTGCCAGACTATATTCATTTAAAATGGACTCAGCAGTTAGTGTGACTTGTCTTCATCTCTCTACCATTTTGCACAAGCTTCATGCAGTAGTGAGTGACTTATTGTTAAGGATTGTATCCAAGCAGAATGCATTATGTGGTGTCGAAAATAAGAAGAGAGTAAGTTTAAAGCCAAGTGTCTGACTATAATTGGTTCCTAAAAAACCATTAAGTTACTTGTAACTGCGTGTACTCATTTTGTCATTAGTCTTAGTTTGGAGGCAGTGGATAGATACAGGAGGTTGTTCTGTCTAAGGGTTTACTTATTCATCAATCATTTATTGAAGTTTTTTTCACGAAAAATGTCAGTTTGAAGAGAGAGTGATTGTTTATAGTTATTAGTAGGCTAAAACTCAAAATTAATTTTAAACTAATTTTCCCTCTGCCTTTTATTTATATGTTTTGAAAACCTTCAAGGGGTGCGTAAACACGCACTTTGTACTTGTAGTCCTTGCTTATGAGAAGCAAAAGTAAAGCTTCTCGTATGCAACGACAAAGTGCGTGTTTACGCACCAATTCCAGGTTTTCAAAACACATAAATAAAGGTATTGTCATTTGTAATGCCATTAGCTCACATTCTAGCAAATGTGAGACCTATTACATTGCAAATGCTTGTTTTGTTATTATCTATACCCAGGCCCCTTGGAGGTTTATGGGCGACTCCTGTTATTTATATGCTTGCTTGAAAATTGTCTCTTTAAAAAAATGCCTCTCAGTGCAGTAATATAATCTGATGTACTAAGGCGACATGCTACTCTATGTTAAAGCAAAACACGTGTTGGAATTTTGGAGAGACTTTTTCATATTGTTTATATGTTTGTTGCACAATGTCTTTACAAATGAAGGTGTTCCTAAAGATGAGTGATGGAGGCATCCTTATTTGCTTCTTTTCCTTTACTTCAGTTAACATAAAAAAAAATGCTTGCTCATTTGACAGCTTTCTGATTGTTATAGCTCAGTCAAGTGAACAGCAGCCCAGTGCTTCTGTTCACCACAGGCCTGCATTTAGAGTTCAAAGGGGCCACAAGTGGCACAAGGGCCGTACTTTGAGTATCACTGCCCTAAGAGATGGCAATTCTAGTTCTCTCAAATCGTCACATGTGAAGTATTCAGCCAGTCACTGTTTTCGTACTCATATTGATGGAGCAAGGACTCAAAAAATTAGACTTGCTCGAATACAATCACCTCATAGTATTAAATTATTAATCTTGTATTGTTTATACTAACGTTGCATACATTACACGAATAGCAAGAAGGCTTGCCTATGTGTTCTAACTAACAAGTAACGCTTGTCTTTTTCTAAAATGGCCGCTAAAGCGCGGGAACTTTACTGCGCATGTCAACCATATCACGTGGTGTGACGTCTTTCTTTGCTTGGTGGGAAATTTCTGCTTCTGCGCAGTGTGCATTAAAATGGCTGCTTGATGTTTTCACATGCTTCAGCTTGCTCTTGTGTTATTATTAATTTGTCGTTTTCTTAACGCTACTAATGCGGGATAGATTTATAAGTAAGTGGGGATAGAGTAGAAAGAGTGGGTATACAGTGAAACATTTTATTTGTGATTTTAATATTCTCTTCTTTGACTTTTATTAGTTCGTAAACTTGGGCCTGGGGTTGGTGAACTGAAAACTCAAATGACGTGGGTTCCACGCATGCTCTATGAAAGACTGCCCAGAGCGGAAAAAGATGAAGTCAACCTGGACGTCGTCCAAGGCCACGACCTAATGGCCGATATTGATGTATTCATGTGTTCCTGCCAAACTTGCAACTTTGTATATGAAAATTGAATTTATCGTGAGACGGGTGGGAAATAAAGCCAATGTATTAACTTTAATGGGCGGTAGTTTAAAAACAAAAGTCTTCAAAAATGTGTACCAAATTAATATGGTATGAGGATCAACCCCTGTCCCTGTCCAATCAGAAGTAGTGGTCCCATATTTTAGCAACATTAAGGGGAGGTACATGGGCGTAGAAGGGTATAATAGATATAGAATTAGCTAATTCGTTAGAGCTTACTCTCAGAACGCACAGAAGAGCTCCACACCGCCAAGCTGATCGATTGCAGACTGAATCCCTGTCCAGAAAGGTCCTGAGGAGGGGGCGGCGGAGTCCATTAGAAGAAAGGCACGGGAGAATCGAAGAGAAGTCGAGTATCAGAGAGGGGAACGACGCAGGCGTCGTTGTAGAGAGGTCACCGATCCTGTCCTGATCCTGGAGGAGGTCTTTGCTCTTCATCCTTCCTGGGTCCTAATCTTTCCAACTCCTTGGCCAAGGGTTTGGTTCTCGCATTTAGGTAAATATAAATGCAACCTTTAGTTGCGCTGCTATCTCTATCTTCTCCTTTCTGAGGGACCGTCATTAATTAATAGTTATTTTCTCTACTTTATCCGTGATATGCGATTAAGTACCATGTGTTTCTGTAATTTACTCTGCTAAATCTTTAGATAAACATTTTAAAACTTCCTGACTCAGTGGTTATTTCAGGATTATGTATTATAATGAATGTCACTCATTTTAAACTTCCCAATTAGCAAAGGATTCATTGGTAAGTCATTACTCTTCAATCGGAAGGTAATTGGTAGCAGGGATTTGATAAAGAGTAACAACTGATAAACCCAGCATAAGTATTAGCGTAGTATGAATGTATGGGCCCAAGTGAGTATCTAGTGTATGAATGCTGTTTGCTAATATCGCCTGGATCAGTTTTCTGGTAGCAGAGGATGGTTACTCTTTGTTAATTGGGTAATGAGAATTTTATTATTATGAACTAACATCCGTGTATTCAAAGTTTGTTTTATGTTGTCTAGAATCCCCGGGGAAAATTGAATAGCGGTTGGTAAGTGGAAGCCATACTGCAGTGAGGTTATCTGTCAGGCAGAAATAGTACTGAAAAGTTAAGCAGGACTATCAGTATTGGTTAGGGAATATACGTGTGAGTGATAGCAAAGGAGTACGCTGGTGAAAATCTGATGTTATATCACCTAGAAAGGGTAACATTAGAGAAGTAACAGGTACTTCTGGAGCTTGTGTGATGAGTAAACGGAAGGGTTTTACTCGTAGTGTATGTTTAGTAAACGGAAAGGTTTTACTAAGTGTGAGAGAAAACTATCTTTTCTATTTTAGAGAAACTGGCACGATAGCGAATGTTTTATGTTGTTACTGAAATTTAATTAAGATTTATAGAAAAAATAAAGTTTGCGTAAGATTTTGTAACGGGAGGGTCAGCTGCCGGAGAGGGAGCTGACGTCACAAACGCCGCGCTGGAATTGGTTGAATCAGCGGGTGTGGAACGACTCTTGTAAAGGAGGGGTCAGTAGTCAGGAGCAGTACTGACGTCACAGGTGCCGTGCTGGGATTTGTTGAAACAGCAAGGGACAGAGAAACGCAGCTTGTAAAGGAGGGGTTGACAGACAAACATCACCGAAAGGCCGCGTTAGGGTTGGTTCAGAAATAAAAGTTAGCAGACACTTGATTGGTTGATATTTTAGAAGCTAAAATCTTAGTGGATAGAGATTGCATGGTAGAACGCGATCCGACTTTAACAGGAACTCGTCCGGATAGGAGATTCCTGGGTTTTGCAGAATATAATTATATACATCGAGATTTGCCCAAGATGTACGGAGAAAAGAGAAAAATGTCTTTTCTGCAAAAGATTAAGAACTATTTTAAAAAGGATACACCAATCAAAACTAGAGAAGGAATTATCATTCCACCAGCTAAAATGCCCGCTTCATTCATGATGATGGAGAGAGGTTATCATACTTGTGTATGGATAGAGAATTGGATAGAATATACCAAAAATGATGGGATATTAGCATTTCCTGAGAATGGTACCTTCAATGGAAGAATTCTTCAAAATTTGAGACTGAGGATGAATGACTTAGAACCCAGACCTAGATTAACTCAATACGAAGCCTTAGAGGAATGGGAAACCGAGGCATTTGAGCGTGACCGATCCAGGAGTAATAGGGGTTATCGAGGATTTTTCCCCAGATACCAACATGAGAATAGGGACGGTAAGATGAAACAGTGGAGGAGAGCAATGCTTACAGAAGGATTATATCCAATATTTACGGAAGAAGAAAAATTAGGAAGCAAATGCACAGAAAAGACAAAACATTTAATGAGAAATGGAGATTCTGAAGATGAATTTATCGAAGAAATATTAAGGAACCCCCACCTTATCAGGAAGGGACAAGTGGATGTACCCCAAGTGCCCCATTGTTAAAAACTCCATTAGTACCACAGGTAGTGCATGATTTCACCCCTAGTAGGATACTTCACGATAAAGAGAAAGAAGCCCTAGAAAAGACAAGAGCAGAATTAATACAGAAGATAACACAGATAAAAGTACATCCTGATTCTTTGACCATACCTGTAACCATTGGTCCAGTAGTTCCATTATATAGTAATCAGGGAAGTTGTCCTCCACCGTTAGTTATGCCTACTCCTGTGAATATTCCTAAATCTGAAGCAACAGTAATGGTTGAGGATCATTTTAGTGATTGTGAATCTACGATATCATTAATGGACTTACCAATTCGGGATTCTGTCAATAGTACTCCCAGAAGAACTACACCTGGGTGCTCAAAGGAGGTAAACTTGATAACTTCATCAGGAGCAAAAAGTGTCACTGTAGTTAGTCCAGAAGACTTAGAAAGGTGGGCACAAGGATCAGATCAGCAGTGTACACCTCCAAAGATCATGGACATTTATAAATTAAAAGTTGAATTAGAAGAAATAATAGCAGGAAATGTGGGACTTGATCGCCTAAATGCTTACAATGAAGAAGAATTATTGTTCATATGTAGAAGTATCACCAGAAATGTAAAAATATTTCATGAAAAATTATCAGATTTGGCTTTGCAAATGGGAATTGAAATAGGGAGATCAAAGGTGTTGCAGAAACCATATAGAGCAGATTTTTCATATAAAGATTTAGAAAATATGAACGCATCTGGAAGAAAGTTACAAGTAAAGGAGTTAATGATAGTTTTGCAAAAATGGGGAGACCTAGATAAATGGAGAGTTCGATGGGCAAAGAAAAAGGAAGAAGCACGATCCAGTAGAACGGCTTCTGAATATGTGATGAAAGAAACAGGGAAGACAGATCAAATTTACCCGATGCGAGAAGTTCCCGGAGGGGGCTATGTAAATGTCCCAAAGAGTAGACAGGATATTTTGTCATTTACGAATGATTTCCCAAAGTTGAGAGAAAAACCAATTGAATGGTACAAGCAGGTTGAAAGGTTTGTGAAGGTGTCAAAGGTATTGTTGAAGGATTTAGATGGTCTGTTTGACATAGTGCTACCTGCCGATTTGTGTACAAATTGTAAAATTACAGTTGATTGGCCTAGTGATGAGTATCCTAGAGATCCAAAAACAGGTGCCCCGTCAAATGATGTAATGAAAAAGTATCAGCAGGTGATAACTTACCTGAAAGGCAAAATACCACCGAAAGAAACAGATTGGGTAAAAATAGACCGAACCACCCAAGAAGCTAGTGAATCGGTATATGTCTATTATGAGCGTTTATTGCAGGTATTCAAGCAGTATAGTGGATTTGAGGACATTGGAGACAAGAACATGAGTCAGTTTGTGTATCGATTTGTTTATGGTCTGAAGCCAGAGATTTGTCAGATGATTAAACAGCACATGTTGTGTTGGCAGGGGAAACCCATAGATGAAATTCTGAAATATGCGAAATATTGTGGAGACGATATTGAGGATAGACACAAGAAATTGCAGGAAAAAGTGATGTGGGCACAAGTGAAAATGGCTGAGAAACAGGGAATTAATTTGGATAATCCGAGTGAAAGTCAAGGAAAAGATTCTGGAACGAATGGAGATACTGGGAATGGTGGAAAAGTGAGAGGACGAATGAGTAGAGAATAAGCTAAAAAGAAATTTCCTTGTCATGGATGCGGAAAATTGGGGCATTGGAAGGATGAATGTAAAAAGATCCGGAATAATAATGGCCCAAATCAAAATTTAAATCCACAGACGCAGAATGACTCACAGCAGGGTGTAAACCCTCAGAGTCAGTTGCCACCTGCACCTATTCAGGGTAATGTAAGCAGAGCAAAACACGGTACAGACGTCGGATATCAAGGAGGAAGTGGTAAGAATGATTATGTAACATCACAGTTTCTTTTACAGGACGATTTCTGTCAATACAGTTCATGACGGTGCCTGGGAGAGGGGGAGAAGGAGTGCGTACTTGGTGCATCCTTATCGGTAGATCAGTCAGGTCCATATGTTGAAGGGAGTGTAAAAGGTAATGATATCACTTTTCTTTTGGACACTGGTGCTACCCGGTCTACTGTGAGAACAGCAGACATTCCAGACCTTCCTCTCTCTGGAGAAGCTATCCAAGTAGTGGGAGTAGCTAATAGAAAGATTAGAACACCTCTTACCGAACTAATGGAAGTTAAAATTGGAAATTTCAGAGAAATGCATCAATTTGTAGTGTGTGATTCTAGTCCAGTAAATTTATTAGGTCGTGATTTATTGTGCAAAATGAATTGTACAATTTTCTGCACACCGGATGGTGTGGCAGTTCAGACCCCAGATGAAGATCATGTATATAAGTTTATGATTGCAAAACAAGGTACAGAGGTATATGAGATGTTTTCGTTAATAACAAAAGATGAGCTGCCAGAAGAATTAAAAACTACAGTGAACCCCATAGTATGGGATTTTACAGGAAAGGAAGTAGGACTTATGGCCAAAATAGACCCAGTTAAAATTACTGTAAAAGAAGGTGCGATTTTCCCAAATACCAGACAGTACAAAATGAGTGCAGAAGTAAAGACATTGAAGAAATTAATCGAATGGTAGAACAAAACATACTAAGAGAAGTGATGAGTAGCCCATGTAATTCACCAATAATGGGTTTAAAGAAACCTAGCGGAAAATATAGAATTGTTCAGGACCTGCGCAAAATAAATAAGATCGTGGAACCTTGTTGTCCTATAGTGCCAAATCCTGCAGTAATCCTATATCAAATACCTTGGAGTGCAGGATGGTTCACAGTGATTGATTTATGTCAAGCGTTCTTTTCAATACCATTGCACCCAGACAGCCAGTATTTATTTTCATTTAAATTTGAGAACAAAGTCTATGTATGGAATCGTGTTCCTCAGGGGTACACGGAAAGTCCTATTTTTAATCAATTATTGAAAAAGTGCCTAGAGAAGCTAGTGATGCCAGGAAGCTCAGTTTTAGTCCAATATATCGACGACTTACTGGTGGCATCAAACACCAGAGAGGATTGTGTTGTTGATTCCATAGCACTGTTAAATCATTTGGCTGAAGAAGGACAAAGTCTCACCAGAAAAATTGCAGTTCTGTACAACAGCAGTTAAGTACCTAGGACACCAAATTGAGAGGGGCAGAAGGAGAATAACATCGGAAAGAGTACAGTTGATTAAGAAAATGCAAATGCCTGTAACCCAAAGAGAAGTGAGAATGTTCCTAGGAATAGTAGGTTACTGTCGACAATGGATACAAGGATTTTCCTTGTTAGCAAAGCCCCTAATTCAAATGACAAGAAAGAAAGCAAAAGACCCAGTTGATTGGGATGATGAGAGTGTAGGAGCTTTTGTAAAATTGAGAAATGCTTTGTGCTCAGCACCAGCTCTAGGCATGCCCGACTATAAGAGAAGCTTCGCATTGTTCTGTCATGAGAGAGAAAACTGTGCACTTTCAGTCCTAACCCAGAGACATGGTTTGGACAGACGTCCTATAGCATATTTTTCTGCTACGTTGGATCCAGTGGCAGCCGCATTGCCAGGCTGCTTAAAAGCAGTAGCGGCTACCTGTCTAAGCATTGAACAAAGTGAGTCAATTGTAATGGGACACCCTGTAAAGGTGTTTGTTCCACATGCGGTTGTGATTCTGTTGACAAGAACACGCACTCAGCATCTTACTCCTAGTCGGCTGACTAAATATGAGAGAATAATAATGGGTGCTGAAAATGTGAACATAGTGAGGTGTACCATAGTAAATCCTGCAACCTTACTACCAGACCCATATCATGAGGAAATTAAAAATGATGAAGAAGAAGAACATGATTGTTTACAAGTCACAGAGTAATGCACGAAACCACGTCCGGACATTGAAGAACAGCCCTTAGAAAGCCAGACAGGGAGCTGTTTGTTGATGGTTCATGCCAGAGGCATGAAGATGGTAAACTAACTGCAGCATATGCAGTATGTGAATTAACTGGAATAGTCGAAGCATCCTATTTACCAGCAGTAAAATCGGCACAAGTAGCTAAATTGATTGCTTTGATAAAAGCGTGCAAAATTGGGAGGAATCAAAAAGTGACTATATTCACAGATAGTCAATATGGTTACGGGGTTGTGCATGATTTTGGCCTACTATGGATGCAGAGGGATTTCATGACTTCTTCAGGATCCCCCATTAAAAATGGAAAATTTGTAAGGGAATTGCTGGAGGCAATACAATCTCCAAAAGAATTGGCTGTGGTGAAATGTGCCGCACATCAGTCAGGAGATGACTGGGTGGTAGTCGGCAACAGATATGCAGATCTTGTGGCTCAACATTGTGCCAGAAATAGGTTGTCAGTCAATAAAAGGGTGGAAAGAATGGGAATCAGTTGCCAACTTATGCTGTATATGCCACCTGAAACATGGAATGAGGTTAGAAGATTATAAGATGGTGCTGATGAAAGTGAGAAGAAAACATGGATCAAAGTGGGTTGTTCCCAAAGGGGAGATGATGAAGTGTGGATTTGTGCTGATGGCAGACGAGTCATGCCTGACTGTCTGCTTTCTCAAATGGCCAGGATGTATCATGGAGACACACACATAGGGAGAGATGCAATGATTAGGCTTTTCAGACAGAACTGGTACAATCCCAAATTCAGGGCTGTAGCAGAGAGCCTTTGCCAGAGATGTTTGACTTGCCAGATGCATAATCCAGGAAGAAAAACAATAATTGGGTTTGGAAAAATTGGAAAGGCAGAAGGTCATTTATAAGACTACAGTTCGACTTTATACAGTTACCACCATGCAGAGGGTTGAAATATGTACTGTTCATAGTATGTCTGTTTTCACAGTGGGTGGAGGCTTACCCTACCAGAAGGTGTGACAGCATTACAGTCGCAAAGCTGTTACTACGAGAACTCATTCCTAGGTTTGGTTTCCCAGTAACTTTGGAATCAGATAGAGGAAAACATTTTAACAGTGAAGTGATTCAAATAATCTGTGAAGCATTCCAAATTGAACAAAAATTGCACTGTGCATATCGCCCAGAGGCTTCTGGAGTGGTTGAACAATTGAATGGCACTATAAAATCAAGACTGGGATAAATGTGTGCTTCAACATGATTGGAGTGGCCAGATGCATTGCCACTTGTCTTAATGGGACTCAGAAGCATTCCCGATAGAAATACGGGATTGAGCCCACATGAAATAATGATGGGAAGAGCAATGAGACAAGCACATGTTCCCATAAACACACTGCTGAATATATCTGATTATATGGTACTGGATTATTGCAAAGGATTGGCTGACCTAGTGTGTTCTGTCTCTCATCAGGTCGGAGAAGACGCAGTTTCGAGGCAGCCTGAACAAGAACATGATTTGAATCCTGGTGACTGGGTGGTAGTGAAGAATCACACCAGAGAGACGTGTCTATCACCTAGATGGGGAAAACCTTGTCAAGTCATACTGACTACCAATACAGCAGTGAAGTGTGCAGGATTTCCTAATTGGATTCATGTAAGTCACACCAAAAGAGTACCAGACCCTGAAGAAGAAAATCCTCAGTCATCATCAATCACTGAGGAAGCTGAAGGTTGCCCAGCTGAAGAATCTCAGGCTCGAGATTCGAGAGAAGCTACAGAAGAACAACCGAGCACAAGTCAGGACTGGATACCGGTAGTAGAAATTCCTGAAGTTTACTACAGAACAAGAAGTCAAGCAAAATTGGAAGAAATTGAAGAAGATCAGATAGGTGAAAAAGAAGCAGCTCAGGGAAAAGAAGAACATACAATAAAAGAACCTGAGCAAGATCAGATAGGGAAAGGAAGCTGGACTCAAAATAACGAAGAACCAACAAGTTTTGAGCAGGGAAAGACAGGTTTAGAAGAATCCGGTCAGGCTGAAGAAGTACAAAGTGCAATAAGCCCTGATCAGAACCAGTTAGATCTAGAAAATCACACAGAAGAAAAAGATCTCGAGAAACATAAGCATGAAGAAATAAACAAAGAACAAGGTCAATTATTGGAAACTTACGGAGAAGCTGCAGAAGAAAAACAAATAAGGCCTGGAAAAGAGCAAGAAAGAAAAACAGTAATTGCAGAAAACGAAAGGGTGTTGAACAGTGAAAATAAAGAGATTGCTGAAGACAAAAATAAAGAAACAGTGCAAACAAAGAAAACAGGAAAAGGTGATCATTGGCCTAGTGTCATTAAAAGAGTAAAATACCACATAACAACCAGAAGTGAAGATCCAGATCAAGTAAATGAAGTAACAAGTCAAACCAAACAAGAAAACAAAACTAAGAAAAGAAGAAGCAAGAGACTGAAACTTGTAAATAACAAATTCAAGGGTCCTGATTGGACTTACATTATTCTTGAAGATTACGAGAGCTCAGAGTCAAGTGAAAGTGGTGACGAAGGAACAAGTGCAGAATTGACGAACGAGAAAGAAACAAGACCACCTTGACTACGCAAAAGAGTCATAAAAGAAAAACGAAAAATAGATAAGAAGAGCAATCTTCCTTGTCGAAATGTCTGATGATAGAGTTGCTGGGAGCCCAAAACAGAGATGTTGTAGAAGATGCTGTGCAATATGCATATGTAGTCTAGTAATGGTGCTTATAGTATGGTTAGTTCTGATCGTAGCAGTCCCTTACCTTATGATAATGGATAGAAAGATTAATAACGAAACTAAAGGAAAGACAGCACACATAAAAGGAAATAGAGTAGAACTAATGGCAGAAAATGAACCAGAATTTCATCATGAAATAACTGATAACGACACTAGTTTAAATGTTTTCACAAAGTTATTATTTCAGTATGTAGACACCATGGAAGTTAGTAATTGTTATGTCTGAATGAAGTTACCCGAATCAGTAGCAGAAGGATTAACATATCATCACTTACCATTGACATATGGCATATCATGTAGTGTATTAGCTAGTTTATTTTATAGAACAGGGAGACTTCAATATTATTATTCAAACATAGATGTGATATTTTCTGAGGTTCCGATTCGAAAGAGTATGAACCCAGTGCTTAGTAGTCAAGACGCACAGTTTATGGGAGAATTTTTCTTAACAATGAAATCGATAGACATAACACATGCACATAGACACAATCTAACATGTTCTTTACACGAAGAAGAAAAGATATTTTTGAATTTAGTAGAAGATAGAAGACAAGATTTTCAAAAGAAAGCTTCTGAGCATAAGGCTCATTTGCCACCTTGGGCTGAGAAAGAAGGGAGTTACACACCTGGCAAGGCTCAAGCTGCTATGGCTCTGGATTTTGTAAAGACGGGAAAAATTTGTCTACATAGATTAAGGACTGATTATAACAATGTTTTCATTGGTACCAGTGAATGTGAACACAATTTCTTAATTCTTGGAGGTTGGGGAATCAAAGGAGGAACAGATTCAGTTTTTCCTGGAATCTATTATGTATGTGGGAATAAGGCTTATTTTAGGCTTCCTGCACGGTGGTATGGAAGTTGTTATTTTGGAATAGTATTTCCAAAAATATACCACGTAAAAAGAAACACTGGGAGCAATGAAAACAATGGCGAATTAACACGTAGTAAAAGAGCTAGTTTTTCTGAAATTGTAGGTGATATATTTGGTGCATTGATACCTTCGGTGGGAATAATTTTGAACTCAAGGAAAATATGTAAATTGTCTACAGTGGTTGATCGTTTATCAACTGACACTGCTGGAGGATTTCTAATGATTAATGCGGAAATGGTTGCGATTAGATCTATGGTAATGCAAAATCGACTTGCTCTTGATATTTTATTGGCAAAAGAGGGCGGAGTCTGTGAATTACTGAAGACGAAACATTGTTGCACTTACATTCCTGATAAAAGTGCAGAAATTGGAAAGTATATACAGAATATAACTAAACTTGAGAAGGAACTTAAACCACTGGAAGTTGATAGTGTATGGGAAAGATTGACAAGTAGTATTGCGTCAATTGGTACATGGTTTTCTAATATAGGGAAAGGACTTATAGGTCAAATACTAGTTCCATTAGCAGGAATAGCAATAATAGTACTGACGATAATAATATGGTGCAAATGTTGTAGAAAGAATGAATCATATAGTGTGACAGGAAGAGGAAAGAAGAGAAAAATTGATGAAATTGAACTTGAGGATGTGAGAAGTGAATTATACAAGAAATTGAAAGGGGATGTTAAAAATAGAAAATGTAAAAATGAGAATGAGACAATTTGCTAGAAGTTGGCAACTGATTGAGGATAGTATTTTGATGGCTCTTAAACGCCATCAGAGAGGGGATTGATGGAGCAAGGACTCAAAAAATGAGACTTGCTCGAATACAATCACCTCATAGTATTAAATTATTAATCTTGTATTGTTTATACTAACGTTGCATACATTACACGAATAGCAAGGAGGCTTGCCTATGTGTTCTAACTAACAAGTAACGCTTGTCTTTTTCTAAAATGGCCGCTAAAGCGCGGGAACTTTACTGCGCATGTCTCAACCATATCACGTGGTGTGACGTCTTTCTTTGCTTGGTGGGAAATTTCTGCTTCTGCGCAGTGTGCATTAAAATGGCTGCTTGATGTTTTCACATTCTTCAGCTTGCTCTTGTGTTATTATTAATTTGTCGTTTTCTTAACGCTACTAATGCGGGATAGATTTATAAGTAAATGGGGATAGAGTAGAAAGAGTGGGTATACAGTGAAACATTTTATTTGTGATTTTAATATTCTCTTCTTTGACTTTTATTAGTTCGTAAACTTGGGCCTGGGCCTGGGGTTGGTGAACTGAAAACTCGAATGACGTGGGTTCCACGCATGCTCTATGAAAGACTGCCCAGAGCGGAAAAAGATGAAGTCAACCTGGACGTCGTCCAAGGCCACGACCTAATGGCCGATATTGATGTATTCATGTGTTCCTGCCAAACTTGCAACTTTGTATATGAAAATTGAATTTATCGTGAGACGGGTGGGAAATAAAGCCAATGTATTAACTTTAATGGGCGGTAGTTTAAAAACAAAAGTCTTCAAAAATGTGTACCAAATTAATATGGTATGAGGATCAACCCCCTGTCCCTGTCCAATCAGAAGTAGTGGTCCCATATTTTAGCAACATTAAGGGGAGGTACATGGGCGTAGAAGGGTATAATAGATATAGAATTAGCTAATTAGTTAGAGCTTACTCTCAGAACGCACAGAAGAGCTCCAGACCGCCAAGCTGATCGATTGCAGACTGAATCCCTGTCCAGAAAGGTCCTGAGGAGGGGGCGGCGGAGTCCATTAGAAGAAAGGCACGGGAGAATCGAAGAGAAGTCGAGTATCAGAGAGGGGAACGACGCAGGCGTCGTTGTAGAGAGGTCACCGATCCTGTCCTGATCCTGGAGGAGGTCTTTGCTCTTCATCCTTCCTGGGTCCTAATCTTTCCAACTCCTTGGCCAAGGGTTTGGTTCTCGCATTTAGGTAAATATAAATGCAACCTTTAGTTGCGCTGCTATCTCTATCTTCTCCTTTCTGAGGGACCGTCATTAATTAATAGTTATTTTCTCTACTTTCCGTGATATGCGATTAAGTACCATGTGTTTCTGTAATTTACTCTGCTAAATCTTTAGATAAACATTTTAAAACGTCCTGACTCAGTGGTTATTTCAGGATTATGTATTATAATGAATGTCACTCATTTTAAACTTCCCAATTAGCAAAGGATTCATTGGTAAGTCATTACTCTTCAATCAGAAGGTAATTGGTAGCAGGGATTTGATAAAGAGTAACAACTGATAAACCCAGCGCAAGTATTAGCGTAGTATGAATGTATGGGCCCAAGTGAGTATCTAGTGTATGAATGCTGTTTGCTAATATCGCGCTGGATCAATATTTTAGGTATGCAATATCTAACCAATTCATGTTTCCTAACACACATCCTATGAAGGATTTACAATGCGCTTTACTCATTTCAAACCATCCTCAGATGACTGTTAAGTATAAAATCTTAGATTCCTTGTAGTCTTGAGAAAAGTAAAATTACAGCTCCTAGCATGTAAATCGAGCTGTGAGGTTAAATACCATTACTGGCTATGTATCCCAGCCCTCAAAATGAGATCTCTGCAAAATGAGATCTCTGCAATTATGTTATTCAGTTCTTAGAATGGTGCTCTACCTGTGGCACCCCTTAGGGGGTGGCGTCTGCGGCAGCTGCCCCCCCCCCGACACCGCGTGCTTGCCTCAGTGTCGCCAGTTCGCCCTGATGATTGTTGGGGGGCGGTGGTGACCGGGCACACTGACTTTTTGCCCCCATGCTGAGGCCGCGAGTGCCGCCACCCCGCGGACCTGTTCGCAGACCTGTTGCCTGACGGTGGGCTCCGACACCATCCACCGCAAACGCTGGCCCCTTTGGCTGCCCTTTCATCCCTGACTGGAGCCCAGGTTGCCTTGCGATGTTTCACCCATGCCTTGCAGCCCCTGGCGCCAGGCCTCTGATGCCGCTGCCGCCGTTTCTTCATGGCCTTGCCCGGCGCTCGACTGACCGATGGAGGCTTGCGAGTGGGGACCCGCTTTTCCTGGATGGTTGGTGTCTCTGGCTGTAAGTGGGTGACCCTTGACTCCAGGACCCCTCACTGCATCCTCCCGGCAGACGTCGCCCTCTGTTGCGATCCCGCCTGATGGCCTGTCTTTGCCGCGTCGCCTGGGATCCCTTGTCTCACGGCAGGCGCTGATTGTGGAGCCCTTCCGCCTACGCACGTTTCAAGGCGCGCCAGGTATTTCTAACGGCCCTGTGCAATTCTAACCTTTTAGAGGTTCGTCGGCCGAAGTTTCCCCAGCACCTAAAATGGCGGCGCTTTAAAAACATTACGGGGCATTTATCACTGATCCTGGTACTCTACCAGACCGCAAATGAGGCGTTTTTGCAAGCGTCTTTAAACGAATACTATTGCAGCCCTGGAGAGTGTGTTTGTCATCTAGGTCTGCGTACAGCTCCTTTATGTATCTATTGCCGATCAATGCCTGACTCCAAAATGGCGACGGGTGAAGACATTCTCGATCGCCCTACAGTGCCTGACTTTAAGATGGCGGTGCTACAAAACTTTATTGATTACACCTTGTTTTAGCCATTCCTGATATGTTGTGAGCGGCATCACAGCATTATTGTTGCTCATTGAAGACCCGCCTGACTTTTAATTTGCGGTGCTATAATAACATAGTGATTACAACTTAACTTTCCTCTTTTTCTGGTATGTGGAGAGTGGCATTCCTGACTTTTTGTTGCCCACTTTTAAGACCTTCTTTAATATTAGGTTCATTGAAGACTTCTACATTACTTGTACATTTGAAACGTCGAAGCGTGCCCGAGTTGCCGCCCTGCCTTGGTGACTGATGAGTAACACTCCGGAGAGACCAGTTTCAGTCACTATAGTTCCATCACGCCTGGGTACCTGGAGACCCATCCCCTCTGCTGCCTATTTGTCCCTTTTTAATCATATAGTGCCCTACCCTAGCCAACATGTCAGGTCCTGGTCTGACCGTGACTGGGGAAAACTCTTATACTCTGGTCTACCCCCCCAACCTCTCCAAAACCGCGGCTAAATCATTCAAGCACGCCACCCGAAAAAGCCACCCAGAGACGCTGATATCCAACCTGCGCTACAGCGCGGACATCGGCATAGTCATTAATGACCTTATCTTCTACTCCAGAAGAACCGCCTCCTGGCGCAAAACCTTTTCGCACCTTCTTAATGTTCGCTCAACCAGGAACATTCCATACGGCACAAGCTCACAATAGCGCCCTCCTCAACCCTGCGAGCTGACCTCACCATCACCCTCTACAAAAACGGCATCGTTCTGATCCAAGCCTCAACCAATAACCTCAATAAATTCACAGACCTTTTCACCCTCCTCAGAAACCATGTGCACGACACCGACAGGGTAACTAACACCTGCACCAATGACCCGCCGTCCGGCCAGCCTAACGTGCCTAGTCACCCACATACCCCCCCTCCAAGGGCTTCCAACACAGTTCATCCTATCCTCCCCAGCATGTCTCCTGACCCTGACTTCAGAATCTCCCCTACACCTCTGATCTCCTCCCACCTAGCGCCTCCCACCGACTGGGAGACTGGTACGTTCCCAAAGCCCCTGATTCAGATCGAGCTAGCCCTCTAAGGGTTCGCAACACTGATCACCCTAACCTTTATAGCACGTCCCCCGGCACCTCCAACAGAGTCGCCCCATGACCTCTGACCACCTCCCCACCAGCCATCCTCCCGAACCGCAAGTTTGGTACGCCTCCAAAGACCCCCGATTCAGCTCGAGCCAACCCTTCTCCCCTTCCACCTATGCATGCCGCTTGTACTGCTCCTGAACCTATGCCCCCCTGCCCTCTAGCACCTCCCTCTTATATTGATCTCGAAACTCTGCACTCCAGAGCGGCCAAACTAACTCAGAGCATCCATATCTCCATTTTGGACCTAATGAACCTCCTTCACCTTGCCGAACTCTCCCTTGCTAACCTCAAGCCCCCGCTGATATCCACCCCCATGTCACAGAGCCTCCCAAGCACCCACTACCGCTACCCTTGAGACACCTTCGCCCGCGCAAGCAACCTTGCCACCTTTCAGAGGAGGAATCCCGAGCTTTCGCCCTCTCTTACAACCCTACCAGTGCCACTTCAATTCCACTAGACCTCACGGAAAACGAAATCCTAGCCATCCTTCAAGACCACAACTCTGTCCAAGTCATCCCTTGTCCACTAGATGCGAGCTCCGAACATGCCATCAGCACGGTCACCATCAACCCCAACAGGTCAGCTACCCACCGTAACAGAAGTGTGGTTAAAAGCAACCTTGCGCCTGTACTCCTGTCCGCCCAGACCCCTGACACTCCCCCCGACTCCCCCTATCTGGTCTCTTAATCAACTGCCGATTGGCAGTTAAGCACGCCGCCGATATTGCTGATCTCATCCTGAATAAGAATTTAGACCTAGCAATACTAACTGAATCATGGCTCAACGAATACTCATCTCCTTGCCTGGACCTACTAGTCCCTCCCAACTACAATATTGCTAGACTGGACAGACAATCCAGCAGGAAAGGAGGAGGCATCGCCTGCATCTACCGATCTAACCTCCTTGTCACGGAACTCACGGCGGACACCACTGACTCCTGCGAATACCTCGCCCTCTCCATTTGCAGCAACTCAATACAACTGCAATTTGCACATCTTTTACCACCCTCCAGGCTTGAACGACTCTTTCACCGATCACCTCTTGGAAATCATCACAACTAAGATCTCCTCCAACGCTAATGAGATTTTCCTCGGTGATTTCAACCTGCACTGGAACGATCCTAAGGATACTCACGTCAACGCCATCAAAGACCTCCTAACCGATCAAGCCCTGACTCAAGCCTGCTCACTGCCAACTCACTCAAAAGGGGCCACCCTGGACTGGATCATCTCTAAGGATTCCTCAGTCAAGCTTATCTCCATAGACCCATGTGACTGGTCTGACCACCACGCCATCGCCTTCCTTTTACCCGGGACCCACAAGACAAAGGTACCGCAACCGGTGATTCCCAAACGCTGGATCAGAGACACCAAGAACCTTGACAGGAAACTGGAGGCCCGCTGTAAATCTGACCTCCCCCCCCCCCCTCGCTACGTCAATGTGACCTCAATGATCATTACTCAGCGACTATATCGAACATTCTGGATGACCTTGCCCCACTAAACTAAAAAGAACACAAATCAAAGACAGAAACCCCTGGTTCACTGGATCCCTCAACATGGAGAGGAGATCCCTCCGGCAATCTGAAAGAATCTGGAGACAGCACCCCTCTGCTGCGCATCTAAAACTTCTCCGCCAGGCGAGAAACACCTACAACAAGAACATCCTCAATTCAAAAAAAGAATACTTCAGATCGGAACTGGGGAATGCTGAGAATGGACCCCGCAAGCTCTTTGAACTGGTCAAACACCAATCAAATAAACTGGCTAAAACACCGAAAGAAACTCCTAAGTCTCCAATATCATCTGAGGAATTCTCCTCTTTCTTCACTGATAAAATCACAGCCTTAGGAAATGAACTCAGTGCCCCTACATATTCTCAACCCCTTCCTCACCTGCCCCCTCTGTCCGCGCTACCCCCACTGGCCTCACCTAAAAATCAAGCACGCTGGACCGACTTCAAGTACTATGACGAAGACTCCGTCTCTAAAATCCTCTCTACCTTAAACCCGAATAATCACTTTAATGACCCGCTACCATCCAACTGCCTCGCTGCTGCCACCCAATCCATTGTTCCTAGCTGGACTGCAATAATCAACGCCTCTCTCCAGCAGGGCTCAATTCCTGACTCTCTGAAAGCCGGCCAAGTCCTCCCCATTTTAAAAAAACCATCGCTGGATCCAGCCTCCCCTGACAACTTCAGACCTATCTCCAATATCCCTCTGTTAGCCAAAGTGTTAGAGAAGTGTGTTCAACAGCAACTAAGTCAACACATCAACAACTTCCACCTACTCGATGACTTCCAATCTGGATTCAGACCGGGGCACAGCACTGAAACTACCATGCTCCACATTGTGGACGATGCCCTCCAAGCCCTAGAGCAAGGCAAAACCTGCCTTCTAATCCTCCTAGATCTATCCTCGGCCTTCGACACGGTCAACCATGAAAACTACTCGAACGCCTCAAACTCAGGATCGGTTTGGATGGCTCTGTTATAGAATGGTTCAGGTCCTTCCTCCACAACCGATCTCAGCTCCCACCCCAGTCACGGTTGGAGTCCCTCAAGGATCAACCCTGTCCCCCACCCTCTTTAATCTCTACTTAGAGCCGCTTACCGAAGTACTTCGCACCGCTAACATCTCCTACCATATGTACGCGGACGACACCCAAAAATACATTAGAATTTCATCGCTCGAGGAGATCCTCTCCCTGAATGAGGCCTTGAAACTGACCGTCCAATGGCTCGCCTCTAACCAACTCAAACTCAACGCAAAGAAAACCGAATTTCTCCTAATCTCCCCTACAAAAGCCAACCCGGAGATTCAGATGTGGATCAAGGCCATCACAGCCTTAAACTGCTCACCGACCATCGTGGACTCGGCCAAATCTCTGGGAATAATCCTCGACTGCAACCTGAACATGCGGGACCACATCAACTCGATGGCTAAATCATCCAGGTTCCACCTGAGCTACCTAAGGAAGCTGAAACCCTTCATCGATGCTCCCGACCTAAAAATGGCAGTCCAAGCACTAGTCATCTCTAGGCTGGAATATGGCTGTTCCACCCTCTCGGGTTTACCCAAGATCTCCCTGGCACCTTTAAAAGCCTGCCTCAACGCGGCCGCCAGACTACTTACCGGCACTAGGAAATTCGACCACATCTCTCCACATCTGAAAGCTTTGAACTGGCACCCCCTCGAGGCCAGAATACAGCTGAAAGTGGCATGCATTACACTCAAGGCTTTATACGCAAACTCCCCTGCTTATCTTGCACTGAAACTAGTGGTATCTGCAGGAAGCAGGAACTCCCGGTCCGCCAGAGACCTCTTGCTCCAACCTGCCTGTTTTTGGAGAAAAAAAAACCTACAATCGGGCTTTCTCCGGGGCCGCACCAAGAATTTGGAACTCTCTCCCACCCGCCATCAGAAGAATACCTTCTCTGGCACGCTTCAAAAAGGAGGCCAAAACTTTCCTCATGGGTAAATTCCTCGCCTAATCTCTGCCTTCAACCACCACAGAGAGCCTGACTAATCTAAGACTATAGCCTTCTCCTCAGATCACCTACTCACTCCACCAAGAAACTATGGGGTTTTATACTGATTAACTGTAACTGTTGCCATACACACGTGTCCCTCTATTCCCCTATGTGTCCAGCACCCCTTGCCCCTCTCCAATCGTTTTGTATACTTCTGTATTTCTAAGCCTTTTTTTGTTCACTTCTGTAAACCTTGTAAAGCACTCTGATACCCTCACGGGTCAAGTTCGCGCTCTATAAAACACTAAAAATAAATAAATAAATTAGGATTCCAGTGCCGAATTTTGCGACTACCAATACCTCCTTAGTGCCAATCATCTTCTTAATCTTTTGTTTCATCAAAGAGGAGTCACCATTTTGACATTCAACTTGTGCCCCTTCCTTTTCTATGGTATGCCCTCCATTTCACAGGGCCATAGCCAAACAACTAGGTCCGAGCTAGTAAGGAAGTAGATGCCAGAGGACCAGGCATATCTAGTATGGTTATTTTTGCATCAGGTTTTGGTGCTAACAGTAACATTTCTCCTGCAACCCTGTGGAGAATACCTTAGGGGTGACTAATATGCAGAAAAAGGGAAGGTTTAGGGACTGGTAAGTGGGTGCACTTGCCAAGTCGACATGGCAGTCAGACTGCACACAGGCTCTGCAATGGCAGGCCTGAGACACACTTTACAAGCTGCTTCTGTGGGTGGCACAACCAGTGCTGCAAGCCCACCAGCAGCATTTGATTTACAAGTCCTGGGCACACCTGGTGCACTATACTAGGGTCTGACAAGTAAATCAAATGATCCAATCATGGAGTCACTAATCAATGCATCAATTTACCATAGGGAGCACTTGCACTGTGGCACTGAATAGCAGTGGCACAGTGCCCAAAGCATCTAAAACCAGCAAACAGATCAAAAACAGAGGAGGCAATCAGAAAAAAATGGAAGGGAGACTCACGCCAATGATACCAGGTCTAACACTGAAAAACAACAAACTAATGACCCCTACACCCAGGGAGTTTTTGCCGTTGGCGTGGAGGTCATTTGTTTTTTTATCCCTCGCCGTCAGGTATAACCTGGTGCTGACAGAAATAAATGGACTTCACACTGTTCACCCTATTTCGTCCAGGCATCAGATGAAGCTTTCTAACAGGGGCTCTGTGATGGAAAGGTGATGGTTCTCTCGATCCTAAATAGGGCACCGTAATTTTGGCAAGCATGGTACTCCATTGCGTTTGTGATGGATTACCCTGTCTGCCAAATTGTAGATCAAGTTACATATATTTATTAAGCCTGTAGCGAGACAAACAAGGATTTATACACAAACATGTACAAGTTTTATAATGGCTCTCTGGAAATCTAAAAGAAATATACATTCAGCCTCAAACAAACCAGTCATTGTGTGCTAACCTGGTGTCTACAGTAAAGGTCTAGCACCAAGAATGGGGGTGTTTGGTATTGATTGGGTAGTTTCCCTTGCATAATTCTTAACTGAATGGAATAGCTGGTTAAAGGGAAACAGCTGAGATCATCTTAAAAGTCTGGTGCATAGCTTCTCAATGTGATATGATCTTGGTCATTTTTAGGTTAAGCTTCAATTTTATAAGTAGATATCTAGGAAAGGATGATTAAACACATGCTGATTAGCACACCAACGTTTACTAGTAGCCCCGTTTTACATAAAATGGGGAAATCTATGAAGAAAGAAGGGAAGGTGGAAGTGAGGGGCAATTTTGACAGTTTCAAACTTAAACTTGTTTATCAGTAACACAGTGGCAGCATAGTGTATGGAGGACTACCTAAAATGGACCATGGGAAGAAAGAGTGAATGTCACAAACTCTCATTCAAATTATAATTGTGCCTGGAGATGCGTAGGGGTAGCATCAAATCAATATCATTTTAAGTTGCGTAAAAGCTTCACTCTGCAAAGGATCCCTATTCTTATGAACACAAAAAGTAATTCCGCAATTCAGGATGCTTCTGACCATCCCATTTCATAATTCTCAACTGTTTTGTACTGTTAAAGAAGAAGTATCAACTGTAACTATATCATAGCCATCAACTCCCCTGCCTTTTGCAGGTGACACATGTCCTGATTCACCTAAATGACAAAGGTTACAGAAGTGACAACAAACACCCTTTGACCTCAATAACACCACAAGAATTAGCAACATATAACCTTTGACATTGAATCCCAGGACACACTGGCGTAACCAAACTTGAGTGGGCCCCACCCTGTAAGGTACATGGAGGGGCTCCCTCCGGACCCATTAAGGAGCTCTCTGAAAAGAGTACTGTGCTGAAGGGGTCCCCCTGGACCCCCGCACCGCAGGGGGCCTGTATTATGCCACTGCCAGGACATGATGTTACACAACCTTGATCCTGATGACATCACAATAATTTATGTCACTGAAGCCGCATGTATAACTCAGAGAGAAAATGTATTGATAAATCATAGGCAGATTCAGAAAGAAGAGATTTAAACAAAACAATAGTCATGCCCATGGTATTAATCCACATGGCCCATATACTGAATATGAACAATGTTATTGGTTTGATTTTCTTCTAATCATTGTTAAAACGTTTTGATTCATGATCACTTGTAAAGAACTATCACACTTAGTAGATAGAAGTATAGATGTGAGTAATTTGTTCAAACATAACCTTGAGTGTGGCCTAGAGACAGCTTTGCCTGTTCCACCGCCCTCCTGTAATGATAAACAATCATAAATAAACGTGAATATATACATAGATAGATGGGCTTTCACCCTACTCTTCATCTATTGATGTGTTCAGCAGACAATCACATTTTGCTTATGTCTTTGGCAGTGTACAGCATGGAGCAACAGGTGAGCCCACGCCACTAATTGGCAGCCTTATGCTGTAAATGCCCATAAACATATGCACATCTGCCTAAAAAGAAATGCACATCAGTGCCAGGGTTGGTTGGCCAATATTTTACTTTTCCAATGCGTTTTTTCTTTCCATTATATACCCTATTTTATTTTTAGTCACCCTTGCCTGTTTAAACCGTGCCTTCGAGGTACAGTAATTCAGAGCCATTAGTATCTTTTTTTTGTGCCAATATGAAGAATATTTTCCTGTGACATGCATTAAAGTTACAAATGATTTCTATACCCGTTGTAAGTACACTTGCATGCTGGAATAGACTACGGGTCAATTAAAATGTAAAACTATTATGGCAAGCATATGGTGCTAGATTTTATTTTTTGGGCAAAACTTTCTTTATTGAAGTTTGCACAGAGTCAATAATTGTATTACATTCATACCTGTCCACTTCAGCAGATACAGTACAGCTAATACATTGAACAGCATCCCTCTGGTGAGGGGATAGCGTAAGTACGGCATTGATGCAAATTGAAATTGGTTTCTTGTTGGTATACCCTGTGTAAAACATTTTCCCCCTTAATTACCCTCCCCATGTAGAAAACTCTATTAGTAACAAACAAAAACCATAAAGCAAAGAGAAGAAAAAGGAATAGGTGCATGATGGTTATAAATTGTTTATTAGCGATGGTGTTGACTGGAATGATTCTCTAAAAAGTGGCTAAATAAATGGGGAGGTTACCTGTATGGGGCATAGCGGGCGTCATTTCCGCCTCTCAAAATTGGAAAAGGTGGAACGCTCGGAGACGTGCTGGGCAGGCCACCAGAGACAGGCCTCTGGAGAGATAGGACACTAAGGGTCCCCACGTGAATTCAAAGATTTTAAAATCATCCTGAAAAATGTCTGCCATTCTCTCCACTGCCAAAGCCTGCCATAGACGGGCATGCCATTGTGTCAATACAGGAGCTTCTTTCTTCTTCCAAGCTGCAGCTACCACCAGTTTAGCTGCTCCCAGGTATAGCCACATTATAGCCCTATCACCACAAGTCTGGCGCTTTAAGGTAACGTCTCTCAAGCCCAACAATGCAAAACTCTAGAATCTCATTGATGTGCACCAGGATTTTGGACCAGAATGGGTGGCTTGTCGGACAGTCCCATCAAATATGGCGTAAGTCGCCTTGTAGCCCACAGCCCCTCCAGCATAAGTCTGACGTGTTGGGGAAGATTTTTGTCAACTTAGTGGGGTAGAGGTACCAATCATAGAGTAATTTATAATTTGCCTCCCTCATGCTCATGGAGTGGTTATGCTTCAGGATGCCTTTCTAAAGTTTCCTCCACTGTGCTTCTGGAATTTCCTTCCCCAAAGTACGCTCCCAAAAAAATATATATGCCGTGGCTGCGGGTTATGGAGTGTAGCAAGCAATGAAAGAAAATAAAAAGGAAATGGTTCCCCTCGTGGTTCCCGCCCTTCTAATAATGTGTTCAATAGGGGTGAGCTCTCAAGTGGCTGCAAGTCTTCCATTTGATTGGAATGCCCAGTGTTTCAACTGAGGGTAGCGATAACGTTCTGAGTCAGGAAAGTGGAAGTCGCGTTGGCAGTGTTCAAATGTCAATATGTCCAAATTATGAAAGAGATCAGAGAGCGTGAGACAACCTCCCTCTCTCCAGGCATCAATGGGGCCAGGCAATAAGGCTGGGGGGGAATGGCGGGTTATAGTCTATCAGCGTGAATGGGAAAGGGAAGGTGGTCCATTCTACAGTTCTATTAAATTCAACCCAAATTCTTAAAGTCGTTCTCGTTGGAGTACTCAGGTATGCATTTGGGGGATGGTCCATTTTCGGCTTCCACAAAACATCCCATATGACTCTGCCCACTATCGCTCTATCCATGTGGAGCCAAAGTTTGTCTGACTCCTGCAATGGCCATTTCGAGACACCCCATAATTGGGCTGCTCTGTAATAAAGTTGAAAGTCACAAAGGGCCAATCCACCATCATCTTTAGGGAGTTGGAGTAGTTTGAAAGCAAGCGGGCTCTACGGTTCTGCCAAATAAAGTGTGTGATAAGTGTACACAATGTCAGTAGAAAGTCTCTGTCCAGTTCAATGGGGAGACCCTGGAAGAGGTACCACACCTTAGGCAAAATCATCATCTTAACAGCATGTATATGCCCGATCCAAGAAATATACATGTGTGTCCAACTTTTAAGGTCAGTTTTTAGTTGCTGCAGAAGAGGCGGGTATTTGGCCCGATACAGGTCTGATAATCTAGGGGTAATTTTAATACCTAAATAAGTAATGTCTTTTTTAGCCCATTGGAAGGTAGTAGAGGCCACCAAGGTTTCCATAGCAGAGATGGCCAACATCAGATTAAGTTAAAAAGACTTAGTGAGGTTGCTACAGAAGCCTGACACATCTTCATAGTGGTGTAATTCGTCCTGAAGGGCGGCTAGGGAGGACTGGGGAAAAGTGAGTGTTAACAACATGTCATCAGCAAATAGAGAAATGTTATGGTCTACTGAGTCAAACGGAATGTCTCTGACGTCTGGTGCAGCCCTGATCTTGGCAGCTAGGGGCTCGATACAGAGGCAAATAGAAGAGGGTAGAGAGAACACCAGTGACTCATTCCCCTTCCCAGATGCAACAGTTCTGAGCTCACCCTGTTAACTAGAATCCTGGATTGTGGTGTTGCGTAGTTGGCACGTATCATTGCTATGAATGAGTCACAAAAAACAAATCTCTTGAACATCAGAAATTAAAAGGGGCCAGTTCAAGCGGTTGAAAGCCTTCTCGGCATCAAGCCCTAACAGAACTGCAGGAATCCATTTATTGGTGGCTTTTTCAATTAGGTGAAGCATTCTCCTCACATTGTCACGTGTCTGTCTACCCTTAATGAAGCCATACTGGTTTAGATGGACCAAGTCCAGCATCATATCGTCCAGTCCGGAGGCCAGAATCTTTGAGTAGAGCTTAGATTCCAGATTGAGCAAGGCAATAGGTCTAGAGGAACTACAAGAATGGGGATCCTTGCCCGGCTTCGGGATGACTGATATAAGTCCTTCGCAATAGATTTATTTTATTTATTTGCAAAGTTTTATATAGATGGTGTGACAGAGCCCGCCTCTGCTACATAATTAAAAAGTACGGTTAGATGTGGTACTAGATCAGAGCAGAATGTCTTGTAAAATTGCATTGTTAGACCGTCCAGGCTCAGTGACTTGTGAAGTTTCAGTGATTTAATGGCTTTCCACACTTCCTCTTCGCTAATTGGATCACCCAGGATGTCATTTTGGGAGGCAGTCATTGTGGGAGATCTACGCTTTCAAAGTAAGGAAGGTGGGTTGGATTAGCAGCATAGTCAGTCATATAGAGCTTCTTGTAAAAAAATTACCAAAGATTCTGCTTTCCCCACCTCAGAACTTTCTAACTCACCAGAGTCAGTTATAATGTCTCCAAAATATTCTTTAGCATGTTTGACCCTGAGATGCCTCGTCAAGTATGATCCCACCTTATTACCCAGTTCATGGGATGTGTGCTTAAAGAGGAGAAGAGTGAGCTCTGCTCTATTTGTGTAAATGGCACTCAGCTTCTCCTGTAATGCGGTGACTTTCCTCTGCAGGGCTAAAGTTGGGGTAGACTTATGAGTCAATTCTAACTGCTGAGCTCAGTTTCAAGCGCCACACGATCCGCAGCACTTTGTTCATTAAGTGTAGAGACTAAAGCAATGCATTTACCTCGCAGCACAGATTTGAAAGTATCCCAATTGTTAGCAGGGTTTGTGTGATTGGGGTTATTTAGTTGAAAAAACTCCCTTATGGCTTTTCGCAGATCATCTCTAAGGAGAATGGGGGAAAAACCATCAGCGATATCTCAGTGGTGTACTACCCCAGTTTAGTCTTACAGATACGGGGACATGGGCAGGTATGGATATTGGGTGGATGGATGCCACTCTCAAATCTTGACTAAGGGCCTGATTCAAACACAGGATCCAGGCGGGAATATGTGAGATGAGCGTGGGAGAAAAAAGTGTTATCACGATTTTTGGGATGTAGCGATCTCCATGCATCAATTAGACCTACATTTTTAATTGCCTGTTTAAGTGTTTTGGAAAAGCTGCCAGTGGGTGATCTGTGAGGGTGTGTACTATCAATTCCTGAGTTCCAGGTGGGAATAAAGGCTCCCATCAATAGGATTCCCCCTTCTGCAAAGCACCCTGACAACGACAAAAGTGATTGCAGGAATGGGATTCGGTTCGTATTTGGGGCACAATTCAAAGCAAAAGTACATGTCCTACCCCAAATCTTAACCTTATCCATTTTGGACCCTTCCGGCTGGAATGTTAGGGAGGTGTGGAACAGCAGGGCTACACCGTTGTGCTTAAACAAGGCTGAGGATTTGCATATCATTGGGTAGGATTTATGTTGGACCACATCGTAATGTTGATCGAGAAGGTATTTCCACAGTTTGTGGCACTTGGCCAGTGAGTTTAGGCCCTTAACATTGCAAGTAAGTGTGGTAATAACCATACTAGAGAAATGTCAATGAGCATCTCCCCCGGTCAGGGAAAATGCTGCAGTGTGAGGGCTCTTGCTTCTGAGCAATCAGATCCCCTGATCTGTTGTCTCAGTTTCCCTGACCTAGATCCTCCCTTCCTTCCCTCCCCCCAGGAACTGCACACCTTTTGTATTACATATACTGCTGTACCTACACATGAATATCATAGCATGTGATTTAAGTGGAGCAATCTACAGTAAGGCCCATATGTACTAAAGCATTTTCCCAAAGTCAGAATGAGAAAAACCCTTTTAATACACCAGGAGCTAAATTCTTTATTTCACCCAATGTCAAAGTGCAACATTTCTTTTGTTCAGTTCTAGTTTCATGTATTTTGCATGTTGTGCCCCAATAATGGTCTCACATCAGGAAGAAAATCAAATCACTAGTAAGATAGATGCTGTAAATGTATGTACATTTTTATTTGCTTTTCTTGGGAAGAAAAGTAATTTTCAAGTTGTTTTAGTCATTTTGCTGTATCCTATTTATCTTGGAATGGGAGCATGCTTCTGTCTTTTGTTGTAGTAGGAGTATCTCAGGAGTATCTCAGGACACCCCTTCTTCATGGTGGAGTGGAGGGTTGTGTTTATTAGGCAGAGAGATTAGGGCTCATATTTCGATGTTAATTTAATCCATTCAGTAGCATTTAAAATGTAGGCTTTTCCGCTTGTGAATGAATCTTAGTTGGGTCAAGGGGCTTGGCCAATAGATAATGGCCCTCATGCCCCTACCCGCATCAGAGCAAAACATTAGCCTGAAGAGAATTTTCTCCTGCTTCCCCACAACCACTCAGAGCTGCACTTAGCCCTAAATGGCAGTGGAGAAACCCTGCAGCACCATGTATTCCCCCCCCCACCAGTAAGGAATAGTAGTTTTGGTGGGTAGTGGGAGGCCTGAACAAAATCTGTGTAATTTCATTGGTGAAAACTACATGAAATGGCAAAAGTATGGGAAATTATGCACAATTATTCTTTATAACACAAAATGCTGGCTTAACCATTGTACACAATTTTTTGCGCGTGAAATGTGTCCTTGAGTTCATTTTTGGCACCAAGACGCATTTTGCACAAACAAATAGCTAAAAACAATGCGTGATGTGAACAACAGTTACTCCCTTTTGGCTTGTTCCTGCTCTTTCAGTGCTCCCACAATAAGATTTTTACTCAAATGAAGTCTCCACTACACAACACGGTTTAATGGTGTAATAACAGACATTTCGTGAAACAATTGTAACGTGAAATGCTGGAAATTATGCAAGATTGCACCAGAGTAAATTACATTTTGCCCAGCTAGTATATGCTGCTGCCCGCTCCACACAGGTAACTGTGGAACAGCTTCAAAGGGATCCAGTTTGTCAAACTCATTTTTCACGTCCCCACCTTCACGCTTCATGAAGCTTGCATGTTATTTTTTGCATAAGCGTCTGGATCATTGGGCATTGAAAATGCACACACTCATATTTTTGTAGTTATTCTTTCTTTTCCGTCGCGCATCGGTCTCAAAATGCTGTACAGAAGATACAGTAAACCGACTGTGCAGCTTTCCGGTCACAATGGAACAACTAAAGTGGAACTGGATAGGATATTGCATAATCACCTTTATACATAAGAGAGAGAAATCTACAGCATACTATGATGGAAGACCTCAGTGGGTAAAGCAGTGAGCAAGGCTGGGTAATGCACAGGGAGCTTTAGGTTCAAGCAGGAGAGGATATCGCATAATCACTTTTATACATAAAAGAGAGAAATCTACAGCATACTATGATGGAAGACCTCAGTGGGTAAAGCAGTGAGCAAGGCTGTGTAATGCATAGGGAGCTTTAGGTTCAATCAGGAGAGGATATCGCATAATCACTTTTATACATAAAAGAGAGAAATCCAGGGCATACTATGATGGAAGACCTCAGTGGGTAAAGCAGTGAGCAAGGCTGTGTAATGCATAAAGAACTTTAGGTTCAATCAGGAGAGGATATTGCATAATCACTTCTATACATAAAAGAGGGAAATCCAGGGCATACTATGATGGAAGTCCTCAGTGGGTAAAGCAGTGAGCAAGCCGGGGAAACGCATAGGGAGCTTTGGGTTCAACTAGAAAAATAAAGCTGGATTGCCAATCTCCAAAGGCAAGGGACATCTAAGGTGCCACCAGCAAATTGTGCCAGATACTCCAATGAACATCGCCAAGTGGCTCAGCAACCCTTGCAAGGCCCCTCACATCCTATGAACTCTATGATCAGATGAGCTTTGTGAGAAGAAAGACTATTAGAAAAGGGAGCTGTTCTGAATATTAAAGGAGAAACCATGAGCCTCGTCCGGGGTATTGTGGCTGGTGCTGGAGGCCAGATCTCACCAAAAATAAAGATGGAGAGTATGTTGAACAGATATGGGCTGGTGAATCGATACAGGTCTGAAATACAAGAAGAGTCTTCAAAGTTACCTATAGGAAGGAAAGCACTAAACCAGACGACAGCTGAAGGGGTCCACAGATAAGGGCTGGAGCAGCCAGTATATATCCATCAAATTCTGCTTTCCTTGGTGATCTTTTTTTTTTATTTCGCTAGTGTTTTCTTGTCTAAATTTCAATTCATGGGTTTCACCACATATTTCCCTTATTTTTTGTTTTCTCCAGTTTATGCTTTTTCCATATAATTTTCATCCACGCAGAACATGCTTTGTGACGACTGCGAAACTAGATGTGTGCCGCGGCAACGTGTGCCTTAACAGCTGTGCGGAAAATATGTTGAGCAGATGTCTATGTCTTTTGTACACATGGGCAGGGCATTCCTCAGACAATTTTCCAAGCAGATGACCGCACGTGTAATTTTTGTATTGTATGCTATTTTCACAAAAATCACAATTAGTTTGCACAGAAAAAAAAATCTTAATTTCGCCCAAGTCTAGTGTGAAATGTAAACCGATGACATTATGAGAAAGTCATGATTTTCGATGAATTGAAGCATCTGACAATGTCCCATTCCGCAGAGGTATTAATTGAACAATTTTGTATGCATCCTTGGCGCTCCCCCCTCATTCTTTCCCGCTGAGCAGAAAACACCTCCTCTGGAAATGTCTGCAACATTCATAGTCATAACCAGTTGATCATAAAAACTAATTAGTAAAGATCTTCTGTTTTGTTAATGACCTGCAATTGATTGTAGCTCGAGGTTGTAAGGAGAATAACTGCGCTCTCATAATGAGTGCTGCCTCCTGTTCCCAGAGCACCATGCAACAATGCCAAGGTAATGGCGTTTTTACAGCTCCTTTTATGATTGAGACAATCAGCCCTGCCCTCCTTGTTTGTATTCTTGAACATCTGCTTGCCACGAGATCTTCCTTCGTGCCCTCAGAGGATTAGCAGTCAATTCGAAATAATTGCACACCCAAACGAGGCGTATGCTCTCCCGACGAGCACTAATGTCATAGAACCTTGTAATATACACATTACCAGGCACTTCAACCTATTCATAGCGGCGCCTGCAGCATAGAGCCTCCAAGGGAGTGCAGACCTACAGCTCATCCTTTTATCATTCTTACCAGGACTGGTCCCAGGGCTGGGAGCGTGAACCGTGCCCTGTTTCTCTTCATGTGGAGTTATTTACCAATACTGGCTGGAGGAGTATGTGGTGTTGCTAACTTTTTGCCTTCGCAGCTTCTCATATTTGTCTCAATTACCGAAACAAATGTTTCTGCATGTAGATTTGCTTCATATAACACATTTTCAAGTTTTCTCTCATTGGTCTTAGAAAGTAACCTTTTCCACTTCGCCTTTGTAAAGTGGTGGAAAAGGAAATGCTAGAATGTCCACCTTCTAAGGCAAGGTTAAATTAACATTCAACCAGTATGGGAGAGCTCACAGGCCCCAACATACCTTGTTACGTAAAATGTTGTTGAGAGTTCATCACTATTGACTGAAATTCATAGTGCTTACATGAAGCGAGGTACCAAGCCTCAATTACATATAAGATGCACTGTCCTGGCCTGCGCCACAGTGCTTCTTTCAATGGGAACTCCTAGTGCAGACTCCGACAGTGCGTCCTATTACAGTGAACGTGAGGCCCCCATCTCGCCACCAGCAGTGGCTGGAATTGTAAGAAACTAAGATTAATGGCTAGAGTCTTGGAAAGGTAAAATCTTTCACACTTTAAGTAGATGAAAGTTGGTACTCAAGACCACTGCATTTGTTCGAATGGAGACAATTTAATATCAGTAGATAATTTCAAGCAATATTTTGGCTTTTGGCATTAGGGGTAGTGCTTCATTCATGGCTGTGGGTCATGAAAACATCATCAAACTGTAGTCTGTGCTCTTCAGTGCCAGGGTCTCTGTTTTGTGCCTTTTAGGCAGAATTCATTTTTCCTCAAGAGGTTTTTGATGGCTATAGATCTAGGTGTCCTCCGCATGCATCTGGAGTTGCAGATGAGGCTGTTCAATTGATAGGACCAGTTTGCTCACAGTGAAGTGGAATAAGGGTGTCAGGGAAGACAGGGAAGGAATATGGTTCAGCTGACCCAGTTCGATTAGCTGACTGATGAAGGAAGTGACCCGATTAGGGCCACCCAGCTCACTCGCGACCACCTCTCTGCCTTCCATACAAATGAAGAGTCGGTCAGACAGTAGAGAACACAAACCAAGTATATTTTATTCAGGTACACTCGAGCGGTGTCCAGTCTGACCAGCCTCCTAGGATTGCTGCAGAGGGACTGACTTCAGCAAGCATGGCGATACATTATGTACAATTCAGAACCAATAAGGACACGCCCTGACCGGAAATTTCCAGTTGGTAGCTGGTGAACAAAGGAGATACAGAAGGATGAGTTTCGATCCTGAGACCGGGCACATGCTATCTCAATGCCAAGGTCACTCTGCTTGTGCCCGCCACTCTAAAGGTGGGAGCAGGCCTATCTAGTGGGAAAGGTATGCACTAACAAGAACAGTGTGTTCATTAGTACAGCAAGGCTCAACCTTGGAGAAACGAAAACTATCGCAGCTGCTTTCAGCTGGGGCAGAGAGACAGAAGTTAGTTTCGATCATGGCACAAAATGGCGGCTGAATATAAAATGGTGCCGCGAATGCTAACTTAAGACGTACAATGCATGAACAACACAGCTAAAACATGTTTATTCCAACACTGATTTTGGAGCAATGCCTGAACCCATTCTAGAACTCATCAATCTTGGGGCCTCTCTGTATTGCTGATGTGAAACCTGGCTGTTGCGTATATTTATGAACAAGGGTTTTCCTAGGACCCATTGAAACATTCTCTATAATTCATAACATGATTTTATCATATTCCTGGATCGATAATGTTGTATTACTTATTATAGAAGCAATTGGAACAAACAAATTCAGGTAGTTGAAAATTATGGGGCTGATTATGATGGCGGACAGACCGCACACTGACAGGCCGCTGGTGGCGGTCCGACCGCCGACAGCCCTTCGGTCAGACTGCTGCATTTTAATGCTGGCAGTCTGTCCCACAGCGGGCAAAGTCCAGACTGCCGCCTCCAACAGGACCTCAGATCCCGATGGGGTGGCAGTCGGAGTTGCCGCCCATAATGGCGGCAGTGCCAAGCCAGGCACCGCTGCAGGAATTCGATATCCCTTTCTGACAGCCTGTTCATGGTGGGAACACCGCCATGTACAGGCTGTCGGAAACAGACATTGGGGGCCCTAAACAGGGCACCAACCCTAATGGACCACTGCAAAGAGGCCCTGGGCGCACATGTAGTGCCCCCACTCACCTCCATGCTTTGTGTGCCATGCACCACATGGTGCATGGCACACTGTCCGTGGACGTGCATGAAGTGCTCCTTTTCATGGCAGCTTGTACTGCGTCCCTTTTCCTGGGATGCAGCACAAGCCGCTGTGAAAAGGAGCACTTTGCAACTGCCAGCACGGTGGTCACATCCTAATTTGGTGGCCGGACTGCTGCCTGCTTGCCAGGCGGTCTCCTGTATTCGGTCTGACAACTGCTATCATAATCACTCCCTATATTTCTGTTATATTGATATATTAAATGTTCAATCAAATAACGATACATGTGTGACAAACATGGTGCTGATGGCACTGTGAGACACACACTGTATACTGGTGGTTAATATGCAGTGAGCTCATAATAAAAATACAAAAGTCTGGATAAATGCAATCTATGTGGTTGGAGCACGTTATGATTCAATCTTTCAGTACATGTTTTTTTTGGTCAATGGTGTTTTGGCCGTAACATCAACTTCCAAGGGTCATCATCAGGACAAAATTAGAAGCGTTGTCAGAACTGCATCCTTTCTGTCAAGGAAATTGGCATCTAATCAATGTAAGAAAGCTAAATATACCACTTGCCCATGAGTCGCACGCCCATTTTTTTTGAGGATTATTAGTAAGGAATGTTACTCTTGCCTCCAGATCCCAAGAACAGAGCATCTTGACTTCTTTATTCACAGTAATACTTTGAGTCAAGATTACTGAACCCACCACAGTAATATGGATCTTCTCATGATGCATCATGGCAAAAGGTCAACACAAGATTCATAAATTTAGGACCAAGTGTGCTGCCTGAATGTTATAACACATGATTAACTGTAAAACTGATTTCACATCCTTGTAGGAGCATTAGTGCAATGTTATTATTATAGTAATCGTAGAGAATAAGCGCACCAAACATACATAACAGGGGTCCCTCTGAGTTCACTAACAATATAGAAGTACAACACTAAGGTCTTTGTGGCTCTCTACACCATGGAGCTGAGCACTGTTTTGCAATAGAGTCCCAATGTACAATGGAGTGGACAATTTATTCCATATAGCGCATGTGTTAAACAGCTGAGAATTGAAGCCACATTTTCAGAAGCATTGTGTTAAATTATAATTTGATGTATGTTAATTTTATGTCAAATACATTTTTAAATTTCAGAGCTCCTGCAATGTATAAATAGCTTGTATTTAATCATTTCAGTTATCATAATATACCCAGAGTACAAAATTAATCATTAGTCATTAGCAGAACAGGTATGCAGAAGGCAAGGGGCAGCTCTGGTCGCCTTCTGCTCTGAGCCAGCTGCTTATCTTGCCCAGGATAGGCTGCTGTCTGCTGCATTTAATGTTGGGATGAATGTCTGTAGGACAGATGAGGTGTGTAGAGCCTAGAAGGTAATCTTGAAATTGGGTGTGAGCCCTCTGGTAGTTGGTGGGGTTACGTGAAATGACGCGGAGTTCTGCTAGGTGGGGGTTTCCACCACTTCTCAAGCCTCCCTTAAAAACTAATAACGCTTTTCTCATGTAAATTGCAAAATGTGCCATTAAAAAGGAACACTGAACTGAGTATTATTTTGAAACAATAAAAGTTAAAAAATAAGGTTCAATGTTAGTCAAAATCAACATTTTCTGCAGGATAAAACTCCACGTCACCCTAGAAAGCCTTAAAAGTTTTTTTAACACAAGATGTATTGCTAGGGAAAAGCCACAACAATATTGTTTCTGAACTATACTTTAGAGATATCTGCCCAATTCCCACTTAACATGTTTGCCTTATTCCCAAAGTTTACCATTCCATATTTTTGTTGTGAGAAAAAAAAAGTACTACTGAAAACCATCTATTGTTTTAATGTTTTAGTGGAAAAGCATTGATTCTCTTTACAATGATTTACTGTGTTCACTAGAAGGAACACTGTACATGTCAACTGCTCAGTGGCAGCTGGTATTTGAAGGTGGTGGGGGCTCGGGGGAGGAGGGAATGAAATAAAAAAATTTAAATATACAATTACCTGTCTTCCGCTCGCCGTCGCCTCCTCTCTGTCCTCTTCCCCGCTTCTAGGGCAGGAAGCAGGATGCACCCGGCTCCCAGCCTCCTGATAGCCAATCACAAAGCTGCAATGCAGAGGGCCGGCCAAACATTCATGCGCACTTTTGGGAGTGCAAACCACTCCTCCCCTGCCAGCCTGTCAGCAGAGCAGCCCCGCCCCGTCCCGCCCGCAAAAGCTGCTTCAACAAGGAAAAAATAAAATGTTAATAACTTAGAGTTATCATTTTATTTTTCCTTTAGTGACACTGCTTAAAAGCAGTGGGGCGATGCTCCTCTGCCTTAGCGGAGGAGCCACCACTGAAACTGCTCAAATATTGGGCAGTATGTCATTTAGGGTACCATCAACCTATTTTTTTCTCAAGGGTAAGGAGAAAATAGTCATACAAATGTGGCGTCACTGGCCTATGGTGACACTCTTTGGATGGATGAGTTACTCAAGGATGCTACGGAGAAACTGAAGAGCTTTGCCACTGGCCACTTACTTTTTTAATTTGGTTGGACAAAGAGTCCTTGAGAGGGCAGGCCCATGTAGGCACCAGCAGTGCAGTGTGCAGCCCTCAAACTCAAACATATTCGGCCACAAAGCCACAGCTGGCAATCTGGAAGGGTTTCTATGAACTCCTATTTGAGCATGAACCTTTAGCAAAACATCACATTTTATTCTACTCAGAGTCAGACTGCACCAGGCATGGTGATAAAACCAAATAATTGAGCAAAATGGGAAAAAAATGGCTCAATGGGGAAAAAACCTGCTGCTCAGAAAGAAATGTGTACAACTTGCTGGCCCGTCCACTCAGCTTTCAATGATTTGAAGGTTGCAAAAGGTGCGCTTTTTAGTTGGGTATAATACAATACCTGTTATCAGCATCCAGAAGTAATCCTTTTTGCAGTGTGTGCTTCATGAATAGTACTTTTTTTTAAGCTGCCATCTTAAGGAACGTTTATGAAATATTAACATTTTTTAAAGTAAAATCCTTCATTAAAATAAGAATTAGGAAATGCCGTCCAATCTGAGATTTTTTTTTTTTTTAGGAGATTTACACTTCCAGCATTACCGTTTTTGCTATTTTGCAATAATGGCACTTGTTTAGACTTTTTTTTATTTTTTAAAGAAAAAGCCTGACTAGGGATTCAGCTTACCTCAAGACTGTACTACCCAGCAATGTCCCAATGCATTCATTGTACAATTAAGAAGCAATAAACTATATGCCATACCCCAGGCCACCGTTAAGTGGAGATTCTGTTTCCGTGAGGTTTTCCTCTTATGATTTATTGCAGTTGCTCATAATTCACCAATTGGTCAATATTTAGCAAATCTCAACACAAAGTGGGGGCGGGAGGGCACCCTGGAACGCCATTTAAAGAGGTTAACTAGTCACCCTTTCAGTTGCGGATTGGTGTATGTATGTGTCAAACTGGTACAAATGATGTTAAACGTTTACTTATTTAGACCCTGATTACGAGTTGCAGTGTACTGGTGAGGTGTAAACTCTGCACAGATAATTACCGTTCTCATTCAGTAACACCCCACCAGTACTGTACAATTAAAAGTTATACCCGTCAGAATGGAGAATAAGTGTGTGAAAAAGGGAATAACCAGCAATATACTGCATGGTATTCCATTTTCCGAGGAGTTTCACGCACACATTTGACACTTGCTCTTAAAAATGTGGTAAGTGTGTGTGGGGGGTTCTTTGTGGGATGTGGAGGAGGAAAGGTAGGGGAAGGAATAAGGTGAATAGTTCTGGCGGGTGGGGGGCATTGAATGCTCCCCTGTGAAACTGAAACAGTTAGGGTGGAGTGGTGGACAACGCTTGGCTGCTTTTGAAGTCAAAGCGTCATGCGGTTTTACCAGACCGTATTGGGGTCTGGCGTTCCCACATCTGGAAAAACTAGGTGCATGAACATCAGACCAGTCTTGGTGGAATGAGAGTGATTTAGAATGAATGAGTAAAAATGACTATGAATGTGTCTTAGAGGCATGTGAGGGAGTGTGAGTGAGAGCGATGGTGAGGAGTGAGAGCGATGGTGAGTGTGACTGTGATTGAGAATGTATGAGTCTGGCAGTGAGAATGAGTGACAGAGAAAGAGGAAGTGCGTTTCAGTAAAAAAGTTTAAGTGAGTCAGAGTGAGTGTAAATAAGTGAGCGAGTGTAAGAGTGAGTGCTGGTAAGTGAGTATGAATGAGAAAGAGTGAAGGTGAATGAGGGAGAAATGATTGTTAGTGACTATAAGTGAGCTTAAGAGAGAATGAGATGTTATGATTGCAAGTATAATTCAAATGGCCCTGCATATGGGACACCCATGGCAAAATTATAGCACAGGCATACTGAAGGCATAGGGGCACCTGTGAGAATATGCTGGTACTGGCATACTGGAGGAAATTCTTTGCATGGGTGGAATCAGTGGCAAAATGCTGGCTCTGACACATTGGAAGTAATTCTCAGCAAAACGGAGAACCAGCACAAAGTGCTGGACATGACACAAAAGGGATAATTTTTTCCATAAGGGCCAGTATTGGCAAAATGTTGGCACTGGCATATTGCAGACCATTTTTGTCCGAAAGGGGCACCCATAAAAAATACTGGCCCTACCAAATTTTGAAAAAAGTGTGGTCAGCTCCTGGAGCACGTCAGGCATTATTGTATGGGCACACACTGAAATGACTTGAATATATTTGTTGGCCTTTCTTAGCCTATGTCTTTTGAGCAAATTGAGGTGAACATTATACTTTAAATATGCTATTTGGACTCATTTTGTTCAAAATTTGGTTAGAGAGAGAACCAACTGGAACTCTCCATTGAGGAGGTTGGGCTCGCTTGCTAGCTATGATTTAGGACAAGTATTACGCCACACCACTCTCAAAGACCACCAGCTTCCAGTATAAGAAGAGAAAGTAAACTGTATTTTCAATGGCATTGGTTACGTCATGCACTTTCCACCGCGACCTGGATATTATGCTTTAGGTTCTAAAAATAATAATAAATTCAGCAGTGCAATGTAAAAAAATAAATAATTAAAAATACATATTAAATAAGTTGTTGCCATGTTTCATTATTGAAAATACATAGAAAATGATGTGTTTGAATAAGACCTTCACTTTTGTACTTCACCCTAGTGATAATGCCTTGCAAATGATCATATATCAAAATATATTAACAATAAGGAATACTTTGAGCCATTTATATAGTTCATTTTCAATATATGGACTATATTAATTAATTAATACTGGTGAACAAAACTGCTATTCGTGTAATCTCTGTTTTTTTTAAATTTATAAATACATTTCTGGCTGTGGCATGCACTAGGGGAATTAAGAAATCATGACATTTTGTGAGATAAATATTATAGGTTCTCAATGCTGTTCTTCGTTTTGTGGCACTATATCCTCTTCAAACAAACACATAACTGCTCACATAGTAAAACAAGTAAGGTGCCTCTGCATATATTATCAGCACCCTAACGTGAAATTTAAAAGAGACATTTTTCTGTGATGTGTTGATATATTAATGATACAGTTCCTATGGAACATCAATTATGTCAATTAATAGGAAGTCATTGGGGTTATGATCATGTGACATCACTTCCAGAAACGATTAAGGGTCAAAGGTCATGTGATGTCATATCCTGTGTTGTGTGATCTCACATCCGCTACCCTTGGCACTTTGGTGAATCAATGTCCATGGCTCATTTCTAGAAACCACACAGGATACGCCATTTACATTCTGTTCCGGCCAAACAGATTCAATGCGGTTCAGTCAACACGCACCATAGGCAAGTGGGAGCCACCGGCTATTCCAAAGTTGGGGGTGCTATTAGGAGGGAGAACGACAGAATCATTGACGGCAGAATAACAATTATCCCATACCTTTACAGAAGGCTCATCACAATTCCAACAATTCTACATTTATTGCAATCATGAAGAAAGAAAAGGGGTACGTATGCCTCATAAATCAGTTTACATTAGTCTGCATCCAGAGCTCATGGAATCTTGGGGTCTCTGCAATTTAGCTTCTCAGTGGCAAGAGCTGCACACCGGAAGTGTGAAAGAAACGAGCTGCACAGAGGCAGGACGACCATAACCAAAACAGTTTTGTCTGTTAAAGACAAATGCTGAACCCTGATGAAGATAATATATACAATAAAATGTTTTTTTTAATACAGCCAATGAAAAAAGGTGCAAAATTCTGTGTGAGCGCCAAAGTGCAACAGAGCGGCAGTTTCCTTTCTTTTTATTTCCTTTTTAGTGCTGTGCCATAAAGGAGAGTGTCGTTTGTGGAATAAACAGCTTAACAGCTGGCACTTTATAACGAATTCACATTTTTTCCAGTCTTGATTCTCATTTTCTGCCTCTACACCTGGGATGTGAAATAACCTGTCTGCGCAGAGGATCAGCAACAACAAAGCTCTAAAAGATTGATCTCTGCTTCTATACCGAACGTTTTGTTTTAAAATTACACCAGCAAGTATAACGGAGACGCATGTCTAATTGCTCAAAGTGCATTTATTCTGGGATCATGCATTCATGCACATTGTCCCATTATGCGCACATTTCCTGGTGTCACTTTTCACAGGAAATTGCAAATGGAACAGAGTGGGCTTTCTTCTGGCCTCTTTTAAATGAGCTCCCTTTAACACTTTGTTTAAACGAGTTAATGTAATTAATCTGCCGTTTTTGCATGTTCACCCCAGAATGTTTGCCTTTTTCTGGACTCTTTTTTCGCTGGGTTTAGGCCTTTGTGCATTGTACCACCAGCATACAGGAGTAAAATGTCTGTGCTTCCCTTCTAAAACATGTTCTGTACATTGGAACTCCCTATTTGGCCTATTTAGCTCCTCTTGAAGTTTACTGTAAATGATGCCTTAAGTTCAGCTGTGGCATAGAAAGTTAAATACCATATGTGGGCTGCAGTGTGTATTTACACCACCCTCATATCTAGCAAAATATTCTCTGCCAGGAGCACCACTGTGGTCTGACTAAGCTGCAGTATAAAATGCACGGCAGTGACACATGACAGGGATAAATGCCATTCATCCCTAACATGTGAATGGGGCACACTACAGATTGAGGTTAGTGTTTCCTCAGAGTGAAATAATAAACCAAAAGCTATTTCACTCTGTAGGCCTGGTTAGATTACTCCCTAAATAGGCTAAGGTGGGATTAAAATATTTTTTCCACCTCTGCTTAAGAAGGAGTTAGAAAAATGCTTCTAAGTTATTTTCTGATCAGTTTTTAAAATCTGACTTATTTGTGGATAACATAAGCAGAGAAATAAATTAAAAATGTACTTTAGGCTGCCTGAGCCAGAACTAGCTTAAAACCAGTTCTGCCACCCATTACTCTTCCAGAGGTGGCATACACATCCTTGGCTGGGGGAGTTACCACCTCTGGTTCAGGTATTTTCTGTTCAGGAAACAACTGAAAACCCTTCAGTTTCTGGATTTGATCTGTTTGGTTGCTCAGAGAAATGAAGCCTTTTGCCTAGTGTGGTCTTCACTAATACTCTACATGTAAATACATACAAACTGTGCTCTGAATTGTGATTGAGTACTCCATGGCAAGATGGCTTAGGAATTTAAGCGCTTGCATCAGACAGCTAGTAACAACTTGCGTAAATTAGTTTGTATCTCGGCAGAGCAGGTAAAACCTTTCAAACATCCAACTTAAAACAAACATAGGCAAAACTAATAGGTCACACCACTCTTTTAACCAATGCCGATCTACAGGCTTTGCCAATGCTGTTTGCTGATGCTGACCTGCATAGACAAAAAGAAAAAAAGCATAATCATGGTTACTGTGCAAGTGACATGACGCCACTGCAGTCCAAATTGATGACTTGTATGCATGCATGCATCACCATGCATGCAGGCACATACAGCTTGATGCTGCTGCCAATTTGGTCAGTTTTTATGTGCTGTTCCAAGGTGATGAAGCCCTTGGAGTGGTAAATCAAAAAACCAGAAATAAAATGTGCACAGAAGTATGTTTTAAGAAACTGGCCCAACTGCAGCAAATTGCAGCTGCTGGATGCTCAAAAAAAGGATGATGTGGAGTGGGGCGGAGGAGCAATGGTAGTGTGTGTGGGGGAAATGTAGATGCTACCAAGTGGAGAGAGCAGGTAGAGGAAACAATGGAGGAGTTGGTGTCTTAGGGGAAGAAGGTTAAAAAAATAAAGCAAAAGCTCTGAGGGATCGTGAGGGCTGGGGGAAGCAATGGAGAAGGTAGAGGGGATTGGGGAAGCAACCCAAAGAGTTCCGTGGGTGTGGATTTTGAAGGGAGAAGCAGCACATGAGGGAGAGAGCAAGAAAAAAACAAGAACAATCAGATCTCTGAATGTGAGCAGTGGAAGAATAAAAGTTATCGAATCAAAGGATGATAAAGAAGCTATTCTCCAGGGAAGGAACAAATACAAGAAGATGAACGAAAGCCTTCAAATAGAAGCAAGCAAATGAGACTGACAAGAAAGCCAGCCAAGGGAAAACAATGGGCTGGGCCAAAGCCAGGAGTAAATATTGGTATTGTCCAAATAGGTCTTTCAGAACAGATAGCTAAAAGCTGTCTTTAGGGGAGGCCTAAAAAAATGAGTATTATTAAAGTGGGTAATAGTAACACCTGTTAACTACAGTCATCATGATGCTTCTGGTAGAAGATTCCCACACAAAGCTCCCTTAACACCCCCTCCAGAATTTAAATTATTTCAAAGAGATACATTGTGCTTGGATTTAATGCCAATAATCTGCCATTCGTCTCCATCTTCTATATCCTGGCATGGTGTGCCCTCTCCGTTAAGGTATCATGGGATGCCTCTATATCTGCCTCAGTCCTCAGTGAGGAGGAGGAGACCTGCTCCATAGCATGGGTTCCTGACTAGCAATGACCCTCACTAGGCAATGAAGTATCAAGGGTGAAGTAGCTTCAGAGGTGCCTGACGATACAAGATAACAAAGAGTAGACGTGACAGAGTGTGATGTCGACATGCTCTGCCTTTCTTCTCTATACGAAAAGCATTCTCCAGGGACAATAGGAAAGTAGCCAGTGTCATCCAGTAAAATAGCTGAGCAGCCACTGCTTGACCAAACGTTGGCCTCTCCAATAGTCTAGACCATAGAAGCTCTTACACAACCATACAATTTAGCTTTTTTTTTTTAACAGATCTATTTTGACTGAATAAAGCCACATTTCTTTAGTTTATGAACCAGTTACAATATTAATGAAATGAATATTTGTAATCTTCATAACTGATTACATTAACACATCTCATGCATGATTTCAGTCAGAAATTGACTATGACATGGTCAGCGAAATGTAGACCATGGAGTTTCTGATTACTGTGGGGTGAAAGAGTTAATTATGGTCAACTTGTTTCCTCAGATTTTGATCAATTGAGATGCATTTTGTGATCTTAGGGCTTGATTTAGAGTTTTGCAGATGGGTTACTCAACGTCGAAAGTGATGGAGATCCCGGTTGCCATATTACAAGTGCAATATATCCTATGGAATTTGCATTAAGGCAGATTGGACATTCGTCACATTTATGACAGAGCAACCCATCCACCAAACTTGAAATAAGTCCTCAATTCTGACCGCAGCCCGTTTGTGATTAAGGCCCTGCCCACTGAGTATATCGTTAACAGCATATATGTGATATTCCTGCCTCCATTGAACAGAGGTCCAGGATGCACAGGTTTTCCTTTGACTTCCATTAATGAGAAGGCCGATCTAGATTTAGGTGACCGACAATGGACAATACATGACCTTTCGTTGCATTGACAATCACCGTTCTAGAGTCAGACGCGTGCAGATCTGTAGACTTATTCATTTAGTTTTGAGCCCAATATTGCACACTCGGATATGTACAGTTATTTGCAGAATGTTTAAAAATTGCACAGGTGAGAGCAGAAGTGCATGTAGGGCTCTGCCAGAGCCCACTGATTTCAGGTTGTGTGATGCTCACTTCACAGGGTATATGTAACTCATTCTTATTGTTGTGTTAGATTACATTTTCATAACACAGTGAGTACCAGCAATTTTCCACACAAAAAAATGCAACGACTGGCCATAAAAATGATGATTGCCCTTTCCTTCTGATTTACTGGGATTGCCCAAGGTCACACAAAGTCAAGAGGGAGAGACAGAGCTCAATCCCAGGAAGTCAAATGCCAGTGTGCATCTGACAATAGACTATGCCCTGCACAATTTCCCTTTAAAGCAGAACACAGTCAAAACCATCAGAGTTAACGTAGGCCATCGTATTCTCTTTTTATATAAACTTTATTGGCATTGTCAACAATACATAGACAGTTGCAAGAGCTTTCGGTTGGTATCCACGTTCCAGCCCACATAGGAAGTTTAGCCATAATAAATTTCAATCCGCCAAAAATGAAATATTATTATTCATGTCAAGAGTAATTGAATTTTATTTCCCAGATGTTCTCATTCTATATGAATGACCGAGGACAATAGGACTCTAGATAGATTGTGACAGCCTGAATTGATTTTCCCCCTTCTGCCCTGAGAAGTGCGGTGTTTTTATTCTTGTGGATGATTACTCAGAACTGGCGTTACTGGCTGTGCAGCTGTTTAAAGCGCCTTTTCATTTTCATCCTGAGTAATTAAATAAATAAATATGGCAGAAGCGGCGGTGAGTTTTGACGCTCCCCTATGCTGAAATAAAGCAGAGGCGCGCTGGCTACAAGCATAGATGCTGACTGGGCCTCCAGAGGAAAGGCATTTCAGGTGAAGACCCTGAAACGACCACTTTAACAGAGCAGTGCGGCAGCAGCTGTTTAATTCCTGGTATTAGCGGGCTGGTTGATCAATCGTACGCGGATGAGTATTTCTTAAAGTCCTGCGGGGTTTCATGAGAGAAGGGGGGTGACTGTCCGTGAAGGAAGAAAGCAGTTTTTACTCTCTCTTATTAGGGAAATGTATGAGCAGAGTGGAGCGTGTGGACTATAAGCACTGCTCTGACCACCAATCACACATCTTTGTGAACTAAATTATGAATGATCGTTGTATTGCTTTTAAGCTGCATCCCCCCCGCCCCCCCAGCGCCTTGAGACCCTCACGGGCAGGGCCGGACTGGGAACCAAAACCGGCCCTGGCAAAGTGCTCGCCCGCCCCCCCCCCCATCACTCCCCTCCCGGGGGTTGGGGGTGCAGCCAAGCTCTTTGCCAAGTCCGGTTTCGTCCTATTTTGTTACAGGGACCGAAAACGGCCATGTAACAAAAACGGCCCCCAGGGGCCTAAAACCGGCCCCCACCCTGGCGGCCCACCGGGAGAATGCCCGGTGCCCGCTACGGCCAGTCTGGCCCTGCTCACGGGTGAGTAGCGCGCTCTATAAACCCGATTGATTGATGCATGTGTTTCTACTGTACTTCAAGGACCGCTAGTGTTCGCTTCATCCATAGGGCCGCAGGTCAAGCGGTGCTGGGCAAGATGGCTGACCTTTCCCTGTTATAAAGGCAGATACTTGCCTATCAAACCCTCAACAGTGACACATTGGAAAATGGGGAGACTAGACCACGACCATCAATCACCACATTGCTTGTGCATGGTTGGGGATGTCTGGCAACAACTGCGACCTTTTCTATGTGAACAGCCACCTGGCCACATAAAAATACTGCCTGGATCTTCTTTCTTAACAACAGTATTGACAAAGCATTACAGAGCGTTGCAAATAATCAAAATTAGATCCCTGGTGTGGTTTGAGGTTTTTTATTAAAGTTTTGAATAAAATAATAACTCTTATTTGGTATGGCTTGGTGGCACAGCCATATTGTCAACAACATAAATAGAGTGGGCTTTGGCTCCGCTCTAAAGATGTATTATCCAAGGACCTCATGCTATTGGCTTTTTGTTGCATCTTTCTGCCTGCTACAGAAAGCTTGCCTTGCAATGCATGAGAAACAATTTTATATCTCTAAGCTACACTGAATCATCACAGAGTAAAATATTTATCTCATTGATGTATACAGAAGCAATGTTTTTTTGCTTTGCTTTTTCACTGCAGAAGGGTTTTAAAAAAATATTTAGTCAGGACTCGAAATGCAATCCAGGCCCATTTGCTTTGCCAATGCTTGTTTTTTCCACAATGCAAAAGTAAATATAAATGATTAAATAGAGACAAATAACGTGGACCTCTGCACATGCTCCTATTATGTACCCATAATCCAAAAGGGGTCAGGTCCTAATTTGTGAAAACCATATTTGAAACAAGAAGAGGTTGTGTTGGGTTGGAGGTGTTGGGGAGCTCAATTTTTCTGCTGCCTTTAGAGGAAGAGCTAAAAAGAACATGATTTCTCAAGCACAGGTTGTTTTATTTTCCCCAGGAAAGCAGCAGAAATCAACAAAAGTTTCAGAGTTTGCAATGGGGGTGTGTATATGGGGAGGGGGGCTGGGAAGGACTTTCAATAAAACGTCTTGACTGTGTACATTCTAAAGGGGCATGCCAAGAATTTGAATTAGAAAGAGGTGCCACAGCTTGAACAAAATAAATTAAGCTATAATTTTGAAATTTAGAGTCTTAGTTCAATGTACCTGACTGAGGACACCCAACAGGAGTAAAGTGGGAATTAGATGGTGGCCTCCATTTTGGATGTCAGAACACTCCATGTTGCCAGGACATAGAGAATTATAGGTGGACAGGCACCCATAAGCGAGTTGAATTCCATCACTGGACTCCAACTGAAATCACCAAGCAAGGGGGAGACAGTGATGCACAAAAGGGCCACACCACGACTTCCTTGGGCACTTGAAACAGAGGACATACATGACTCATCTAAAGTTTGATAGTATCATGATTAGGGTGGTCGCAGCACTGAAATAACATACAATTAAGCAGTAAACATGATATTAACAAACAGGATTCTCCGAGTCTGCAGGGCGCCGCCTCTCAGTGACAATGACTGATGCTGGTAGATTCGTTTTTTAGGTCGAGCCTGAGCCAGCACGCATGCGCTGCTCTGCGAGGCTTCTTGTAATCACTGTAAACTTTTCTGTGTGGGTCTGAGTCCCCCCCACGCATTTGGTTGGCTGTTGCCTGTGTCATTTTCTTTTTGTAGCCTGCAAATGGCTAAAGGCGGGCGCATGTCCCACCTTTTTGGCAAATGTTCACTCCCACAGCGTTTTGCTTGCGGGAGCGAGCAGTGGCGCGCTGCATTCCTCGTCGTGGATCAGGTTACTAATCTGTGTCATCTCCCTGTTTTCTGTACTTTATTCCCATCCTCTTTGTTCCGCTAGTTCCTTGTCCTTTCGGTCTCTTCCTATTTCATTTCTGTCCCCTTTGACGCAAGCTTTGGATTTTCCGTGTGTATCTTTTCCTCCACTTACTCACCCCCTCTTCACCCTTTAATTTTCACCCTGTTCTCTTCTTTACTTTTTTCTCTTTTACTTTTTCCTCCCAGGTTCCGATCTCTTTCTTTCTGTATCCTCCTTGTCGCTTTACGCCTCGCGCCTTCTCCGCGTGCCCTTTTCTCGTTTCCGCTGCGCACCTTCCCCCACTCTCTCCCCACGGAGCTGCCATCTCTCTTGTCTACTTAGCTCTCCTGACAGAACTTGCGATGTTCCGTTTGCAGTGTGACCGCATTACAGTCGACTGAACAGAAACGGGAGGTAAAGTGCTTCGCCTCTGGTCACGGATAATGTTGAGGGCGGAGCACCGAGACGGCGGCAGCGCTGCTTACTTACACAGGGTTATATATACGAAGTCGGAGACAGAATAGAAGCTGCTGTTAGTCAAAGTGCTGGGTAATGGCATGCCTGGGGTCACACCCAGGACCGGCAGCGCATCTAAGCCCAATGAACAACTCCGCCGGTAATTTAATTATAAGAAATATATCGCTGTCCAGCTTATGTCGGCAAGATAGCTCGGTGAGCTGAGCACTCGATGCAGAATGGTGACCTGCACATTTAAAGTTTGAATCCCGGTAGGGTCACTTAAGCCTTTCATCCTGCCAAGGTCGATAAATTGAGTAGCATTAAAATGGGTCATTGTTGATAGTACTTAGCAAAAGAAAAAACAAAGTGGGCGCAGCTGAATTCTTGGTACCGCTTTTTATTAGGTCGAGCCTGAGCCAGCGCGCATGCGCTGACCTGCGAGGCTTCTTGTAATCGTCCTCGCTTTTCAAAATTCGTGAATACATATGGAAATTTTTATATTAGTTTACGAAAAATGTTATATCAGATCTCCACAAAGGTCTCCCGTTTTCAGTAGAAGCCCATTCTGTCAGAGCCGAATTACTTTTGTAATTCCTGGCTGCGTCCTTGACTGTGTTCCTTGTGGTGCCTGCACTGGTCAGCTCAGAGTAATCAGGAAGACGTATCTCTGCTCCTATCAGAAAAAGTCCCATCCCATCGGTACCAAAGACATGTGGAGCCTGTCCAGTCCAGTCCACAGTCCAATGCATCGTTTAATTGTTCTGTGCTTCTGGTTCTCGTGAAACACACTTTGGGACATGCAGGATTTAAATCTGGATTGTTTGTTTGTTTGTTTTTACCAAATCTCTCCTTGTATTTCTGCCACGGAACTTGAAGTACCGCTAAGTGACCAAACAAACATATAGAGTGTCACTGAATCAACTATTGACATCTCCTAAATTTGAATATTGATCCCACAAGCTTAGTGTTATAATCTATCCACGTCACAGTGTCTCAAAAATATTTAACAATCACCGACATTGCCCTGTTTGGGCGACTTGTTGAGATGCACTTGACATCATGTGTCAGTAATGAATTTCATGCAGTGGCTAAAAACTGAGAAGGACATGTATGGTTTCGAGGAAGGGGGACATCTGACAGAAGCTGGAAGATGCCCCTCCCACCACCATTTCCGGGACACCCCTGCTCTGTTGAGAGCTGTGAGAACTGTCAGGTGTTTGATGTAGAAGCCTCCGTGCTCATATACCACAGATCTGACAGCTGTGGAGCATTTCAAGGCCCACCCAGGGTATGCCAGGCCTCATATACCCTTTTATCTTCAAGTGTAAACCTTCATGGTCACAAACAGTACAAGCATTTGTAATGCAATAGGTTTCGCATTTACGCAAGTTTAAGCTATTGGCATTATAAATGACAATGCCTTTTATTTATGTTTTAAAAACCAAAACATAAACAAAAGGCATTGTCATTTACAATGCCAATAGCTCAAACTCGCGTGAATGCGAGACCTATTGCATTGCAAATGCTTGTCCATGTGTTGGATCCATAGCGAGCTCCCATCAGCCTTTAACCAGTGATTTGTGGGAGTCACGTTAAATGCGCTTTAATGAAATCGCTCTGAAGCCGCCTTTTAGGTAAGACCTGTAGACAGGAGAGTGCGAATATTGTTTTCAGGCTGGAACTGCACGGCTGCCACAGACACTCTGAAAGGCTGAAGAATCGAGGACAGGCCATTATTAAATTTTAAAGCACGCCTGTGCTGCTATCCTGCACCGAGTCAAACAGGGTATTCGAATCCCGGGAGAATAATGGTATAATTTCTTTATCGTGTTTCATTTAAAAATTAATTAGGTAGCCTACAAGAAGGAGAATTTCAGCGCTCTAAATAGGTCAGGCAACGAACAATTTAACAACATTATGGTGTTCCTTGCGGCTGGAAATTGTTTCTTTGATGAACGCTTGCATGTCCTAAACGTTCAGCTAACCAGTTTTCAAATCAAAAAATCACATCGTTCAGTTCTGATAAAGGCTTGCTGAAAAGCGCCGCCATATTGTTGAACGTTTCCAGGAGGAAGTTCTATCTCGCTTTCTACTTTTAATAGATGCAGGTTTATCATTACAAGGTAGAAATCTGCCCTGTAAATTGCCTGTGTCAGTCCTCATTTATATCAGAGTCCTTGCTGAGCAGGTTAACAATATCCTCCTATGATAAAATATCTCAAATAAAAAAATATGAAATAAAATATGAAACTTTACAAAGTCTTCCCTAATTTCTACCTCCATGGTCTCCAGCGTGTTTCTTGCTTGCCCGAATTCCCGGTCAACTCTAAGACGAACCCATCTTTCTTATATTCTTTTGGACTTTTGCGCAACTGATCGTTTGAAGAGATGGTTCTACCCTTTCCACAAAAAAACTTTTACACCAGTCCTTGCAGGTTCGCATATCTTGTCCTGGGAACCTCATGTTCATTCGGTGCTAATCTTTTATACACCAGGGGCCAGATGTGCATAGCTTTGTGTTTGCGATTACCTAATAGCGAATTTTTGTGATTCTTTGCGATTCCCAGTGGATCGCAAATAGACCTACCTCATTAATATTCATGAGGTAGGTTGCAATTTGCGACCCATTGGGAATCGCTAAAATCAAACGGTTGGTGGCCTGCTGGAGTCAGCAGACCACCATGCCTGCTGGTGTCAGCAGACCGCCATGCCTGTGATTGCTTTTAAATAAAGAAATGTTTTTTTGTGCAGCCTGTTTACCTTGAAGGAAATGGGATGCGTTTTAAAAAGAAAAATTACAAGTTTTCATCTCATTTTTTAAGAGCAGGACCACTGCCTGCTCTTAATAAATGTTTCCACAACCATTCACAGAGGGGAAGGCGTCATTTGGGGACCCCTTCCCATTTGCGAATGAGTTACCACCTACTTGAAGTAGGCGGTAAAATGTGAATGTTTTGCGCTCGCAGTTTGGTTGCAAAACATTCACACATACCACTGCGAGTCGCTATTAGGAGGGTTTGTGATTCAGTATTAGGAAGGGGCGTGTTAAACTCCCTTAACACGCACCTTCCTAATACTGAATCGCAAAACCATTTTGCGATTCTGTAATAGGTTACAAATCGCAAAATAGAGTTTTGCACATTCAAAAAGGCTTTTTTGGGGGTTAGAAACGGCCCGATTCTATGAATCAGACCGTTCGCGACCTCAAAAAAGCTGCCTATATCTGGCCCTATGTCAGAAGGTGGACACTACAAGTATCGTAGGAAAGTGGAATGAGTCCACTCCTTGTTTAGTCTTTCTACATTGTCTATGTCCCTATGGAAGATGTAAGCTTCGGATCCGGGCACACTCCTTTGAAAATGAAGTATTGTACTTATTCATTCATTGACAGATAGAGCACTTATTCACGATGCAGTCGAAATGCACAATGGGCCCTGCAGAGAAGATAACCTAGCAGAAAAATATAAAATGCAAAGGCAGGCATCGCTGGTTGTCATGGGCATATTAGTTGTTAGCTTAATGGTTTTTGCACCAGGATCTGTATACTCAGAGAGCTGTGACTTTGCAAGTAAGGTTGTAAGTATTACATCTATCTATCTATCTATCTATCTAATAATATAAAAGGTGGTTGCATAAATTTACAAAAACTTAAGGCGTTCTTGTTCTGTGTTACTAGGATTTTTTATCCGAGGACTGTATTCTTTATTTCTTTACGTCTTACACTGCTTCCTGCCTCTCCATCACCTGCTGCAGTCTTCAAGCTTTAAGCAACCAAGTGATGGGTCTGGGCGCCTAAGGGGCATTAAGGGAGACTTGGCTCACATCTTTCTGAAATAGTCATGTTCAGGTGGAGCAGGGGTTTTGTCCAATATGCTAAGCTTTCAGTCTTTCATCTTCCAGGACCAAGACAATGACTCCTTCACAACTATGGTTGACGATTATAGCTTGGTATTCATTCGCTTGGGGCTGAGTAATTTGGGTCAGCTCATATTAGGTTCCCTTAATCTCCATGGGGTGACATGGAATTCTATAAATGTATAGTTGTACGTTTCTGAGCGAGAGCCTTAGATAATGCTCTGTCTTCTGCTGTATTCATGAATCTAGGCTATTCTTTCTGACACTCTTATCCTTCTCATACGGCTCCTGTCTGATCACAGCATGGACTACCTAACCCAGATGGATGTGTTCAAGGTGAGAACTGACTGCTGGATATGCTTCCTCTGGCTACTATACCCCATCATCGCCCTCTGACTAGGTGTGTATAATGACAACTTTTATGTTCATGCCTGTTGTGAGGTATGTAGAAAGAACATTTTAGAGTGGCCGCCAGCAACGGATGCGCCTTCTCTATGAGACGCTTTACAGAACAAATCTCCTCAGCCAGTCCTAGGGAAGATCTTGGGAATGGACTAGCTGCAACATTCAAGAGATATGAAAAGGCAAAAAACACACAATCTGAAAATTACAGACAGGAATGCTGCAGACCAGGGCTTTAAGTGAGATGCAAAAAGATTTGAGGTGGGTGGTTCTTCAAAAGGGGAATGACCAAAGAAGCATAACTAGGAATTAAGGGCGTGGCTTAAAATATCTAAACTAAAATCCTGTGCTTCACACACTATGCTATCTGACCAGCATCTGTGTGCCTCTCTGTGAGTTTTCTGTTATTGCATTCAGACATGTTGCACAACAACACCACATATTCCTAAAACAAGCCAGACCTATTGCCTTTGTCAACACTTGTTAACTGTAACAGATAAATGAATATTAACGGTCTTGCTGTGAATAATTAGAATTGAAATGTATCAATTCTGAGAATGTTAACTAAACATTACTAAAGTCTGTGAACGGGGTAAACACCTTTGGAGTGTCTCTGACATTCCCATCTCCCCTTCACACCGCTCTCTTCTGCAGTCTCTCATTCTGTAAGACAATAATGCTCTTTTTCGCTACACCTTTCTGAAAGCCTCCATCTGTATATCTCAGTTTCCTACGTTTACCACACTACCACTAGGACAATTACTCTGTGTGCTCTGCAGAGGGGACAAGCATTGGATGTGCAAATAGTCTGCGGGAATGCAAGGTTTAAGTAAAAGAAGTGAAATGTAAGCAGGCATTGCATCACTGACATACAATACCTTGAGGGTTTTAACAGTCAGTGTTATGAAATAGATCCGCCTTTTAACCAGTAAAGTTGAGGATATGAATGTGGTTTCAGTTAATGCCTGGTGTGAGGAGGACCCTGCGGTAGACAGTTATCCTGTGGAAAGCAATTAGCTCATAAGATGAGAGAAGGAAGACCGAGGCAGAACGAAGGAAAGAGAAAAGGAAAGAGAAAAAGAAAGAGAAGAGAGCATGAGAGGGCATGAAAAGGGGCGAGGAGGAGAGAAAGAATGACTGAAAGCCAGAGAAATGATAGGAAACGGGGAGACTGTGAAAGGGTTCTGAGAAAGAGAAGACAGAGAGAAAGAGAGAGAGAGAAGAAAAGGAAATGAGAATGCATGGACCGGAAGGGATACATTAGTGGAGGGACGAGAGGGAGTAAAAGAAAGAGAGAGAGAGAAGAGGAGGAAAGGGCATGGAAAAGCACAAGAAACAGTAAAGGAGGGCAGGGGGGGAAGGGCGAGGGGAGGGGGAAACAGGGAGAGAGAGCGAGGGCATGCACGGGCGGGGGATGGGCATAAAGCTCAAATCCTATTTCTGACGGGGTGTTCAACCGCTGTCCTTAGCTTTGAACCAATAAGCTGGCACATTAGTCCCAGAATCCCTATCGCCGAGAGCAGGGCGCTGCACATTTTCCGCAGACAAAGGGTTGTCAGAGATGCAGAGACAGAAGAAAGGCGCCCTTCAGCCTGTCACCGCGCGCAGGCCCAGCCAGCCCGGCTGCGTCACTCCAGGCAGCGCGCGGCTTTCCCGCTCCATGTTGTTTTTACATTTCACGTTGATGGATGTCACATGAATATCTCGCTCTGGCCTGGAAACGTCTGAAATGAGACCTAATGAGCGCATCAAAGTTATCTTATTTACAAAATTAGCGGAAACAGAAGTCATATTTCAGGGAAATGATTTCATGTTTCGCTGCTCACGTTTATTTCTTCAAATTTATCAAAGCTATCACAAGAATGTTCGAGTCTAGGTGCAGCCCATTTCAGCGGCTCTTCTCTTACTGCACAGCATATCCAATGACACTTCCTAGAGCCATGCAAGCATACACCGAGAAATGCACATTTTTGCTTCGAAACATCCTTAATTTACTACATTCTTGCCTTATAGTCAGACAGACGTCATCATGTACGTTATACAGGTTTAGTTCTCCCGGAAAATATTTGCTGTAAATCTCAGAATCAGACACCCCAGAATTCGGGCAGAAACTGACGACGGAGAGTCACATTTTCATGTTCCACACCATCTCGCATTCCAACAGCAGGAGTAAAACCCAGCAAGACTGAAGTCAAAGGCAATACATTGAAATCAATCCTGGTTTGGTTGCTTGTTTAAAGTGCCAGTTCCTTGACAGAGCAAAACCAGCCAAGCACATAAGACAGCACTGGTAAGGAGGCGCAAGCAGTAAATAGCGCCCCTCCTACATGTTGTAGGCAGCGTGAATCATAGAGGAGGTGTGGATAGTATACCACTTGGTGCCTGGTTAGGCGGTGGCTGATCTCCACTTTTTAAACATAAGGGCTTTAAGTGGGAAGAGAAATGTGAGTTGGGGGGTCCGTAAAAGTGGCATGCCCAGTATAGTTATGGCATGACTTAAACATGTAAACTAAAATTCCCTAGAGTCCCACCCTACCCACACATTTGCAGAGAATCACAAGTGAGACTATAGAGCCCGGACCCCCCAGCATGTCCCCCGCCCCAACCTCATGCAACCCACAATCAAACTAGCCAGTCTAAGAGTGAAACGGCCATGTTTAATAACCATCTAAACATTCATAAACATGACAAAACATTTTAAAATTCACATTTAAAATTCAATATTCACATTTTTAATATTTACAAGTATTATAACTGATCATAACCACCGGTTATGCATTAGCTACTTCCTCCAGCACCAAGGGGCCCTCTGGCTCGCATCCCCTATCTGAGAACCACACAAGGCGCAACCCACCTGCGTCCTTGAGCGGTGAGCCCCCAGCCCTCGGTCCTTGTCCGCCATTTCCGGGGGCCCACCCCTCTACCACCAGGCTGCTAAGGAGGCTCGTGTGACCTGGCGCCCTTGCCTCCCCAGCCGGTGTCCCCATTCTCCCTGCGGAGAGCTTACCGTCTCTCCCCTCAGTGCTGGCCTCGGGAGTATGTAAGCAGGCCTCCCGTTAACCCTGAAAATCAAATTTCTGTGGCCTCTTTTCCGCCACTAGGGTGACCAGGGCCCACAGGTCCTTCACCCTCCCCAACTGCAAACAAGTTCTGAACAAACGACCAAATCCCTTTGATCCACACATCTGTGCCAATGTCCGACAGATGCACGCCGTCATGGTGAAACATCCGGGCCCCTGTGATTAGTCTATGTGGAATATGACACAAGCGGCCCGGGCCTGAGCACAACTTGGCCAATTAACCGTTGAGGCGCCTCACCGATACGTTCAAAGCTCGAGATCTGACTCCATCGGCCCATGTCTTTCGAGGTATCATACACGACCATGCGATCCGAGCATTAGGAAAAACTCTCCCTATCCAGGCAAATTCGGTCAATAAGGCTTCCCTGACTGCCATGCGTCCCAACTCCACCATGTCGTTTCCGCCCAAATGGAGGATCACCAAATCCGGGGACTGATGTCCCTCGTGCTCTCGCGTCTCCTCGATCAGCTGTCGCAACTGCCGAATTCGCAGACCGCCCACGCCTCGCCATAGGAACGTCGTCTTTTTAAACCCGGAGGTTTCGACACTCGCTTCTGTCGTAGCCGAACTGTGGCCCGCCGCACGAGCGAGTGCCCCAACACCCATATCACCTTTGAGGACATACTAGTAGTAGGAAGAGAAATGGAAACGTCAGCATGGTCATACCAATAAATCGATCCGTTGTCTTAAAGTAATTCGGGCCGCACATAGCGCTTAAAACAGGTCGAAGACCAGCGCCCCACCTTCTTGACTGCCTCAGCTGGTAAGCCAGCGCCCGCTGCCAGCGTCGCCGCCCCAATTCTGAATGAGTGTGATGAATACCCGCTAGAATCCAGGCCCAGACACACCAGCGCCCGCTTAAAGACTGCCCTGAATTGGTACTGTGACAGGCATTTGCCCCGTTCATGTATGAACAGTGCCTTTCCACCCCCTGATGTACGAATCGCCAAGTATGCTTTCATCCTTGCTACCGGGCAAATCCCCTCCGCCGGTGCGGGGGACAAGTGGATCGTGGCCCCCTTCCCCAACGGGTCTGTCTTGGATTTCCTCAAAACCACCACCAAGCCCCCTTGGACTAAGTTTGCGTCCTGCCACTGGAGCCCCCTGCGTGATCTGATTTGGAGGTCCCTACCAACTCCCCTAGTCGAAACGCACCATAAAAAGCTAAGGTAAATGCTGCCCCAAATAGGATGCTCTCATAATAAGAGAAGCATACCGCCTGTAGTACCCCCAGAATGTCGCCCAGGGTTTTAACATCCAAAGGCCTTCTACTATCTTTTTTGACCCCTTCAAGCCTGGCCCATCCTGACAGTGCTTTCCTCATTACAAAAACTGCGCCGGGGTCGCGCTGACCCGCTAATTTCGCAAAGAAGCCTATCGCCGTCACATGCGCCCTAGCGTAAGAGGCCGGACTTCCCTGATCTTTTAGAGCTAGCAAAAATTCGCAGAGCGCCCCTGTGGAAAAAAGAGCCACCCGGCCTGTGTGCTTAGCAAATATCCTGTATGCTTTGAACTGTTGTTGGTAAGTTCTTCTCGTGCGTTCGCTCAATGAAGCTCCCACCAGCCCTGCTAGGCCGGGGCTCCAATCCTCCACAGAGATGTCGGGAACCCAGTCATCTGTTCCTCTGCCTGAGGGTGATACCTTCGGAAATCCTGCAACTTGGAGCGAGACAAAGCATCAGCAGCCTGATTCTCCACACCTGGAATATGCGCCGCTTTGAAAAGCAGATTGAGCTTTAAGCAAGCCAAAACTAAATGTTTTAACAGCCTCAAAACATGTTTACAAGTAGCTCCTTGCCTATTGATAGCTTCTACCACCGCCATGTTGTCCGACCAAAAAATTACTGATTTGTTCTTAAAGAATCCAGCCCAAATGTCAACTGCCACTATAATTGGGAACAATTCCAAAAAGGCTATGTTCCTGGTCAAGCCGCTCTCATGCCAGGATGCCGGCCAATCGCCCCTGCACCAGTGGGACCCCAACACTGCCCCAAACCCAATGCTACCTGCTGAGTCAGTGAACAAGCCCAAGTCCGTGCTGGATATTGCCGGCTCCGGCCAGATTACCTTACTATTGAAGTCACTCAGGAAACTACGCCATACCCTCAGGTCCTCCCTCACATCAGCCTGCAGTCGCACGTGATGATGCTTTTGAGTCAACCCCGCCATTGCCCGTGCAATTGACCTTGAGAAGGGGCGTCCCATCGGGATGATCCTTAAGGCAAAATTCAACTGGCCCACTAAAATCTGAAGCTGATGCAGTGTGACTTTGGGACCCGCCAGGGCTGAATCTATTGCTTGCGAGAAAGCCTGTACCTTGTCCAATGGCAACCTGCATTCCCCCACTACTGTGTCTATCTCAATGCTGAAGAAGGACATACTAGTAGCAGGGCCCACCGTCTTACCGGGGGCCAATGGCACCCCCAGCTCTTCAAACATAGCTACTAGCTTGCTCAAGACCTGGCCACACTTTCCTGATGCTGGGGGGCCCATGATCATAAAGTCGTCTAAGTAGTGTACTATGTCCATGTGCCCTGTTCTGAAGACAAACACCCACTGCAGCATAGAGCTGAACATCTCAAAGTATTTGCATGACACTGCACAACCCATTGGCATACACCTGTCATAATAAAATTGGGAATTCAACTGAAAACCCAGCAAATGATAATCTTCGGGGTGCACCGGCAAGAGCCGGAAAGCCGACTCAATGTCAGTCTTTGCCATGAAGGCGTTGGGCCCTAAGTCGCGCAGCCTCTGAAGTGCCGCATCAAAGGAAGAATATGTCACTGAGCACAGGGACGGATCTATGGCATCGTTCACCGATGCCCCCCTTGGCGCTGACAAGTTATGAATCATCCTGAACTGGCCTGGCTCCTTTTTAGGAACCACGCCCAGAGGTGAACACACAAATCCTGGCAAAGGAGGAGCAGTGAACGGGCCAACCACCCGCCCTAGCACCCTTTCCTTCTCGACCTTCTGTGACACCACCATAGGGTGCATGCGTGCTGACAATAGATTATTGCAGTAACCCAATGGTGCTGGAATGCGGAAGCCTGTGGAGAACCCTTCATACAATGTCTTGGCTGCCTTTCTGTCAGGGTACTGATTCAGCCAGAAAATCAGCCTCCCTATATCAACTGGCGTGGGTAGCTTACTGTTGAGGAGGTGGATTAAACTCCCTCCCTTTTTCTTTGGACTTCTTAATACATTTAAACTCAGGATGGGAAGGGTGGCCGCAGTATGCGCATGCGTGTTTGAACTTACATGCACCTGTGGGCCAGGTACACATTTTCCGGTTAAAAGCCCAACACGTTCCTTTTTTCTCCCCTGCGCCCCCTTGGGAAGTCCGAAAGGGCTGTTTCATGGGCGCTTTATTATTGACGCTCTCTAACCATACATTTACCTCTGTTTGGTCCCAGCCCATGTCAGGGTCCTCTACCTTGGCCCATCTAAAGTCCCTATCATAATCCAACCAAGCCACTCCCCCATACATTGTCTGCGCCTTCAAAATATTATTCGTATAACATATCAGGGGTATCACCAATTCCAGCTTTTTTTCCAACATTACTATGGAAAAAACATTGACACCAAATAACCAGTTAGTGATTGATTCTTCTACCCTTGGTTTCCTATCTCTGAAGGAACCTTCTTTCCCGTCCTCCTCCCCAGACTCCACTTCCCTCCTCTTTGGTCTAATTAAGGAGAATATGTCCACAAATTCACCCTTCCAAATCTTCTCTCGTGTGTCCAGCGTAACATGCGCTGCCAACTTACCACGCTTGCATAACACAGAATCATGACCACCCATTGCTGCACACCCTTTATCTACCTCCTTGCCTGAGCACTCCACTGCCTTACCTGCAGTGGACCCTGTCGTCGCTGGTTGCGCGGGGGCCGCTTGACCCGCCGCCTGGAGGGGTGTGTTCGCATCCTTCCCCTGCGCTTTGCCCAAGAGGGACACCTGTTTGCTTAACTCGCCGAGCACCCCGCCTGCGCCCGTTGGAGAAGCCCATGGCGCTACCGTCGCGCCCCCATTCGGGTTCCCCACTGCGGGTGCACCCAATTGTGCCAAAAGAGTTGCTACTGTAGCCAATATACTAGCTGTAGCAGCCTGCCCCCCCTCCGCTGCTGCTCCCGGTTGTCCTGGGGTGGTGAGAACTACCCCACTCGGTGCTCCTCCCTGCGGGATTGGCGCTACCACTGGTACTACTTCTGGTATTATGGGGATTGGGGGATTGGGGGCTGGCGTCAAGGCCTTCAAAACCCCTCTAATCTCGGCCAATATTGTGGCCACCTCATCCCGTCCCCCTCCTGGTAGCACACTGATCGGCTGCGGGAGTACATCGGGAGGAGGCTGAGGGGCCGGGTTGGGCACCGGTATGGAAGGTACCATGGGAACCATAGGCACCGGCTCTGGGGGCCCAGGAGGCAATGGAAGCACTGGTTCTGGCAAATTGGGTATGGGTGCTGAGGGCCCACTAGGCAGCGGAAGTACCGGCTGCAGAGGTGTTACCGGGGGAGCAGGTGCAGGAGGTTGCTCGTCCAGTTCCCTGGCCCCCCCGTTTCCCCTTCTTACTCACCCTGGGCTTCTTCACCACTGTCTCCGGGGCCTCCTCACTGTCTGACACCGGAGCCTCCCCGCCATGTTCCTCCTCACTATCGTCATCCCTGCCCAATTTTGCTAGCACCAGCTTCAGTAGCTGTGCTATTTCGGACTCGCCTTCTTTCCTCTTCTGGTTGTGTTTAGGAGGCATTCTGCCTTTCTAACCAGCTCGCTGCCTCTACACACTGATGCAGCACGCGCGTTCAAGTGAGATATCCGTTAATAACTGCACCGGACAACAATGGTACGGTAAAACTGCCTCTATATTTACCGCAGTAAATCAAGGACTCAGTAATTAAATCGCCCGCCCCCGTTTGCGTATAACTCGCTGCCCCAGCTCCTCACAACGCTGAGTTGAGTCGCTTACTCCCTTCCTGTTTAATTAAAACTTTTATTTTCTTTCTTGCCAACACTCATGACTCTATGAGACACACACACTTGGGGGCACTAAGTGGAAACCTAGGCTGCGCTGTCGTGCTCCGCACCCGCAGTACACACTACCTTGTTGTCTCACTCTGCAGTGGTAACTCTGACTAAACAAAGTGCGGGATGCAGGCACTTAAGTCTGTGCCTCCTGGCCTCAAAAATTTGTGAAGATCTACTGCACACAGTCCGTTTTACTGCCTCCTGCTTGCAGCCACACCCCCACACTTTACCCGTTCTTCACTGTTGGGTCGGGTCAGGGAGGATCATTAACCCCACCTACTGCCGTGACCAGCTAATACCGGCCCCGCTACCCTGGAACACCGGGCACTGGGCGCTCACTGGACACGCTGTTCTACTGCCTCGTGCAATGCCACCACAGCTCTCAGACTGGAGTTCCCGCCGTCGCGTGACAAACCCAGCGCTAACGCACGCTAACACGCCCTCCCCATGGGTACAATGTAGCGGCCTACACAATTATCGCCCCCACACTTATCGCGCCCGAGCTAACACACCACACGGGCCCCGGGACCTAGATGGGGAGTCTAATCGCAAGATTACCACCCGCGCGCGCTTACTAACGCCAGGGAGACACCGAGCCGCCACCGGAGACCAGCGTGGGCCCAGGACCCTTTGCACACTCTCTATGGCCGCCCGCCGTGCCCCAACGGCCGCTCAGCGCTCCCCCCAGCCCCCGACACCTCACCTCAGGACTCCGCGATACCCGAGACGCTTCGAGGAAAGCCCGCTCTCACACCGCTACCACGCCGACCACAATCCCGAGTTGCCCGAAGATCAGCTCGCCCCACTAACGCCAGACACTGCCGCCGAACTGCGATTCCAGGGAGTTCGAGATCGATTCCGCTCCACTGGTCCAGGGGTCCACGAGCGGGAAAAGAGGAAGTGCAGAGGTGCACCTACGGGCTAAATAGCCCCCTTGGCTCCGCCCCTAACCTACTCTGCTCCAGCCGGATGCGCTTCACTAAGTGACCCGGAAGCACTTCTACCGGCCAGTAGCCAATCGGGCTACTGGACCGGACTCTGGGGGTGTGGCGTGGGTCCGGGCCCTAAGGGCGCGCTCGCCGAGATCTCGCGCTCTTCAGCATACGTGATCACTGTTCAATGAGCTCTACAGAGAGGCCAAGGATTGGATGACCATGTGCTCTGAACACCTTTCCGACTCCCTAACAGTCATTGAGAGAAGCTTGCACTGCCCTCCGCCTCAACTCAGTCGTGGCCCCTACAATGACCTGGATGTCATTCAATCCAAAGGCACTATACAAGAGTAATATACCGTATGAAAAAAATGCCATAACACATCATCCTGGAAATAGCGAACACTCTTAGGTAATGCAATATTAAGTAATGCATGCAAAATATAAAAAGAAACCACATTGATTACCTTAACGTTTTTTACACTGATTGTTCAGAAATCGATCAGTGTTTTTGCCTGTAAAGTTAAGGACATGAGTACAGAGCTCAAAAGGGATCCGTCTCAATGTCTGTTTTTAAATACTACTTGGTTTGAAACCCGGAAGGACCCGGTCACTCAAGGCCCTGCATATACTGCCACAGTGTGCAATACTACAGCCAGATTATCTGGCACAGGAAAATACATCTTTTGTTCCCGTTATATAAAGACCTATTACCCGTGCAATAAATCAATGCCCTATTTCTTATGTCATCGTTTTGTTTAACATAGGTACTCCAATTTAAGTGTTCCCAAATATACCATCAGAGAGGTTTTGACACGAAGGTGTGTGAGTGGAGTGACAACCCCACTGCAGGTCATTAAGGGCACTGTCTCCATTTCTGAAACTTTCACCTATAAATCGTAGATTTCAGGTGTGTTAGTCTAGTTAGTTTCAGTGAAAGCAACACATGACAACACCAAGAATTGCAATAGGCTATTAGACAACAGGACAGGGCTGGAAATAGTGTCGATAAACTGGAGGGAGGTGGTCACCGTAGGTGTGAGCTTTTCTTTTATGTCCATATCAGCCTTTCTTCTTGCTATTCCAAAATCTACCAGATGCCTCTCTATGTCACACTAATTGGTGAAAGGACACTCTGAGGTAATTTACAACCATCCACTTACAGGCTTCCATACATCCCTCAACATTGGCAGCCCTATAGGCACAGTGAAACTATTGCAATAGAAGCCATTGATATTTATGGGGCATATATTGAAATCCCTGCACAGTTGCTGTGCTGCTTACAAACCACTATGTTCTCTAAAACACAGTAGTGGCCTGCAGGGATTGGGATAGCGGGGCAGGGGAGGAGAGAGGGCTGGGGGCTAAGGAGATATTTAAAAAAAAGAAAAAAATTTACCTTACCGCCGCATCTCTCCGTCATCTCTCCTCACGTCAGGAATGAAACAGGAAGCAGGCAGCCAGGCTCCCCTGACCAATCAAACGGTCATTGGTCTGAGCGCCGTGGTACGGCACTCAGCCAGGGACTGGGGGCATGGGCATGTTCTCCATGCAGGCTGTAATGCAGCCTGCGTGTAGAACAGGGAAAGTGCACATGACTGTCGGGCCGGCCACACAATCATGTGCACTTAGGAGGGTGCTACCACTCCTCCCCTGCTCTGCAGCTACCCCATCACGCAAAGCTGCTGCAGCAGGAGGACAAAATAAAATGATAAAAACATTATGTTATCATTTGATTTTTTCCTTTCTTTTACTGCTTCAAGGCAGTGGGGCGACGCTCCTCCGCCTTAGGGGAGGAGCAGCCACTGCTAAAACGCCAGTGCATAAGCAGCCTTCATGAAGACAATCCTTCACATATTCTGCCTAGTAAATAGCTTAGGGATGGACAATAACCGGTGGAACTGGTGTTTCTGTTCCTATAATTGCCGTAAAAATCTAAAAAAAATGACATCACACCCAATATCTTTCGGATGCAGTGCACGTACAGAATTAATAAAATCGTAAACGTCTAACAATCAGAAGTTCCATGTGCTGAAGTTATGCACAGTGCCTGTAACATTCACTGTCCTAATTTCCCTACAAAAGAGTCATTGTAGAAGCTCCCAGGTAAATGTTGGTGGAGAGTTCGGGGAATTTCTATACAAGTGATGTGAACACCCACAATGTGTGTGGGTAGTGACCAATTTGCCAATCGTTTCACACACTCGTGTACACTTCTAAACTTATACCTGAATTATCCAGGTGTTAATGGTGCAGAATGTGTGGGGAAATGCATACGTAGCACTATTTTCACAATAGGATGGTGAGGGTTTAATGAAGAAAATGCATTTCATTTAGTTAATGAAATACATTTAATAAACACATGGTTCAAAGTTAAACGAAAAGAAAAAAAAATATTGAGTTTCCCTTAATTCATTCCCTATACAAAAGAATTCTTCGGAGTGTGGTGTATCTCCTCACATAGAGTTATAGAAAGCAGATATTCACCATGAATGGATGTGAATCATATACAGAAACATGAACAAAATTCACAACTCATGAATTCAGCTGTCATCTCTTTGGAAGCAACGGAAATCCGTTCATCACTAACCATAAATATGTACTGCGCATTGGCATGCACCACACATCATCACAGTATATATGTCTTTCTTACTTCGAAGCGAGCTTCAGTTCCCTGCATCTCTACATTTCTAATAAGATCCTAAGGTTATAGAATCATCTAATTTGTTTTAAGAGAAATCCCCAAGTCAAGCTTGAAAATTTGTAACATTAGTGAGCAGGCAGTGACATATGCTCCCTATTCCGCATAATTTTTTGAATATTCTAAACACAGATAGGAAAGCCCCACTCATGACGTCACTTTAGCTGGTGAACCCTGGAGATTTATTATGTCCACAAATGTGAAGTAAGTGATGTAGATCTCTCTCCTTTACCTTACCAAGGCATGATTACTTACTAACAAACTGAGTATGCACTGATGCTGAAGGGACCCAAGAGCAGGGCTGAAATGTTCAGCAATAATGGAGCGAAGTGGGATTAGAAAACAGGATGCAGTGCACAGCATTTCCTGTTCTCAATGGTTCAGTAGTCAGAGGATGTGAACATCACTTACTTTAACCTTAGATGCAATTTCATTTCACAACCTGAGATGAGATGTTCAAGATTTCCAATGGATTGAGAAGATCTTCGGAACACACTCATGCGGAAGGGTGTATTAGACCAGCAACTCTCAATGTCAGCATTTTTAATCGGATAATCCCTCATCTAATGAAGCAGTGCTTTTCATTTTCTGACATAAACCCTAATAAGCGAGGGTATGGACATTCTGTACTTGAAAATAATGCATAAAAAGGGAACATAATTAGATTTCTAAGTCTCGAGAAAAAAAAGTAGCTGTTTCTTTGATCACAGCTCCAGATAATATTCATATAATACAAAGTGGACTTTAAAATCATACGACTATTGTTTTGTCCAATACAGAATGTTTGCATATTATTTGAAACCATAAAAAAACGCATTCAAAAGAGGTGAACTAAGAGAAGTCCCATTCTGGGATAGCTAGGAAATACATGTAAAACATCATCAATAAATCTCTAATCAATTTTTTTCGGGCCACACAATTTGCACATTCCTTGGTTAACACGTCCTGCTCATGGCAATGCATCTACGTTGGAAGATAACGACTTGCCATGAAGTCGTTATCCCTATGGATCTTTACAATGATATGAAGAGCCCTTAACCCTAGCATCAATTACGGTTCATTATTGAGAAAGACCCCGTTACCTATGTCCTGAGCCTGTACTGGCCTTCCAGAGGGATTCTGTGTGACTACACGTGTTAGAATGCGATTTGACCAATAGCATTGCCCACATTACCTGCTGGTCATTGGTATGGTCTTCAGGCATGCTAAGGAGGCTCTGAACATAGGGTATGACCTTCAGCCGTACCCAATGCCTACTCCCACTGTGTCGAATCGCCATGGCCTTCAGATGTGTCCAAGAGGCTCTAGGCACGGTGTAAGTCATTGGACCAACATTGCACCCTGTTATATAGTCACCACAGACGTTTAAGGGACGGTGTCGGCATCACTTAATCTCCGCGCACCTCAAAACAAAAAAATTTACCTGACCTTGTGTAATGTAACTGGTGCTTTTGCAAAGCGTTCCAATAACTTTGGGTCAGTTGAGTTCGCACTGTATAAAAATGCCCCCCAAAATTTCCTTTGAGTCACTCAAGTTCACATTATATAATAAATAATGTCTCACAGTCCCGGGGAAGCTGCCATGAATGTGCTTTGAAATTAGAACTCTGAGAGGGGGAGGAGGACAGAAAGAGGCAGCAGGACGAGCATGCAAAGACATGGGAGGAGGTGGGAGGGATGAATGCTGCTCCCATTTGTCAGGTAGAGGAGAAATACTGAATAAACAGGGACGGCATCAGCATTACTTAATCTCCGCACACCTAAAAACAAAAAAAATTATCCTGACCTTGTGTAATGTTACTGGCGCTTTTGTAAACCGCTTCAAAACCTTTGGGTCACTCGAGTGCACATTATATAAACAAGCGTCAGACAAAATGCGACCGGAGTTGCCCAAGCCTTGCCCTTAACTGTGTGCAAGGTTTGGCTGCTGAAAGTCTGGTGACCAAGGCTCGCTAGAGCAACAAGCAGAGAAGCAGAAGGCGCTTGGGGGAAATCCTCGTACTTTCAAGTCATAGAAAATTAAAGAGGCAATTTCAAAAACAACGTCTTAAGCTTCTGACATTTCATCTCACTATTTAAACCAGGTGTCTTCAACCAATCGATCACGAGCTACCAGTAGCTCACAGAAATCTTCAGAGTAGCTCCCAGCCTGGAGTTCATTTTTAACTAAGAGCTATAATAAATAAGTTTTGCTTTTAAAGTTAAGAAAAGGCTTTGATTTTTTAAAGATTATTATTAGCTTGCAGATAGCAGAGCCTGATAATGAGCAGTGTGCCACTCAGATATATGACCCATGTGGGATACAGACGTTCAGACCAGAAGCACTGAGGTATTTAGCTCTTAAAACAATTATTCTCTACTCAATATTGGAGCATGAGAACAAAATGATATTTATGAATGCTTTTAAATGAGAGAAAATTAAAATAGAGTTAACTTAAATGATTAAGTTGACTCTTCATTTTAATTTTCTCCCTTATAAAGGTGCCACATTTACAAACAGCAAGCATCTTGCTCCCAGTGACTGGTAGATGCGGTGTCATATTTATAACTGAAAAATGCAGTCTTTTTCTTTTAAATGGGAGAAATTTAAGGTGCAGAAAAATGTTCCATCAAGTGCAGAAAAATATTCCTTATTATGAACATTTTTACAGAACATTTTTCTGCACTTTAAATTTCTCCCATTTAAAACAAAATGCTTGTATGTTTGTGTTGTACATGTGACAAGTGCTACACATGGCGAAAGGTATATCCTGTGCCACAAGTACATACAACACAGCCTCTCAGTCACTCATACACATGTATCCCATTCATTCACACACTTGTTCATACATCCCCACAGACCATGCATTCACTGACACACATGGCAGCCCCATCATAGTACTCCTAGTCTCAGTATTTTGTTCAAACCATAGAATCAGGCTCCATAGACATTGGGTTTAAAGTCAATGAAGCTGGGCGAGTGGGTGTCTCATAACAATGTGCAAGTTACTTGGCCTTTAGTAGCTCACAATAATTTTCACTGATCAGTAATAGCTCTCATTACAGAAAAGGCTGGAGACCCTTGATTTAAACGGTACGGGGAGATTAAGTGACGGGCGCTGAAACTGAACGACTGAAGATGGGCAAACAGTGACATGAGCAGGAATCAAAGAAAAAATAGCCGCCCAAATGAACACAAACACAAAAGCGTAATTGTAGTATCTAACCTTGTATCTTATCTGTTTGAGAATGTTTCTATGACATTCCTCACCTGTGTTCCATGCTGCCTGGTGATGAGTGTTATGTTCTTAGAATGTTTACCATTGAATTGCTGAGTACAGTTGGGGATGCTTTGTAACTGGTGGATCGTCTTCTTCCTGCTGCACAACCGTGTAGCCAACAAATAAACTTCTTAACTTACCTTGGCTCCAGCGTTGTCACTACAAATTGTTGGCGACGATCTGGCTACACGGAAGAACCTTCTGCGTGCTGTTTGGTTTTCAAGTCTCCTGCTTCAGGACTTTGTTTCTCAACGCTGTCTCTCATGATGATATCAGCGCTCTCTATCATCCTCAAGTTTTCTGCTAACCCCAGAGACTCTTCGGTATCCATCTGATCGAGTGAACTTTGCCGCAAGTCTGGTCTTCATTTCTCTAACACTGTGTGACACCAGCGCTTCGCTCCTGACGCTTTGTGATACCAGTGCTTCGCTGATACGGAGTAATTCACGACCGGAGCTGCCTTTGATGCCTGACAACTCCAACTACTTTCTATTTTTTGGGGGTTTTTAAGCTGCGTCCATACCCGCTGGGTCGTCCCTACTGCGCGTGGACTTCCGTTAGCAGCTCACGCAGCCAACATTTCACGTGACCTCTTTTCTCTACAGCCACTGCTGCTCCAGCGCGTGCTCCTCCTTTGTGCCTTCCATTTCCAGCCCAGCCACAGCCTTTCCGCATGTGCGGCCATCGAGTCACCGCATTGGATGATAGCACCAGCGCATGGAAACTGTTCTTCAGGTTTCCTAGCAACGCCAGACGCATTCCTTGAGCGTCTCCTCCACTTTGAATACGTGTATCTTTATGCGTATTTCACCGATACACATGGCATATTTCGTTATATTTAAAAGACAGCGTGAATTTGACAATACTTCAGAGAAATCTATTTTCAACAAATGCCTGCTGCAACACTTATTTATCAGAGCATCTTCGCTGATGCGCACGGCTCTGTGCTTTGATTATTTTAATACCCTGTTTTCTGAGTATATTCGCCGATGCGCACTGCTTTGAGATCTTATTGTCTGTCAGTGCCATTTTTTTGGGGTGATTTTCTTCATTGTTTGCACTATCTCTGCGTACTTCACCGACACGCACGGCTATTGTTACCTCAGATGCAACACCGACAAAACCGAGATCCTACCAATAGGAAAAGATTTTTCATTCCGGCCTTGTGAGTGGTGGCCAGAGGGGGCGACACCTACGCCTGATATGGTGAAGGTAGCCAAAAATCTAGGAGTACAGTTCGATACTGCTCTTTCCTCCCATCCACACGCTATGGCAGTAGCAGGGACCTGCTTTAGCCTCATCAAATCCCTGAAAAAATTCTTTGATTTAATTCCACTCACCGCAAGGAAATCAGTGGCAGTGGCCCTGATTCTCTCGCGCCTGGACTACTGCAACAGCCTTCTGGCAGGAGCCAACAAACTAACACTAAAAAGACTCCAAGTGGTCCAACACGCTGCGGCGCGTTTAGTACTGAAACTCCCACGTGGGTCCTCCGCATCGGCAGCCTTGAAAGCCCTTCATTGGCTCCCACTGCATAAGAGAATACTTTTTAAGATCCTCCTAATTACCTTCAGAGCCTCGCTTAAACTGGGACCAAAATACCTCTCAGCGAGGTTCACTCCTTACATCACAACCAGGACCCTTAGGTCCTCGTCAGCCAACCTCCTTAAACCACCCATTTTTAGATATAAAACAAAAGGAGGAAAAACAGTGGCCGCCTTGGGAACCAAGGCCTGGAACCGGTTGCCAAATCATCTGAGATTGCTAAAAACAGAAACCCAATTTAGGAAGGCACTGAAAACCTGGATATTCAGCTCCTCAGACGAATTCTGTCTTTCACTCATTTAGGATTCCCTGGGCCCCCCCCTTTCACCTCCAACCAGCGCCAGGCTGCTCCTTTCGGAGTGGCAGTTAGCGCTTTATAAATACCTCATTACATTACATTACATTACAATACCTGCAACTCGCACTACACTACCATACAGCATGTCTATTTCAAGCTGTTTTCGCCGACACGCACAGCTTTATTATATCAGCTGTTCTATTAGTCTGACAAGACTGAACATTTACATCCTTTTGGTTTTCTCATTTCCTTGCATATTCAGTTTTCTTGTATTTATTTACTTATTATCTGTCATCATGCAAGCTGTTAGTCCACTGCCATCTTTTCTTGACAATCCTGGTGAACCACCAGTACGATGGGAAGTATGGTTTGATGCTTTCGAGACCTATTTAGGTGCTATTGGAGCATCCAGAATTTGCGCTGAGAGGAAGAAATGTCTCCTTTTACACTCTCTTGGTTTTGAGGGCAGATCAATATTCAAACATCTTCCAGATATTCCCAGGGTTGATGGTGACAATATCGATGAACATCAAGAGACTCATCAAACTAAAAAATAGGTTTGACAAACAACCTAGCCTTATGGTGCTTCGCCACAAGTTTTTCAAGAGAAAACAAAATGATGGGGAGGATGTAGATGCATATATATCGGTTTTAAGGAGGTTGGCGGCAGTGTGTTTGTTTGAAGGTTTCACTGACCAACTTATTCACGATCAATTTGTTTGTCAGTGTAAGGACAAACAATTAAGACAAAAGCTCTTAGCAATGGGTAATCCATCACTTGAAGAAACCATTAAGGTTGCAAAAAGCATTGAAATTTCTATTGTTTCTCTAAAAGAACTCGAGGATAAGACTTTAGAACCTGTTGGGGCCATTGCTGTCACCAAACCCAAACAAAAGAGCGTGCGTGCTGGCAATAGTGCCTCCAATAGATTCAGGCCTGGCACCTCTAATATTCCTAACACTAATGTATGTATGCGTTGTGGAAATTCTCCACATCCCAAAGGTGGGCGGTGTCCGGCATCTAATGCCATGTGCAATTACTGTAAGAAAATCGGACCCTTTGCAAAAGTGTGCCTTAAGCTAAAAAATTCAAAGAAGTCTGTCGTCTGTGCAGTGGAATCTGAGGAAGATTCTGAATCTGAAGTTGTCTCTGTTGTCTTCGACAGTCCTGTATTTAGTCAGGGTGATTGTAACACATCCCTCACTGGTGATCCTTCTAAATGTGTCGATCCTGTTGCCGAAGTCAAGGTGGGGTGCAAAACACTTAAATTATTAGTTGATTCAGGAGCCAAGATCACTATGATCACCCAACAACTGTTTGAGGAAATGTGGGGTGACAGGATTCTACAAACTCCTGACCGGTTTCATATGAAGGACGGCGCATTGAGTTATCAGGTTTTTTGAAGATGATATGGAGTTTAAGGGCAAGAAGTGAAGAGGGAAAGTCTATGTGGCTGTCAAGGGGCTCAACATACTGGGGTGGTTTCACCAAGGACTATTTGGCATCATTCTAAGGCCGGGTGCTAAGGAACAAATTTCTATTGCTAGCTGTTGTGACAATGGTCAAAAATGGAAGGGTAGCTTTCCTTCTGTCTTTGGGGATAATTTGGGCAAGATCCATGGATTCAGACACAAAATTATTGTGAAAGAAAATGCCATCCCCATGAAGCACAAACTTAGAGGTGTTCCATTCAGTGTCAGGGATGATCTCGACAAGGAGCTGAAGGGTCTTTGTGATAAGGGAATTATTGAACCCACTGAATCTTCCTTGTGGTTGTGCCCCTTAGTTGTGGCTCGCAAGAGGTGTGGCCAACTTAGGGTCTGTGTAGATTTAAGATCGTTGAACAAGGAGATTTGGGTTGATTCTCATCCTTTGCCAAAGATTAATGACCTGTTCGCATGTATCAAGGGAGCAACATTTTTCTCCAAATTAGATCTAGCCTGCGCTTATCACCAGATAGAGCTCCATCCTGAGTCACGCCACCTTACGGCTTTCATTTCTCCTCTTGGTACATTTCAATACCGCCGGATGCCGTTTGGCCTGGCGTCTGCTGCCTCTGTTTTTCAGAGAGTAATGCAAGATTTATTGAAAGGTATAGATGGTGTCCTAGTTTTTCAGGACGATGTTTTGATTTTTGCCAAAGATGCTTTTTCACATGATGCAACCTTACATAAGGTCCTCAAACGGTTTGAAGAAATAGGGGTTGTTTTAAAGTTTGAGAAATGCAAGTTTGTTTGTCCTGAAGTTGAATACTTGGGTCATCTACTAACCCGAGAGGGTATTAAGCCCAGACATGGTTTAGTAGAAGCTATAGTCAACGCTTCTGCTCCCATAGACAAGGTTGGTGTTAAGTCTCTTCTCGGTCTATGTGAATACTATTCCCGCTTTATTCCCGATTTTGCTACCATAGTCCGACCCATCAGTAACCTGCTCAAAAAAGGTGTTGAATTCATGTGGTCGGATGAGTGCGCTTCAGCTTTAGACCTTATTAAGTCCTTGCTGAGCAAGAGCAATGCTCTCAAACCCTTTGACCCCGACTTATCTTGCTGCATTACTGTTGATGCAAGCCAGGTTGGTTTTGGTGCCATTCTTACTCAAAAGCATCATGAGTGCGAAGACACTGTTGCTTTTGCATCTAGGGTTTTGAGAGACGCTGAAGTGCACTATTCGGCTATCGAAAAGGAGCTCCTAGCCTGTTTGTGGGCTATTGAGACATTTCGCCCGTATATTTGGGGAAAACGTTTCATGTTACAAACAGACCACAAGCTGTTGGTTTCCATTCTCAGTGCTGGGGTTAACAAGTGTTGCACACCAAGGATTTTGAGAATGGTTTCCAGGTTGTTGCAATATCACTTCGATGTTACTCACATTTCTGGAGGTAGGAATGGAAGGGCTGATTTCCTTTCTTGTTTTCCTCAAAAGAGAGATGAGTGTGAGGAAGTCGTCTTCAGTGAGTTGTGTGAAGAGGACTGTGATGACTGTTTTGTGGCTGCTCTTGATTTACCCATTCCAGCGTTAGGTTCAGGAACAGAATGGAGAAATGCTTTGGAAAACGATACTTTACTCCAACAAGTTTGTGAATTTGTACATAATGGCTGGCCCAGGGAGAAAGTTTAGTATCCTCTTCTCCAACCTTATTGTAAAATTGAGGAGGAGTTGTCTATTGAGGATGGTTTATTGGTAAGGTGTAACAAGCTTGTTCCCCCTCATACTGTAAGACAAGAGATCATCAGAAATGCTCATGAGGGGCATTTAGGGGTAACTCTCACCAAGCGCCGCATTAGGGAAAGCTTTTGGTGGCCAAGAATGGATGGAGAAGTTGAAGAGTTGGTTTCTAACTGCTGTGTGTGTGGTGCTGCTGGCAAGGGTCTTAAGACTGTGTCCACTCCTCTACTGCCCATTGAATGTCCCTCTGGACCTTGGATTAAAGTGGGCATTGATGTCATGGGTCCTTTTGATAATTTGTCTGGTGGACTCAGATTTATCCTTCTACTCATGGATTATACCTCAAGGTGGCCTGAAATCAAGCTTGTGAAGGAGGCAAATGCTTCTTCTGTTTGTTTTTTAAACAAATTATTTTTGAGAGAAGGTTTCCCTGAAACACTAGTCTCTGACAATGGGACTCAATTTGTCAGTCGGGAAGTTGAAAGTTTCCTTGCCTCTTGTGGAATTAAACACGCCAAAAGCTCTTTATACCACCCTCAAACTAATGGCCTCGTTGAGAGGATGAATCGTGTGGTGGGAGAATGCATCAGGTGGGCAAGGTCTGGAAAACATGACATTATTAAATCCTTACACAGTATGCTGTGGTTTTACAAGACCACTCCTCATTCTTCTACCAGAGTCTCACCCTTTGAATTACTTACGGGACGCAAAGCTAATACAAGTTTCAGACCTGGTTGGATGAATAAATGGCTCAAATCCGAGTCTGATTTAAACAAACTTATGGAGATTGTGAGATTTAATATGTCTGAGTCTCAAAGTAAGCTTAAAACCTGGTTTGATCACCAAAAAAGTGTGAAGACTGTTCAATTGGAAGTGGGTGATTTTGTCAGGATCAAGTCTTCTATCCATGTTAAAGAGGGGATAGCAAGTTTAGCAAACCTGTCAAAGTTGTGAAAATCGGCCATAATGCTGTTTAAGTCTCGGGTGGGCATTGGTGGAATCTTGCCAAGATTGTTAAAGTGCGGACTGGTACCGGAACTTGTACAGGTAAAACTGTTGCAAATGATGTGTCAGGTTCTGGGGATAAGCAGGTTGGCTTTAGAAGGAGTTCAAGGGTTCATGTAATTCCCAGGAGGTTTTGAGAGTAATTATCTTTATTTCTTGTATTACAAAAATATATACATATTTTGTGTTTTTTTATCGTTTTTTTTATAAGGAGGAGGGAAGGTATGTAGTATCTAACCTTGTATTTTATCTGTTTGAGAATGTTTCTATGACATTCCTCCCCTGTGTTCCATGCTGCCTGGTGATGAGTGTTATGTTCTTAGAATGTTTACTGTTGAATTGCTGAGTACAGTTGGGGCTGCTTTGTAACTGGTGGAGTGTCTTCTTCCTGCTCCACAACCGTGTAGCCAACAAATAAACTTCTTAACTTACCTTGGCTCCAGCATTGTCACTACAGTAATGTTAACAGTAATTGAGCAGTGCTCTGTGGGAGGAAACCAAACACAACAAGCATTGGCATAGCCAATAGGTCTCGCCTTTGGGACCTTATAAGGGTCTGCCATAACATTTTTTTTTTATAACAAACCAGCATGAGAACAGGCAGGAAGAAGTTGCCAGCAGTGCAAGTACAAAAAAACTAGCAGTCATTTTTTATGTTAAAATCTTTTTTTTTTAAATCAGATTTTTCAGTTGTATATAATGTCGTCTTCGTTTGTATAAAGGTAACAAAAATGCTTAACACTTTTTATTATAACTTTTCAAAAATAATGCACAGCAGCCACAATGCTCTATAACATAGCCAAAAGTTCTGGCTAAACACATAAGGTCCCAAAGGCGAGACCTATTGGCTATGCCAATGCTTGTTTAAGTGATAGTTTTCAAACATGATGAGCTGAAAAACGCACACCTTAACTGCCCTGACAATGATGGCATATGTAAACCATGAGGCAAGTCAGTTATGTGCATCCTCTGAGACCTAGATTATAATTATACATAGGAACAACATAATAGTAAATCACATACAAGTATTTCACGGTGCTCTCGTACGATAAGGAGGCAAAGCGTAATAAACAGTTGCCTAGGATCACAATTCGGTTAAATAGGAAAGCCAGGATTAATCCCAGGTTTCACACTGGGCAATTCAACCACTTGATGGGTATCTTTCAATCTTGTTTTACAAGAAAGCTAATGCTTTGTTTGGCTCGTTTCTGGCCCAAGGATCTAAGCCCTTTGAGCTGAGCCAGAGTCAGGCATCTGGCTCTAACTTAGTTAAAGCCTTCAGTGGCTCACCCCCACCTCTATCGCAATGACAATTTAGGGGGCATAGGAAAGATTTACTACCAATTTAGTTAAGCGGGAGTACAAAGTGCAGGACTCCCTGTTTTAAGATTCATAAATACGACAGACATACCAATGTGTTCAGAAAGTGGTTACCTAAGAGCACACAGGGTGCCACAAGGGAAGGCAGAGATTAGTTAAAAAGCATGCCTTCTGGTGCTTTAGTTTAGGTCTTGCTCAATACACAACTGGGGGTTTAGTGGTTCCTATGGTGAGACTTTAATTACTCAAGAACTACTCCATCAGAGACAGGTGACCTGCCTAGACTTTGAATACAGATTTACCAACCAATATATTTTGGTAAATGGTAAAGCCAGGATTAAATGGCAAGTCTCCGTGCCAAGGTCAAAACATTCTCACTATCCAATGTCTAGTGATGGAGGTTGCACGTTTGTGTCTAACCACCTCAGTGAAGTGCAACCTTGCTCGGGGGTCCTTTGCCATGGATTTTTTTAAAACACTTGCTACTTTAACAGAACCCAATTCTAAGCACTCCCATTGTTTACAGTAGAGACTAAAGGCATAAAGAAGTTTAAGGCCTAAGATTCCATATCATTCCATTAACCAAGTTACTGCCTTTGTGCACTTGACTCTCCAAAGGTTGCTGCAGCAAATAGAGAGGGCTTACTTAGCCCATGGAGTTGCAGAAGTACAGCAGCTCTGATTCAGCATAACAGTATAGTCACATCTATGACTTCTAGATAGGAGTATCTCACTCTAGAGGGCAGTAAGGAATGAAACCCTCAAAATAAATCCACGACTTGCTGTGCACACCATGCACATGCTTTGCTGACCTTTCGCCCCCTCTGCCAAAATTCTGTGGCACTGTCACCACACAGATCATACTTTTAGGCCTCTGGGAGCAAGCCTGCGAGTAACCATGGATTAGAACTAAAAACTACACTCAAACGAACGAAATATAACTTAAGGTAACATTCCTATGTACCAATATAATTTAACACCAACTCGAAAGTTGCGCCTGGTCTAAGACGAGCTCTGGAGGGTTTGCGAATAAAGGGCTTCCAAGAATACTGCCATAGTGCATTCCACAAGGGTCCATTTACCTTCGGAAACTGCCATCTGGTCCAATAGAGGAACTGCAAATATGTGCTTACCCAGTGATTAAATGCCAAACAGATTTTGTTCTGCAAAATGAGGGGCTGTGCGCCTTGAAGGTAACCAGGGTTCAGCGTCAAAGGATCCATTACATGCAAATTGATAACTTTACTAAAGTAAAAAACTGAAAGGGTGTCCTCCGTGCATGTAATCCCTGTTCTGCCGACCAATCAAGGAGATGGTAGTTGAAATTCAATATTGCAGAAATTGAAGCAGACACGGCGCGACGCAGCATTCACTACTTGACTTGTTTGTCCGTTTTTCAAAGCGTGTAATAAAGCGAAAGATTTACAACACATCAGGGAGAGTAGATAATCGTAGCATGAACCTTACTAAACTTTAAACCTGGATCAATTTAAAAACCGATAAGAACAAAGGGAGGAAATACTCGCTAAGTTTTAGGAGCGTTGCCGTTATAGGTTAAGGGCCCCGTTCCATTTATAGTGAATTTGAGAGTCTTCGTTCGCGAGGGGGCACAGTAACCGACGGCCCCATCCTCTGCCAGCTCAGCAGGCGTAGGGCTGGGGCACGGATTGCCCCACTGAAGAATTGGCACTTTCTCCCAAAATCATACAATTGGAACAGGCATATGGATACGAGTCAACATGCTTGCCAACATTTTAGTAGGAAAACAAAAGAAAAAAAATCCACACTCCGGAGAAAGTATTTATTTACCCCATTGACTTCTGTTGAAGCAATGCCAATTTCAGGCGGGAGACAACCAAAATAAAGCAGTTTTTAGCTTTAAAAATCGGTATGTATGCGTAAAGTTCGCGATATTAGATTAGCCTGAGGTCAGTAAGAAACAGCAGTAAACTGGCGTCTGTGTCCTCGTTTACCGCCTTCCCCTGTCCCCCCCCCCCCCGGCAGAGTGCTCAACCACCGTCCGTAGTTTGCGGGGACGCAGGAACGCGCCCCGACTATGCCAGTGCCGCGCTGAGGCAAGAACAAACGAAATGCTTTGCGCTGTCCCAGAGGCACACGCAAAATACGTACGCTATTAGTAAACGAACTTCAGAGGACAAAAAAAAAAAATAGTAGCGTCTACAGAGTAGAACCATAAATTATAAAATACAGAGTTGATATCTGAGCTTTCAGTTAGTTACAAGCAAGAACACTACGAAGTGGTTACCGACTATATTTTCTACTACAGAACTGAGGGGGCAGCCTCAATGGAGTTTAATATACCAATTACCAAGAAAAGAAAAAACAAGACAAGCGCGCGCGCCTCGCGCTAAAAGTAAAAAAAAAAAAGTGTCGGCAAAAGTGAAAGCGTTTCCCTTGCGGGAGCGAGAAGCGCTAGGAGCGATAATTGCTAACACATGGCGCCAAAGCTCGCTCCCACAAGGGAATCGCCAAACGTGCACCCGTTGCCATTGAAAGCAATGCAACGCGTGCACGTTTTTAGGGCGAAAAGTGAATCGATTCCAAAAGGTCTTTTTCCTAAGCAGCGCATGCGCTCTGCGTAGGCGAGACCTAAAAAGGAGGGACAAAGAGGAAGGACTAATAAGCAAGCAAGCATTTTTGAACGACAATCGAAGGGACGAATAAAAAGACAATGGGCAGGCTGTAAGCCCACAGAGTGAATACAGCATGTCTCAAAGAGACAGCTCATGCGCTGCCTAGGCTCGCCCTAAAAACTGATTGATATAATAAACGATTCAACTTGATGCCTTTAGTATTTCCCTCTTGAAAAAAAACCAGTTATTTCATACAGCTAACCAAAACTAATTATTCAGTGAAATGTACAACGTTCAACTTGTAGAATATGGCCTCATAATGTGACTATGAGGCTGTGGTTAAATTTACAAACCACCTGGCTTTCAGCCTTTGGGTTTATAAGACACAAGCTGTAGAAGTACTCAATTTTACTGTATGGGCATCCTGTCCCGTGAATTCATGCTAAGTCACACTAGAGAGTGTTTAACTACAAAAAGAGATTATGTGTCTGACATACCAGCCATTTGTATTGATATGGACAACACATTTGTAGTACAGCTCAGTTAATCATTCAAAACACTACAAGATAAAATATTCTTCCTCTTGAAATATTCATACAGAAGATTTGGCCAGGTTAGGAGATAACCAGCTAATTTTAACACAGCCTGGACATTATCATGATCATTTAAGCAGTGGCTCAGCAGTAACATAATGCTGCGCAAACAATTGATGGACGGAATGCTGAACAAATCAAACATTCACCCCGTCAAGAGGTCTGGGTTAAATCCATTGTTCCTTTGCTCAATATGCCTCCCCAATTTGGACCCAGTATCATAAGCCAGTAATGGCATTTCATTTTTATAAACCATTGTGCACTTGCCCTAATAAAAACAACACTCAAACTAATAACACCACACATAAGCAACCCGTATTAACTGCAATTCACTGAATATGTTTTTGTAATTTCTATCAGACCAAACTATCACTGTTGAATTACACAAGGCTGTGCTTTTAAAGGAGATTCTGTGTTTACTTCAAACATCAATGTCATATCCAGCTCAATCTTAAAAGTTCCCACCTTAATAATTACATAAATCAATACTTAAGCTATTTTCTGTGGTGTTGATTTATGGAATTTGGCCATTTATTTGTGTGCTGTATTTTGTTTCGTAATATATAAACTGCAAATGTTTGAGAAACATAACTGTATAAAACGTGTATATTTGATTGTACGTTTGATTGGAAAACTACCTTTACATTGGATGGTACTATCATTACAAATTACGTGTGTTCCCGTATAGAAACATCAAGAAATGATGGAATGAAAATTAGATTTTTATCCCATACTCTAAAACCTCATATTATCTAAAATTAAGTATATCAAAAATGAGCTAAAGACCTGAAAGAAATTATGGTAAAAGATACAGTGTTTTTATGCAGGAAGAATTCACTAAAGATCAGGTCATTAATCCATCAAGGTTATACCACATTTGCTTTAATGAATTTAGGTACCATTGTATAAAAACCGAACAAGTGAAGTCGAGGGAGCAGGAAGGAGGACATGATGGATTAAGGGGGTGGTCTACTCAAACGGGGTGGTCTACTCAAAACAACAACAGGGGGTCAGGGGGTGGTGGGTTTACATGCTGGGGTGGAGAGAAGACAGATGCACTCTTATGCAGTGGTCACTAAGTGTCCCTGTGAAATATAAGTGGGGCTCATGTAAAGCACTCCAATACTTTTGGGTCATGTTTGCGCTACATGAAGGTGCCAACAAAATAAATAAATAAAAATAAAAGCCCCTAAATGGCGATTAAAAGTTAAAATGCAATGTGGTGCAGGAACACGACAAAACACATGCACTCGTATGGAGTGCTTGTTTGGAAATGTAAAAAAAAGTACCTTCTAAAGTGAGTAGCCAGTGAAAGGATACTGGCCAATAGCCAGTGGCCTGTGAACAGAAACTGTACTTGGGCATGCTGGCCAATCAAAAGCATGCAAATTAGAGTGACATTGGAATCAAGGAATGGTAAGTTTAGGGAAGTATTGAGTGGATTCTAAGCCTCTTCTAAGATTGTTTTTTTAATACAAGAGAACAGCTGCTCTATTCTATCTAGAAACGGAATAAAGTGAACCTCTCACTGGGCATATGAGCTGTACAAATTCTGCATATTTTAAGATGGGCCTGATTAACAACCAAACTTCTGAAATTTGGAAAACTACTCATCAAGCATTTGTGACTATGATTTGTGATGGTTTCTGACTTTCTGGGGATACACAAAAATACTCAGGAGTAAATATACAAATCTAAACAAGCCATAGATTACCATGAATGCTTTTCCTCTGCACTTATATCTGTGGACTACCCACTGAGCAGGTAATATACATGAGGAAATACCGAAGAATCTACTGTACTCAGGAGGAGATGTGGCCTAAGGCCGACTTTGAAACCTGTGGACCCAGTTCCGAATCCTGTCCACAGCGCTTGGTCCAAAATTGTGCAGTTCTGGAGAAACCATTTTATCTCCCTGTGCCTAAAAATGTGAAATGTATTTGTGCAAATCCCCCACTTGATGTATGTGATCCTGTAGTTTGTCTCCCAACCACCTGCAATGCACAACGCTTTGTTGCTTCCTAGCTAGGTTTACTCTATATAAATGTTAATACATACAATACACATATATACTAGCAGATTACACACTGTACTAAGTTATATATGTGGGACTGATTCTGTGAAGCAAGATATTGTAATTTTGAGAGCACAGATTGGCTTTTTGCTCACCTTTTTTCAACTAAGGTGTACAAAAATAGTTTTGAGATTGGGCTTGAGGAAGAGGATACTAGTCAGTTTCAGAAGGGGTTGGATTTAAAAATCTAGCTAGCACTCCTGTAAGGGCACCTGTACAAAGGCCCCAAATTATTTGAATGCTTTCTTACAGGGCCTCTAAAGGTCTGAAAAATCTAACCCAGAATGCTCCTTGGCGAGTGTTAAGATAATACAACTAATTCTGGTACTGTTTACTAAAAAAAAGAAGGCACTTATTATCACATTTGCTTGTTCATGAGGAAAGCACTCAGAGGTCATCATTGGAAGCATGATTAAAAATATGCAAAAATAGTAGGTCATGCATTCATTGTCACTGGTATCAATCTTTCGAACCACGATGGTAAGGTTGGTCACCCACAGCATAAAAATATGATGTATACAGGGTGGAGAAATTATTCCCATTAAGTGCCACTGAACATTTCGCAATGAGTCCTGTTGCGACAGAGACAGGATTTAAATAAGTAAATATGGGACCCCAGGGCCTCAGAATAATACATAAAGGTCAAGGGCCCAGATGTATCAAAGGGTTTTACCCATTCTGTGTTTATGGGAAAATGTGTTTGTACATATGGCCCAAGAGGTCCAGAGATGAGGAAAGTTTGCGAATGTTTTTTTTTTTTTTTAAATTCATGAATGAGGTTTCCATTTACGGGAAGGTGTGGTTGACCCACTTTGTAAACACGAGGAGTGCCCAGAACCAAGAAAGAAAGCAAGGAAGGAAACAAAACAAAACAAAGAAAAAAGAGAGACAGAAGGAGTTAAATATTGAAGGCAAAGTACTTCTAAACCACGGCTAGGTTTTTTAAAATAAGGTTTCCTTTAACGCCAGCTGCATCTAACACATTTTCATAAAGAGATGACCCAAATTCGAGCATCGGCAAGACATAGAACGAACAGATGTTTCAGTTCTGTGAATGTTAAATCTGTCTCCCATGCACATCCTTTTCTTCACAACAGTTACACCATAATAGATGTTTGATCCTTCGAGACAAGATCCTTCGGAAGGCTGTGAAAAATGAAATTCTTACCAGCAAACCATCTCTCTTTACAAAAGGCAGTGCACGCACGGCCTTATTTAAAAAAAAAAAAAAACTGTTTCTGACCTTCTGGAGTGTAAGATTTCAAGAAAAGGGAGGACTGAACACGAAGATCTGTGTGGACAGCCATTCTCAGCTTTATTATCTTTAGGTTTTGTCATAACATTAACAGAAACCATTCAAATTTATCTTTCAAGAAATGCAAGTCTCTGCAGGAAGTAGCTGGCTGGGTTCATCACAAATTCCTTACTGTCCATCACATATTCTCACACAGCTAATTAATTGTTTACAATGCTAAAAATGCAGGATTTGCTCTAAGTGATGCTGCCAGAATCCTTTGCATTACCCATCACCTCTGACCCCAGCCTGGACCTATCTGACCTTCCCTCATATTCTGTTTCCCTTCGCTGCTTGATTGCTTCTCTCCTGCCTCTTGGCGTGTATCATTCAGTCTAATTTATTGTTAAGTTAAAACACTTACAACAATAATAAATACGATTCAGTAACATCGGTAGAAAATCAGCAAACAAATGTATAACAACCATAGGAAATGCACAGTTTGAGGGCTAGAAGCGAATAATGTGACAAAGTCAAGCTTGCATGACTATCATTCGCCAATGAAGGCAGACCTCAAATACAGTCCCAGATTTCGTGAGATCTCAACTCTGTGACCTACCACAACAAGCATTTGCAATGCAATAGGTCTCGCATTTGAGAGAGATTAAGCTATTGGCATTGTAAATGACAAGGCCTTTTATTTATGTGTTTTGTAAAACCAACACACATAAAAGGCATTGTTATTTATAATGGCAATAGCTCAAACTCTCGCAAATGTGAGACCACTTTAATAGTAGCTGCGCCTCTTTCTTAAGATGCTGCAGGCCGTATTCCGGTTACAGTGAGCAGGGTCTAAATAAAGGGGCCCGGCCAATATTAAAGTGAAAGCGCGGTATGCGGCACTTTCGCCCACAAACAAAGGTTCTGTAGCGCGGCCGCTAAAGTTAGAGCGAACCGCGCTGGAAAATTAAATAAATTAAAAACTGCGTCCACTATGCTTAAAGTAAACTGTGCTGCAAGTTACATAAATAAATAAGCGTGGCCGCTATAGTTAAAGCGGACCCGTAGCCACTACTATTAAAAATATGAAAGGGGGCGGCGTGCTGCCTTGTAGGAAAGCACGTTGTGGGTCAGTAAAGTATCATTAAAGAAAATAGTGCTCACAGAGTAGATCAAGCAGACCGTGTAACAACACAAGTAAAAAGTCCAGTCCTTATGGGAGGTTACAAATGCAGACAAGGCGGTACCAAGGAGGGACTACTAAGCCTATTTATCAATCAAAAGCAACGATTTCGAGAGGACTGTAACAGGAGGCAATTGTAAAGATGGGCAGGAAATGGGCGGACTTCTATTCCATAACCGAATACAGTATGCCTCGCAGAACAGCGCATGCGCTGGCCAGGCTCGACCTAAAAAGGTCACGAGAAATCAATGACCAGAAGAACAAGGCCTTAAAAGCAAACCCACATTTAAAAGATTTCTAATCTAGGGATGTCATTCCATAGTCAGTTGTCCTTCCATTACATTAAATTGTGGGTCTCTTTGTCTGCATTGGTTTAACAATGTATTTAATGGGTATCCAGCGTCCTTTGTACCAAGTTCATAAACCAGGCAAAGCAGTTAAGAAAGAAACAATCTGTATTATTTAAAAATAATATTGATTCTTTTCAGGTCGTTGGACCAATCTCTTTAAAGTTGGCATGAGAAACAATTTACGTTGTGTAGTAAATGTTGGACAACAATATAAAACATGTAAAAAGCTTGCTTTGTGGCTATCACAGATTCTGCAGGCTAGACTGCCTTTCTCTTGTCTCCATGATTGTTTTACTTCTCCTAGGTCAAAGAGAACAAAATATCATTGTAGATATTTAGTACTGAGTGCCCATGCTTTTGAATCTGCATGATATGTACAAAAATGATTTTTGTGTGTATTTGAACTTGATTTGGCCAGAATGGGTACACTTGGGCAGTTTCTGAAGATCTTTGTCGGGAGACACTATGAAAATGCGTTTCTACATAAGGCATTTGAAGTTGGAATATGAAAGTGCTTGTTACCATAGTTTACACATTCCTAGCTCTTTAAAAATCTTTGAAGTTGTAATATGCCAGGTGTCTTGCCGCAAATAGTTGGATTTTAAAGTTCTTGACAAAGATTTCCTTTGAAGGATTTTTGATCCGCTCATGCCATTCTAAACCAATACCTCTAACAGTGCGCTATTTGCTCCTAACTGCTGGTTAGAAAGGCCAAATTCTAGAAATAATTTAGTTTGCTCCAGGTTTAACGGAGAGTTGATTTTATATGGAAAAGTTTCCAAGCCATATATTAATGTTGGAATGTATTTTAGTAGTGCAAATCTTAATGTTGTCGCTTTGCTTTTTATGACCTGCAGGTGTGCCTTACGTTCATCTTTTTGTGAAGGGTAACACCAAGGAGGGGGTAGGTGTTTAGAGCTTCGATCATTTGCACCCTTCCACCTCATTCAGCTTCTTACCATGCGGACATATTTCAGGGGGGCTGAGACGTATGTCCCCTCTCACCTTACCTTCTCTTTGAAAGCACACCTGCTCACAAGCCTGCTGCCTCTCTGCCATTGCACTGGAGAGTGTGCCTTTCTCTTCACAGCTCCACCACTAGCACCAGTATATTGATTGAATATATTGATAGGGAAGTTGCACGGTGCAGAAAAGATTTACAGACATATGGAAAGAGAGCAAGAGAGAGAGACAGAGCAGAAAGGAGTCACAGAGAGCACTACTCGTCTCACCACAGCAGTGAAAGGAATAGTATCTATGTGAGTGAGGAAGCATTTTATGCAGATTTCTGTGATTTACATGGTGCATGTTTGTGAGTGGGTGTCTGCAGTAGCGGCTCCTGGAGGGAGTGCTGCGGGGGGGTGGGGCGGGGCGGGGCGGAGGAGGGGCAGGGTAGTAAACTCCGGCTTACGGCCGAACTGAGTTAAGTACAGAAATAAATAAATAAAACGAATTACATTGCGCGCGCTGCATCGCCGATTGCGATGCAGCGCGCGCAATGTAATTCGTTTTATTTATTTATTTCTGTACTTAACTCAGTTCGGCCGTAAGCTGGAGTTTACTACCCCCTACTCTGCCCCACCCCCGCCCCGCCCCCCGCAGCACTCCCTCCAGGAGCCGCTACTGGGTGTCTGTGTAAAGTGTTTGTGAAAGACATCTGCACAAATGCTGCTACCTCCTACCCTGTGCCTGTGTTTTGTGATAGGAGGGCTTGCTCTCCTGATGGCTTGCTACACCTCTTCGGTGAGGAAGGGCAACTAGCACTATAGATGCCCATGTAGTGCCTTTTCTGTGAGTAAATGATGCTTACAATGCTGATGCCCAAGGGGTAGAGGGTGTGAGAGTGTGTGTGTGTTTAACCCATACTATGATGACCAGACCGGTCCTCTTTGTGTTGGTAAACCCTTACAAAACCACGCTGTATGTGTGTCTGTCTATGTTAAACCCTCACTATGAGGATCGAATAGTTCCTCGCAGTGTTGGTACACCTTGACAGAACGTGTGTGTGTGTGTGTGTATATATATATATATATATATATATATATATATATATATATTCTCAAACACTGCAGGTGAAGGTGCCCATGCGGTACCGGTTCTTTGAGAGAGGAAATCTGCATTGTTGATTTCCATGTTATACATTTTCTTTGAACAAGGGAAGGTTGTAAGACGGGTGCACTCATGGTGGAAAAGAGATATTTGCCATATCGATGCCAATGTTATTCTTGCTCTGTGAGGAAGTAACGCTTGGATAGCTCATGCCAATCCTTCACTTGCTCTGTCAAAAAGGGCAACAGTTAATGCCAATATTGCACATGTTCAGGGCACTGCAAATCCTTATGCTGTACCACTCTTTGAGGGAGGGGCAGCAGCTTGCACTCATGCTGCCATACTGTGGCTGTTCTGGAAGGTAAGCTAATTCCACTACTGATGCCCATATGATACCTCTCCTGTGTATGTGAAGAAACCGTGAGCTGCTAATGCCCATGCTGTTCCTTTTCGTTGATGGACATGTGGCTTGCATTGCTGATGGCACGATGTACCTGACCTTGAATGGATGGCACCTTTCACTACTAAGAGCGATGATGAACCTCTTTTCTGGGGAGAGCGGGTGAGCGCATATTTCGAATGGCCATGCTGAGCATTTTGCGGTAGCAAGAGGAGCTTTAAACCTTGCTGTGTTGATGCCCATCGGGTACTAGTTCTGCGAGGAAACAACACTTGCTCTGCTGAAGCCAGACTCTACCTCTTCAGTAATGGAGTATACCTTGCTCTAATGCTGGGAAGGAAGCTTGGGGTGCTGATGCCCATGCTACACCTGTTCTATGAGAGAGGGAGCCTACACATTTGACCCACTTATAGGCTACATTGCTAATGCCATTCTGCACCTAGTCTGAAAGGAAAAAAGGTTTGCACTTCTAGAATTAATGCGGTACCTGTGTTTTGTGTGCAGGTACAGTTTATACTGCTAATGCCCAAAGAGTAAGTCTGAGACAAATGAACTATTTTGGCGGCTTGCTGCACCTTCACAGTGATGGACAGCTACTTGTTCTGCCGATGCCCTTGTGTTACCAGTTCTGTGTGTGTGATGGTTGTCAGCACTGCTGGTGGTTATGCTGTAACTGTTGTGTTAGAGAGGGCACTTCAAAACCTGACCCTGTGCTGTGTTTGTTCAGCAAGGGAGGGTCACTTGCACTGGCTGTTCCTAAGCCGTACCTGTTCTGTAGGTGAGGGAAACTTGCACTTTTGAGGCTCTTGTGGTAACATGTTTTGTGAGAGAGGGTGCCGCTCTGTGTCGTACAAATCTTGAAAAAATATTTTCATTATACAAAAGTCAAAATATTTGGCAGTGCCAGTGTTTGTAAATGTTTTGGCGACTGTCATGTTTCCCAAGGGAAGTTCTTTTGTTTTTCTAGCTCTATGCTACACAGGCTTCAGAACAGTCTTCATGCATTACAGATGACAACAAACAACTCTCGGTGTTCATACAAGCATACGGCAGCACCATATTTTTATATGGAAACTCTTTGTTACAATGACTCCATATCATTTGCCCTTCTGACAGGATCTGTGGCTTACTTTACATCTTAGGGCTGATCTGAAAGTAAGATCAACACACAATAGTGTGGTGAAAAACAATGGGTTGGAATACTACTTCGAGCAATTGCTAGTGATTAGACTTTTTGCAAGCATTCCTCCCATCACTTTTAGCGTGGTTGATGTTACATCCCATATGGTCAAGAGTATGCCCAGATGTGGGTCCCTTGCTCACTTTGCCGTAGGATCCAAGCTATACCTCACTGACAAGGCCTAACAAGGCTGAAACCGGTCTGGGTTGCTTGTATTTACCTTTTAGAGAGAGCCTCATCTGGCAGTTCAGGGTGGACTGTTCCCAGGAGGAGCTGGGTCAGTACTGATTTGCATAAGCCAGGATTTTCCTACAGTGGCAAAGTGGGCAAATAATAAAGGGTCGGAATGCTACCTGAACGATTGCCAGATGCTAGAAATTTTGCAAGCATTCCTCCCATCACCTTTTTTGTGATTAGGCATAAAAGTGTTAAAAATGAAAAGCACATGCAGAGTCTCTGGTGTGTAATGTATCCACAACATAAAACCTGTTGGGCTGTTCAACTCTACAACCATGTGCGACCATAAACTACCTTGGAGTGCAGGTACACCTGATGTTACAAACACCACAACAGCACAAAAGAGTTTGTGTAGCATATGAGCAAATTAATTCAGGAGTGTGGTTAATGGAAAGGCTGAAAGAATGAATAGCTCAAGGAAATATCCCTAGACTATATGTTTCTTGATACAGCTGCTGTCAAACTTTTCATAAAACATTTTGACAGCAGCAGAAACCTTGTGAACGGGTGATCAGATACACAGGCAAAAGGTCCATCAAATCCTGCTTTGATAAAGATTGGTCAGACCTAATATGGGGCAAGAGAGATCCACCAGTCCCTCCTTTGGTAAAGATTGGTCAGACCTAATATGGGGCAAGAGAGGTCCACCAGTCCCTCCTTTGATAAAGATTGGTCAGACCTCATATGGGGGCAAGAGAGATCCACCAGTCCCTCCTTTGATAAAGATTGGTCAGACCTCATATGGGGGCAAGAGAGATCCACCAGTCCCTCCTTTGATAAAGATTGGTCAGACCTCATATGGGGGCAAGAGAGATCCACCAGTCCCTCCTTTGATAAAGATTGGTCAGACCTCATATGGGGGCAAGAGAGATCCACCAGTCCCTCCTTTGATAAAGATTGGTCAGACCTCATATGGGGGCAAGAGAGATCCACCAGTCCCTCCTTTGATAAAGATTGGTCAGACCTCATATGGGGGCAAGAGAGATCCACCAGTCCCTCCTTTGATAAAGATTGGTCAGACCTCATATGGGGGCAAGAGAGGTCCACCAGTCCCTCCTTTGATAAAGATTGGTCAGACCTCATATGGGGGCAAGAGAGGTCCATCTGTTCCTTCTTTGATAAAGGCACTGAGTCAGGAATTAATCAACTTTGTCCACATCACCCCATTGATACTTCTTGATATGGAGTAAATCACTCTGCATCTCAGTCTTAGCGACGTAAATTGCAGTGAAAGGACACTTAAGTATTCACTGTGCTGCGACGAACTGCTTAGCAAGAGACGAGTGAAGTGGCCGCCATGAATCTTATCCACGTTTTTCACGGTCCGCGCACAATGCTTTCTCCCGTGTCACATCATCTCTTAAATTTCCATAGTTTTTAAGCATTGCTTTGTTTTGTCTTGCTGCTGCCCTGCCTATGAAATTATCTGAGCTATCAGCTTCAGCTCATTGCTCCGTCTATGCACCATTTCATTACGCGGCATGGCCTGTTCACTTCTCTGATGCATGTGCAGGCTTGAAAGTAAATGTTAAGACGCTCAACACTCCGCGCTTTCCAAGCGTAGATGACCCATGTAGGCATTGATCACTGGTCACGGTTTCCCTCTGCATGGTTTTGGCTTATGAGCTCTTTATGGCTCTTCATCGGCCCCCATTCTAGCATGTCGGCAGTGACTTCACCAAATTGGAAGCCTTATTACCTTATTATAAGGAGGATAGTCCCTTAAGTACAAGTCTCACAAATGGCCTTCATGCATTTTATTTTACACACGCAATTCAGCACCAAAAATGTACAGTTATAGACAGCACAATATTAAAAACATTTCAAAAGGAAAACAAATGGAAAATACCCTGCTCGAGTAAATGACATCCAACACATAATGCAGATACAGGCATCACCCCACCATGTCCTGCACGCTTTGGTCGCTCACTCTGGTGAGCTATCAGGAGGTGTAAGGGAAAAGAGACATATTTACGCAGCTAACACACTGTAGTTATCGTAGTCATTATGAACAATATTTTGTATTAGCTCAGTTTTTCAAAAAGTGTGCTGTGAACTTTGCCCTGTCCACTGAGGTTACTCTGTTGCTGTCCCACGGACTGTTATTGATCTATCTGAAGCCTGCACTGCTTGTTGTGTTCGGCGTCCTGCCAGATTCACCACTTTCAGCCACCAATATCAGGGCCACACAACTCCCCAGCAGGCTGCAGGCACGGGGACTGCTCAAGGTGGGCTGCCATGACGTACCCACGCCTCAATGGACCCATTGTATTGCAGTCTCCAGCAGTGTGGGGCTGGTTTCAGCTTTTTTGCCAGGCCTAGTTTCGGTTTCCAGTCTGGCCCTGACCAGCACTAATTCGTATGCCAAACCCAGGAGATGCATGGCATCTCTCGCCATGAGTGATGGAGAGAAAGCAGCGATTGCTGGTGGGTGAAATACGCAGTTTGAGAAAAGTCAGTGCTAAAATTCATTATCTTTTCAGCCATTAATAATGTTTTTCATCTCTTCAAGGTGTAAGACAGCTCGTGTTCTCATTACAAAGGGTCATTATCCGAACCCTAGTGGAAAACAGCCTAGCTTCACATTGCACCAGCTTCACCAAGATCCATATTTCACCTCCTGGACCAAAGCACATATGAACACCTAGGCAGGTCAATGAATAAAGTGTTCAATGTCACTGAAAACAGAGTATTATGTAAAAAATGAAAAAAAATGAGAAAAACAAGCAGAGGACCTAATAAGAGAATAAATATGGTTTTCAACATTATCTATACCAAACAAAATATTTTTTTAATTTAACAGAGTGAAATTATTGCACCTGTCATAAGTGGTATGTTTTAAAAAAAAAAAAATTTCAAGTCCAAGGTGGTGTGTGCGGCTCATATTTGGAAAGAAAGATGGGAGCGGGATGGAACTTTTATGTTGCTTAGAGGCCTTGTATATTTGACATGTAGACACTACAATCCTGGTAACAAGTACAGCAAGGTCTATTTTATTACAAGTCAAGCAATCTATGAAGGCATCGCAACTGTGTTACTAGGAATCCCAAGTGAGTGAATAAATGAATTAAATAAATATATATAGATGCTGAGTAGTCGGTGAGTGCATAATTTAGGAAAGAGGAGTTGTAAGCTCCTTTTGAAGGCAGAAGTTCGGCTTTGATGTGAATTGTCATAGGGTGAATCCTGGACTGCAAAGAATGACTTCTTTCCAAGCAACACCATCTTCAGGCCACCTGCAGAAACCTGAGGCTGTATTTAAATGGCGGTTCGGAGTTCACGATAAGGATGGTTAAGTTCTACCTGCTGGGAAAGAATATGTTCATTGTAGAGATTACACCTAAGTGCACTTCTCTTTATGGTAATCCATACATTGGCCAATGAGGTCTAATAGTATATTCTTTGCAGGCTACCCCTGCATCTATTGCTGATATCTAAAGCTCACAGACGGCCTTTAGAGATGTCAGTGAGCTATAAGTGGGCCCAAAGCCCTGCAGGACACCTTCAAGAAACATTCTAGTTTCATTGACTGCTTGTCAGCTTAGAAAGCATTTTTCAAAGATCTGAACCACTAAAGGCATATTCAGGATACATCTTAAATTGTCAATGTCTTCATAGAGTAGTTCAATGTTTTTCTTTAAAGGAGCCCCGTGTGGAATGTTTAAATAGTTGAGGGTGCTATCTACAACTAGCTTTTAAACTCAAGGGGCAGAATATCTACCATTCCAGTAAATGGGTCATTTTAATATGTTTATCTTCGACTTACAATATTTTTACCAATAAATGAGAGAGGTTTAGCACGGAATGTACTAATGGAAATGATTATTTCCCAGGGCTCGTTTATACATAAACAAACCCACTCGAAGAAGAAACTATTTACAGCAATAGTTTTACTACAAAATAGCCATGTTGAGATATCTGTATCCAAAACTGATCATTATTTTTAAGATGAAAGATGATCAGGTTTTGCATTTCACATACACTGCGCACTCAATAAAACACTTTTCCTGTGGTGCGTTTTCATACTCTTCTGAGTGGTAACATTTTGTATGTTTAAATATGTTAAAAAAAGATTGCTCTTATAATTCATGTCACAGAATTCTCTTGCACTGCGTAGACCTGTAAACGTGACAGAGATGAAGTAAAGGAGCTGTATCTCAGTCTTTCAGACACTTTCTGGTTTTCTAGGATAGGCTCGAGGACCAGTACTACCATCTCGCTCCTTGGATCCACAACAACTAGCCGTAAATTGAACAGGCCGATGTTTCTCAACGCTTCACGCAGTGTCGGGCTAGCCTGTCGGGCACTCTGGCACTGTCAGATGGGCCAGTGCATGTACCAGCAGTGTTTTTTTTGGTCCATCGCCCACTGTACCCAAAAACCAACCTACACACCGGCCCTTTCTAGTGCCAGAGTGCCCAACAGGCCAGTCCAACACTGCACCTCAGAGGATAGACACCTTTATCAAAAAACCTATAAAAATGGCCAAGAAATGAAGCCCACCTGTTGGACAGACTGTGATATCCGTGTTACTGAAGCTGGCTTTATGGTGAATGATGCCACTTTTTGAAGTATTTATTTCCTAATGCCAAAATCTCAGATTGCATCATTTTATGTATTTTTGGCCCAATATAGACCAGTGTACACTACTTCCATTAACACATTCAAAGAAAAAGGAACTGCCTACCTTTCATAAGACGCAGACCCTTCTGATGTACTTTGCCTGCAAAAGAAAATGAAGAAATTGTTTGGTTTTGGTATTAAGCAAGAGAAAGCAGCATGGACTGCTGGAGACACATGTTAGTGCATAAACAAAGTTAAACAACACTGTAAGTGGGCTTAAAAAGGCTGAGTCCCAGGTCATCCAATCAAAATCAATGTATAACTTTGTTAATGTATAATTAATGTTTGTATGTATGTATGTTAATGTTTGTATATGCATATATTAATCCTGATAAAACACCAATGTGTGTGTTGAAAAATCTATTGCACAAGCCCTGGATAGCAAACGATGCTGTTAATAAAGCTATGGCTGCTGGGCAGGAGGAACAAGGTCTCCTCCTCTGAGTGGGCCCTGACACTGCCTCGGTACTACTTATTTTCAATCTTACCTACCCGAAGACATCAACCACAAAAATAATACTACGTCCTTCTAAGTGAAATCCCCACACCTGAAAAGATCGGACCTCGGTGACTATGAGGCTGCTATGTCTGACTTAAGGGTGCGACAGTCTTTTTGTTCACGTGCAGCCTTCATTTGTTACCTTTTACATTGTAAATTCAGGACACGTGTTCAGATTGTGGTTGGCTTTTGATTCTGGAGATGATGAGATCTATTTCTATCTTCGTTTTACTAATCGAGGATAAAGTAGTTACTAATACACACCGTTGTGACGTCCAGAGAGGCCAAAGTGGTTTGTCACATGCATGTAATGCACACTTAAGTGCACCCCTTCTTGTAGCAGTTGGTCAAAGTGTTCGAAAAATGCATAACGTTGCTACACTGAAGGGTTGAGCGCCACTACAGGACACAATTCTTCACTTTTTGAAGGAGTTCCTTTCCTTATTGCTTTGCTCTAACACAGCAGATGCAGCCAGATAGTTACGTATAGCTTTGCTCTTCAGTGCAACAACACAATGTCCTTCATACAGCACCTGGGCGCATGGCCATCCAAGTCCCACATCCTGGTTTACATTGGTAACTTTAGGGATTTCTCCTCCTTTTGTTGCTAGGTATTCTAGAAAGAGGCAATGCCCAACCTGGTCTAATCAGATGTGCGTTGTCTGGCAGCCCACAATGCTGGGGCACCACTAATATTCACCCGAGACGGGAACATCCATCGTACACACAGGTGACACTGAACAGAGTACAGAGAGACGTCACAGCTCTCCTGTTGCAGCTGGGCCTGGCATCCATGGAAACGGTAAGATTTCATCAGATGCCAGCACCCTCAATCAGGGTATCTGGTAAACCCAATGGATTTCTCCACAACCGCTTTTATCACATGTTTCATTGTATATATGCACTGTAAAGTGAAAGGGAAAGTGAAAGCTAAGAGGGCTAACGGGTATAACCATGTTGGGTTAAGCCTTTATGAAATTGTCTGCATTTCTTAAAGGTAATACAATTGAATAGATATGAACAGTGATACAGTTCAGAATAGCAGTGGAGTTTAAAAATGTATGCCAATTTACCAGCACTGTAGGCTGCTTTGGACAGCATTGACGTTAATGATTGACCAATATGCCCCTCCACTCTGATCTGTGAATGCAGTATCCATTTTGTCTTTAGTAGGTCAATCTGAAACTCAGTTCGGATTGGATTGCAAAAGTCAGTAGAAAGTGCAATGCTGACAGCAGGGGCTGCGATTAGAGGAACTATGGACGTGCCTGTTTTCACAACTTTATAAAGACCCTGCACAGCTAAGAGCAAGAGATCAATTTCAACTTTGTTTTTGAAATACTTGTCTGGACTAGATGTCCGTCGGGATTTGACTATATGTCTGTTGGGATTTGACTAGATGCCAGTTTGAAAAAGGCGAGAGACTACTTCCAGCAACCCCTAACAGGGTACACTGTGGCCAATTGCTATTGGTCAAATGGGCCAACAGATCTGGGTTTCATCCTGAGGCAGTTATGCTTTAGTTTCCACTGTGCACAAAAGTATGCAATTGCCCAGCGCCCCTCCCCAGTGGTGGAGTGTTGCTTCATGATATGCCATGCTCCCAGAATGGTGAAGTAAAGTGTATAGTATTTTCAGCTCTGAAGAGAATTACAGACCCCATGGAGATACTGATTATTTAGTATATAAAAGTTAGACTGTCTTACAGTTCTTCTTGAGAGAACCATCTCTATAAACCTGCTGCTGAAACATCCAGCTATGCTGGTGAAGAAAGAATGTTGGCTCGAGAGATCCTACTCTTGTAATGGGGCAGCTCCACTTTGCGGTTTCACTTATTTCCTAATGATTTTTCAAATGAACTCAGTGCTTTAAAATTATACAACAATTTCAATTACCATTTGCATAAACTAGCACGGCTTAAAATTACATAGCCTGTAATGTCAAAACAGGTTAACTGAACCCCTCAACTCCCGCTATCCCACAACCTTATGTCCTCCCACCAGCCTTCCACCTTCGTCAAACTGGTTTACATTCCTGTTCAGAGTACCTTCCCTTTAGCCGTTCTAAGATGGCTCAGGTTTCCACTTAATTGCTGTTTTGTTAACCACTGGACTTCAGACAATGGTCACCCGGGAAGAATGTGTTCCAACATAGACCACCTCTTCATTTTATCCCCCTTCATGCATTTAACCAGGAATCGGAGCTTGTTAGCTTAGTAATAGTGGGTGACATTTAGAACGTCCCTGAGCTGTAATGTGCTTTGTGCCCTCTTCCTTCTCAGTTTTCCTCCTACCTAGATATATCCCTCCAGTGGTTGTTGAAGTTGTATGAGTTTTGCTTCCCCGTCCACTGCTGTAGGGATTGTAAACATATAATATCTTGGTGACTACTGTCATGTTTATGCCGGCTATCCTTTCCAACCAAGACAGAGAAAAGAGAAAAAGAGAGAGTGTCTGTGCACACAGCTTTGTAGAGTTACTTTGTCTGATCTTCATAGTGCTGTATAATTTCCTTTCTCCCAACATAGGGGCCGATTCCGATCTCGGCCAGAAGCGCACCTAACACTATTCATCCGGAAAAAAACCAAGCTGAACGTGTGTTTCCCGACCGATTCGAACAATCGTCCGAACGAGCAAGTACGATGCGCATAACTGCCCAGATCCCGACCCAGCCGTACTCACCCAATCCAGCTCCTGATCCCCACCCGAGCCGGATCCGTAAACGCAGAATCGAGTCGCACGGAAGCCAAAACACAGCACCTTCCGGCCGGACTAGTACGATGCGCCTTTCGTACGCGCCGAACCAGTCGCTACGTACGGCACATCAGAGCATCCGGGAGAGGTGCACATAAGCTCCGATTCGCGCCACAAGACGATCCACGGCTACGAGACGAACACGCCAGCCACGAGTACGAGTCCAAGCAACGAGAAAGCCGAACGAGATGAACCAACCATGAATCCCATCGCGCAGGTCCTACCAATACTCTACATCTATTACCGGAACAGGTACGGACGCGTACAGCGCAGAAGGTAAGTCAAACACCCACCACACAAACAAACGACACGTACCCGACACATAACACACACACATAGGGATGCAGAAATGACGCACACTAGCAACAGCAGAACCATAGGGGCGGGATGGCAATAACCAATGCCATATACACCCATAGGGGCCTGGATGCCTACCACTAACACCACGCCTACACAGGGGGGGCTGGATGCCTACCACTACCACCACCCCTATTCATGGGGTGCTGGATGCCTGTCACTACCACCACCCCTACTCAGGGGGGGCTGGATGCCTGTCACTACCAGCATCCCTACTCAGGGGGGGCTGGATGCCTACCACTACCACCACCCTTACTCAGGGGGGGCTGGATGCCTACCACTATCACCACCCCTACTCATGGGGTGCTGGATGCCTGTCACTACCAGCACCCCTACTCAGGGGGGCTGGATGCCTACCACTACCACCACCCCTACTCAGGGGGGCTGGATGCCTACCACAACCACCACCCCTACTCAGGGGTGCCAGATGCCTGTCACTACTACCATCCCCACTCATAGGGGGCTGGATGCCTACCACTACCACCACCCCTACTCAGGGGGGGCTGGATGCCTACCACTACCACCACCCCTACTCATGGGGTGCTGGATGCCTGTCACTACCAGCACCCCTACTCAGGGGGGGCTGGATGCCTACCACTAAAACCACCCCTACTCAGGGGGGGCTGGATGCCTACCACAATCACCACCCCTACTCAGGGGGTGCCAGATGCCTGTCACTACTACCATCCCCACTCATAGGGGGCTGGATGCCTACCACCAACACCACCCCTACTCAGGGGGGGCTGGATGCCTCCCACTACCACCACCCCTACTCAGGGGGGCCTGGATGCCTGTCACTACTACCATCCCCACTCATAGGGGGATGGATGCCTACCACCAACACCACCCCTACTCAGGGGGTGCTAGATGCCTGTCACTACTACCATCCCCACTCATAGGGGGCTGGATGCCTACCACTACCACCACCCCTACTCAGGGGGGGCTGGATGCCTACCACTACCACCACCCCTACTCATGGGGTGCTGGATGCCTACCACAACCACCACCCCTACTCAGGGGGTGCCAGATGCCTGTCACTACTACCATCCCCACTCATAGGGGGCTGGATGCCTACCACTACCACCACCCCTACTCAGGGGGGGCTGGATGCCTACCACTACCACCACCCCTACTCATGGGGTGCTGGATGACTGTCACTACCAGCACCCCTACTCAGGGGGGGCTGGATGCCTACCACTAAAACCACCCCTACTCAGGGGGGGCTGGATGCCTACCACAACCACCACCCCTACTCAGGGGGTGCCAGATGCCTGTCACTACTACCATCCCCACTCATAGGGGGCTGGATGCCTACCACCAACACCACCCCTACTCAGGGGGCTGGATGCCTCCCACTACCACCACCCCTACTCAGGGGGCCTGGATGCCTGTCACTACTACCATCCCCACTCATAGGGGGATGGATGCCTACCACCAACACCACCCCTACTCAGGGGTGCTAGATGCCTGTCACTACTACCATCCCCACTCATAGGGGGCTGGATGCCTACCACCAACACCACCCCTACTCAGGGGGGGGCTGGATGCCTACCACTACCACCACCCCTACTCATGGGGTGCTGGATGCCTGTCACTACCAGCACCCCTACTCAGGGGGGGCTGGATGCCTACCACTACCACCACCCCTACTCATGGGTGCTGGATGCCTACCACCAACACCACCCCTACTCAGGGGGGGCTGGAAGCCTACCACTACCAGCACCCCTACTCAGGGGGGGCTGGAAGCCTATCACAACCACCACCCCTACTCAGGGGGTGCTAGATGCCTGTCACTACTACCATCCCCACTCATAGGGGGCTGGATGCCTACCACCAACACCACCCCTACTCAGGGGGGGCTGGATGCCTACTACCAACACCACCCCTACTCAGGGGGGGCTGGATGCCTACCACTAACACCACCCCTACTCAGGGGGGGCTGGATGCCTACCACCAACACCACCCCTACTCATAGGATGGGTAATGCATGACACAACGATCATACTCCAACATAAGGAATGTCAGAAAAACACATCCCCCCCAACACCATGACAAGCGTGTGTAGACTGTGTCAAATGCCTACAACACTGAACATGAAATTGAACATACAATGTGACCCCCTATCACATGTGTCACACATAAATGTGTGTGGCCTCCACAATGCAAGCAGACCATGACCACTGTGGCAATGGGGTCTAACATCCCATCATCACAGTGACCAAAAGGTAAGTGTGGGGTCCATAGCTGAAGCACATTTTGAACATTGTGGCTATGGGGTCCAAACCCCCATCATCACAGTGACCAAAAGGTAAGTGTGGGGTCCATAGCTGAAGCACATTTTGAACATTGTGGCAATGGGGGCCAAACCCCCATCATCACAGTGACCAAAAGGTAAAGGGGTCCATAGCTGAAGCACATTTTGAACATTGTGGCAATGGGGTCCAAACCCCCATCATCACAGTGACCAAAAGGTAAGTGTGGGGTCCATAGCTGAAGCACATTTTGAACATTGTGGCAATGGGGTCCAAACCCCCATCATCACAGTGACCAAAAGGTAAGTGTGGGGTCCATAGCTGAAGCACATTTTGAACATTGTGGCAATGGGGTCCAAACCCCCATCATCACAGTGACCAAAAGGTAAGTGTGGGGTCCATAGCTGAAGCACATTTTGAACATTGTGGCAATGGGGTCCAAACCCCCATCATCACAGTGACCAAAAGGTAAGTGTGGGGTCCATAGCTGAAGCACATTTTGAAGATTGTGGCAATGGGGCCTAACCCCCCATCATCACAGTGACCAAATTGTAAGTGTTGTCATGGACAAATCTGCAAATGCCAAACAGCATGGATGATCCCTGGTCACAGAACAACAAACACATCAGTGACATAGTAGTGCTTGTGTCCCATAGCAACATAGATTGGGTGAGGCAAACAGTGCAGTGCAAATAAGACATACCTTTGGCCATGTGCAGACAAACATCACCCATGGGGGCTGACACTGTCAACATTCATCAATAACACAATGACAGAAGTGACCATCATAATGCAGACCCACATATCTGCACCAATGGGCACACAAATGTAGATATCCTGTGGAGACTGTAGATGTCAGGTGAACAAATACCATACCATGCCAGCAATGGGACATACAAACCATGATCACTGTGCTGACTGATGACCTAGGAGTCCCAGGGGCAGCAGGGGAAACCCACCAAACAACATACAGCCAATGGCACACTAAAGATATGCCAATGCAGTGGTGCAGATGCACAAACCCAAACAGGCAGCCCCACACTGCATATCAAACACAACAGGTGAGGGGGGGGGGGGGTGCCAGTGTCCCCAGGCAACCACACAACACATGAGGAGGCCTGAATCCCAATTACACAGATGTGCATACAGTGCCACACAAAAGTAACTCATGGATCTGAATCCCCTATGTGGGCAATCAGGCATTGTCAGATGAGAGGGAGTTCAAATTACACGTCACACAAGCCTGTAGGAACAGCAACTAACACAGCAAGACACAGACCCACCACAACACTACCCCCAGGGACCCCACATTGTGGTGACACTAGCCTGCATGACAATCCCACCGTGATGACAAAGGTAGATGTCGTTCACACTGTGAACCACAGTCATGTGTCCTGAGCAACAGACTACCATCACACCTACACAAGCACAAATCAATCAGCACGGCCTGTCAGCCAAGGCCAATATGGAGGCAGGGGTCTAGCCGTGGAACAACTCTCATCTGCACACACTCAACACCACACACCTTGATCTCCACCAATGTGCAGCAGTGCAGCTCACATGCACTGGTGACATTGCACATGCACCCATGACAATCCCAGGGGTGGTGGTGGGAACTAAGGTGCAGAAACACATCACACATGGCCAGTCAACAAGACTCGTGAATGTCTGACACACTGCACAGTACGCCGTACATGGGCATGACGTCAATACCACACCAACCAATGGGATCCCAGACACAGTCACACACCAAAGAAGAAGCCAAGGTCACCCACAAAGAACACACATAGACAACTTCCAACATTGCAGCTCTGACCCTGAGGAGTGGCAGCAGTCACACACACAACGTGTCACAATCACTGAAAGCTAACACAAACTGGAAATTACATGACAGGTGTAACCAACAAGTGCCAAGGGGAATCCTGACTGTGTCTCATCTGCGTTTGCCCACAAACTCAGCGCTGACAGCAAACACACCTATGGGTGACACCCTGATGACCAGTAATGTGCCATGCACCCACATCCCAGAGAAGCCAGGGAGAAGACTTTGGGGGAACATAGGTCAACTCAGCAAGCATCACAAACAGGAACATCACTAGGGATCCCAGCCTGCCTAGCAAAATGGAAGTGAACACACACAGACATGCCCACACAACACACACCTTGTGCTCAGGCAATGTCACAGAATTACACACTGCCATGAGTGGACTCCACTCCTGTGTAAGGAAAGCTGTGCCATACGTTGTCTCAGTAGGGCTCTATCATGTCAGCAGAACACTTGGTCACTCAGTCAACAATTAGCACAAAATGAAGGCTCCCGTCATATCAGCCTGGTCATGGTAGTGTCACCGAAATCATCAGCACAGATCCAACACACATGTATAGCAAGTTGCACTGATAACACAGATGAGTCCTTCCCCATTGATGCCCAAACTTGCATGTCCAGTGGAGATGGTCACACGGTCAGGGAAATAGACAAATTGAACAATGGCAAGCACAACAGATGTGCAGGGGTGTAAGCCACAGATGTGACATTGCAAATATAAGTAGGAAATCCCATTGCCAAATATTGAAAACATGACACCCTCATATTGCTGCAAATGATGACATGGATGCACAACAGGATAGGACACATTCCCCCTGGACCACATGGGATCCTGCACAGTAACACTTCATGTTCCTGACATCAAAAATCACCATCACTGCAGCAAGGGCATGGTTAGCATCATCAACATCATGTACATCAGAAGCAAAACCACTAGAGAACAGAAAGTAGCTTTATTCAGCATATGTGGCTTCAAAAGTGAAAGTCCAGAAATATAACAAAGGCCAATGGCCAGTCCATAACAAAGTCCAAACAGGGTGACAGTGGCAGATGTCACCCTTTGCATGCCTGCAATGCTACACACCTGGGACATTCCCCTCGGAGGGGCATACGGGGGGGCAGGCCAGGCACCGCAGGGACAGGATCAGGGCTCACCAGAAGGAGGCAGGGAAGGGGTGGTGGGTGCTGGAGAGTCACTGACAACTGCAGTGGAGGTGTCTGACATGGTGTGTGCCGGCACAACTGGGGGGCATGAGTCAGATGGTGTGGGTGCCGGCACGACTGCAGTGGGCTGGGCAGATGCAGTGGACATGTTCCCCACTGCAGTGCCCAAGTCAGACGGGGTGATAGTGGACTCCACTGCAGTGCCTATCTCCAGGGGAGTAGAATGGGGTTCAGGTAAGGTGGGCAGGACAGAGGGGGAGGACACGGTCTCCACACCAGTGGCACAAACAAGCGCAGCGGGGGGTGTGGTGCTGGAAGAGCAAGTGGTAGGGGGAGAAGGCCGGATCTTTTTGGGGATGGTGTATCTGTGGGTGGGGGAACTGGGGGCAGGGTGTGGTGGGGGAACCTGTGGAGTGGGGGCCTGAGGGATGGAGGAAGGAGACTTGGTGGTTGAGCTGCAGGGCGGCGGCGGGGTCTTGCTCTTCCGGGTCCGGGGGGACTTGCGGATGGGGGCCTCAGTCTGTCTGCACCTGGGGTAGGGTGTCCGGGGGCGAGGGGCACTCCCCTCTGTGTGGGTGGACTTACTCTTCCCCCTGTATGCTGGATCAGCTGGATCAGAGGGGAAGAGGCCGAGGTCACAGAGGAAGAGCTGCTGTGTAGGTGGGGTTGCAGGTGAGGCAAGGGAAGGGGCCTTGGAGGGCGAGGCATCGGAGGACTGCGGAGTGACTGTGGATGCCTGTGTGTGTGTCTGTACCCCATCCCCTGTGGGTGTGGTATCAGTCCCCTGAGGATGCCTGCGTGCACGTTTTGTTTTTGTAGTGAGTGTGTCTGTGCTGCTCGTGTCTGTGTGTTTGGGTGAATGTGCAGGTGTGCATGTGCTTGGGACATGTAGGGTGCCAGGAAGTGTGGATGGGGCAGAGGTAGGAGGGGTGAGGGACTGTTGGAGGAGGGACACTGCTGCCGTCAGGGAGGAGTCCATGGACCTATTGCTCCTCTGTAGGGCAGACATGCCCGTTGAGATGCCCTCCATAAACAACACCAGCTGAGTCAACAGAGTGGTGTGGGCATGGAGGACACTCAGCATTGCTGTCTGCCCTACATGGAGCTGGCGAAGTAGGTACACAGACTCCTCACTCAGGGCAGCAGGGGACACAGGGGCAGGGGCTGCGGTGCCTGGCAGGAAGGAGACACGCTCCCGAACACGGGAGCCTCCACGGACCTCTGGAATGGGAGCCGATGGGAGGGCGGTGGTGGTGGTGGTGGCGGGGACAGCAATACTAGCTGGGGTGTGGTGGCTGCTGACACCCGCCTCCACAAGGGAGTCATCCTCTGAGCTGCTGTGGTCCTCAGCTGAGGTGGATGCTGCTGAGGACTCCTCGGTGTGGCTCCCCTCGCCCTCCGTGCCACTGGGTCCCTCTGACCACTCATCGGCTGCTGACCCAGTCTGGCTCTGCGGCTCCTCCTGGTCCGTGGAGCTGTCCCCTCCTGTGGCCGTGGATGTATCTGCAAACAATTAGGGAAACAGACAAACATCAGTCACCTGCACTGACCGCACACACCACAGTAAGTACAGCACATTACAGAGCAAGCCCTGGCATCCTTAGTTGAACATTGCCAAAAGTGCCCAAACAGAGTAGGAGAAGACAATTGTCAGTCTGATGGTCAACCATGGCACTCACATCCCTCCTGGCCTTGCACCCATCTGTCTGGTGTCTGTAGGATGGCAATACCCCAGTGTGGACACATGCACCACCTACACAGTAGTTGGACAGTGCAGAGAACACGGTGAAGTATGTGAACATGCACACATCACAACTCTTGCCACTGAGTCAGTACAGGTGTCCGGATAATGTGATGGCCAGAGTCTATTTTGAAATGCATGTGATGCATACCAGCACGAGACACCATGATGCACCCATGTCCTGATAGTCAATGCCACAATGGGGTGCATGTAGCACATGTCACTACCCTGCAGGATCACTCTTATGAAGTTTAATGCCATGGCACAGGCATGCCTGCAAAGTCATAAATCACTGTCTCCAGTCACATGGGCAGGGCAGCCAGCCAACAACAGTCTGCACTGTGTCACAATCCTAGGTCATGGGGAATGCAAGTCCTGTAGCTGACAAGTGCACATGTCCATCCCCCACAAACCACATCATCTGAACTCTTATTTGTCCACGTCATACCAATTGGACATATGGGAGACCTGAAACACAACCCTCGGAACCTGAGCACCTCACAATCTGCTGTGAATGGGAAACAGCTGACTGAACTTCACATTTGCATACCCCAGTCTGCACAGTCAAGTGATCAAACACCTATATGTCACACAAGTATCGTCTCCTATGGTCACATCTCCGGTGGCATGCTGACCCCTAACCGATAAACACCCCAGTAGTCCTGACAACGAAGCCACAGCACAATGACACAGAGGCAGACACCTGAGGGAACATTTCACTGAGCACAACGTGTCAGCTGATACACGGGAGTGGGAGTACAGAGTGTATTGTATGGCCTGGAGTAGGCATGACTGTCCTGCTCCACGTGAAAGAGGGATGAGCTCTGGACAGTAGGCAGATGGCTAAGTATGTGTGACACACTTGATACACATACTCCTGAGGCCCAAACATTGTTCCCACCCGCAGCATGGGTGTGTGCCAAATACCCCAGGCACATGTGGTGAATCAGATCAGCAATTGGACCACATATCAAAGTTACACGCTGATTAAATGTCAGAACTCAGGCATTGTGTAAGCAATGGACCCACCCATGAAGCCCACAACAAAGTAACGGGAACAAATGCTGTCCCCCACCTTGAGCTAAGCAAAATGCAAGGACACAGTACCCAAGTGACACAATTTCCTGACTGTAAGGGCCACACCTGGGTATCAGATGAGGAGTGGGCATGTCACAATTGAGGGACATGGGTCCTGGACAACAAGACTGATGTACTGTGGAAGTTTAACCAGGCCAGAGGAGGGCACATAGCACGTCAGACATAGTTCACAGTGCAGTCATGGACTCACCCCCTCCTTGCTGCTGTCTGGCCTTCAGCTGCCCATCCAGATCAGGGAAGACCACCGCCAGGATCCTGAGCATGTGGGGGGGTCAGGGTCCGGTGTCCGCCCCTCCTGCGAGGAGGCGACAGCTTCAGCTGGACCCTTGCGAACCTCCGGGTCCAGCGCCGAAGGTCCTGCCACCTCTTCTGGCAGTTGCGGATCCGGCGCTTGTAGACCCCCACAGATCTTACTTCCCGGGCGATCTTCAGCCATATTTCCTGCTTCTGGTGGGCATCAACCTGTGAGGATGACAAAGTGTAAAGGCCATTACTACACATGCAACATATCCGTGCATCACACATTTTGATATACATGTCTCAATCACAGGGGCACATGATGTACACAGGCAGTGCAACAATGGCTATGAACAGTTTGCCAGCAGTTACTACATGGTATCATTGCCTGGGAAGTCAAACCTTGTTTAAATGCACTGTTATTGCACTATACCTGTTCAGTGCATGTTACTACACACTATGGGGGGTGACAACTACTCAGTGAGCCTGCTAGCCAGTGGCGTGCACACTGTAAGTCTTGCTAGTCAGACAACATACACATTTAGTAAGGCAGTGGACAGCACACTCACCTGCTCCCCTGGTTTCCCATACTGCTTGCTGTACTGTGGAAGGAGGCTGTCCAGCATGGCCTGGTTCTCCTCAGTGCTGAAGGCTGGGGCTCTCTCCACAGTACGTGCCATTGCAGGATCCAGAGGATGCATATACAGCAGCAGTGGTGGTGGCAGATGTCGTCCTGGTGCATGTAGTGCAGGCAAGTGAGCTCTCAGGGGAACAGCCAGCATTATATGTGTGCTGCTGAGGGAGACACTGTCCCATGTGTCCAAAGTGATAGGTCCAAGTCGTTTGCATCTTCTGAATCTGGCCAATCCATGGAATTGCCCCACTTACACACGCCCACAGCATCCTTCAAAAGTTCAACTTCATGAGAGCAATGAATTTGCAACATTGTTGTGGGTGGCCAACTGAATTCACAGCATCAGACTCGTTAAAGGTTCGAAAACGCGTCCGTTGCCATGCCAGGCCATAGCCAATGCCTGCGCACCGATCGGTCCATTGCTGTACAACGCGTATGTCGAAAAACAACGCGTACCCCTTCACATCATATGCAATGGCCAATGCGTGCGCACCGATCGGTCCATTGCTGTACAACGCGTACCCCTTCACATCATATGCAATGGCCAATGCGTGCGCACCGATCGGTCCATTGCTGTACAACGCGTACCCCTTCACATCATATGCAATGGCCAATGCGTGCGCACTGATCGGTCCATTGTTGTACAACGCGTACCCCTTCACATCGTATGCAATGGCCAATGCGTGCGCACCGATCTGTCCATTGCTGTACAACGCGTCCCTGTACAAGTCACTCGCATATGTCACCATGCCTGTCACAGGTGAATGTATGCCAGCCACATTTACTTTCCAGGGACTCAGGGGCACACCTACAACACCACAGCCTGTCCACACTGTATCCTAAGGCATGTAAGGCTGCATTACCTTTTCCGTGTATGGGGGTCAACATGTGGTTTTTTGGGTGGCACTTGGGGGCAGCCACTCCCAGGCTGTGCACGTGTTCATGGGGACAGAATCCTTGGTGTGTTATGCACATGACCACTGTGATGTGCAACTGTTCATTTCAGAGCATGTGGCATGGTCACATTTCCAGGTTGTGTATGTGTGTCATGTCACATACCCCCTGAGTCCCATGTGGGACGGTATGTACGTCACAGGGTGACCCATTGCCACAATAGTGATGGCCCTCCACAGTCTGTGTGCATGTTGTGTTTACAATGTCTCGGATTCCATGTGCACAATGGGAGACAGTCTCCACATCCACGTTGTTTGTGCAGGGACTTTGATGTTGTGCGTGTGTGTGTCACAGACGTCCATGTCTGTCCTGCAGAGGCAACAGGGACCACTACCTGTGGTGGTCATGGTTGTTTTGCTTTGGTGTATTCATGATATGCCATGTCATGCCAGTGTCCATGTGGCAATACAGGGTCCCTGGGAATCTACCTGTCAATGAGCTGTGATGCCTGGGGCACATCTGTCCTCACACGTCACTGTGGTGTGTGTTTGGAACGTGACAGCCGTACATGGGTACTGTGACACAGCCTGATGATATCCCATGGCACAACCTGGGACTTGTTGACGACACATGTTGAACTGTGATGTTAGATGTTGGCCATGTAGGTGCCATACATGTCCTTACAGAACGGCACACAATTCATGTACTTGTGTCTCGTAATGATGTATCATGTGATATTGAGTATGGTCTATGCCACATATGTGGGGTGACTGACAATCTTTCTTTGTTCACCTATGCACTGCATGGCACCAGCTGTCCACAGACCATCCCCTGACCTTGCAACCATGGTTGAACGGGACTGCATCCGACGGTACCGCTTCACCAGGCCGCTGATTGAGGAATTGACGGTGCGGTTGGCCCCACAATTGCAACCTGGCTGGACATACCCTACAGCGCTGACCCCCAAGGTGAAGGTGATGGTAGCCTTACACTTCTTTGCCACCGGTACCTTTCAACACACTGTGGCGTCTGCTGGTGGGATGTCACAGACCATGTTCAGCCGTGTGCTACGCGATGTTTTGGAGGCTATGTTGAGATACCTGAACCAGTACATCTATTTCCCTAAACGAACACCTTCCACCTACTGACCTGACCCAGCGTGAGGGGACCCAGGGAACTACCTCCAGTGTGCCTGAAGGGTACCCACTCACCTCTCGTGCCCACAAACTCAACCCCCCTGTTCCCCCAAGTAACTGCATCCAAGTACAGCAACCAAGAAACCACAAGCCAGAAACTGCGTGAAAGGAACCACCACTAAGAAGCTACAACTCCCTGCGCTGAGGACCCTATAAGCGCTACTGCTACTGGGGGATCACCAGGTAGAGCGCTGGACTGTCACCTCTTTGTGTCCTGCTGCAAGCGCTGATCTCCCCTAGTGCGGTGCTACCTAGAAGTGCTGACTGCCCCCGAGCGCTGGCGCTGTGGCCAGAAGAAGCGCTGCTGTGTTTGAAATCACCGCCGCAGCCCCTGTGTTAATCACCCCCGAAGCGCTGTGAGCGGAACTCACCGCCGCGACCGCTGGATCGCGGAAGAAGAGGCGGAGGCCGGGAAAATCACAGCCGCAGCCCCCGCGCTGTCCTGAAGAGGCGTTGTGCCCGGGCGCCGCGTAAGAGCAAGGCCGTGACTGGATCTAGGCCGCGCCCGGCCTGTGAGCGCGAAGGGAGGCGTTGCCCCGCAACGAGGGCACCGACCGCGTCAGCGGCCACGCCCCAGGAAGCCGCAACACCATTGGCTCTCGGCTCCGGAGGCCGACGGAGGCCCGGAGCCCGGAGCGGGACGACGTGCGTGGGCTTCCCTGCCTGCGGGAGCCCCTGCAACTGGTCCGCAACCCCTCAGAGAGCACTGGGGCCCCGAGAGGAAGCGCCGCCTCCCGGTCGAGGCCTCCACGAGAAATTGAGAGCGGGCTGACCGGGGAGGAGGCGCCCAATGCCCCACGCAGAGCGGGACAGTAAGGTGAGCCGGGAGGCCTGGGAGGGGACTCCACGCCATGCGGGGGCCTCTTTCTACCGACTCTGCCCCCGCCTAACGCCCAGAGGATACCGAGCGGGGCAGTCTCCCTGATTTGCCGCATTGACTGCCTCCGCGGCACATGAAGCCGGGCCCTCGCTCCCCACATTAGGTCTGGCCTGATAACCCCCTGGCGCCCTCCTGCCCCATTGAGGCCTAAATACACTGGTGTGGGGGTAGCTAGGACCGCAGGCGCTATGAGTCGCCTCTGATGATACCGGCTTGCTGTCAGGTTGCCTGTGCCTTGAAGGGTACCGTTAAAGAGGCCTATTAGCCATGGTTATATGCTGAAGTATTTGCCTTACGTCTCCTAATGAGGGAAATGTTTACCAGGGTGTGGTTAATCTACATAAAGGTCTTTACTGAATTGAATGTACCTACATGAATTGAGCCTCTGTGTTCACCTGCCAAGAGTTAAAGTGTTCTTATGTTGTAGGCCTATCTGCTTTGCGACACCCACTGTACTGAATGTGGTTGCGCCTAGGTTGATACAGGTTCCTTCTCATCTACAGTGTTATGTGCATCTAAATTCTGCTACTTGAATGTCGCTAAATGCATTGAAGTCTATGTTTCGACCTACAATCTATGACCTACAGTGTTACCTACTTTTCAATGAGGTTATTGCTACTGCCCTTTTAACGGCGTAACGTGTTACTGTTATAATGTGCTTGAATGAATTTACGCACTGGTTTTAAGAAGCTAAATGAATGGAAATGTTGCCCTGAGATTATCTGCCTCATCCATTGCTGATTTAAAATTAGATAAAGAATCTTGTTTTTACCTAACAGCCTGGTGTGGTGTCTCCTTATTGTGTGCGCGTTACTGAATCAGTGTGAGTGTGTGCTGCACAAGTGCTTAACACATTGCCTTCGGGTGCCTTCCTACCTCGCGCCAAGCTACCGTGTCGGAATCGGTGACCCCGCTTCTAACAAACGTCAACAACTCACTGACATCAAGAGTGACTTCTATGCCCTGGGGAGGATGCCGCATGTCATTGGCTCCATTGATGGGACACATGTGGCTTTGGTACCACCACAGGCACATGAGCAGGCATACAGGAACAGAAAACATTACCATTCGGTCAACGCTCTGGTGGTATGTCTTGCAGATATGAGCATCACACACGTGTGTGCCCGTTTCCCCGGTTCTGCACACGATGCCTACGTGATGAGGAGTAGTCGCATCCCGAGGATGATGTCACAGATGCGGAACCAGCGTGCCTGGCTTGTCGGTGTGTACTGACTTTGTACCATTGTGTGTGTTCTGCAATGTAGTATTCCACCCTCTTTTCCAACTCAGCTAATGTGCAATTGTCTGTATGTAGGTGACTCCGGATACCCCAGCATGCCGTGGTTGCTGACGCCCCTCAGGAACCCTGTGACACCAGCCCAGATGCGCTACAATGAGGCACATGGTCGGACCAGGAGAGTGATTGAGCGGACATTTGGTCTCCTGAACAGCCGCTTTCGCTGCCTGGACAAGACAGGAGGGGCCCTCCCATATGCCCCAGCAAAGGTGTGCAAGATTGTCATCGTCTGCTGCATGCTACACAACCTGACAGTGCGGAAGGAGTTGCCTCTCATCCTGGATGACGATGACCAACATCCGCCACCTGTGGAGGATCCTGGCCTGGGCCACGATGCCAGTGATGGTGATGATGATGAGGGGGATGTCCGCACACAGCTAATCACCAACTTCTTCAGCTGAATGTGAGTATCCAGAGATGTCATGTCAATGATGTGAGTTTGCGTGATATGTGTTGGTGGTGCTCTGGTGCTGTTTGAATGTGTCCATGTGCTACTTGACTGTATGCGTGCAGCGATGTGTCCTTACAGGTAGTCTGTACTCCCCAACAGTGTTGACATGCTAACTTGGTTTTGTGTAGGTATCTTGTGACATGTATTGGGCATGAGTATTGCAGTTCTGTCCTGTTCTTCAGTGCTTTTGACTGTGTCATTTCTGTCCTTCACAGGGTACTTTCAGAGTTGTTTGGTCAACTGTGATCCCCCGACACCGTGATTCAACTTCCAGGGTGCTAGCTGTCGTTTCCCTACAGGTGATGTGCCCCACACCCCTGGACTTCCTTTCTTCTACACTTGTTGACTGTGTGGCCACTGCCACGTGGGATTACCTTGCATCTGTAGTGGAAACAACATGTTGCAAATGTGTAATAAACCTGTGCTTCACTTTGGGATGTGCGTTGTCTGTGGTCACACATCTGACTGACATTTGCTTACTGCACCAGTGGGCTAGTTAACACAGACTGTGAATAGGTGTGGTGTCTGTGCATTGCACTGTATTTCCTGGCAACATCAGGGTAGGCGATGAGTCAGATGGCCCTGGTGTGTATGTGTTGTGTAGCCCTAGTGGTGTGTCTCCCTCATATGTGTCACGTCGCCATGACTCACATGACGGTGTTGAACTTGCTGTAGCAGTTAGCATGCACAGTGTCATTTAGCAGATCATGATCTCCATGACAGAAACCACGTTGGAATCACAACAGAGGCAAGTATGGTGTATTAGTGAGTTTATTTACATACATGTGTGAGTATAGTGCACAGGATGGTGGGTGCTGTACATTGGGATTGTAATCCAAAGTTCCCAGATGAGTTGGAAGTCTTGGTAGCAGAAATGTCCTGAGTAAAGTCCACAGTCATCTGATACATTGGTCCAACTTAAAGTCCCCATGTCATGTGGGAGAGTTGGGTAGCATTCGACAGGGTGAACAGTTTGCACACAAAAGTGAATTTCCAGAACAGGTGTTGGGTTCCTGGGGGATGTACATGGCCATCGGCCTCTCAGTTGTCCTTCCTCGGACGACCCCTCTTCTTTGGGGGGGGACCCTCACGTGCAGGCTGCTGCGGTGCAGGGGACTCTCCGCCAGAGTCCTCCTCCCTCCCTGTGGCAGTTGCAGTTGTTGCAGCACCAGATGTTGTGGGCACACAGGGAGGTGTGGCCATGTTGGTGCTAATCTGGCGGAGGCATGTCAATATGTCCATATGCACCGCTGTCAGTTATTGCAATGTGTCCCACTTGGACTCCATGCCAGCCATGTGTGTCTCCACACGGGACATGTGTGTCTCCACACGAGACATGTGGGAGTCCAAGCGGGCATGATGGGCAGCCTGCTGCTGTTGAATGTCCTTGAGGATCCCCACTACCTGGCTGACCTCTCCAGTGCTATTCTGGTACGCATCAGCAATGCGTACCAGTTGTGGGTCATCATGCAGTCCAGACCTCTCTGCAAACAGCGACCTATGTCGACCACCCCTCCCACCACCCCTGGCGACACGTGCGGGACCTGCGGTGGCACGCACAGGTGACCGTAGGCCCCCTTGGGGGTTGTTGTCCGTTGCTCCACGTTGGGCCGGGGTCCCTGTGCTGTTGTCATTGGTGGTCCTTGGTCTGTCCGTGTCGGCGGGGGTGGTCTGTGTGTTGGCAGTTGTTGGAGGGGTGGGTGCAGGGGGTGCAGATGGTGGTCCTGCTGGTGCTGCATGATGACTCACACTGGAGGTGCCAGGTAGGTCTTCGCCATCCGAGGGCAGAGGCTGTTCCACACCAGTGAGCTCAGTGTCCCCCGGAGCCTGGGACAGGGACTCCTCATCGGCTGCTGCTGTGTCCCCACCATCACCTGTTTTGGGAGAGACACACAATGTATGTTATGTTTCTGCAGGCATCAATGGTTCACACACCTGACAGTTGTGACTGTGCCTCTGAATGCGGGCCTGTACATTGCATTGTCCTAAGTTGTCACAGTCAGGGGTTGATATTGGTGTGGCACATTGTCCTGCAAACTTGAAGCATTTCAATGTGAATGTTGAGGTGTGTACATGGACAGCATTGGTTGTATTTGGTGGACATTCGGCCCTCCTTCTCCCCCCAGCCCAGTTATCCCACCATGAAGCATGCCACCCTTGCAGTGGGTGCAGGTTGACTCTCAGGATGTCAGTCAGTGGTGTCCTGCTGTTGGTTGGTGCCCAGTTCCCAGCAGGGCCTTGTGCTCCCCACAACACAGCACCATTGTCAGACATCTTTGAAGTGGCTTTCCACTCCCTGTGAGGTGTGCATGCTTCAGTGTGAGCTTGCTGGGCCATGGGGGTGGGGGATGTTGAGCTGTGACTACCACTCCCATCATGCTATTGCCTACACCCCCCTTCCCAGCATGCCCATTATTCCTTCCTTTTGAGTGGACTTCACTGTGTGTGAGTGTGACAGCAATGGCAAGATGGCTGACAGTGGTGTCCTGCTGTTTGTTGGTGCACAGTTCCCAGCAGGGCCTTGTGCTCCCCACAGCACTACCCAGTGTCAGCCATCTTGTCAGTTCTTTTCCACTCCCTGTGATGTGAGCATGGTTCAGAGTGGTGTTGATGGGCCAATTGTGAGGGTGACCAATATCTGTGACTACAACTCCCATCATGCCATTGCCTACACCCCCCCTTCCCAGCATGCCCATACTTCCTTCCTTTTGACTCTGCTTCCCTGTGGGGTAGTGTGCCTGTGCTGACAGGATGGCTGACAGTGTTGTCCTGGTGTTAGTTTGGCTACAAGTCCCAAAAGTGTCCCTGTGCTTCACACAGCATAACCCAGGGTGGTGGTTCTTTGTGGGATATTTAATTAGAGTGTGAGGCAATGCATTCTCCCAGGTGAGTTGTGTGGAGTTTGTGTTAAGGGTGTGTGTGAGAACAGCTGCTGGTAACTATGGTCAGTGCTGTCAGTCCTCCTTCCCACCCAGCCAGATAGCCCACCATGGAACGTGCTTCCATTGCAGGGAGTGCAGGTTTGCTTTCAGGATGTCAGTCAGTGGTGTCCTGCTGTTGGTTGGTGCACAGTTCCCAGCAGGGCCTTGTGCTCCCCACAGCAGTAGCCAGTGTCAGCCATCTTGTCAGTTGTTTTCCACTCCCTGTGATGTGAGCATGGTTCAGAGTGGTGTTGATGGGCCAATTGTGAGGGTGACCAATATCTGTGACTACCAGTCCCATCATGGTATTGCCTACACCCCCTTCCCAGCATGCCCATTATTCCTTCCTTTTGAGTGGACTTCACTGTGTGTGAGTGTGACAGCAATGGCAAGATGGCGGACAGTGGTGTCCTGTTGTTTGTTGGTGCCCAGTTCCCAGCAGGGCCTTGTGCTCCCCACAGCGGTACCCAGTGTCAGCCATCTTGTCAGTTCTTTCCCACTCCCTGTGATGTGAGCATGGTTCAGAGTGGTGTTGATGGGCCAATTGTGAGGGTGACCAATATCTGTGACTACCACTCCAATCATGCTATTGCCTACACCCCCCTTCCCAGCATGCCCATACTTCCTTCCTTTTGAGTCGACTTCACTGTGTGGGAGTGTGACAGCAATGGCAAGATGGCTGACAGTGTGGTCCTGTTGTTTGTTGGTGCACAGTTCCCAGCAGGGCCTTGTGCTCCCCACAGCGGAGGCCAGTGTCAGACATCTTTGAAGTGGCTTTTCACTCCCTGTGAGGTGTGCATGCTTCAGTGTGAGCTTGCTGGGCCATGTGTGTGGGGGATGTTGAGCTGTGACTACCACTCCCATCATGCTATTGCCTACACCCCTCTTCCCAGCATGCCCATACTTCCTTCCTTTTGACTCTGCTTCCCTGTGGGGTAGTGTGCCTGTGCTGACAGGATGGCTGACAGTGTTGTCCTGGCGTTTGTTTGGCTACAAGTCCCAAAAGTGTCCCTGTGCTTCACACAGCATAACCCAGGGTGGTGGTTCTTTGTGGGATATTTAATTAGAGTGTGAGGCAATGCATTCTCCCAGGTGAGTTGTGTGTAGTTTGTGTTAAGGGTGTGTGTGAGAACAGCTGCTGGTAACTATGGTCAGTGCTGTCAGTCCTCCTTCCCATCCAGCCAGATATCCCACCATGGAACGTGCTTCCATTGCAGGGAGTGCAGGTTTGCTTTCAGGATGTCAGTCAGTGGTGTCCTGCTGTTGGTTGGTGCACAGTTCCCAGCAGGGCCTTGTGCTCCCCACAGCAGTACCCAGTGTCAGCCATCTTGTCAGTTGTTTTCAACTCCCTGTGATGTGAGCATGGTTCAGAGTGGTGTTGATGTGCCAATTGTGAGGCTGAGCAATATCTGTGACTACAACTCCCATCATGCTATTGGCTACACTGACTTCACCAGCATACACAGAATTCCTTCCTTTCAGTGAGCTTCCCTGTGAGGTGGTGTTCTAGTGGTGGCTACATATCTGACTGACTGTTGGTTATATTTGTGCCACTGCCTAGCTCTATTTGTTGTTGGGTTTGTACATGTCATGACACAGTTACATATCACTATGAAATGGCATGTATTGTGTTTATCTGACTGACATACACATCTTGGGATGATTCTCTTTTGGTTGCTGTGGATTTGCTAAGGGTGCATGGTTTGACTATCCCCTTGACAGTGATGTGTGTGTATTGTCACACGATATTGGGTATATTGGTTGTGTACTCACCAGGCTCTGGGATGTTTGATAGTCCATATACGCTCACTGGTGGTAGGATGGCCCGCACCTTCTCCTCCCAGGGCCTGAGGTATACTGGTTTGGCAGGAGGGCCACTGCCGGTGTGTTGGCTCAAGGCGTAGTCCTTCTTTAGTAGGTCCTTGACCCTCCTGCGCACATCATACCACCTGTTCTGGATGTCTTTCCTTTGTGCGCAGACATGGTGATTGTGCGTTCACCCTGTCGACGATCCTCTCCCACATCTTGGTTTTCTGCGACATGGGTGTCTGTTGGACCAATGTACCAAACAGCTGTGGCTCTACCCTGAGGATCTCATCTACCAGGACTTCCAATTCACTGTCTAGGAACTATGGATTCTTCTTTGGGGGCATGGTGATGGGTGGTGGTGGTGATTGATGTGTGTGTGGGTGTGCAAGTGAGGGTGTGTGAGTGTAGGTTTTGCTGGGTGTATGTGAGGGTGCTATTTGTTGAGGTGCTGATGGTGTGTGGCTTGTGTGATGGATGAGCTGTGAGTGTGTCTGTGGTTGCTGTCTGATGGTGTTCTGTGCTGGCAGGTCATTTGAATTTGCAAAGGATCATGGTAGGGATTTGTGGCCTTTATATGGGTGGATGCAAAAGAAACAATTGATGGACGGAATGCTGGACAATGCAAACATTCACCCCCAGTCACAAGGATCTGGGTTAAATCCATCATTCTTTTGCTCACCACACCACCCCAGTTTGGACCCAGCCATATGCAAATCAGTCTTGACCCTGTTCCTTGTGGGAACAGTCCAGCCCGAACTGCCAAGCCAGGTCCTCCCTGGACCGGAAACAAGCATCCTAGGACCGGTTTCAGGGCATCACCCTTCTTCAGCCAGGCTAGCTTGAATCCAGTGGTGTAGTGAGCACAGGACCCACGTCTGGGCATACCCTTCCCACTTAGGGCGACAAATGCAAAAGAAACAATTGATGGACGGAATGCTGGACAATGCAAACATTCACCCCCAGTCACAAGGATCTGGGTTAAATCCATCATTCTTTTGCTCACCACACCACCCCAGTTTGGACCCAGCCATATGCAAATCAGTCTTGACCCTGTTCCTTGTGGGAAAAGTCCAGCCCGAACTGCCAAGCCAGGTCCTCCCTGGACCGGGAAACAAGCATCCTAGGACCGGTTTCAGGGCATCACCCTTCTTCAGCCAGGCTAGCTTGAATCCAGTGGTGTAGTGAGCACGGGACCCACGTCTGGGCATACCCTTCCCACTTAGGGCGACAAATGCAAAAGAAACAATTGATGGACGGAATGCTGGACAATGCAAACATTCACCCCCAGTCACAAGGATCTGGGTTAAATCCATCATTCTTTTGCTCACCACACCACCCCAGTTTGGACCCAGCCATATGCAAATCAGTCTTGACCCTGTTCCTTGTGGGAACAGTCCAGCCCGAACTGCCAAGCCAGGTCCTCCCTGGACCGGAAACAAGCATCCTAGGACCGGTTTCAGGGCATCACCCTTCTTCAGCCAGGCTAGCTTGAATCCAGTGGTGTAGTGAGCACGGGACCCACGTCTGGGCATACCCTTCCCACTTAGGGCGACAAATGCAAAAGAAACAATTGATGGACGGAATGCTGGACAATGCAAACATTCACCCCCAGTCACAAGGATCTGGGTTAAATCCATCATTCTTTTGCTCACCACACCACCCCAGTTTGGACCCAGCCATATGCAAATCAGTCTTGACCCTGTTCCTTGTGGGAAAAGTCCAGCCCGAACTGCCAAGCCAGGTCCTCCCTGGACCGGAAACAAGCATCCTAGGACCGGTTTCAGGGCATCACCCTTCTTCAGCCAGGCTAGCTTGAATCCAGTGGTGTAGTGAGCACAGGACCCACGTCTGGGCATACCCTTCCCACTTAGGGCGACAAATGCAAAAGAAACAATTGATGGACGGAATGCTGGACAATGCAAACATTCACCCCCAGTCACAAGGATCTGGGTTAAATCCATCATTCTTTTGCTCACCACACCACCCCAGTTTGGACCCAGCCATATGCAAATCAGTCTTGACCCTGTTCCTTGTGGGGAAAAGTCCAGCCCGAACTGCCAAGCCAGGTCCTCCCTGGACCGGAAACAAGCATCCTAGGACCGGTTTCAGGGCATCACCCTTCTTCAGCCAGGCTAGCTTGAATCCAGTGGTGTAGTGAGCACGGGACCCACGTCTGGGCATACCCTTCCCACTTAGGGCGACAAATGCAAAAGAAACAATTGATGGACGGAATGCTGGACAATGCAAACATTCACCCCCAGTCACAAGGATCTGGGTTAAATCCATCATTCTTTTGCTCACCACACCACCCCAGTTTGGACCCAGCCATATGCAAATCAGTCTTGACCCTGTTCCTTGTGGGAACAGTCCAGCCCGAACTGCCAAGCCAGGTCCTCCCTGGACCGGAAACAAGCATCCTAGGACCGGTTTCAGGGCATCACCCTTCTTCAGCCAGGCTAGCTTGAATCCAGTGGTGTAGTGAGCACGGGACCCACGTCTGGGCATACCCTTCCCACTTAGGGCGACAAATGCAAAAGAAACAATTGATGGACGGAATGCTGGACAATGCAAACATTCACCCCCAGTCACAAGGATCTGGGTTAAATCCATCATTCTTTTGCTCACCACACCACCCCAGTTTGGACCCAGCCATATGCAAATCAGTCTTGACCCTGTTCCTTGTGGGAACAGTCCAGCCCGAACTGCCAAGCCAGGTCCTCCCTGGACCGGAAACAAGCATCCTAGGACCGGTTTCAGGGCATTACCCTTCTTCAGCCAGGCTAGCTTGCATCCAGTGGTGTAGTGAGCACGGGACCCACGTCTGGGCATACCCTTCCCACTTAGGGCGACAAATGCAAAAGAAACAATTGATGGACGGAATGCTGGACAATGCAAACATTCACCCCCAGTCACAAGGATCTGGGTTAAATCCATCATTCTTTTGCTCACCACACCACCCCAGTTTGGACCCAGCCATATGCAAATCAGTCTTGACCCTGTTCCTTGTGGGAACAGTCCAGCCCGAACTGCCAAGCCAGGTCCTCCCTGGACCGGAAACAAGCATCCTAGGACCGGTTTCAGGGCATCACCCTTCTTCAGCCAGGCTAGCTTGAATCCAGTGGTGTAGTGAGCACGGGACCCACGTCTGGGCATACCCTTCCCACTTAGGGTGACAAATGCAAAAGAAACAATTGATGGACGGAATGCTGGACAATGCAAACATTCACCCCCAGTCACAAGGATCTGGGTTAAATCCATCATTCTTTTGCTCACCACACCACCCCAGTTTGGACCCAGCCATATGCAAATCAGTCTTGACCCTGTTCCTTGTGGGAACAGTCCAGCCCGAACTGCCAAGACAGGTCCTCCCTGGACCGGAAACAAGCATCCTAGGACCGGTTTCAGGGCATCACCCTTCTTCAGCCAGGCTAGCTTGAATCCAGTGGTGTAGTGAGCACGGGACCCACGTCTGGGCATACCCTTCCCACTTAGGCCGACAAATGCAAAAGAAACAATTGATGGACGGAATGCTGGACAATGCAAACATTCACCCCCAGTCACAAGGATCTGGGTTAAATCCATCATTCTTTTGCTCACCACACCACTCCAGTTTGGACCCAGCCATATGCAAATCAGTCTTGACCCTGTTCCTTGTGGGAACAGTCCAGCCCGAACTGCCAAGCCAGGTCCTCCCTGGACCGGAAACAAGCATCCTAGGACCGGTTTCAGGGCATCACCCTTCTTCAGCCAGGCTAGCTTGAATCCAGTGGTGTAGTGAGCACGGGACCCACGTCTGGGCATACCCTTCCCACTTAGGGCGACAAATGCAAAAGAAACAATTGATGGACGGAATGCTGGACAATGCAAACATTCACCCCCAGTCACAAGGATCTGGGTTAAATCCATCATTCTTTTGCTCACCACACCACCCCAGTTTGGACCCAGCCATATGCAAATCAGTCTTGACCCTGTTCCTTGTGGGAACAGTCCAGCCCGAACTGCCAAGCCAGGTCCTCCCTGGGCCGGAAACAAGCATCCTAGGACCGGTTTCAGGGCATCACCCTTCTTCAGCCAGGCTAGCTTGAATCCAGTGGTGTAGTGAGCACGGGACCCACGTCTGGGCATACCCTTCCCACTTAGGGCGACAAATGCAAAAGAAACAATTGATGGACGGAATGCTGGACAATGCAAACATTCACCCCCAGTCACAAGGATCTGGGTTAAATCCTTCATTCTGTTTGTCGCCCTAAGTGGGAAGGGTATGCCCAGACGTGGGTCCCGTGCTCACTACACCACTGGATTCAAGCTAGCCTGGCTGAAGAAAGGTGATGCCCTGAAACCGGTCCCAGGATGCTTGTTTCCTGTCCAGGGAGGACCTGGCTTGGCAGTTCGGGCTGGACTGTTCCCACAAGGAACAGGGTCAAGACTGATTTGCATATGGCTGGGTCCAAACTGGGGTGGTGTGGTGAGCAAAAGAATGATGGATTTAACCCAGATCCTTGTGACTGGGGGTGAATGTTTGCATTGTCCAGCATTCCGTCCATCAATTGTTTCTTTGCATTTGTCGCCTCAAGTGGGAAGGGTATGCCCAGACGTGGGTCCCGTGCTCACTACACCACTGGATTCAAGCTAGCGTGGCTGAGGAAGGGTGATGCCCTGAAACCGGTCCCAGGATGCTTGTTTCCGGTCCAGGGAGGACCTGGCTTGGCAGTTCGGGCTGGACTGTTCCCACAAGGAACAGGGTCAAGACTGATTTGCATATGGCTGGGTCCAAACTGGTGTAGTGAGCAAAGAATGATGGATTTAACCCAGATCCTTGTGACTGGGGGTGAATGTTTGCATTGTCCAGCATTCCGTCCATCAATTGTTTCTTTTGCATTTGTCGCCCTAAGTGGGAAGGGTATGCCCAGACGTGGGTCCCGTGCTCACTACACCACTGGATTCAAGCTAGCCTGGCTGAAGAAGGGTGATGCCCTGAAACCGGTCCCAGGATGCTTGTTTCCGGTCCAGGGAGGACCTGGCTTGGCAGTTCGAGCTGGACTGTTCCCACAAGGAACAGGGTCAAGACTGATTTGCATATGGCTGGGTCCAAACTGGGGTGGTGTGGTGAGCAAAAGAATGATGGATTTAACCCAGATCCTTGTGACTGGGGGTGAATGTTTGCATTGTCCAGCATTCCGTCCATCAATTGTTTCTTTTGCCTTTATATGGGTGGAGTTGTGGGTGTGTCTTTGTTCCATGTCCCCCCCCAGTATTTATTGGCTTTGTAATTGCTTGTTTAGCCCTTTTTTTTGTATTTTTTCCTTTGTACTTTTTGTGCATGTAGGAGACGTTCTTCTGACCGAGTAGGACGCTGCAGTTGTCTCGTGCGAGCTTCTCCGAGTCGTTCACGCTGTGTTTCTGCTGTGTTTCATGTGTGGCGTACGTGTCGGTCGCGGAGTATTGGGTTGCTTCGGCTCACTGTTTTGTATGCGTGTCGGTCGTACGGCTTGAGCTCCGTGCGACTCGTTCTGGTTTTCCACGCATTGCATCGTACTGCGCGGGTCGGAGTTCGCGGGTACGTTTCGTTCGGGTTTATTCCTGGTGCGTGTCGGTCGGTTCGATTCGCGTGGTTTCCCGGCCGGATAGCTGTTTTCCGTGCGGTTCGGTCGTTCGGCTTGTGTTCCGTACGAGTCGGTCGTAATTCGCTTGCATTTCATCGTACTTGGCGGATCGGGCATCACCGGTACGTGTCGGTCGGACTAAATTCCCGAACCGAGTCGGTCGGTACGTTTTCCGGCCCGAATCGGAATCGACCCCATAGTCGCTAAGTCAACAACTAAGCAGTGAAGTAGTGTATGCTTTTGGTGGTCCGTCAAATTAGGGTAATCTGCTTTACGAAGCCAGATTTTGCCCTATCTAATGAAACCATAAACTCTCTGACTTAACTGAATTGATCTTAAAACCTGTCTGAATTCTTTCCAGTTTTAGTAATAGAGCCTATGTGGATAAAATAGGGTTTGACAGTGTCAGCAGTATATCATGTGTGATAGCATTGCCCTTAATAACACCCAATCAACCCTATCAGATGCTTCTTCCATGTTCAATAAAAGCAGCACCATCTGTTTCTTGTGTTTTTCACTAATATCAACAAAGTGGAGCACGTTTTTGTATTGTTGCCAGCTTATCTCCCCTTAAAAAAGCCATTTCATATGGGGGTGTGCGATTTGGCATTATTTTGTTGTGTCTTGCTCCTAAGATCCTTGTAGAAAGCTTAAAATATATTTTGAGGAGGAATAGAGGAATGGTGGAAACATAGGATCCTGAATCCCTTCTTGGTTTCAGTAGAGATGCAATTGTTGTATCTCTCATGCAAGGGGTCAACAGACAGCTCAAACAAAATTAATTTAAAAGCTCAGGCAGTGTTTCTAGAATACTTGTGGTCATCGTCTTTTAGAAACCTGCAGTTAACCTATAAGACGCTGGTGCTTTCCCTGTTTCAACTTATTTATGTCCGATAGAATTTCCTGTTTTGCTATTGGCTGATCTAACCCATCTGCTGTTAAGTTGCGTAGTGGGGCCGTTTGTAAATGTCATCGCCTCTCCTCTGACCCTCAGCCTTCTTTAAGGTATAACTGGCAGTAGAAACTCCAAATACATTAACAATTCTTCCTCATAGTCCACTCGCTCTCCTAAAAGACTTTGAATTTCTGTGACATGATTCCATACCCTATGACCCGGAGTCTATTAATTAGTAGTGCCCACTTCTTATTGCCTGCCTTCTGCCATTTAAAGCATAGGCGACCGAGTATGCATTTAGCCTTATCGAACTCCAACATCCTGTGCTGGCCTTGTAATGAATTTTCTCCAAGTCCGCTGGGATTGAGTTTGTATATGATGCCTTTTCAGCTCCATTAGATCCTGATCACGGATGCCACTTGTGCCTCCCTTTCTTTATTCAGTCTCACTGTCTCTGCTATGAAGCAGCCTCTAACCACTGCTTTGAGCATGTCCCACCCAACTGCCATAGATACCTCCCTTGTTTTAGTATAATTTCTATAGTCCCTGACTGCCTGCCCACCATCTCGTCATTAAGTAGGCATTCATTCATTTTTCAGCCTGTATTCATGCCCCAACACCAGTTTCAAGCCCTGCATTATGTTAGTAATCGGTTCATTGTCTCGCACAGAGAGCTTGCTCCACTTCCAGTAGGTCAGCAGTTTCTCTTTTACCACAGATAGCAGTAATCTGTGTCTTAGAGTAGAGAGACTGGTAAGCTGTCTTCCCTCGGTCTGATGAGAGTGAATGCGCAGTCTATCCCTATGAAGTCATTAAGCACTAAAGGAGAGAAGGAAAAGGATAGAACCATGCCGAAGTTGTGCACTCTATGCCATTCAGACGGCTTCTTTCAGTTTTTGTGGCTGAAACAGAACAATGCAGGTTCTCTTCCTTTGCATCTCTTGAATTCACAGGGGATTATATTTTTTTTATAGTATGACAGCCTCAGTCAGGGTATTAGCTTTCAATGTCAGTCTGATACCAGGGATACTTAGAATTAGCTTGTTTTTGATAGGATTGTTGTGTCAGTAGCTTGTTCAGAAGTTGCATGACATCTGCATGCTTGAGTTGTTACAGAAGTCAGCCCAATGAAGAGGAGTGGGCTGATGAGTGAGGAGACAATGGGGGCCAGTGACAAGATGACTGGGTTAGGATCCAGTACTTTGAAGATATCTGTTAGAAGTGCAGTTTGTATGAGAAATGACTAGATCTTTGTGAGCACAACCTTCAGGATGTGGGTAAACCTCTTTAAAAAGGCTGGTCCCAGGTATCCCTGCTCCTCAGGTGGGTTGCCTGCTGGCATGTTGGCACACAGAGTGTCAATTTTCCTCCATAAAGAAGGTGATTAGGTCACCAATGTTGCTTGTGAGACAGCTATATAGTTTCTAAAATATGTTTCTAACTTTTCTCCTTCTTTAGCTATTCTCAACTAGAGGCAGGACTTTTTGCTCCTGTATATCAAAGGGATGTAATCTTTGCAATGGACTTGATGCAATGTCATAGTATACTGTATTAGAATAGTTTTCTTGGGCACTCATGCTTATAAAACGTATCACTGTTAAATACTGACAGTAGGGCAACAAATTAATACGGTTGGACTTTTAATCACCAAAAAGCAATATTTAGAAAGTTTCTGAAAGTTGCTGGTTATTAGAGGCTCCACTCTTGCTACTCCGTTTCTTTACTGCACCATCACTCTGCTTTATTTCAGCAATAAAGCTACTTCGTTAGAGCGCTCCACACGGGCGCAAATTGCCGCCAATTGCGCATGCGCACCTTTTAGACACCCTCGTTTCCCGTGCACGCATGTAGACAGAGTACCAATCCTTAGCCACACATGCGCACACGCCCCACTCTCGCTCCAGCCTCGCATAGCCCGCCCCCCCGGCATTTTTCACCGGCACGTACTCCATGGCTCCAACAACTACATTAACCGAGCCCACACCGGCCCCCATTCTCATCCGGGACGACGAGAGACCACAACAGGTTCTTAGCGGGTTCGCTCTGATACCAAGTAAGGTTGCGCTGCGGACCATATCTACCGGCATCCCGTGAGCATTCATAATCTCTGCAACTCACATCCCGCTTTTTTCTCTTACCAGAATTATTCAGGGGAGCGAACTCCTCCCGAGCCCCGATCAGCCATTCACACTCAACCATAGTGTAATTATCAAATCTTCTATATAAGCGCTGCTTCCTGCTTCGTTTTTAACTAATTTACGCGCCACGCATGATGGCATATTGCCGGTCTTTCCACGTGTACGCTCACCATTTTAATTGTATATTTTACCAACACAGTGGCCAGTCTTGCACCTAGTCACGCTACAACACTGTACAAAAACGGTGATCACGGCCACCATCGTGACAACCCGAGGTTGCCAATAGACTGCCGCACAGAAGCCTCACAGCTTCATAGCAACGCTAAGACTGCTATCATAATAGCTGCTGCACCAATTCTGCAGGAAGTGGGAACTGCAGTGTGTGTCACATTACCGAGACTGTGAAAAACCTCACCCTGGAACCAGGAAAGATATGGGAGCTAAGAAAACACACCAACTGTAACACTGAACATGTCATATACCGCATCATCTGCCCCTGTAACCTTACGTACATCGGCATGACGACTCGCAAAATTAAAACCAGGATTTGCGAACATCGCAGCACCATACGGTGCAAGAGAAACACTACCAGAATGACAAACCACTTTCTAGAGACAGGCCACACGACCAATGATATGAGATGGGTAGTTATAGAAGCACTAGACCCTAACTTACCCAACATCCAAAGCCGCCTACTTGAGAAAGAACAAAGATGGATTTATCGTCTGTCTAGCCACATTACAGGCTAGAACGACAATATCCCCTGGAACAGTCTCAGAAGACCCTAGACACAGCATTAAAACACCCAGTTCACTTCTGGCATAAAGGACACCGATGACCAATCCAGCCTACCCATGAGATCCCAGAACCAACCGCCATATATGACGCAATCACACTCGCCCTTCCAACCCAACGAGAAACAGGACACACCTGCAGAACCCTCGGACTCCAACTTTTGAAGTCCCTCAGCATCATTTTATTGTTATGCTTCCCTCCACGCTATTTGCTCTCTACTGTACACTGTACTTTTGCATATCTCAAGTCCAGCGCCCACATTACACATTTTGCTTCGTGACAGCACTATTTTAGATACGCCAGAGCGCTTTACTCTTGCATCTCTGCTTCATCTAAGCGCCTTCACTCTGTTTCATTTCAGCACTACTGCCTACTAGTTAGAGCGCTCCACCCTTGAGCGACATGCCGCCGACTGCGCATTCGTGCGCACATGTAGATGGAGTACCTGTGTCTAGCCACACATATGCTAATGCTCCTCTCGCTCCAGCCACCATCATAATATTACTTCAGGTATGCCAGAGCGCTCCACTCTTGCTACTCCGTTTCTTTACTGCACCATCACTCTGCTTTATTTCAGCAATACAGCTACTTCGTTAGAGCGCTCCACACGGGCGCAACTTGCCGCCAATTGCGCATGCGCACCTTTTAGACACCCTCGTATCCCGTGCGTGCATGTAGACAGAGTACCAGTCCTTGGCCACACATGCGCACACGCCCCACTCTCGCTCCAGCCTCGCATAGCCCGGCCCCCCGGCGTTTTTCACCGGCACGTACTTCATGGCTCCAACAACTACATTAACCGAGCCCACACCGGCCCCCATTCTCATCCGGGACGACGAGAGACCACAACAGGTTCTTAGCGGGTTCGCTCTGATACCAAGTAAGGTTGCGCTGCAGACCATATCTACCGGCATCCCGTGAGCATTCATAATCTCTGCAACTCACATGCCGCTTTTTTCTCTTACCAGAATTATTCAGAGGAGCGAACTCCTCCCGAGCCCCGATCAGCCATTCACACTCAACCATAGTGTAATTATCAAATCTTCTATATAAGCGCGGCTTCCTGCTTTGTATGCTTCGTTTTTAACTAATTTACGCGCCACGCATGACGGCATATTGCCGGTCTTTCCACGTGTACGCTCACCATTTTAATTGTATATTTTACCAACACAGTGACCAGTCTTGCACCTAGTCACGCTACAACACTGTACAAAAACAGTGATCACGGCCACCATCGTGACAACCCGAGGTTGCCAATAGACTGCCGCACAGAAGCCTCACAGCTTCATAGCAACGCTAAGACTGCTAATCATAATAGCTGCTGCACCAATTCTGCATGCAGCATGTTCACCATAGATATATTCATTTTATTACAGGTACCATCACCAGGCAGGTCAATTTGGATGACCATAGCACATGAGATTGCATTTTATGTTGCTTAATATTACTGCCATCATACAATCTGTTTGTCATGTGTATACATATATGTTTTGTGCTGTCCTTTCTTTCCCAACAGGTTCTTCTTTTTACATAAGTGTCCGAAAGTACGTAGACATGCAGTGCACACACCTTATCGCGTGTGTAGGTACTACTTTTTTATTTTCACTTTTCACGTGGCATCACATTTTTTGCCATTCACGTATTTCCACGGTCCTGAAGAAAGCCCCTCCTACATTCCCTTGCGGGCTGAAACATGTAGACCCATCACATAGCCAACTATAAGATAATAATTTCCTCTTTAGTTGCAACACATACAATTTTTTAACCATATCCTGAGCCGCCAGTAATAAACTTAAATAGGCAAGGATTCTCAGAGATATTTTTAATCCACACCACTTCACACCTATACACCACACCAGCTCTGCTGTAATCAGGCGTCGTAGCACAACCGGGGGGCACTCGGCCACCCGGTTGGGACCCCAATGATGAAGCATGACACCAACTAGGTTGGTGTGTGAGGGGTCTTTTAACAAACCCAGTGGGTTCCAAACATTACCTACCAGTGATAGTGCCACACATAGCTAGGGTTCGTCCATCATTGTTTACTATATATAATACAGGGGATACAGACGCACCCCCTCCTTCCCTTGCTCTCCCATTGTTTTTGATATTAGAGGCTTCGCCCAGCAGCACCCTTCTACTGAAGGTGTTCTTTTTCAATCCCGAGCATGTCAGTGTTCCACTTTTTGTTCCTTGGTTGATTTGAACTGGTTATGGTCTGGAGAACTGGTGACCATATTTTGCCAATCGTAATGAAGTGTTCATGTGGTTGCTAGGGACTTCTTAGTGAAAGGAGAATGGTAGGATATGAGACTGGTTTGTGTACAAAGAGGGTGGGCATTGTTGTAGAGGGTAAATGTGTTTTAGTAGCTAGCTCTCCAGTGATGAGGAGGCTGGTGCGCATGTGGTGAGACCAGGTGCAGGACTGGTACTTGCTGTTGGGCAGAATTACAGAATGTTTTGGGTTAAGTCTGCAGTCCTTTTTCGTGTTTTGTTGATGAATGAGATGAAGCTGGGAATTTTCACTAACTCAGTGTTAGACGGGATGCCTGCCCAGATATTCATGTCCGCTAAGGAGGGGCATTTATGCAGCTATAACCAGGAGGAACTGTAATAGTCGATTACATCTGAGATAGAGATGCTTCGGTTTTAATTGGGGATGTTGGTAGACTACACCATTGAAGTTAGCTAACATGAGACTTTTAACATAGGAAATATTTGTATGGGTCATTGGAAGGACAATCCATAGCTATACAGTATGTGATGGCTTGTCTTTTGCACCAGTTTCTTACAGATCTGACAGAGGCGTTGGTAGTCATTGTTGTGTTTAGAATATAGAAACTGAGCAGGTGCTTCTTCTAAATTTCTGTTGTCTGTAGAGCATGAAATCTTTGGATACCAATGGCAAGTAACACTGGGAGGCTGTGCATACCAATTCTTTGTGCTGTGTTGGCCGTTGCATAGTGGCCCTTTGTTCTACATTGTCTGAGGGCAGGGGACTTTGTGGTAGTTCAAGATGAGATGATATCCACATGGTTCTATTTGTGTTGCTTGGCCACCATTGGGGTTGTGATGTACAGGGGAATTGTTTACTGGTGGATGGTGCATTAATTCATTGATGCTGTGAGTATTCTGTTATAGGACCTATGGCACGCCTCCTGCAATCTGCGTCAAGTTGCACAATAATCAGTTCAGGCCACAAACTTGTGGCTCCCATGCCAAATGTAATGTTGATTAACACAATTAAATTAGCGTTCCTGGTATAGAACCCTCTGTCAAACTGTTTTATGTTTTAGAAAAAGCAACCCCTCCCTCACTTGTATTGCACCCCATCCATATATCATGTGCACTTCGCTTAATGCTGTGATTTAGCTATCATAAGTGCAACAGGAGCCCTGGCACCTGGGCCCAAGGGTTTGAGCTATCACATGATCTCCAGTTATTACTGTAGTTTAATACCCCTCAGGGATTAAGGGGAACTTTTCCATTCTTGCATTAGGACTCTTGGTGACCTTCATATACCACCGTCTAAAACATGTTTCTAAAAAAGTCAAATTAGTCACCTGGCAAAAATCTGCCCATAGGCTCTACAAAACTAACAATTCAGACTTTTCCCTACCCACCAATAGATGTAGCACTGACAAAAACATTCCTTCAGATTTAAACTTCCCCCACTTAGTCTGCCCAAGCTAGTCAAAAGATTAATCTAAAATAGGTTTCCTTCTCTCAGTAAGAGGAATCAAATGCAATTGTTTTGCTAAAGTGCTCCCAAAATCACCATTGTAGTTTATTCTCTCAATATATTCTCTTCTCTCCGCAATATACTCTGAATAACAACAGCACTGAATACCCTCTCCCTTTCTGTAGCCTTCCTTCAGGTTGCTGAAAAGCTGCAAATACTGAGGCCGTTCATATCCTGATAACTTAGCCTATGGAGACTTCACTACCCAAAGTTTCTTAAACGTACAGTGAATTCCCTGTGCACGATGTATGGTCATGCCCCTGCCCAGTGTGCCCAAACACCATGTACCTGTGATCCTAGTTTTGATTTTGGTCATGTCACATCCTAATTCCGTGTGCGCTCATTGACCTAGGCCTGGTGTTGGAGGATGATAGATTCTGGACCTTGTCCTGAACCAGGAGGGGGACAGCTAATGCACCCTCATAGTGACAGTGGACTGCCATCCCTGTCACTGATTTCATGAGTGGTGGCGACTATATACCATGTTTGAGTAATTATAGTGACAAGACCTTCTTACTTATGAGACATGAATATAAGCTTACAGGCCCATTCATTTTAAGTTCCCCTGCGGACGATGAACCTGGAATCCTGAACGTCAACAATCTGTGTGTTGTAAATGTGCGTGTGTGCTAGGATTGATAGAGTGCCACGCAAGAGTGATACAGGCCTGTGGGTTACATTTTGGAAGCCGTCAGCCTGGACCAAAGTGCAAGTTGGAAGAGAGGTTATTTTCCACAAAGAGCATATGTGTTTTGCTGGCATATCCTAGATCAGGACACCATATGCTTCAGCGAGCAAGGAGGAGACAGCCTTTCTTTAGAAGTGCCAAGGCTCTTCCTGATAGATTGGGCTGTAAATTACTATGACTGCAGCTGCCTTTACATAGATGGCATTGGATGCAGGGTGAGGCTTGTAGTACCTGTTGTTATGGAAAGGAGTACTTTGAAGGGCAGGGATTTTTGTCTCTCTTCCTGATCTCTTTGAGAAGGGATTGTGAATAGCTAGATGCAGCCTGCTCTCACCTCTTTGTACTTCTGTGGTGGGCACTCCACCTGGAGACTGTCCTGCTGGCCAGAGCATCATTACAGATAAAGGCCAGGTCTGTAAGGTGGTCTGGCTGAACATACATTAGGGAAACCATCCTACACCAGTTGCAAGGAAGAAGACCTGGAATACACATCCTTTTTCTGTGAATTTGGTATAAAGATTGGAATCCAATGCCAGCCTGTGTTCATTGTCTGTTCTACTGAGGAGGGGGCACTACACAGAGTAATTAGGCACTACCAAGCAGCTAAAGGTTGGTGTCGCACTGACAGCCAACTCTCCAGAGGTGAGGGAACTTTGCCTGGAGTTCGATCTACAGGAGTAATTACTGGACTGTCCTGGGTGCCTTTGAGAGAGGGAAGGAACTGCCAATCCTACGGAAGGAGCCGATTGTGAAAGAGACTGCAGTAATTGATTCTGGCATGGGTCTGATGGGCAAAGACAAAAGGAGTCGCGGTACTGTCAGACCAGACAGTGCAATCTTCTTATGATGAATTGAGGTTGTTGCCTTGAGGCACTGCAAGAAAAAGATAGGGCCCAGTGAGAGCTGCACCAAATAATCACATGAGGGTGTGTTGTTGTCACACTTAAAATGAAGCATCAAGTACTCACAAGAGTGCAAAAATGAGCCATGATGTGAGCAGAGATCTACCGCCATCTGCCTGGAAGAGGGCTACTGACAGAAGCTTTGGCTCCCTTCGAGTGAAGCACTGCATGGCTGGCTGTTGTGCAGCTCCCTAAAAGACTGACATGTGCACCTGGAATCTTGCTACCAGTAACCCCCCTCTCCTGCAGAAGGCCAAACACGGCCTGGTGCTGCTCTTACAAACTGGGTGAGAGACTATGCCCAAGAGACTGAGTGCTAAGACCAAAAGGGGGTATAGCGTGAGGAAGGTGGGAAGCATAACCCACACCCACACCCACAGGCAGTACCTCGAACTGTGACTGATATCCTCACTTCCACTGAGAGTCAAGTGATGAAAGGGTTGCATTTGGCCCACTTTACAGTCATGATAGGACGCGCCCAGGGACAGCAGTGGTAAAAGGCCTCAACCACCACAGTTGTGGGCTCGTAGCCGCTGCCTGCCCTGTTGTCTTCTGAATGGGGTCTGACTACTTCATATACAATAAAAATTCAAATGCTCTAATTTTTTGTCCAACCTAGATCATCTAAGCTTTTCTGAATGTCTTGAACCTCTCAATGGGGTTTTCTAAGTAAGGCTAACAGTTTTAAGCCCAGATTAACAAACATTTTGCACTGGATTTGCGTCACAAAAGTGACACAAACCATAGTAACTTGTTTTTCAATTTCTTTCCAGCTTAAACTTGTTTTGCGCTGGAAAGTTGCCTGCTTTGCATTACTCTGCATCAAGGGGGCGTTCCATGGTTAGTACATGGGGGTTCCCATTCAAGCACCCATGTATTTTGATGCAAAACCCTATCTACTATCAATAGTAGACAGGGTTGTGCACCAAAAAACTTTGAAGCAGCATAAAAAGGAGAAATTATTTCATTTTTCCTAACTTTTCCCACTTTGCATGTGTGCTCTACTGTACAGAACACATCAGAAGTGGGAAAAGTTTTAAACTTAGTCTAAGCATAGTATTTTGTAGTAGAAGGGTATCCTTCCAGTGCCAAATCTTTGTTAGACATGACGCAGACACCTTTTCACCATGGTGCAAAGGTGTGTGTGGAGGAGAAGTAGGCAACCTGATTGTGCACCAGTGCTACGGAGAGATCAGGACAGTGTTACATCTTAGTGGGTAAGGCTGCTCTGCTCTCTCCCTCTCATGCAACACAGAGCAGAAACCTTGGCTGCTGCACTGCATTGTGAGACCCTATTGTAAATCTGGGCCTTGGGGTATTGCTTTTGAGGACTCAAAAAGCATTCAATCATGACTTCAAATAGAAGTACATTTTGATAATCCATTACTTTTAGGTCTGTGTTCATACACTTATGCTTGTTTCCGGTCCAGGGAAGACATGGCTTGGCAGTTCGGGCTGGACTGTTCCCATGAGGCACAGGGTCAGACTGATTTGCATATGGCCATGTCTGAACTGGGGTGGTGGAGTGAGCTAAAGAATGATGATGGATTAAACCCAGATCAGTTGACTGGGGGTGAGTGTTTGATTGGCTCAAACGTTCCGTCCATCATCCCCTTTTGTATCGCTTCATACACTTATTGCCAATAAAGGAGCATTTTGAAAAACGGTACATGGCCCAATTCTAAAAAGGCGAGGGTTATGCGGGAATCGCGCGGTAGATAGCTGTCAAAGAAATGGGGGTCTTGCAAGCAAGCAGCGTGATAGGCCCATGAGTAGTTTTTATTACTTCACATTGAGCCTGAATGGTGAGCTACATGTGGCTAGTGTAATTATCTGTGTATGTTTCCTACGTAGAAGAGTTGGTTCGAACAGAAATGTCTCCCATTATGGGTAGGGAAATATATGCAACATCATTTTTCTCGTGAACAGAAAATGTGCATCTTGCAATTAAAGAAAGGAAATGCGAAATTCAAGCAAGCAGTGGCGGTTCCTCCATTGAGACGTGGGGGCGTCGCCCCACTGCTTTCTCACATTGCGAGAAGCAGAAACATAAAATGGTAAAACTACCATTTTATGTTTCTGCTTCTCGCACTGCGAGAAAGCAGAAGTGCCTGGTTGGGGGCGGGCGGGTGGGCGGTCCTGCTCGAGGGCAGGGGGGGAGTGCAGCCTACATAGAGAAAATGGCCTCCCTTCAGGCGCTCGGTTGGGCGCCGTCCGCACCAATCACAACGCTGCCATTGCAGCATTGTGATTGGCTTGGGGAGTGGAAGCCTTCTTCCTGACGCGGGACCCAGCCAGGAGCAGCAGGAGCTGAGGCGGCGGTGCGTGACCCGGGGGAAGGTAAGTTTAAAAAAAAAATTAATTACCGTCCCCGGCCCCCCTCCCCCCGTGTGAACCAGCGCGAGCCCCCCCCCCCCGCCACGACTGCAGTACACGATTGGGTTCAAGTGTCCATGTAAGTGTGAGGTGAGTGACATACAGTGTCTGACTTTGCTCATGTATGTCTGAGAGTTTAGGTGACCCGCAGTGCCTGGCTGAACTCCAGGCCTCCTGTGAGTGCGGGTGGTTTACAATGCCCGATTGTGTTCAAGTGGCCTTGAAGTGTGAGTGACGTACAGTGCCTGACTTTGCTCAAATCTCACGGTTAGTTTGAGTGACTAGTAGTGCCTGGCTGAACTCCAGCCCCCTGTGAGTGACTTAAAGCACCTGACTGTGCCCAGGCCTCCCTCTGATTCTCTGAGTGACTTACAGGGCCTGGCTGGCGGTATCCCAGCAGTCTTTGCATGGTTCGGTGAGCTACACTGCGGTGGAGAAAGTATGTACAGTGCCCTTGTCGCTCTGCAGAGGTCAGTGCTCGCTGTACCGTGGACCCTCGGAGTTAGTCTTACACTGTGAACAGTGGCAAAGGAAGAGCGCCATGGGCCCTATAGCCAGGAAGGAAAAGACCTCCCCAGGCCCTGGTTGGGTGGTAAAGGCTGCAACCAGAGGGGACCCGATGCGAAAGTATTTGCTGTACTGTTTGTAGCTACTCCTCATGCTTGTGCTGACTCTACTCTGTGAGCGCTTACAGTTCTCTTGCTTTTCTGTGCATAGGTCAGTACTGATAGCATAGGTACCCCGTTCAGGGGCAGGACTTACAGTGCCAGGGCGGCTCCCACACTGCTCCGGGAGGCAGGATGTGCTGCAGTGTCCACGTCACGTCCCCAGTTGGGCAACTCGCCGTCCCGCGGGGGTCGGTCCGGCAGTGGCCATCCTGGTGCTGCACTGGCAGCGGTGCCTTCCAGCTCCAGGCTGGGGATGAGAGTAGGGCTGGAGCCGGGCACTCGATCGCAGGTGCCGAAGGGTGGTTCTCGGCTGCTACCTCTGCCTTGATCTGTCTGAGGTTGCCCATGCTGCGGCTCACACAGGTCCTCAAACTCAGCCAGCGCCTTGTTGAGTTCCCCATCCGTGTCATCCTCTTACGTGCATGGAGCGGAATCCACACAGATACAAGCCACACTAATATTCACTTGTACATAGTGCCAATATCGGCAACACTCGCCATCCCCCATACAGCAATCTCCTAGAGAAATAACCAGACAAGACACCTTCTTTGTGGAGAAAACTGCTGCAGGTTTATTAGCATTACAAATATGCCAACATGGTGGGTTATCTTACGGGCGATCCCAAGGCAGGCAGCCCCTCGCCGCCTGCCACCTGATGAGCCAAATTACACCGTGGCCCCACCCAACGGTGTTTGCCATATTTTGGGGGAGGGAAGACCCCTCCCACCGGTGGACCAACAGCCCACGCCCCTGCTCACGCCCCATAAGGGGCGGAGCCTGCCAGGCAACCCCGGTTGCTCAGGTCCACAACCGCCCGTAGGACTAACGGGCGCCGTCGCTCCTCCAGGGTCCAACGTGAGGACCTCCCTGGGGATATTTGGCCTTTGCACCCTTGTTGTGCTTCTGCAGATGGTACCCGCATGTACCTTACAGCCTCTGGATCGCCCTGTAACTCCGCCTGCAACACAAAAGAATACATTAGACAAAAACCTCCCCACCCCCACACCCTGCTTGAACGCCGGGTATGCGGTAGGGAGGGAAACGGCGTCGGGTAGTGGGAAAAGAGGGCGTCCAGTGGGCGGTAAGAGGTATATGTACCTCACCCCCCACCCCCTCTGCCCGGAAGTGACGCGGGACACCGGACCCCCGAGGGTCCCAACCACTGGGAGGCTCCCTCCTGTGCCATCTTGTGGCACTAAGGCGGCCGCCCTCTTAGCGGGTCTCCTTCGTGGACCCCGGGCAGCCTGCATAGTGCCAATATCGGCAACACTCGCCATCCCCCCATACAGAAATCTCCTAGAGAAATAACCAGACAAGACACCTTCTTTGTGGAGAAAACTGCTGCAGGTTTATTAGCATTACAAATATGCCAACATGGTGGGTTATCTTACGGGCGATCCCAAGGCAGGCAGCCCCTCGCCGCCTGCCACCTGATGAGCCAAATTACACCGTGGCCCCACCCAACGGTGTTTGCCATATTTTGGGGGAGGGAAGACCCCTCCCACCGGTGGACCAACAGCCCACGCCCCTGCTCACGCCCCATAAGGGGGCGGAGCCTGCCAGGCAACCCCCGGTTGCTCAGGTCCACAACCGCCCGTAGGACTAACGGGGCGCCGTCGCTCCTCCAGGGTCCAACGTGAGGACCTCCCTGGGGATATTTGGCCTTTGCACCTTTGTTGTGCTTCTGCAGATGGTACCCGCATGTACCTTACAGCCTCTGGATCGCCCTGTAACTCCACCACAGCTCTGGGTGTGGCCACCGTCACAGCCAGGGCCCCCACCAAGGTAGGCCTCTTCACCTCCATCTTTCTAATTCCAGGGCCTCTCCCAGGCCCAGCAAAGCAAGTCCATGCCCACTCTGGCAGGCGCGCCCCATCCTCTTTCAAAATCCACGTGGACTTAGCATGCAGCAGGCCATGCCTGATGAACCAAACCCCCTGTTCAGTCGATCTGCGCCTGGCACTGTAAACTCTCCTGCGTGAGGAATCCCGGCATCCTCGCCACACTCACAGTGGGGTTATCTCTGCCCATCATAACACCCCGGCCCACAACTGGTTGTTTAATTTATACCAGGAGTATTTCATATCTGGCCGCAATGCCCTCCTACCCCGGAGGGTCAAAAACTTGCCTCCCTGTGTATGCCTAAATTGATGGGAGGGGAGACACCCCCCCCATAGACTTGTGCCGCAGCTTCTACACAAGCTGTTCCAGCGCATACCTGGGGCCCCCAACCAAATTATCTCAGTAGTATGTTGCGCTTCTACCTCAAACTGTGCTAGCGCATGCCTGGGCCGGCCCCCCAACCAAGGTAAGTCCGTGATGGAAAACCCCTGCCTCCATCTATTGGATTCCTCCCATCGTGCCACTCACAGGACGCACGGACGGCCCTTGACCCAGACCTTTGATCCTGCCAACTAACGACATGCTCAGATACTCACATCCTTTAATGAGCACTGCACCCCATATAATACAACTAATCCATCTTGCACCTAGTTGCACAATAACACTGCACCCCATCAAACCTCGGGTGCCGCAGAGGGTGCCTTTGGACAACTTAAAGTTCGCCTGTACATGATACACTTAACCTGTCTTCCGGCCACTCCCCTGGGTGGCTGCGGACGGCTGTACTTTTGAAACCTTGGAATTCCTCTTGTCCCACCTGCTTGATGCGCTCTGCTGCCAAATCCACCCAGAATGCTTTGGTTGTGGCTGGTTGCATCTCTTTGCACAATAACAATAACATCTTTCCCTACACCCTGCAGATTCCCGGGCTTCTCCCCAGTCCAGCAAAGCAAGTTCATGCCCACTCTAGACAGGTGAAACCCCATCTTGTACCAAACTCCCTGTGGATTTGGCATGCAAACCATACCTGTAAAGCCACACCCAGTTGGGAATTTACGCCTGGCACGGTCAACTCTCCGGCGCGAGGTTTCCCCGGCCTCCCCTGACCGGGCGCCTCGCCACACTAAACGAGGGGGCTATCTGACCACCATAACTCCCAAGCCCCCAAAGGTAGCGTTCTACAATTGGAGGACTCACTCTCTTGCAACAGGTCCCTATTCCCCAGAGTCTGCTCATTGCCCGGGCCAGGCAACACAAGACAAGTCCATGCCCACTCCAGACAGGTAAACCAGTCTTTGCGCACCCCGCCAGGTGGTCCCTAACCTCTACCAAACACCTTGTGGACGTGGAGGCAACCCCTTAGTCTGTGCCGCAGCTGCTTCAGCCAGCTGTCCCGGCACATGACAGGGACCCCCAACCAAGAAAACTTACTGGAGGAACCCCATGCCTCCATTTCTTGAATTCCGCCACTCGAGACGCACGGAAGGCCATTCACCCAGATCCTTGATCCTGGCGACATAACGAAATGCCAAGTTGCTACCTTTAATGAGCACTGCACCCATCCTATACAACTAATCAAGCTTGCACCTGATGTACCCGATACACTGCCCCCACTGCCCATTGATAGCCTTCCTGTTGAAGACCAGAAAGTGGAGGGGAGACACCCCCCCTTAGTCTGTGCTGCAGCATCCTAGAAAGCTGTTCCAGTGCATGCCTGGGAACCCCACCCAAATTATCTGTGTCAGGAAACCCATGCCTCTAACTCCTGCTTTCCGCCCATCGTGCCACTATCAGCACGCATGGATGGCCCATCACCCATACCTTTGACCCTGCCCTTTGCGACACCTACTCTGGTGGGTACCTGGTAGTGGACCAGAGGGTGGAACCGCTACAGGAATGGTGAAAACGATAGATGCAGATCACCTGCCCTGTCTAGACTTGTTGGGGTGCCGGGTGTCCCATAAAAGAGCCTCTGTGCTGCAACCAGTATATCGCTAAGCTTTGTAGCCCCAACACACTTGAGTTGTATAACTTAATCCCCATGTGCCGCGATAACGAGAATGCAGGTGCTTGTCATCTACCGTCTGTTAGCTTGACCAGTCAGTCTGCTTTACCTTGATGATACAACTTTGACAGACCACATACCAATGTGCACCGCGTGCAACCTGTGCCTCACCTTAAAGGTTGACTAAGCCTGTGCTTCAACACCCTTTCTTGACTATTCCCCCAGATTCAGGGGTTCAAGCTGATAACCATGTACTGCACCAGCAGTGGGAATGTACCTGCACCCTCCCCATTACCTCTGGTGCATCACCGGGGTGGCTGAGGGTACCTTTCAAACATTGGGATACCCATTGTCCAGCCTGCATGATGCGCTCATCCTGTCCCTTTAATGCCAGCCCCGAAGAGTCTGTTTTGGACCTTGCCTTCTGCCCACTGGTTCTCAGGGCCCCGAAGGAAGCCCGCTGGAGGTAGCTGAAAACAGGGCATCGTCCCCACCTGCATGATGCGCTTCCGCTTGTATGCCCACCCTGTAAGCTGCTGTTGCTGGCTCTTGAAAGAGCGACTGCCAAAGCGCTTGCCATGACCCACATTGCCTGGCATAGTAAGGCATGCCTACCTTACCTGCTCAACCTGTACCTAGGTAATGGGCGGGCTGTCAGCCAGAGACAGTAAATAGGTTCTCCCTTCTGCCTGTGATGTAGAACTGCTGTGCTTCCCGGCTGATGTCCCCTCCTAGCGCCAGTCAACTACCTGCCTCCGCCTTGAAACATGCCAACTTTACTTAAACCAATGTAGCCTTTTAATACCATAAACCATGTTGCCCCAACTCTGAGGCCGCAGCACCCTCGTAGCTGTCCTTACCCAACCTGCTAGCTTGACTGGCTGACTGGGCAGGGAGTGCTTTCACTGAAGCACCTGTCGCCTTGCCACGGGCCCGGTGTGCAACTACTTTGCTGAGTGGCCACAACAATAGCACAGCCCCCTTGCTTGCTACACTATTGGTGTCAAATCTAGCTTGAGTGGTGTTTGTATGTGCCCCCATTGCCGGCACTGCACCCTATATAGGCGTGAAAACTTACACCACCCACCCGGTTTACTTGCTGTCGCTTGATCCCGGTACACCCTACCTGCTGCCCCACAGTGACCCCTGGTGTTTAAACCAGCAATACCCCTAGTTTGCTTCCATATCCCCGGATCCCAAATGGCTGTCCGACCAAGACCTCTGGCAATACCCTGCGGCAGCATCCGCAGAGGGTTATTGGCCAAATGTACCCCCAGCCCGTGGTTTCAGCCTAGGTCCTTTATAGGGGTACCAGTTTGTATGATGTGTGTGTTGATATCCTGGCATGGCCTACCTAACAGCCTGTTTCCCGCTAGTGACTATCCCACTATGGTGTACCAGGCTCAACCAACCGAAGCGCTAGGAATTTGTGGCCCCTGTACTTGCCATGAATGCCTCCAATCTTACCTCAGATTAGCCTGCCAGTGTTTGTTTCCTGTCCTTGCCACCTGGGTCGGACACTTGCCCACAGGGTTGGCATAGGCTATGCCAAACCTACCATGAGGGTTGGAGTACCCTCTCTCCGAAGGATAGCCTGGCACTGATCAACAAGTGTTTATTGCTACCCCACTCCATGGCCCTTTTTAACAACTTCAGGATGGAGATAGTCATTATCGCCTTAGATCCCGCACTGGAAGTGCTCAGCCAAGGTACGCGTGGGGTCCGGATGGGCCTAGCTTGGCCTCCCCAGTTCACATTTAAGCCCTGCACTTCTAGCATGCCTGTGAATACGAAAGCTGCGCAGACTGGTCGGATCACCCCTGACCCCCAAACTGCGAACCAGTCCTGCAGGCCACATGCCACAGAGATACACACCCTTCGTACGCTCGGACCCTTGTGTCTCATATTTATATGGGGCAACTAACAGAACCATCACCGTTCGGCAGAGTACAATAGCTGTCTCTCCAAGAAGTGCTGAGCATAAACCAGGGAGGTGTGGTGTACCAGGAGGAAATGGAAAATGATCATAGGTGCGCGAAACGTGGGCAGGCACTACGTCTGCATTCGCAACAGGTAACTGATGCTTATGTATCCCTTACACAGGGAAAGTACCAGTGTGCTGCCGGTAAAAGTAACATCCCAACTACTAACCCCGACACTTGAGCAACTGCGGCGATTCCGTCTATTCCAGGCCCCCAAGGCTATGGAATGGCTTGGGCAGCAGGCAACCGAATTGTAATGTGTATTGAAAAATTCAATGCCTGCTGTGTGGTCCTCTGTAAAATGAAAGACATCGCTTCCAAGTGGCGGCTGACACAAACGCCGGTGTAGACAGTTAAGTGAAGGTGCCCCGCACCAGAAACCACCCTGTCCAATCTAGCACAGGTAAACTATTATACTATATCTTCGTCATTTCCACACATGGAAATACCGCCAGAGATTTCCCCACCTTAGCACCCGTTTAACTCAGAAGGATAAATACTGGGTAAGGGGACAAAAGATGAACCAGTAAAACCCTGGTAATGTGAAAATTGCTTAGCTGTCCCTCATTCACTAGTTCTGGCCCCCTGCACTGTCTCCTATGAGATCAGGAATCATTTTGCTTCCCCTCTCCTACGTTCAACCTGGGGTGCTGAAACCCCCATAGGGGGTTGTGCCATCTAAAAATTCCCCGCACCATACACGAGGGTCATTGCCCACACTTTACATGAGGACCATTTACATTACACACGGTTTTTTATTTTATTTATTGGACACAGGGAGATTGAGGGATTCGCCCAGAATCACCGATTAGCTTGCCCCCGCCAAGACTTGAACCAGAGCTGGAGCAGACCAGGTCCGGGACACGAGCGGGCTGCCACACGAACAGGCCGGGAGGGGAGGGGGGGCGAGGGACCCATGTGACCGCCCTGCTCGAACGCTCCCAAACTCCCGTCTCACTTTGAGACCCCAAACTCACTTACTTACTAATGCTCAGAGTATTAGTGGACTCCTGGGTCTCTCTGTACAACTTGGGACCCGGCCCAAACAGGATGTGAGGCCACAACAACACTTTACAGCTGCCAAGTGTTGCCGGGCGGGCCGGCAGAAAACCAATTAAACTACAAAGAGGCAGGGGGAGCATCAAAGCACTGCACCTGAAGCCAGTGTCGTGCCCGAAAATTACATTACTTTCTTATAACAGTTGCTAACTTCCCTGCTTATGAAAACATAAAAGGGGGCACCTAACACCAATTTCACCAGCCCCTCGCTAAAAGCCCGGTTTTACCCTTAGCAGCACTTTTCAAGCAGCAACCGTTCTGTAATTTACAGTGGCGCGCAGTCCCCTCCCACGGTGACGGAGGAATGAAATGAGGCCTGTTACCTGCAAACAACTCCCTTTTTTTTTTTTTTTTTGGCACGGGAGATGATTTATAAGTCCAGTATCACAGGATGTTGAACGTGCTCCTAGCTCTAACCTAGGCTCCCAGGTTCCTCACCCGAGCATTCTTGGGCCCCCTCCAGACTACCCGGGGCATTGCAGAGCGGACAGAGCCGAGCTGAAGCTGGAAATATTTTGCTGCTCGCCACCTAGTCCAGCAATGTCACATCCGCCGCTGCGGAGGGGGACGTGTCTGCGGCTCAGCAACTGATCGCGGTGCCGCTTGAGGTGTGTATTCACTTACTGTTCTAAACCCACTGGTCCCACTGCGGGCAACCCAAGGGGTTTTATGAACACTGCTTGCCTCTGCAAGGTTGTGTTAGCCCATGTGCGTGCAGCCTCGTTTACACATAAGCAGCTGCATTTCTATTCCTAGCTGAAAATAACTGGCAGCAGTGGGACTCGAACCAATGTATTCGGAGACTGGAAATGTAATCCTCTGTCGAACAATCCCCCTCACCTTTGCACGCGGGAGAAGAGCAGCGCAACCTCGCTGCCCGCCCCACATCCCCGCACGTTCCCCCGCACTCCTAGTCGACCAATGCTAGCTTGTGCTGCGGCATCGCTGTAGACCCAGATTGGCACCCGTGAGCCGATGCCCCCCCAAGCCACATACCTGCACCATGTGACTTGCCACCACTGCTGGCGGTACTACCTTGTCCGCAGGAGGGGGGGCCACGACCTCGTGGGCCAAAACATCTTGCCTAGGAAACAATGGGAGGTGAGCGGCACGATATTCGCTGACCGCCCGTCCCTCACGCCGCCACCGGGTAGAGAGAGGGCCGTGGGGCATGCGGTTGGCACTCCTGGTTGGCTGGGGCACCTGCTTGTATAGCCGATGCGTGGGAATACCACGTGACCTCGCTGCCCCCCCACCAAGCGACCACCTGGGCTGCAGGAAGAAGCACCATCGTTGGCCGTGTTCGCTCAGCAGCTGGGGAGCCAGAAATCAATTGCGGAGGAGGGGCCTCGTGACGCTCGCTTGCCCCCCTCCCCTGAAAACTGGCCCACGTGCCCGGGTCCCTGCCGTGGCAAGCGGCGCTGGCCCTGACGATGCCCCTCGCTCCTGCTCTGGCTCCTACCCTGGCCGAGCAGGAAACCCTGCCGGCAGTGAAGGGAGCGTGATGGCTGACTTTCGGCCATCCCCCATGCCCATAACCCCACCGAGCCGCTACGGGGCCGGTTCCCAGACCCACAAGCCCACGTGTCTGGGTCCCCCGCCATTGCAAGCAGCGCCACCACTCGCCCCTGCCGAAACCACTGCCTCCTGCCCTGGCCGAGCTAAAACCCCGCCGGCAGCGAAAGGCCAGAATGGCTGACCTTAGGCCACCCCCCTCGCCCCCGACGCCGGATCCCAGGCGTAGCGGCCGCGTCCCGGCCATGGCCCGGGAGGACACTAGCCGGCCCTGACTTGGGGCGAAGGGAAAGCAGGCCCGAATCCCAAGGGAGCCATCCTACCCCCCCCACCCTGGGCTGGCTGTTGCCTAGCGGATTGCTGAGCTGGGCTGCCGCGCCCAGGATATTGCCCCTGTGATGGGGAAGGGGGGGGGGCGGGAACGCACTCACCCTGTTTAACAGGATCCGGGATCGCAGGAACATCCGAACGGCGTGCAGGATTGCAGCAAAACGGCGTCGGGTAGTGGGAAAGAGGGCGTCCAGTGGGCGGTAAGAGGTATATGTACCTCACCCCCGCCCCCTCTGCCCGGAAGTGACGCGGGACACCGGACCCCCGAGGGTCCCAACCACTGGGAGGCTCCCTCCTGTGCCATCTTGTGGCACTAAGGCGGCCGCCCTCTTAGCGGGTCTCCTTCGTGGACCCCGGGCAGCCTGCAATGTACACTGAGGGGCACGTCGCGTACACATTACACCCCTGTTCAGTTGGGAGTTGTCCAATATGACACTGGGATGCACACCGAGGCCAAGTTAAGCTGATGCGGGTGTGAAACGTGAGTCCTGAGTACATATATAAGATGAAAGGCGACGCCCTCGAGCCCTAGTCCTTGAAACGTCTTTACAAAGACTTAAAACACGATTTCCGTGCATGCACTCCGCACGACGCACAGGTGTGAAAGGTGTGTGTGTTGCACACACGAGATGTGTGCACTTTGTGCAGCAGGGAACAGGTTGCCAAGCCGAGAGTGGTGCACACTCGCCATCTAAGGAACAACGGTTTGGAGGCATGCCCGGCAATGATTTTTACGACTACGGAATGGCTTGTGATACAATTAGAGAGAAAAGTATGGGTGTGTTAGGAATGGAAGAGGACAAGGGAGAGGAAAAAGAGGGTGAAGGAAGGTGAGAGAGAAACAAGAGAAAAAAATCAAATATAGACAGAGGTAATGAGTGAGATAAATGGAAGAATGAGAGAACTAGAGCAGGGTGGAGGTACAGAGAGCCAAGAAATATAGGAAGTGAGAGGAACAGATTCAATTCTTTAAGACTGGTAAATGGTCGTGTGCTACATTTTCCAACAAAATCCTTTAATATTTCCAATTGGTGGTCACTTAATGCAGGAGGAATGTTCATTTGCACGTCGGGCTCCCTGAAGTAAATTGCACCGCTTCCCACCCGATAGTTGACTCGATATAACATTGTACGTTCAAAAATAATTGAGATTTCCTTTTCAAATATAAGAATACTTTTTGGTGTGGGGAATCGCTCTTTTTTGTTTGGCCCATAATAGAGAGCTCACACAAACAACAGCTGCTGTGTGTGCATATTATGTGTAGCGGTTTTCAACAAAGTCGCATGACTACAATGCATCACAGTTACAGTAAGCCCAGCACAGTCAAATGCCAACAAAAGCTAGCAGATTGCAAATCCGCCATCAGCGGTGCATCGTTTCATCCCCTCGATGGCCCCCTCCACAAAGCGGTTCCATTCCATTTCAAAATTGTGGCCCAGGAGGGAGGAGAAAGAAGAGCCAGCCATTGCTCATTCATGCCGGTGTGCATTAAGCCTGTCTCCCAATGGGCGCTCTCTTTCGGACACTTTGTAGAGCAGCCAGAAAGATTAGCTTTAAAGAAAGGTCGATTCTCTATTCCTGGTCGAAAAGTAATAATTAAGTCATAATCGCGTCAAAGAACAGAGTCCACCTTAGCTGACAGGGAGAAACAAGTTTCCATGGTCTGTGAACACCGTTGCAGTATGCTTAGCTTTTAGTTAAACAAGCATTGGCATAGCCAATAGGTCTCGCCTTTGGGGCCTTATAAGTGTTTAGCCAGAGCTATTGACTTTGCCAATGTCTTCAAGCTGTGCTGTAGAGAAGTGTGGCTGCTGTGCGGCATGCTGAAAAGTTATAATAAAAAGTGTCAGAAGCATTTTTGTTACTTTATATATGACCAAGAAGGCATTATGTAAAACTGAACGACCATATTAAAAAAAGTATTTACAATAAAAAATTTCCTCAGTTTTCTTTTGTTCTTGCAATGCTGGCAACTTGTTTCTGCCTATTGCAATGGTTGTTTGTTAAAGCTTTTTTTTTGAGGGGGCATAAACAATCGGAGGGTGAAGGTTGGGAACTAGTACCTGTATTATAACACTAGCAGCGGCCAGACGCTAGGGAGAATCAACAGATGCCAGATTCCGAGAGCAGGCTGAGGTGGTGCTGAGTGATGCTGAGGTGGTAGTGGTGGTGGTGGTGACTGTTGCGGAGACGATGCTGAGGTGATGCTGAATGATACTCAGGTGTTGCTGAGTGATACTGCTGTGGTGCTGAGTGATACTGCTGTGGTGCTGAGTGATATTGTCTTGGCGCTGAGTGATGCTGTGGTGGTGCTGAGTGATATTGTCTTGGCGCTGAGTGATGCTGTGGCGGCGCTGAGTGATGCTGTGGCGGCGCTGAGTGATGCTGTGGTGGCGCTGAGTGATGCTGTGGCGGCCCTGAGTGATGCTGTGGTGGCCCTGAGTGATGCTGTGGTGGCCCTGAGTGATGCTGTGGTGGCGCTGAGCGATGCTGTGGTGGCGCTGAGCGATGCTGTGGTGGCGCTGAGCGATGCTGTGGTGGCGCTGAGCGATGCTGTGGTGGTGCTGAGCGATGCTGTGGTGGTGCTGAGCGATGCTGTGGTGGTGCTGAGTCATCCTGTGGTGGTGCTGAGTCATCCTGTGGTGGTGCTGAGTCATCCTGTGGTGGTGCTGAGTCATCCTGTGGTGGTGCTGAGTGATGCAGTGTTGGCCCTGAGTGATGATGTGGTGTCGCTGAGTAAAGCTATGGTGGTGCTGAGTGATGCTGTGGTTGCGCGGAGTGATGTTGTGGTGGCGCTGAGTGATGCTGTTGTGGCGCTAAGTGATGCTGTGGTTGTGCTGAGTAATGCTGTGGTTGTGCTGAGTGATGCTGTTGTTGCACTGAGTGATGCTGTGGTTGCACTGAGTGATGCTGTGATGGCGTTGAGTAATGCTGTGATGGCGTTGAGAGATGTTGTGTTGGTGCTGAGTGATGCTGTGCTGGCTCTGATTGATGCTGTGCTGGCTCTGATTGATGCTGTGGTTGCGCTGAGTGATGCTGTGGTGTTGCCGAGTGAGAGATAGAGTGAAGATATAATGCCCAATTAGAGAGGGTGGTGAGAGAGAAAGAGAGAGAAAGGGTGTACATAGAATAAAGAGTGGAGCGGGATAGAGAGAGAGAAAGAAGGGGAGAGAGAGTGAATGAAGGAGTTTGAAAGAGAAACAGATAAAGGGGTGAGAGAGAATGAAAGGCTAAAAAAGATAGAGAGGGAGAGTTAATTAAGTAGAGAGAGAATTAGAGAGGGGAGAGAGAGAGAGAGAAGGAGAGAGACAATAAGAGTGGGGTGTGTGGAGTTTAAATAGAGTGAAGAAGTGATGCGGAAAAAGTAACCTTAAATATAGCTTTGTGCTTTGCGCGAATAAATATTTTTAAAAAAAACAGTGAGAGACAAAAATACTGGTAATTAGGCTGTGACTCCCAATATAAAACAAATAGCGATATAAGGTGAAATCAACCCACCGAAGCAATATTTCTAACTAGACAAAAAAAGCTTGCATTTCAATGCTAATCGCTGTTGTTTTTCATGTGACTGTAGTCCAGGGCCCTCAGTTGGTAATGTGAGCTGCTGCTGCGATTGAAACATCAGAGTCCAGAGAGTTAATGAGCCATGACGAGGAAATGAGGAAGAGATAGGAAACCCAGATGCCAGCTGCGCGTGCACGCCATTGTGAACTCAAGCTGGTCGCCAGCCGAAAGCCAGTGTTTCCACTTCCAAAACCCACTTACTAAAACTCTCGGCCAGACCAGCGCAAGCGCTGGTGCAGGCCGAGACCTAAGAAATGCCTCCATTCATGAAATGCATCTCTATGGCTATCAAATATTTTTCTGCATGTGTGTAATTTTGCTTCACTGGATTCAGTTTTCTTGACATATAGGCTACCGGATGCGAGTGACTGTTTTTCTCATCTCCGAGACAGAATTGCACTGGCTGCTTCCTCAGACGCATCTACTTTCACTATGAAAGATGGATTGGACCAATATACGTGCTGATGTAAAAGCTTTATTTCATTACAGACAGGCATAATCTGCTTCTTTTGACCTCTGGAATGAGACAGTTTTCAACAGCAGATGTGAAATTGGGGCTATGAGTTACGTCGCCACTGTTTTTGAGGGAGGCCCCTGAAATAAGTGTCAACAAGAAGAGTTTGTGTTTTCTCTCGGCTGCTACTCGAGGTGTTTATCTGTTGGTCCCCCAATTCACTCTGCCCCAAATGCAGTCAATAGGTCGAGTGTTTTCCCCATGTCCTTAAAGCGGCCCAGCTCTGTTTGTGTACCTTTAATTCCAGGCAGCACCATGTTACTACTTAAAGCTGTTGATTCTGAGGCCACGTGCATGTCTTCCCTGGCCCTTGTGGTGGATTCTTGAAATTGTTATTTATGAATTTTACATCTATGTAATACAAGTGTATGAATGTGTAAATACTTTATAAATATGTGGTTTAACTAAATGCTCACCTCACTATTCATTGACAAGAGACGTGGCTCGAAAGTTGCACTGTAATAGGTTGTTAAACAAACTGCTTTATCACGAGTAAAATAAGTACGATATTACACCATCTTCTGTTTGCGAAAATTGTTTATCCAATGTATGTACCAAACAGGGTAAGATAAATATAAAAGGCAGTATTCATGATAAATCTCAGAATAGTTTCATTACGTCGGGTGAATACATCACCACATACATTTTGCATTGAATATGGCTGGACACTACGCCATTTATTTATTAACAAGTTTTAGAAAGCGTCACTATCATATAATTAAAGCCACACTGTTTTAATTCGCAAAGTTATTGCACTGCAAAGAGAATTTTTGCAAAAACGTCCCAGTCCACCCACCTTATGAATATTGAAGCAGGAGTGGGAGTGAGACTTCTTGTGAAAACTAGTGAATGATGGCACAGTGCGCTGTATGGGACAGCACATCCCTACCCAATATTTGCATTCGCATTGTGCCTGCATTGTGACCCTTAAAGGGGCAGGAGTCACAATGCCACACACAGCATCACATTGTGAATGTGACACTGGGAAGTGCATGCAGTGGTCTGTACGGCCACATCCCGCACCTCCCTGTGCCTAATTGTTGAATTTTGACAACTTACACTTTGGGAATGGTTACCGCCTACACCCTCGGCAGTTGTTTTGGGCATTCTTTTGTAAATCGCAAGGCTTGAGAAACACCCCTATCCACCCCTTTCCCTTGCAGTTCACAAGGGATCGCAATGCTTGCACTGCAATTTGTAACACCTGTAAAAAAGTGCACCGCACCTTTGTGCATTGCATACTCATAATTAGCACTTGCAAAGTTACTTGCGCTGACTTTCCAAGTCCTACACCTTCCTGCCTTGGTAGAGCCATTTGTGGGAGTCTACAACTAGACACACCCAAGACAGAGTTATTGATGTTTGGTGGTGAAACCTCTACCTGCCCTCCATAGCCCTTAGTCACATACAGGTCTATATAGCGAAGGATCTAGTTTTACATATTTACTGGGTGTTCTTTGGTAGGTAAATTCTTCTTCTCACTGTAAATCTTTCCAATGCATTTAGCATTTTTTTATGCGCCTGATAAAATGTATTTACTTAACAACTTTGTATATTACCTATACCTGTCCCCTTGCGGCCATTTTAAAATAATTAGTTTAGGACGTTTCCTGTGCTGCAAGGGTCCCCTCATAGTGGACGTTGGCAAGTCAGTGATAGTTCAGCCTGCTCCTTAAGTAATCAATTTAGGAGTTTGGGTGGTGCAGTGGAACTGCCACTTCCTGATTGGAAGATCGCCTGTAATCAATCCTAACATTTAATTGTGCTTTCACTATAGTCACGTTCTGTATTGTGGACTTCCTGCTATGCAACGGTGTCACCTAAAACAGATTCAGAATGTTGTAGTGAAGGCACTGTTGCACTTTTTTTTTTAAATGGCGTTTCTTGCATGAAAACAGAAAATTAATTTAAGGAAATAGTGTCATCATATTGATGTACAGCACGGACAGTCATGAATGTATTTATTGTATAGTTAAAACCATTACAAGTGTATCAGTGTTCAAAAGTTAATATGGGCAAATGATAACATCAGAATACGCAAAGATTGTCCTCTATAGCTCATAAAAAATGGCAATTTCTTAAATGATAAATAATTCAATCGTATTGCTTTATTAACCTTCCTGCTTCCTCAAATTTGCTTGAAAATGCACCATTTATCCACTCTTTTTTCAAACTTTTCTCGGGGGGAGAACCCCCTCAAGCCCCCCCGTAGGTTGTTCGAGCTCGCTCGCCGCAGTGCAGTATAGCAATAATTTTACGCCTCACCACTTTAAAATGTCACCAGCCGCCACTGTCAAGCAGTTGGTTTCTCTTGCATACAGTGGCGTAGCTAGCCCTTTAGCCGACCGTGGCGGTCCCTGCGTTTGACGCCCGTGCCCGCATTGAAGAGCGGGGGGGTGCTGACGAGATTGCGCTGATTGCTGCCCTGCGACGGTGCATTGGGCGGGGGGTGTGGGGCAGGGGCATAACACAGGCCCCCGCAGCCCCCACAGTGCAGAGGGCCCCGAGCTGCAGGGAGCCCCAGATTAAATCCATAGCGGGCCCCTCTGTGTACCTTGCAAGGGGGCCCCTTCAACTTTCGTTACGCCACTGGTGTGGGGTGTGGAGATTGCCGCCCCTAGACGGCAGATAAGAGTGGGAGGAGACCGCCCCCAAAACTCGTGCATCCCCCCACCCGCCTGGCTATGCCACTGCTTGCATAAGTTGCAAAGCACTTGTAACCCATAGTTCTAGCGAGAGTTATGAGTGCCACATGAGAAAACAACTATTCAGCTTCACCCACCCCTTATCATCGAGCCACAGCAATAGTACACTCTGAGCAGAAGTTTTCAGTTGGCAATGCAAATATAGTGACATCTATATTCTGACTAATCCCTCTTAGACCCAAATAAATCTAAAGCAGGTTTTCTAGGTTGCGTTATGAAATAATTCATGCTCGACAGTAAAACTGCTCACTGAACAAGAGCCTTAAATCTGCAAACTATTGGTTAATAGAATGAAATAAGGATAAGACATGCATTTGCTCCCTCGCTCCCAAGGCTCTCCCCCGCTCTCCTGCAATACATCATCCCAGGAACTGGTGGACGCGCTGCAGCAAGTACGACACTCACGCTCGCTCTCTCTTCAGAGCGCGCCGCTTTCCAAATTTAGCTGACTGCAGTAAAAGAGGACAGGAAATGGCAGGCTTAAGATAGCCATTAATCTGTTCTTTCATGTTTATGCCCCAGAAAAAAAACATTTTCCATCTCACTCTGCTTTTAACCCTCCCCCACCAAGATGATTTTCTAATAAAAGATGCATCAAGATTAAGAACGTGTGTATTTTTCTGAGTATTGTTTACATTCCAATACAGATTGTAAACTGTACTTTACATACTATTTAAAGAAGCATACTTTCCTTTCAAAACACAGACAAGCAACATACGTGTCTGTTTTACTAGAGCAAGCCAGAGCGTCAAAATACCCCCATATAACCCCGTAGAAGAGACTGCCCTGCTCAGCAGGCAAAGTGCAGTGCAACCCTCAAGCCAATTTTGTATAAAATGAAATCCAGCAGTTACACGAGATAACGCGAGAGCAACAACAATTTCACAAAGTACTACATACAAAGCTGATGGTGGCTATCACTATGCTACCTAACACCAGGAAGTGCCACACAATCACAGCACCGTACACAACACAGTTCACCAATTTCAGATAATTGGCTATCAGGGTCAGACTGGGAAACCAAAAGAAGTCCTGAAAAAAAGACTCAAACCAGCCCGCTCCCTTCATCTCCTCGTGCAAATCTCTCTCTGTCCACCCACCCACCCATCCATTCATTCTCTCTCTCTCTCTTCAGCCTCTCTGATCACATTTTGTCTAATTTCCTACTCCCTCCCTCTTTTTTTCTCTCTCTCTCTAAACTCCCGCTGCAAGTTACCTCGGGGAGCTGGGGAAAGTGACAGAGGCACCACCAGCAGCCCCCTGCCGTAAATATCATTCTCCAAGGGGTCCAACCCATTGGGGAAATGCCCGGTGGAATAAAAGGCCTGTCTTGTCCTAGAAAAATCCAAACAACACTTACTACCGAGCAAAATATATTACAGCACACTGCTGCCCTTCATCTAGGTTTCGCACCATGCAAATACCACAAGCATGCATATCTATTTCCGTACAAATGTATTTATAATTTGCTCCCACAAAAAATGTTGGAGAGACCTTGGAACACCAGGATTCACAACAAGTAACAGGAAATTCATATAATTCACAAAGTATTGCCACCTCAATAGCATATGCTACTCACAGCACCAACATCAATTTTAGGACCTTTTAGCACAAGTTTGCTTAAACATGCCACATCGTCGCATGCACAACCTTGAATCTTAGGTATATAATATTGAGGACAGGTTTCTTCAAGTAGGCCACTTAAAAAAACCTCCATGCATTCGAAATGAAAAAACGGCAAATTCCTTCATATCACTCAACAATGCTAGTGGTGTGTAAAGCTGCAAAGTACTTTTTTTAAGAGCTTCGCATAACTCTTGGGAGTTCTACAATGGTCATAAAGTACTACAGAGGTGAATTTTCACATAAAAATTGGGACTTTCAAGCCCTTTTTGAACTGTTATAAGACCTCCAATGTCCATCTAGTTTCAACGTCATGAGGAAGATGGTTTTAAAGTTAACTCATCAGAAAATGGCAAATCCCTTTTCAGTGCAAAATTGCACTCACAAAGAAATATTGGCAGTTGGTGGAGAAAAAGTACAGTGGGAAATTCTGCGAACCACAGGTAGCCCAATAATATTGATCCACAAAAGATTTCGTTTGAATAATAAAATATGTACACACTCATAATCGGTACACATAGCACACTTCAAAGATCCTTGAGGGGGATGAACCATGTTTTAGTTTCACATTAACAAATGCAAATTATTATTAATAAGATTTTGGACTAACCAATATTTACTATTGAGACCCAGACAAACACAACCTGTCGCTAAAAATCCTTGGAGCATATGCAATCTGCCCTAAACTCTGATGGGGCTATGGTGCCAAACAAACGCTAAATGCCTTTTTGGGTGAAGACGAGTATATCTGAGTGCAAGGAACATCCCACTGACCATGTTGTATCAGCAAAGTCTCACTGGTCTTTAAAATTCTGGAAAAGCAACAGAAAGCCTGTGAGGAGGACTCTGTCCTGAGCGGAAGAGTGCTAGCACTTTGAAGTTTGACTGAGCTTTGGGTGCCACTGCTGAACAGTGTTGTTATAACCACAGTATTCAACACATGCCAGGCACTGCTAACCCATCACAGATACTAAACGCGGGTTGTCCTGGGCATCAAATGCTGTCTGGGCCAATATACTCCTTACTCGCGGAAGCAGTTGAGGCTTCTGCTGCTCCATCCCATGCCAGAACCAGAAGTGCACTAGAGTCAGATGGCAAACTCCACACTCACTTTAACCCTATTTGCCTTCTTCAGAAGCAAATCATTTTTGCTGGCTTTTCTTTCCTTTTATTTTATTCAAACAAGGCAATTCTCTCATTTAAGAAGGGAAAGTCATGTAAGTTGTGGCAAACAAACTACTTCAGTCAGACTGAGCCCCCCAATCAGAGTTTAAACTTTTCACGGCCCATCACAAGTTGGGCAGCTCTGTGCCAGGTGTGCTGTGACAGAGTTACCAGTGCCAGGGGCAGTGGTAATTCCAGTGGGAGAGGGCTTATGGAGGCAGAGACTCCAAGTTATGTGGGTTTGGGGAATAAGATGAAGGAATTGTGTGTTCCTCACTGATTCTCGCTTGTTTTACCCGATATTTCACCCAGAAACTCTGGCTGCTTTTAGCAGATACACTCTAAATAATCCTGATTTTCATGCAGCTCTTCAACTTTCCACGGGGCCAGTAATTAATGTAGCTACTGGCCCTATTGGGATTAGCGGACACTTGAAATGAGGTCCTTCCTCTTTAATAAATTCTTTCATTTGCCCAGCGCTTCTCCTCAGTTGTCCTCTAAATGCCATGGCCCTCAGTGCCACCCTTATCATCACTCTGCTGCCCTTAGAAATATTACTCCGATTTGAGCCAAGGCCCTTGTTTATTAGAATAGATGCAAGCTCTCCCAGTGATCCATAATTTCTAAAGGAAAAAAGCTATGCATATAATGAACCAGGGAACCAAATTATAGTTAGCGTTATCCTCAATTATGCGGAACATGAACTAGGGAACCAAATGATAGAGGCTATCCTCAATTATGTAGAAGATGAACCAGGGACCCAAATCCTAGTTAGTGGTTGTTAGAAGGTGGTTCTGACACTCTGGGCCGCCCGGATTTTTCGCTTTTTGAGCACCTATTTGTTGAGCTTTTACTGTGGGAGAGCCTCATAAGTTGGGACTCGCCCACAGTGAACTCATGATGAAAGAGACTACGTGTGGATTTTACTGGTGTCCCCCTAGCTTGACTAGGCCGCTGCGCAGCAGCTGGAGTAAGGGGCACTGGGCGGGTTACATGCAGGCACATGTGTACATGCGTGTGCACATGTGTAGGGGCTGCGCAGGGGAGATTCCTGGCGTGCGCAGCCCAGGAGCAGATACAAAGTGAATGGTGTGGCAGGACGTATGCAGAATTGGGTGGTGACATGGAATAGGCTTTATACACTGGGAAGAAACATGCCAGGGAAAGTCAGTGTGTTTTACTGTGTTTTTCACTTCATTATTCCCCTATGGAGAAGTGGAGCCCATGGGCTAGTGTCACTTTCCTAAGGCCTACAAATTCCAGACATGCACTAAAGTCCACTGTAACGGATGTGAGAAGAAGTATTCTGCAGAGTCCAGAGTCATATTTGTACTGCTTTTGGGTCATCCATAAATGTTATACTTCTCTGAGTCAGCTCATAACCAGGGCCTGGCTGGGGGCTGACCCCAGCAGCCTGGATTGATAACCTTCCCTCCGAGGAGAGAAGCTGGGTGGAGCTGCAGGCTAATCCATCAGCAGCTGTCACTGGGTGCCAGGCACCAAGCTGCACGAAGGGGAGGCAGCTCTGGGGGGAAGGGGCTTTCAGAGACCATGTGGCAGGAGACCCTGGACGACGCCATCTTGAACCAACCCAGAGGCCTGGGCAGGAAGGAGGGAGCAGGGGCAGAGAAGTGATGTGTCGCTGTGTGATAGGGCAAACAGAGACTTCCTGCCAGCCCCCTCCCCAACTTCTTAAAAGAACTCGCACAGGAAGAGGAGCTCTCTCTGGGGTGTGGTCTGCTGAGGCAGAGGGTGCTGGAGCCTGGCGCAATGGGTAGTTGGAAGGAGGAACCCCTTGACTGCCCCCAGGATCCTGAAACAGCGCCAGGAGGAGAGTCCAAGACCAGTGCGCAGAAGCAGGGGCCTCTGCGCAGGGAGAAGAGAGGCCCAGGAGGAGAGCCAGGCGAAAGGCTGGCGCAGGGAGCCAGTGAAAACAGCTCCCTGCTGAAGTTCACCCTCTTGGAGGCGAAGAGGGCAGCGACAAGTGCTCCAGATGGGTAGAGCTGGCCATCAGGAGCGAAAGGAGGCCAGAATGGTGCAAATCGGCAGCCTAGGGGCCGAGATATGCTCCCCAGAAGGTAGGCGACCTTTGACCCCGCAGGGGACCGACGACGAAGCGCGTGGGGCTCCGCCGCCGGTCACAATTATGCCCCCGGGGAGGGTCAGGTCCTGGGGGCTGCCCCCAACAGAAGTAAAGGCGGGGAGCGCCGTAGCGCTCCCCGTGAAGAATGGGCCCCCCCAGGGTGCCAGGAGCCCACCTTGGCCCCTGCCGATAATGAAGCCGGGGAGCGCCGGTGCGCTCCCCTTGAAGAGTTGCAGGGGGGAGGGGCCCGGGATCCCAACTCCGGGCCCCGTGTGTGGAAGGAGGCGGGGGAGCGCCGTCACGCCCCCGCGAAGGTGAAAGTCAGGGGAGCGCCGTCGCGCCCCCGCAAAAATTTGCCCAGGGGCCCGGGACCCCATCCCCGGGCCCCGAAGAAGTAAAGTCGGGGAGCGCCATCGCGCTCCCCGTGAAGATGTGCCCAGGGGCCCGGGACCCCATCCCCAGGCCCCGAAGAAGAGAGAAGTCGGGGGGTGCCATCGCGCCCCCCGTGAAGAGGAGAGGAGGGGCCCGGGACCCCATCCCCGGGCCCCATAAGTGCAGGAAGGAGGAGGGGGAGTGCCGTCGCACTCCCCCCAAGGTCCGGCGAGACCCGCAGGACAAGCGCGAGCCTCCGTGTCTGCCCGCCAGAGCGGGCAGACCAGAATGCACACGCTGGCTCGCGCGGCCGCACACAAGGGTGCGGGCCGGGAGGGAGCCGGCAGGGGCAGTCGGGGGTGGGCTCCCCGGGCTGCCCCCAGCAGTCTGCCAGCATGGGGTGCCCGGGTGGGACCGAGCCCCCGCAAGGAAGAGAGGAGCGGCCGGGGGTGGGCTCCCCAGGCCGCGGAAACCACTCACCGGCAGCTCGGGGTCCGGGTGGGACCGGACCTCCACCGATGTCCTGGAGCGGCCGGGGGTGGGCTCCACGAGCCACGGAAGCCCTCACCGGAGGCACGGGGTCCGGGTGGGACCGGACCCCCAAAGATGACGAAAAGCACCAGGAAGGACAGGGCGGCTCTCCCCGGAGCAGCGGGGGAGCCGCTGCTCCAGTATGCAAAAGTACCCATAATGCCTTGCAGGCCAGGACCAGCCTGCAAGGGCAAAACAATGTTTTTCTCTGCTGGTGGTGGCCCCAGGAGAACGGGGTCACCACCACACGGGTGCAAAGGTGCCGGGGGAGCTGCTGGAGAAGCACAGTCTCCCCCCAGCACGAAGAGGAGTCCCTCCCTAAGTCTCCTGGGGACTTGAAAAGGATAACCCCTCAAGGGCTCAGCCAGCATTTAACTCCTCTTGGGCTGGAACTTTTGTTCTACAGCTGGAGGAGGCTTGAAAAGTGCACCAAGGGATGAAGAGCTGAGTTGGGGATGTCTGGGGAAGGGCATCCCCTAGAGGTGAAGAGGTAGAATTGCACCTGTAGTGCATTTACTAAAGTTATTTCTTTTAGAGGGACTGAAGGTCACGTGCAATGTGAAGTACTGGTGTAAGGTGATGTCATAAGCAAAGTGGGGTTATGTTGCCAGACATTCCTGCTAGGGTGTCTGGCTGTATATGCGTAATCCTTTTATTTTTTCTGTGACTCCTTTAGGGGCTGTAATTGCAATGCATTCTAATGATCCACAAAGGTGATGAGTACTGTCATTCTAAAGTGATGCTTTAACATGTATTCTTGCTGCTGCGCTTAGGTGAAGGAGACTGTTAGCCCTGAAGATGTAAGGGTGCATACTGTATGGACAATATGAGATGCTCAGTCAGGGTTGTGTGTCACCAGGGCAGGTGCACCTATTTTTAATGCTCGTTGAGATAATGAGGTGGGTCGCCACTGGGATGGTGCCAGTGCGCAGGGCCCGCGCTCCAGGTTATGTTCAACACACTGCATTAGGTGGCAAGATGATGTGCATACATGGGAGTGGTGGTACTAGACCCCACCCCCCTTTGGGAAGGGGTGGAAATGTTATGCAATGTCACAAAGTAATTCCAACAGCTTATGTATATTTGTAAATTGTTGCATAGTATTAAGTAGTGTGTGTATTTAATAAATGTACTCTTACTTTTATAAAGCAAAGTACAGACTGGACAATCAATTATTGAGTGTTATTACTGCGCACCTGTAATGGCGATTACTAGCCCACACCACCTCCCTTGAGTAAGCCTCAGACTGCTCTGCAACGCTACCCTCAGAGTCAGGCGCTACAAGTGGGTGTTTGGTTCCCAGTGAAGGACAAATGTAGTCATGTTATTTGTGCAGGCCTCACAGATACTGCCTCGTTTTCCAACAGTGGTGATCCTCAATTTTTGGTTGAGAAGTAGAACAGTTTTAATGGGCTTACAAGAATTAATGCTGCAGTACAAATGGCGAGTATGCCAGCCAGAGCTGGCAAAGAATGATTCATATACCCAAACTGGCAAGCAGTTCCATCATGACCTTTGTATGTAGAGGAAATGTAAAATACCTCACCAATAGGACACTGACAAAGTGGTATCTGTTGCAGTCTAGGAGCCCTGAAGCGAAGCAGAGAAAGTGCAGCAGAACTGCCTGTTTACCTTTAGTATTCAGGGTGTCATTTGCGCTTGAATTAGATTACAAGATGTGTGGGAAATAAACTCTTATTAGGGTAATTTTCTAGATCACATTTCAGCAGGAGATGCCTCTCGGAAAGGGGCAACTCATCCAGTAACTGTTACACAAATATCTTAATGTGAATGCAATGCCTCATACCCACGGCCGTTGGAATTATGCGGCAGGGGAGGATCAAATTATATGGCCTAGTTGATTAATTATGCATCATTAACAGCCAGATTATTTGGTGCAATGCAGCATTTTTTGTCATTTCCACGCATTAACACTGTTTGAACAAAGGTTTTGCCTCATTACAATCAGTTTAACACCCACAAACAGCAATAAGCACCTGAATGACCTTTTACTGCGTGTAATGCGTGACGTTACATTAATAGTAACTTTTGATCCACTTGAGCTAGAAACAATTTTTTTGTTGTTGTTAAAAATTGGCAAATTATGCAGTAGATGATGGATTTTGTGGCAAGGGCAGCATATCGATAATTATGCAGAAAATGCAGCAGCTACAGATTCGCCTAACTCCAGGGATCCTGTTCATAGCCCAGAGGTAAACTCAGAAAGATGCAGCAATACCACACATGATAAAGAGTAAACCCTCTGGGATCGGTATTTACCACACCAGAAAGTGGGCAACTCATAACGAGGCCAGCGATGCACAGAAATCCTCGAAAGCTGCTGACATTACAGCGCCGTCAAGTCCTTGGAACCACTCCGTGACATGGCAAACTTGCACAACAAAAAGGAATAAAATGAAAGGTTTAGCGAGAGTAGCTTCAGCTTTCATTAAAAGGCCTATGCAACTCCCGCCCAAACAGGAAGGGACTAGGAGTAATGACCAATTACAGCAGCAGTCGAGGGCACAAATCAAAGCATTTATCTCAACTGTGAAACAAAAAAAGAAGATCTGTCTATGGCAGAGATACCCAGATTCCCAGTGTTCAAGCTGGGGCTGTAGTTAATCTGGTGTCGTTTTTCTAAGCATTTGACATTTATGACATTCTCCATGTATGTGTTTAAAAAAGTCCTAGCTGTTTAGAAGAGTGCAAATAAAATAATAATACTCAAGTTAGAATCAACAATGCCAACAATAATAGCAATAATAAGATGCATACTATTAGCTTTATAGATCGCTTCATAGCACACGTCTTCCACTTCTAAGCGCTGTAATGTCACAGGTGTTAATTTCAGACAAATTACCGGTGCACAGTTTCCAGACCTAGGAAGGAGCTGGCCTTGTGGGATTGAAACTCAAGCTCCAGACATCAGCAGGTGTCAGAGCCAGCGTCTACGGGGCATGTTAACAACCTTTGTCTAGGCATCAATCACAATTACACCTGGAACTTTTATAATGTTTCACTGGGAAGTTCACAGACCTTTCATGAACGAAAATAGAAAATCGGTGAAGTACCAAACTCTGTGCAGCCCTGAGCTTATAAATTGAATGCACATTACCTCCGACGTGCGTTCCGATCCTTTACTGTTCAACGTTTCAACCCAGACATAACATTTTAAAATTAAACTATAGCGCTGTGAGATGTGTAGTGAGTGGCGAAATTTAGAATCCATAATCATCATTTCAGGTAAGCTTAAAGTCTTTATTTCTATCACATCCGTTTACTTCATGGTGAACTGTTTTGACACAGAATGAGACTTCAGAAAGCACATATGTAACCGTAAAAACGTACAGGGCCGCACTGCCCATAGTGGGCACCGGGCATTTCCCCGGCGGGCCGGAGGGGTGGGAGCTGATTTTGTGCCCGTGGGGGTCGGTTTTATCACTGGGGCTGGTTTTGAAGCTGTGCTGCAATATCGACACCTGTACCAAAAGTGGGAGCGTTGCTTCTTGCTAGCTGGGATGAGAGCATGAAATCGCCTACTTTTTAATGCAACAAATAATCGAATGACTGAATGACAGTGGCTCTAAGGAAATGGCGAGGAATGGATTACTTAATTCTTCCGGATCTGTATACTTTTACCTACTACATCATCTCATCCTATCGTGAGCAGCCAATGGGACAGAGTGGCCCGACAAATTTGGTGATGTCAAGGGATGTAAACCTGGAATCGATAGAGTATAATTACCTACATTTTGAACTAAGGAGCGTCTCCCCCTCTACCCATCTTGCGGTACAGAGACTGACGATTGGGACTTCCAGGAATAACGCAAACTGTGACAAAATACTGTGATCTGCTGCCAGCTGGTATGCCAGCATAGTGGAACCTTTTCGGCTGAAAGGGTTCGCGTCAGAGCAGCTGTGGCATTGGCGCTGCAGTGCCGACAGAGGCAGACGATTCTGTCCATGAACTGAAATTGGCCATTTGGAATTTACTGAACTTTCCTAATAGGGTTGGTATGAGAGACTACTGATTTCCCTACTAATTCACCTTCCTTAGGATAAAATCCCCTTCAGCCGAGAAAGATAGTTTCTTCAAATCTGGATCACGCAGAGTTTGAAAATGCTTATTAAATCTGATCTATTTTAAATTTAGGTTGTATGCTAATTATTTGAATCTAAATAGAAATACAAATAAAGATAAATCACTCTGCTGATTCTGTTTCATTATTTGTTTGTGGCTAAGCTCAATTTGATTTGGTGGTTAACTGAACTAGAGGTGGGATTACTTGGGAGTTCATACCCAATATTGAATGATAACAATTATCTTATTCCAGGTGCTCATAAAATAATTGTTCATCCTCTAAGTATTCTGGTCCTTTTTAGCACAGAACAAGATCCATTGGAGAACCTAAAAGATTCGGTATGGTAGCTAAGGTTAATTAGGGATAGGAGAAAAATACAGCTACAACAGTTTTTCTGTTAGCAGAGGATGGTTTACTGTCTGACAAAACTGGGATATAAGGGGGATGCATATTGAGGTCGCTATAGGTTTTCCCAAGCCCAAAGTTCAGTGACATTTGACCGAGTACCAGTTTTGAAGATGACGAGACAAGTGGTGTGAGTATCAATAGGGCTGTATAATATTATTGTTTAAATGGGTTTCAAACGAGAATTGGTAGACAAATGTTTTTGTGTTTCCTGTAGAATAGAGTATTGTTGTGTTGAATTTGATATCAGGTCCGAAGTGGCCTAAGATCCCTGGATCTACACCTAAGGGTGGTCTTAGTGTGGCATACACTTGCTAAGTTTATCTGCAGTTTCAAAGGTGCTGAAAGTGAGACGTCATCGGCAGTACCACCAGAGAAGGGAACTTTGTGATGGTGTGAAAGATTAAAATCATTGGGATTTTTCTCACGTGCACAGAGATTAATCGTAAGGATTTTCAGGTAAAGTTGGCCGAGATTTTGCTTAGGTTGGATGAATAAATTCTGGTTGTATGGAGATCTATAATTTCTTTTAGTGGAGCAGACAAGAAATTATTTGTGTTTAGCTGACTGTTTGAGATCAGAATTTGGATACGTTGGATTGTAAAGGAGGGGTCAGTTGCTGCAAGAAGTTGGCCTGACGTCAAAAGAGTGTTGCACTGCAATAGGACAGTTGGTGTAGAGAGCTGCGCAGTGATTGGGAGCTAGAACAATAATAAGGAAGTGTATTTCTTCAGAAATACGAGTGAAATAATTGTAAAGGACATTAAAATATTTTATTCGGAATCATGAATATTTTAAAGAGCTTAAAAACATCGAAACATGGAGATGTGCCTGTACCTACTAGAGAAGGAGTACCAACAGCACCTGAAGGCACGCCTGCTTTATATATGACTTTAGAGAAAGGATATCATACATGAACTTGGTTAGAGAATTGGATGAACTATCCTGAGAAAGATGGACCTTTAGCTTTTCCTCAATATGGTACCTTTAATGTATGAATTCTTGAAAATTTAAGGAGACAGATGAATGATATTAAGCCACCACCAAGACCTATGCAATTTGAAGCTCTTGGAGAATGGGTACATGTCACTCATCAGAAAGAGAAATACCAGGGAAGATATTAGAACACTTTCAATATATATGTAGAGGCTAAGTTGGATGCTCAACGAAAAATGAGAAGAAGGGATATTGCAGAGGGAGAGCGAATGTATTCCGTAGTAGTTGCAGAAAAGAGTGAGGGAGAAAAATGCAAAGAAAAGGAGAAACTTCTTGAAAACTCAAGCGTTCATTTTAACTGATGAGAGTGGTGATGAGATCGATGATCAATTTTTGAGTGAATTAGTGATGAATGGACCTCCACCATATAACGAAGAACAGTCACAGACAAGGTCAAATCCATTTGTGGGCATTCAACCAGATGCACCCACATTGCCAAATAGATTAAATCCTGTAAATCCTTTCTTGATTGAAGAGCAAACGCCCAGAGGACTATGATTTAATAACATCATGATACCAAATGCTCCAGGTGCTCTTTCAGTTCCAGTAACCATAGGACCTGTGGTTCCTTTGTATCAATCAGGTACAGGAGGACCGCAAGTCCCTGCTTTTACTGTTTCCACAGGATTGGGGGGAGCAAATACCGTTTCACAGGAATTGAGTAGAGATCAAATAAATTCCAATTGAACATTCCCGAATGTAAATACATCACAACAAGGGAATGAATCAGGAGTTAGTGCAGGGACCATTCAGACTACTGTATCCCATAATCAAGTGGGACCAACCCCATTATCTAGTATTGCAGAGGTAATCACGGAAACTCCTTATTGAGGACCACAGGCTATGGCAGGGAAATCTTTACAAATGGGAGATCGAGGTACAGAAACCCGTGTCACTCCATGGGTGGAGGGAGCCAGTAGGGGATCACAAGAGAGTGTATTAAATCAAACAGTAGGGCCTACCTCACAGGAACTCGATGATTGGATTATGGATATAGCTTCGTCTACTTTTGATAAGGGTGTGGAAGAACAGGGAACTTCTGGGATGTGAAATTTAAGTGAAAACCCACTTGATGTAGCTAAACTTAAGGTGCAATTGGAAGAAATGATTTTAGGAACCATTAGTCCTGGAAGGATTGTTAGTTATCGGAATGATGAATTATTGTTTGTATGTAAGGATATCACCAGGAGAGCTAGAAATACTCATGAGAAATTGGCTGAGGTTGCCCTGAAATATGGGGTGGACATACCGAAATCAAAAATATTACAAAAACGTATTGATGGGATTTCAGTGACAAAGATCTTGAGAGTCTAAAACCATCAGAAAAAAGATTACAGATAAAGAGTTACTGTCAACACTTAGGAAATAGGGTGAGTTAGAAAGATGGGAAGGCACATGGGCTAAAAGGAAGGAAACCAAAAAGGCGACTGTGCCGATGTATCCAATGTTTGAAGGGGAAACTGAAAATACAGAAACAAAAATATTTCCGATGAGGGAAGTGCCAGAAGGAGGGTATGTTCATGTTCCATGCACTAGACCAGATATATTATCCTTTACAAATGATTTCCCAAAATTGAGAGAAAAACCAGTTGAAAGGTATAGACCAGTTGAGCGATTTGTGAAGGTTTCAAAGGTTTTATGAAAAGATTTAGATACCTTGTTTGACATTGTGGTCCCAAGTGATCTATGGACTGAATGTAAGATTGCAGTAGATTGGCCAGGAACAGAGCCTGCGAGAGATTGGAAGACTGGTGCACTATCACCTGAAGTAAAGAAAAAATACAACCGGATCATTACTTATTTAAAGGGAAAAATGTCTCCAAAGGAAACTGATTGGATAAAGATTGACAGGACAACACAAGAATTGAAAGAGACAGTGCATGCCTACTATGAGAATCTTTTGCAGGCCTTTAAGCAATAAAGTGGAATGGAAAACGTATCAGGGAAAGATGTGGGACATTTTGTATAGTGATTTGTGTATGGATTAAGACCCGAAATAAGTGCAATGATACAGCAGCATTTGATTTGTTCGCAAAGCAAACCCATAGATGAGATTCTTCTGTATGAAAAATATTGCGGAGATGAAGTGGATTCCAAGCATAAGAGAATGAAGGAAAAGTTGATGTTGGCTCAGATGAAGGCAGCAAAGAAAGGTTTTTTTTTTTTTTTTGAGTTTAAAATTCTTTATTGTGATTTCAAGGTACAATCCACATACATACATAATTATATCCCATAGACAACCAGTAATAGTGGACCTTGCAGTTTCCAGGCAAGGAGAAGTTATGATCGCAACCGCCCCTTGAAAATGGTATCGTAACCAACACTTGATTTGAACTTTTCCACTCATATTTAAATTGGAACTTGTAACCAAACAACCCCTCCTCCCAACCCCTCCCAACCCCTCCCCCCCCACCGGGCCCAACCCCCCCTAGAGGTCCAGTAATCATAAGATCAGCCAAGGGCATCCTCTTGCCCCCTTCTTGACTGTGGGACTCATTCTCCCTTTGACGAGCCTCTTCCGACGATGCCTGCGTGGAATTTGGGGAGCTTCCCTCTATCTCCTGGATCATCAACCCCCACGCCATCAATACATCCGGGAGTTTAACATCCCTTCTAGTGCTACGCATGCGCCCCTCCTCCGCTAGTGCCCATTCTCTCAAGTCCGATTTCCAGTTCGCTATCTGCGGCCCTCGTTGTGTTAGCCAGTGTATCGCTATTCGCCGCCTAGCTGTTACCAGTCCCAAAACCAGGAACCTCCTACTTGTTTTACGGTTAGGGTCTCGGGGAATTAAACCAAGGAGACAGGTACGCACCTCTAGGGCAACCGTCCACCCAGTTATTCTGCTCAGGTCCTCTAGGACCGCCGTCCAGTATTCCCATATCGTCGGACAAGACCAGACCATATGCGGAAAATCCGCCTGTACATAATGACATCTGGTTCACCTTGGGTCTCTCGATCCATCTATGGTATGTAGCCGCTTGGGCGAGAGGTAGGTCATGTGAACTATATTATACTGTATCTGTTTAAACCTATTGCACACCGCCACCTTGCGTACATTTTCATGAGTTTTTTCCCAGTCTCGTGGCGTGATCTCCTGCGAAGATGCCGCCTGCCACTTCTCTTCCACTTTAAGAGGTCCACATTTTTTATCTTCCCGTAGTGCCCTGTATAGGTGAGTGACAAGTTTCCGCCCTCCCACCATGGCAATCAGTGTGACCAGGGTGTGGGTGTGTCCAGGGGCATCCGGGAACACAGGCCATAGCTGCCGTGCCGTCGCCGCCATCTTGGCATATTGCAAAAATTGCCCCGATCCCAACCCAAAAGTACCTACCGCTTCCTGATACGTTATAAACCTTTGTTCCGGGTAGAGGTCAGCCAACATTAGACAGCACCCCGCCTTCCATTTATCAGTGGACATAACCCGCTCAATGAGTGCGAAGGGTGGCATAAGCCAGAAATCTGCCTCCGGGGCAAATGGCCGTGTCTGGATAAGTCTCCTGATCACCCTGTTCCATATGGCAGCAAGTAATCTACCCAGTGGGGGACATTGTTCCTGCCGCCCTCTCATCTGCCAGAGGAGCGCACCCAACTGTCGATCGCCATAAGTGTCAGCCAGTAGTGATCTTTCCCAGGAGGGGTCCGTATCCAACCAGGCTATGGCGTGCTGTAATTGTGAGGCGAAATAATAAAGTTCTAGGTCAGGGATTTCTAAACCTTCCTTACCCCATGTGCGTTTCATAATTTCTAGGCTGACCCGACAGCGTTTCCCCGTTCCATAGCAATTGTATAAGCATTGCGTCGAGTTCCTTGAACACCTGATGCGGGAGCTCAAAGAAGGAGCCCTGCATTGTGAAAAGACATCGGGGCAGCACCACCATTTTTATTAAGGCAATCTTTTCCATCAGTGAGAGTTTAAGTGTGTTCCAAAAGGCAATGCTGCCTTGTAGACCCCTGAGTATCTTCCCCATATTATGTTGATAAAAGATGTCCTTGTCCCTACAGATCCATATCCCGAGATAACGCAGCGTATCCGGCACCCACGGGAGGCCCACCTCTGGGAGTCCGACTCCGCTTCCCTCGGTCGCCGACCCGATCTTATATAATTGTGATTTTGTCTTATTAACATAGAGCCCAGAGGCCTTGGCAAACTGATCTAGAGCCGTCAGCAATAGCGGAAGCGATTGGGCCGGCTCCCGTAGGTACACCAGCGCATCGTCAGCATACAATGATACGATATGTTCTGTGGCCCCGACTCGTATGCCCTGCCCCTGGAGAACCCCACGGAGATGACACGCTAATGGCTCCATCGCCAGGGCGAACAACAATGGGGAAAGCGGGCACCCCTGTCGTGTCCCCCTTGCTATTGGCATTGCATCCGAAACATACCGACCCGTACGGACCCTGGCCACTGGCTGTGTATAAAGGAGTCTCACCCAGTTCACAAACCCTTCACCTATCCCCATTTTTAGAAGTACCTGCCATAAATATTCCCATCTGATGGAGTCGAACGCTTGTTCAATATCCAAAAATGCCAAGGCAATCACTAGGCAATCACTAGGGGGCAGGGCCCAACAGAGTGTTGGGCCCTGCCCCCTAGTGATTGCATAACATGGGCCAGACGGCGAATGTTCCGCAGTGTATTCCTCCCCGGTATAAAACCTGACTGGTCATCATGCACCAGCTGCCTGAGATATGGAAGTAATCTACTGGCCAGTACCTGACTAATGATTTTAAGATCTACATTTAGCATAGAAATTGGTCTGTAGGAGTTGGGGATCAGGGGGTCCTTCCCCGGTTTGGGGATCATCACAATCAACGCTTCTCGCATGGAGCTTGGCAGTATGCCGGTCTCACCAGCTTCCAGAACTATTTCCAGGAGCTTAGGGACTAGGACTCCCCCATATTCTTTGTATAGCTCTGCCGCCAGGCCATCCATCCCAGGGGATTTAGTTGTTTTCAGGTGCGCAATCGCCGCCTTCACCTCCTCCCCTCGAAAAGGAGCCCCCAGGGGTTCCTGACTCTCCGGGGCAAGGCAAGGTAGGTCTACCTCGGCAAGGTATACTTCCATAGCCTGGGGGGCGGTATGGTGCTCGGGCTCGGAATATATCTTTTGTAGATGCGCTGTAAATGCCCCATTAATCTCATATTGGGTATAAACCATTCGACCCTGATCTGTTTTAAGGGCCAAGATCGGGAGAGGTTGTATCTCCATCCTGATCAGGCGCGCCAGTAGGCGGCCCGGCCTTATCTCCCTCTGTGTACCATCGGCGTCTACTCATGGTTCTATTATATTTACCCAGTGACTCCCAAATGTCCCCTATCTTCCGCCTTTGTTCTGCCCATTTGGCCGGCCCTTCCGGGTCCGTAGAAAGCTCTGCTTCTAGGGCCGCCAAACGTGCCTCCTGGTGTTGCAAATCCCGCTCTAGCACTCTTCTCACCCCCACCTCAGTGGACATACACACCCCCGCATCACCACTTTCATCGCATCCCATTCAAGCGCTCTCGAACTGGCAGTGTTCCAGTTTACCTCAAAATAGCCGTCTAACCCTGCCGCTATCGTCTCCTTGTATACCGGGTCCGTTAGAGCCTCAGTGTTAAGTCTCCATAGCGGTATTTTGGATCGTGGTCGGCCCAGTGTGTAGGCCATCAGCAGGGGAGAGTGGTCAGACAGATATCGGGCCAGGTATTGCGTCTCTACTATTCGATTGGCTGTCACCTTCTGTATAAAGAAATAGTCCAGCCTGCTGTGTGTGTTAGCTGCTGGCGTGTGACACGAGTATACTCGACAGCCAGGGTTGCGGTGTCGCCAGATATCCATCAAATGGTAATTGTGAAGCATCCGACGCATTGCTTCTCGTGTTTTGGGCTTAACTTCCGCTTTCGGGGGGTGCCTATCTATCTCTCCATCAAGAGCACAGTTGAAATCCCCTGCGATGATCAGTTCTACTTCTGGTGCCAGGCCTAACTGGCCCAGGACCTTACCCAGAAAGTACCCATCGTCATTATTCGGAGCGTATATATTGACTAAGCACATTTGGCGTCCGTCCAGGGACTCCTCCACCACCACATAACGTCCGTCTGGGTCTAGACTACACATACGTCCTTAAAGGGGACACCTGGAGCCACCCACATAAGTGCCCCTCTAGCATACCCCGAGTAGGAAGTCGCAAAAAACTGGCCCCTCCACCGACGTTGGACATATTTCAAACAGTCTCCCCAGAGGTGCGTCTCCTGCAGAAAGGCCATGCTTGTCTTGTATCGTCTGAGATATTGCGCCACCCGAATCCGTTTGACCAGGTTATTGAGCCCCCTAACATTCCATGTTATAAATTTATAAATCTGTTGTTCGCCTGACATGAGTTGAATATCCTACGTTTCCTTGATACACATCGTATGAGCTGGAGAAACCCACAAGTGTTGTGTTGGGACCCCCCTGTGTGAAAGTTCCTAGGACCTCTAGTGACCCGGCTTAAAACATTCCCAATAAAGAACTGCAAAACATCACCGTGTGAACCCCCATCCCTCCCCACCCTCAGGCAGTAGTACCGCATTCTCACCCCCCAACCCTGGTCTGAGGACGCAGGACTCCGCCTCACAGCGCCACCCTCCCCTCAAGTCCCCCCGCAACTTAATACGCAATATCAGCGATCAACAGGACGTCAACAAGAACCCTTAGTCCCTGGTATACAGCCAAACTACCTGGCGCCGCGCGACCCCGCCCAACCAGCGGTCTAGCCAGGCCGCCTCAGCGCACTACAGTTGGAATGTCCTAGCTGTAGTGTGGCGGAATAGTGTCTCACCCCAACAGCAACGTTCCCACCCCCCCTTATAGTCCCGTGGGCCGGAGCACCTCCCGCAGGTGGCCGCTTCAGAGGCAAACCCCATCACGGGCGAGTTCCGTACTCACTGTTCCACAGATCGTTGCCCCCTGCACTTCAGTCCCTTGACTTGTCCGCAAGTGTCTCAGGAGCCACCCTCGACCGGGCCGGCAGTGCCCTCCGGCTCCGATTGAGTTTCTTGGACCAGACACAACGGGGAGAACTGGTTTTGCGTCGATATTCCCCTCATCTCATCTATGAGGGTGCCGTCCGGCCCCACCATGATTCGACCTCTGTCCGGTACCTCTTGTGTCCTGGGTCGTTGTTCTCCAGTGTGGCGATGCTGATTCCGTCGTCGACCGCTCCTATTCCTCTGTTCATGCCATCCTTGGGTCTGGTCTTGTCCATCCAGGCCCATCGAGTCCATCCACTCCATGGCCTCTTGCGGAACACTGAAGAAATGGACTCTGTCCTCATATTGTACCCGGAGCCGGGCTGGAAACATTAGACTGTACTTCACCTCAAGGTTTCTCAATCGCCGTTTGACTCCCAGGAAGTTGTTCCGCAAGTCTTGTACCTTTTTTGTGTAGTCCGGGTAGATGTGGATATCTCGGTCCTCAAACCTGGGAGGACCGTTCCTACGGATAAACTGAAGGATCAAGTCCCGGTCCCTAAAATTGAACAAACGAGCAATCATAGTTCTTGGTGGCGCCCCCGGTTTCGGGGGGGGGACCGAGGGAACGGTGGGCCCGTTCCACCGCGAACATCTTAGAAAGCCGGAGGCCCGGAAGGGCGGAGCCGAGCCATTCCTCCAGAAATAGGTCTGCCGCCGGACCCTCCGCCTTTTCCGGGAAGCCCAAAAATCGGAGGTTGTTCCTCCTCGACCGCCCCTCTGCGTCTTCCGCCCTGTCTTCGAGACGAGAGGTGTGATCCTTAAGTGCGGACACTGTCGCCTGTAATTGCTGGACTTCATTCCGTAAGGAGTCCATGTCCCCCTCCGTAGTAGTCACTCGGTCCGCCACCTTCCGTAGGTCCAGATGATTTATATCCATGGCCATGCCATCCATTTTGGACTCCAACGCCACTCGCGATTCTCGTATGGCCTCCAGAATGTCAGCCTTGTCGCTGGCCGCCGATCCCTGGTGCGATCCAGGTTCAGGGTCCGGTCGAATGCGCTCGGCCGAGGTTGGGCCCGGCACCGTGTACTGCATGATCTTGTTAGTTTGCGTGCCTCTGAGGGGGCCTGTCTTTCCCCATCTCGAATGGGATCTCGCCAAGGATATCTCCGGGGCCCTTCGTTCCTCAGCCACAGGCACAAGGATCCGTCCCTGGCCTATTTGGGTCGGAGGATGTCCACACAGGCACTCTACAACCAGGGCACCTGAACACCGCTAGGTTGATTGCCTCCCAATGCGCCGCATATCGTGCCCATTGGCCTCCTCACGCCGAATTCCCAACGTGAACCAGCTCGCGGCCCACCGGCTCTCCTCCGCCGGGGTATGCCGGGTGTCACTTCCACCGAGCCACGGAGCGGGCGCCCCCGCCACCTATGGCCGTCTCGGGAGTTATGGCCCGGCCACCGCCGCTATTATGCCCCCAAGTAGGAGTCCAGGCCCTCCTTGCCAGCCGTCTGCCCACGCGGATTACACAGCATCACCTGCGGCAATATACAGTCCAAGTGGGCCCACCGCGGCCCTCCTGAAGCCCCGGGCTCGCGTGAAGTGCGCCCCCGGGCGCTCACCCTTAGAATAATTTGGCGAGCCGCCGCAGCGGCTCACCTCCGGGCGCGATCTCCCCGGGTCCCTCTTTTCATGCGGCCAGGAGCAGGGTTCCGGGCGGCTCTCCAGCAATAGTCCCTGCTGCAAGGGCAGTCCGATGCGACCTGCAGGGAGGCCACTTAGTGCTCAGCCGAGGTCCGCGCCGCCATCTTACGCGAAAATTGTCCGATCCGGCTGCGGGAGATTAAAGTTGCTTTCCCGGTCCGCAAATCGTTTGTGCAGCACCCGGGTGGGACTCCCGATTCCTCCAGGATTTATGCAGGTTTACGGCATATAGGGCAAGAGCTGCGCTAAACTGCGACTAGCCGGCCATGCTGTCAGGCCACGCCCCCGGCAGCAAAGAAAGGTTATGTGGGAGTTAGTGCAGATTGTTCTGTTATGGTACAGGGGAATGGTCAAACGAATACTGGTATGCGAGGAATAGCAGGAGGTCCGCAACTAAATACGACACTCAAGGCAGAGAAAGAGGGGCTTCAATAGAAATGTTGAAAAGGACTAACCCATGTCATATGAATTAGTCTCTTTACCACGAATGCGCTTTTCACGCATTCCATTACAATGCGTTTGTTACAACGACCGCGTTGTTTCAACGCGAACCATTACATCGCAAGTTGTTACAACGACTTGCTGTAGGGGGCGCGCTGGACTTAGGAATAGTATTATTTACCATTTCTACTCCAGTTTGTGCAACAGCAGGGAAGGTGTTGGATTGTAAATCCAACACCAGCGCGCCCCCCAAAGCAAGTCGTTGAAACGACTTGCGATGTAATGGTTCGCGTTGAAACAACGCGGTCGTTGTAACGACCGCATTGGAATGGAATGCGTTGTAGCGCATTCGTAGTAAACGATGTCTCCCATGTCATATTTGCGGCAAGTTCTGGCATTGGAAGTGCTAGTGTAGGTTTAATCTACTGAATCAGATGAATGGGCTGGTAACGCAGAGTAAACCTATACTGGCCCAAGCAGGTGGCATGATGCAGAATCAGCAGACTTAAAGGCAGAATTATTTTTTGGACTATGCCTCAAGCTTCTATGTCCCACATGAACGGTCAGGTACAGAAATATAATGTGAACATGGGATTCCATACAAATGATCAAATTGATACAAACCTGAAGGTAACCCAACAATACTTGATACAGATTGACGACAGTGATTCTGATTTATCCCAATGACTGTGCCGGAGAGGGGAGGAGGAATGCGCGCTTGGCGCACCCTTAGAGGTAGGCCAGAGTTGTCCTTATGTGGACAGTAAGGTAAATGGAACACCTATTTTGTTTCTTGTTGACACTGGTGCTACCCGTTCCACTGCGAGAACAGCGGAAGTTCCTAACCTACCCATCTCGGGAGAAAGAATCCAAGTTGTAGGAGTCTCTAATTGATGTCAACCCCTGTAACTAAGCCTGTTAAGATACAAATTGGATCGTTTGAGGATCTGTACAAATTCGTGATATGTGTTTCCAGTCCAGTGAATCTTTTGGGTCGAGACCTGCTGTGCAAATTAAATTGTTCCATCTATTTTACTCTGAAAGGAATAGAGTATCATACCAATGATGAAGATGTTGTATTCAAAATGGCAAAACAAAAGACTGAGATCGAAGGGTTATTTCCTTTATTAACAAGTGATGATTTACCCTTAGAATTAAGAGACACTGTTACCTGAAGTTTGGGATTTCACGGGAAAGGATATTGGACTGATCAAAGGAGTGGCTCCAACACGTATCACTTTAAAACTAAATGCACATTTCCTCAAATTTCACCATATAATCTGAGCCCGAGACCATCACAGGTATAACAAATCTGATTGAGTCATTGATTGAACAAGGACTTTTGAGGGATATTGTGGGGAGCCCATGTAATTCACCTATTATGGGAATTCAGAAACCAAACGGGAAGTATCAGATTGTGCAGGATTTGCGCAAAGGTAATCAGATTATGATACCATGTTATCCAATCGTGCCAAATCCAGCCGTGATACTATATCAAATTCCATGTGAAGTGGAGCGGTTTTCTGTCATTGATTTGAGTCAAGCCTTCTTTTCCATTCCCTTACACCCGAATAGCCAACATTTATTTGTCTTCTGGTTCAGAAACCGTGTCTTGGCATGGTGCAGAGTTCCACAAGGGTATGAGTGGTGTCCTACCATCTTCAATTAAATATTGAAGAAAAACTTGGAATCATTGGTAATGCCAAATCATTCAGTTCTGGTAGAGTAAATTGATGACTTGTTGGTAGCGTCAGGTACTCAGGAGGCTTGAATATGTGTCACCATTGTATTAATGAATCATCTGGCAGTGAGTGGGCATAAAGTGTCACCAATAAAATTACAATTTTGCAAAAGCGAGGTCCTCTACTTAGGACATCACATTCAAAAGAGAGCCAGAAAAGTGTTGAGGGATCGAATTTCTGCCATTCTGCAGATGAATCCACCAAGCACACAAAAGGAAGTTCGCATGGTTTTGGGATTGGTTTGTCTATTGCCGACAATGGATTCCAAATTTCTCATTGACAGCCAAGCCACTTCAGAGGAATACACACAAGGATGTGTCAGATAGGGGCTATGGAGAACATGGCGGCCGCTAGTTGAGCAGCCGCTTGCTCCCCAGAGGCACTTGCGTCCCGAGCTAAATGAGGAGAAGCGGAGACCCGGCATACCTGCATTAGAGCTATTTTTCAATGTGCTGAACAGTTGGCCTTCGTTCTTTCTTGGTTCTGTTGCGTTCTCTTTCCATTCCGCGGGGCATATGCTGTGGAGCCTCGGCGCCCGCTGTTTTGTTCCACTCATCTCGGTGGGTGCTGGCCGCCCAGGAGCTGAGGAGGGGCCGCAGAGCAGTGGCTCGGGGGCACCTCCGTGTCAGCACAGGCAGCGGCAGCACCAGTCGAGCCTTCGCCATCCTGGAGCGGGTTGAGACCGGAGGGGAGTTCGACGAGGGACGGAACCCAGGCTGTGGCGTTTCTCCGAGGTCCCCACGCATTTACAGCTGAAGGAGCAGGTACAGGGGCCCAGGCGAAGCGGGCGAGTCCATCGCCCCAGGTGGATTTAAGCACAGTGCCCTTAATTAAGGGGTTGAAGAAAGGTAGGAGGCGCGGGGGGCTACGCATGGGCCAGTAAAAATAAAACCGGATAATAAAGGTACTAAACAGCCCCGGAGGAGAAATCTGGCATAAGTACTATTGGGGAAAATCAAGAAAAAAGTACTGTTATCAGTGTAGATGCAGAAGCTAGCTGTTCTCCCTTCCAGCGGTGTGAGGTTAAAGGGAGGACCATTAAAGCAGGAAGGGCTAAAGGCAATCCTTTGGATCTTAAAGTCAGAATCACTCCCTCATTAAGGACATATTTTAAAGTACAACAACCAGTATTAGATATTGTGAGGCAGGGTGAGGCCCTCAGAAGGGGATCAGTAGGCCTGCCTGTTTCTAGTTCCAACATGGAGGGGAAGGAGGTTGTTTGCGGTCTCCTGCCTATACTATCAACTCTAGCTTCAACTCTAACTACAGACAGTAGTTTAACAGGGGCCCGAGTAAAGGACAGGATACTGAAGGGCAGAAGGACTTGGCATCACTAGGGGTGGAAGCTGGGCATGACGCAGAGGTGGAGGTGGGCAAAGGTCCCAAAGATTATGAAACTAGGGGGCCATCAGTGGCTTCTCTTGAGGCTCTTTTCTCCACTCTCTCGGCGGATATCAAAAAGGGGTTTTCTGTTTCAGAAGCCAATCAAGGAGAGATTAGGAATTTTTGTGAGACATTGGAGAAGAAAATTGATCTCCTAAATAATAGAACCGATACCTTGGAGAATACAGTAGGAGAACTGAAAGATGACCTTGGAGCGGCAAAAGCTGACATACTGTCTCTCAAGAAGGAGGAATCGGTTCTTCGAGATAGGCTTGAGATGTTGGAGAACAACTCCCGAGGAAGCAACCTTCGTATTTTGAATGTCCCGGAGGGAAGGGAGGGGGATGACCTCAAATCCTATATGATTTCACTTTTAAAAGAATCATTGCAGATGGAAGAGTCAGAAGAAGATTTGAGGAAGGACATACAGAGGATCCACAGAGACCCCTTTAGAAGAAACCCTAATAGAATAAAGCCCAGAAAAATTCTCATTGACTTTCATACCTACTCCCTGATAGAAAAGATCCTCAATATGGCTTTAAAGGGGAAATCATTGAAGGCCAGAGACTTTTCATTTGAAATACGTTCAGATCTGGCCCGAGCTACCCTTGACAGGCAGTGGGAGTTGGGCAGGAAGCTGGATGACTTTAAGAAGCTTGGGGCTGTGGCTCAACTAAAATTCCCAGCGACTTTGAAAGTTATGCATAATAACAAAATGCACAATATTAGATCGGTGCAAGAGGCAGATGAGTTATTGGGAAGTCTGGGGAAGGGTGAAGTATAGTAGGTAGGCCTATCTCTGGAGATTGGGCGCTCATCTATGCTAACCATCTATGTGAACAAACATAGTAGATTTCACTAGTAGGGCTTTTCAAAATACACTCTTTCCTTTTTTCTCTTCTTTTTTGGTTTTCAAAAATAGTATTAGAGAGGTAGTTACAGACTCGCCAAAAAGGGATCTATATGTGGATACTTAGTTAGTGGGAGTTAAGGGCCGGGCTCTAAACCTTTCCTCTTTCTACTCTCTTTTCATTATTATAAAGGGACTGCACGGGTGGCTCCCGGGAGCAGAAACTGGACTCTACTTGTCCAGGTAAATGAGGGGGGGGGGGTTCTCCTGGGAGGGGTTTGTTGGGAGGGGGCGTTGGGTGCACGGGGCGGGGAGTATAGGGGTAAAAAATAAAAAAATGTCCTCATTCACCTTAATGTTTGTTCGTACTGCCTTAGTTGTGTTGCGATTGGTCTGGTGTTGGTTCCTTCTGCGATTCATCAGTCTTGTAAATCTCGCATGTAAATTTAAACCCCCATGAAGACGATCCAGTTTTTATCCTGGAACGTTAATGGCCTGCGTGTGAAAATCAGAAGGGTAAAAATTTTGCAATATATAAAAGACTCTCCCGCGCAGGTCATTATCCTTCAGGAAACCCATCTTTTGAAGGAAGAGATCTCTGAAGTATTTAAAAAGCAAAAATGGGTGGATCATCTAATCTGCTCTAATCAGAGTGCCAATATAAGGGGTGTTGCTATATTAATCAAAAACAAGCAAAAGCCCGCATTCTAGATTTTCTGGTTGATCCATGTGGCAGGTGGGTCATTGTGAAGGCGATCATCTCGGGTCACCCACTTACCTTGGTGGGCTATTATGGCCCAAACCAAGATGACCCCTCTTTTCTTAAAACTATTTTTTCGAATCTCCTGGATTATTCAGACCCGGTGATCATGGCTGGTGATTTTAACATGGTCTTGAATCCGAAATTGGATAAGTCAGCAAGTAGTAGAGCTAAGGTGCCCTCTAGATCTAGAATGTACCTCCAATCCATGATGGCACAGACGGGACTCTGTGACATCTGGAGAGATAGATCGGGTTCTCGGCTGGGTGTCTCATACTACAACAGTAAATATGGCCACAAGTCGAGAATCGACTATATTTTGGTTAGTCATAGCTTGCGGGGTAAGATTATGGATATCGGATATCTAACTCCCCATCTGTCCGATCATTCAGGAGTATGGATGGATCTTGTCCTGGCAGATGGTCAGCAGCCTAGTAGCTGGACATTTGATCGGACCCTACTTCTCGATGGTGAGGAGATGAAATATTTATCTCAGGAAGTTGAGGGCTTTTTGGGTGTCAACGTAGGCTCTGCTGCAACTTCGGTGGTTTGGGATACTTTAAAGGCCTTTTTAAGGGGCATGATCAAGAGCAGTGTCTGTTTTAGGAATAGACAATATAGAGAAGTGGTGGCTTGTAAGGAGACAGAGTTGAAAATAGTAGAGTTGGGTCTGAATAAGGAGACGGACTCTGAGAAACAGCAGGAAGATTTGGTCAAATTAAGAAGATTAAAAGATCAGTTGGATACCATCCTTCAGACTAGGGCACAAAGATGGGAGGCGAGTAAGCTTGCCCACTTTGAATATGGAGAAGGTGCAGGCAAGCTCCTGGCATGGAAGGTTAAGTCTGATAGGATGCGTAATCTGATCAAACAAATTGACAACACAGGTGGGGTTACTACTCTGTCCACAGACGAGGAGATAGGGGGAGCCTTTTTCGATTTCTTTCAGGATCTGTATCAAGAAGATAGCCCGGTGGATAAAATGACGGCTATGGAGTGGCTGCATGGGAGTAAGCTTACCCCTTTGAATTTATTTCAGCAGGAAGACCTAGAGCAGGATATCTCTCAGGAAGAGGTGAGAATGGCTATTCTTGCCTGTAAAAGTGGAAAAGCTGCCGGCCCAGATGGGCTGCCAATAGAACTTTATAAATCCTTGGGACAGGTGGTAATTCCCATTTTGGTACAGCTCTTTAATGAGATCTTATCTGAAGGTTTGAGGCCTCCAGTCTCATGGGGGGAAGCTACCATTACCTTGATCTTGAAACCGGGTAAGAACCCAGCCCGTTGTGGGTCTTACAGGCCCATTTCGCTGCTGAATGCAGATTATAAAATCTTTGCCAGGATTCTGGCGGGTAGGCTGGGCTCGGTCATTGGAGATATACTCCACACCGATCAGAAAGGTTTTGTTAAAGGTAGGAATTTATCGGACCTGACCTATGATTTTATCGGGGCAATAGATCTGGCCACAACCTACTCGCTCCCCTTGCTGCAATAACGTTGGATGCCACTAAGGCTTTCGACAGGGTCAACTGGGTGTACTTATCTGCAGTTATGGAGAAATTCAATTTGGGGGGAAAGTTCTGTCGTGCAATCCAGCTGATTTACCAAGATCCGTTAGCTAGACTTTTGGTGAACGGCAGCTTGACAAGACCTTTTAAGATCACTAGGGGTACTTGGCAGGGCTGCCTTCTTTCTCCCCTCCTCTTTGACCTGTATATTGAGCCTTTTGCCCAGCGGTTAAGAGAGGAGGCTAGCATTTTACCATTTAAATATGGGGCTTGGGAGAGAAAGGTGGCCCTGTATGCCGATGATATTTTGGTCCTTTCCGCAGACCTCGCTAGGACCTTCCCTACGGTTATAAGGTTGGCCAGAGATTTCGGGCAGGTATCTGGTTATGAGGTGAATGTTGAGAAGACTGAGGTCATGACCTGGAATCTGGCAGGGTGTCGGCATCAGACCAAGCGCGATATGAGATATTTGGGGGTTAAAATTGTTCAAGAAATCGATAAGATCTCAGCCATTAACCTGGCAAATGTTTCAAAGGAGTGTAAAAAACTTATGAAGTCCTGGGCACATCTCCCTTTAACCATTCTAGGGAGGATTAACTTGGTGAAAATGGTGGTGCTCCCAAAAATCACCTTCCTTTTTAATACCATTCCATTACACTTTGACAATCGAGATATAGTAAAGTTACAACAGGCTATCAATTCGTTTGTCTGGGCATATGGAGGTACCAGGATTGCCTGGAAGAAATTGAGACGCAGGAGGGAAAAGGGTGGACTTGCACTGCCGGATTTGCAATACTACGCATGGGCCTTTCAATTATCGCATTCCAGGATGCTTTTAAAAACTCCGGACAACACAGGGGTGGGCGCCATGTTTTCTGCAATGATAAAGGGGGCTGGTCTATCTATGGAGGGATTCCTGTTCAAGTTTGGAGAACCAAAATTCTTCAAAAAGATCAAGCTAAAAGTCCTGCAGGGAATGGCTAGAATATGGGCCAGTATTAAAAGGTTGACGGGCCTAAATTACTTCTCAAACCGGGCCCCCTTGTGGGACTCACTTGGCGCACCAGATTGCCTGAAGGACAGGTTAGCTCTTCCACTTAGAGCAGCAGGATTGAAGACGTGGGGAGACCTTGCTCATGAGGGCATGCTTCTCTCCTGGTCATCATTATGCAACAGGGTGGAAGAGGGCTTGTCTAAATTCAAATACATTCAGTTGCAGAGCTGGTTCCAAAACTTGAAAAACCCATAGGAATAGGTAACCCTCTTGAGGAGCAGCTAGTCACAAGACCGATAGGAAGGAAGGAGGTCTCCTTCCTGTACTGGGCTATCGAGGAGGCAGTGGATGGAGATTTCAAATTGGCTGAAGAACTGTGGGGGGGTCTCATACCAAATGAACAATGGGAACATCTGTGGCAAACATCCTTTAACATCTTGTTTGACATTGTTAAACCTGCCTGGCTTAGGAGGAACCACTTGTTCACGCTTCACAGGGCCTATCTATCTCAGTTAAGGTTGATTAAATGTCGAGGGGGTCTCCAGTTAGTTGTAAAAATGTAATATGGAGAGAGCCTCTGATGTGCATATGTTTATGGAGTGCCCGGCCATAGCAGATTTTTGGGAAAGAGTGGGGAACACCATCACGGACATTCTAGCCCTCCCAATTCAAATAAATCTCATCCTGATAATTTTTGGAATATCCAGTGAAATTGCAGGCCATGCTAGATCTTTTCTTTTCTATGCTATACTGCTGGCCAGGAGGGAAATATGTAGGAGATGGGTAGAAGTTGTTCCTCCTCTGCACTGTGACTGGCTGTCCTCTTTGCTTTCGACATCTAGGAGAGATCTCTGTAGAATTCAAGGCAAGAAAAGAGAGCACTATGGGATTTCTTACTAAATTGGTCCAATGCTTAGGTTTGGGAGACTTGATAGCCCTCTTCCCTCTTTTTTCTTTTCTTGTTTACTTGTTTATCAATGTATATGTATTAATATTGATTTATAAGAAAACTTTGGTCCAATGATTACGCCTTCTTGAAAACTCTTTAGGCTGTGCTGTTGGGCAGTCCCAGTTTTCCCATCTGCTCTTTGCCAACATCAACAGTCTCCAGGGTCATCTGGACCAACTGGGAGAGTGACCTTCCCCTTTATTATGGGGTTAGTGTCATCCAAGCCTGCTGCGGTGCCGGTAGGCGGGGCGCTTCCTCCTGGTCCCCATCCAATAGCCTACACTTCTTTGTGATCGAGTAACGGTACGGGCGACTCGTATGTTCACTAAGGTCTGAGGTGAATGAGGATTAGAATTTTTTTTTTTTTTTTAGTAAGGATGTGTCAGACACAGTCCCATGGAACGATGAGTGTATGCACTCTTTTGATGAACTGCGAGAGAGTTTGTGTCGAGATCCAGCATTAGTAATGCCAGACTTTAACAAAAGCTTCACTCTGTTCTGCAGTGAGTGTGAGGGTTGTGCATTGTCAGTTCTAACGCAAATATACGGAACTGCTCGCAAACCTGTTGCATAATTTTTGGTTACATTAGATCCTGTAGGTGCGGCATTGCCCGGGTGTCTAAAGGCAATTGCTGCCACATGTGCGAGTTTGGAACAGTGTGAGAGCATTGTAACAGGTCATCCGCTGAAAGTGCGTGTATCACATTCTGTTGAGATTTTGCTTACTCGTACTTGGACACAACATCTCACCAGTAGCCGGTTAACTAAATATGAACAGGTGATTCTAGGTGCTGAGAATGTGTCATTGGTGAGATGCATGCATTTGAATCCAGCTACATTGATGCCCTTACCAGGAAATGAAGTTGTGATTGATGAAGCAGATCCTGATTGTTTGGATGTGCTTGAATTATGCACAAAGCCCTGACCGGATATTCTGGATGTCCCACTACCTGAGTCAGATTATATGTTGTTTGTGGATGGATCACGTTTGAGAGATGCAGGAGGAAATTTGAGAGCGCATATGCCATTTGTACGGTTGTGGGAGTGGTGGCAGCTTTGTGGTTGCAAGGAGTGTATTCAGCCCAGGTGGCTGGATTGATTACGCGAACCAGGGCTTGCTGCATTACTGAACAATTGAGAGTTACCATTTTCATGGACAGGCAATATGGTTTTGGGGTTGGCCATGATTTTGGCCAGTTGTTGTCTCAGGGTGGGTTCATGGACTCTTCGTGTTCACCCATCCGAAACCGAGAGAGCGTGAAAAATCTATTGCTGTCGTTACAATTGCCTGCCCAAATTGTGGTGGTAAAATGTCCAGCCCATCGACAGGGAAATGATTATAGAACGGTCGGCAACCACTATGTGGATGAGACCGCACACTATTGCGCCCTAAAGTCTTATATCTTCAATGGTGACCCATTTAAAGAACAAGCTGATGTCACAGAATGCAGGCTGATGTTTTCAGTTGTGGAAACATGGGAAGAAATAAAAGCTTTACAGGATGAAGTGCCAGAAACAGAAAGACAGGGATGGATCAAAGCAGGTTGCACACAAAGGCAGAAAGATAAGGTGTGGGTATACATAGATGGAAGACCGGTCTTATCTGATAGTTTGTTGTCACCAATGGCAAGAAACTACCACGGTTTTGCAAATGTTGGGAGAAATGCTAAGATGCGTCTTTTTCAACAAACATGGTTTAAAGCCCGATTACAAGCTATTGCAGAGGTGTTGTGCCAGAGGTGTGTAATATGTCAACAACAAAATGTGGGAAAGAAAAAACTAGTCACAATAAGTCATATAGGAAGATCTGGAGGTCCCTTTAACAGGATGCAGCTCGATTTTATGGAGCTGCCCCCTTGCAATGGACTGAAATATGTTCCAGTGATTGTGTGTTTGTTCTTACGTTGAGTAGAAGCTTATCCAACTAGGCATAATGACAGTTTAACTGCAGCTAAATTACTCCTTAAAGAGCTTATACCACGGTTTGGATAACCAACCTCTTTGGAATCAGATAGAGGGACTCATTTTAACAATGAGGTGATGTGAATGCTTTGTGCAGCATTACAAATTGAGCAGAAGTTACACTGTGCATACCGACCAGGAGCTTCTGGAGTGGTCGAGCAGGTTAATGGAACACTAAAGTCCTGTCTGGCAAAGGTGTATGCGTCCACGCCTCGGATATGGCCTGACACTTTGCCCTTGGTGTTGATGAGTTTGAGAAGTACCCCAGACAGAAGAACTGGACTGTCCCCACACGAAAGCATAATGGGGAGGGCTATGAGACAGCCTACAGTCCCAGCCAATCAGCTAGTAAATATAAGTGATGATTTGGTACTCAATTACTTTTAATGATTCGCTGATCTGGTCTGTTCTGTGTCTCAGCAGGTTGGGGAAGCTGCCACCTCACCACAACAGGAGCAGTGCCATGAACTTTGCCCCGGTGACTGGGTCCTGGTGAAGAAACACATGCACAAATTATGTTTGGGGCCTTGTTGGCGTGGGCCATATCAAGTGATTCTTGTTACCACAACTGCTGTCAAATGTGGTGGTCTGCCTAATTGAGTACATGCTTCCCACACTCGCCGAGGCCCATATCCCCTTGAAAATGCGGTACCTGTAGTGGATGTGCTGGTGGTTATAGTGAGACAGCCAACTCAGGTCAGTCAGAGTAGAGGGGGCGCCATCTACTGGGTCTTGAAGCACTGGTTCAAATGAGGGTCAGAGAGAGTCAGTCCTTATAGGTAACGAGGGTCATGCGGAGAGGGACCTGACTAGGCAAAGTTTTGATCCAGCTGTTGTGAACAGTACAAGTGAAAAGCGAGTGATAAGTGGAGACCGTTGGCCTAGAAGAACTGCTAGATTGAGATGAATTTTGGCAGAAGGCAAAGTATCCCCAACTGTAATCGAAGTCTCAAGTCAATTTGAAAAGAGTGATATGGATGATGACAGACCAACAGTGAGAAAATCGAAAAGAGCTAACGTACCAAATCGAAGATATGCTGCATCCGAATGGACTTATTTAGCACCAGCCAATGACTGGGAGAAAGCATATCAAGCATTTTGCTTCAAGGATTTAAACTCACAAAAACCACATTGAGAGACTGTTGCAATGAGGGATATTTTTCAAGGCAGAAAAACAAAAGAAATGGCCTACGAATAACTGAAGAGACAAATTTACACCGGATTATGCCAAAACTTGAAAACTATGAACTGTAACAATGGGAGAAACAAAGAAAATCTCATTTAAAGAGCTCAACAGAAAATATTTGCTGCAAAATCCTATGTTATTAAGTATTCTCAAATTTTAACCGAAAACATGAGTTCCCTTTCTAGAGAGATAGGAGATCCAAACACGGTATCGTTAAACCATAAACACATATGTTCTTGCTTCTTAGCTGCTTTTTCTATAATTATTGTGTTGTTACTTATTGTTTTAAATCTTCCTCACCATGTCTGTGTAAAGCATGACATTAACCCTACCCCTGTTACTAAACCTTTGGAAGAAAAGACTGATGGAATTGTAACTAATGATCTAACTGATGAGACTTTACATCATGATCAATCTATTGATGACTTTTCTTTAAGTGTTTTTACTAAACTCTTATACAAGTATGTTGACATTATGGATGTTAGAGATTGTTATGTGTGCATGCAACTACCTACCTCGGTTTCAGAGGGGGTGACTTACCATCACTTGCCTCTTACTTATGGCATTTCTTGTAGTGTACTAACCAGTTTATTCTATTGCAAAGGGCAATTTCAATATTATTATTCAAATTATGATTTGATCTTTTCAGAGGTACCAATTAAGAAAAATATGAACATTGTACCAGATACGTGAACTGCTGAAATAATAGGTGAATTTTTCCAACCAACATAAAGTATAGACACAGGGTATGTGCATAGACATAATTTAACTTGATTTTTGCATAATGTTAAAATAGACTTTATCAATTCAGTTGAAGATAGACATGGGGAAATAAAGAAAAAGGCTGAAGCACAATAAAAAATTCCAACTTGGGCACCCCGGGAGGGTGAAATTAAAAAGGGTGATGCACACTTTGCTATAGCTCTGAATTGGCAACACAAAGGAAAGCTATACATATTGAGATGCAGAACTGAATTTAACAATGAGTTTGTTGGTTCCAGGGAATGTGATCACATCTTCCATATTGTGGGATGTTTGGATTTATATCTTGGAGGATCTGATCCAGTCTTTCCAGGAGTATATTATATCTGTGGGGAAAATGCCTATTATAGGCTACCAAAACATTGGTACGGATGCTGCTATATGAGGATAGTGTTTCCAAAAATGTATCATGTGGGACAAGCTAGTGGAACCAACGAATTTAAACACACCCATTTGAGAAGGGGAATAAGTGCTGCTGAAATAATTGGGGATATTTTCAGGGCAATAATACCATCAGTTGGGGTGAAACTAAATTCTTATGAAATTCAAAAACTTTCTACTGTAGTTGACCGTTTATCTACTGATACAGCAGGTGGTTTCCTTGTCATAGATACTGAAATGGTTGCTATCAGATCTATCGTGTTACAAAATAGATTTGCATTAGACGTCCTACTTGCAAAAGAGGGTGGAGTCTGTCGGATGCTAAAAGGTCAACAGTGCTCGGGGTGCTAGAGAGCTGGCGGCAAGATGGCTGCTCTCTGAAGCGGCTCTGCCGGCCGAGTAAGTTTACTCGCCCATAATCCTGTCTACAGCGGCGCATCCATAGCTATCTGCCGCGTAATCAGACCAGGGTTACTGGTGTACACATTTTGAGCCCTGGAGCGGAGAGCGAGCAGCCCAAACTGAAATTGCAATTGGAGGCCTGGTGCTCATCGCGGCGGTAAGATGGTGACTGCCGTACTTGCGTTCTGGGGCCGGAGCTGCTAGAAGCCTGAGAGGGTGCTGACGTCCTCGACCGTTAGTGGAGGTGAGCTGTGGGCCCCCTCGGGGCCGGGTGTGATCATCGCTGGAGTGACGGGGACGCTTGGCGAGAACACCATAATCGCAGCAAGTACGAGCGATGAGTGTGGGAGCCCCCGTCTGCTCATGGGGCCTGTTTGCTGCATGGAACAGTGAGCCGCGGCTGTATCGGAGCTGCCGGACTCCGATTGGGGGAACGGACGTGCATTGCGGCATAAGCAGAGGTGAGCTGTGGGCCCCCCCCCCTCGGAGCTGGGAGTAAGAGCCTGGCTGGGGGCAAAGAGACTGCTGCATGCGCTGTGAGAGCCGCGGTTGAGGCAGACAGAACATGCATAGAGCCCTGGCTGCCCGAGGGCCTTACGTGCTGTGCGGCGCAGGGAGCTGTGACAGCGTTGGAGCTGCTGGGCGGGTGCGAAGGGGCCTGGTGTGGCACCTGTGGCTGTGTCTGCAGCCTGGCCGGCGGAACTGGCGCTAAACTGCTGCACGGATCGGCGCTGGGCATGGAGGATCTGCTGACCGGCGGGGCCCGTGTGTTCTGAAACTATCCATGGTAGACTACTCCCCCCCTGGCTGCGATAGTACGGAGCGCGGCCTGGTGTTGAGCGGGCTGTGGGACTGTTTCTGGGGGCCATGTGAGTTCCGCGGTGAAGGCGGTGAAACAATAGAACATAATTAGCCTGGGCCCAAACAAAGCATGATTGACTGCGGGGAGAGTTTGGAGCTGGCCTGAGCGGTAAGAGAAGTGAAGCGCCGGAATCTGGTGGCTGCCGGAGGGTGACGAATGGTGTGGGCCCCGTTTGGACTCAGGTGAAGAGGGTGAGCTGCAGATGTATTGGGGCTCATACTGAGGAACACCGGTGAGCAGGGGAAGTGAACCGGGGCTCGCCTGGGCCTGCATTGCTGGACTGCTGGGCTGCACAACATCTCGCAGACTGAATAGTGGATAGTGGCGTACAAAGGATAATTGTCCTACTATGGGGAAGACAGACAAGCAGCAAACGCACCTCATGTTTGAGGCCCGCAAACCCTCTAGATCACAGCAGTGGGACCAGTCCGACTCGGAGCAGGACACCCCGGAGGCAGGGTCGTCTGTACTCGAGGTGACGTTATTGGCAATGCAAAACAGCCTCCAGTCAATTGATGGCAAAATAGATGCTTTAAATATGCGCATGGACCATTTTGCCATGTGGCTGGATAAGCAAGGTGCCTGATTGGGGGAGGCGGAGCAGCGCATCTCGAACGGTGGAAGACGGTCTCCAAGCAGTGACGACTAAGAGCCTGAATATGGAAAAGATGTTGGCCGTCATCCACGCCAAAAATGAGGACTTGGAGGCGAGATCGCAGCGGAACAGCCTTCGCAATTTGGGTCTGCCGGAGTCCACCAACACAGGCCGGATGGAGGTATATGTCGAGACGATGCTTAAGGAGGTGTTTGGGCCGGAGAATCTCTCTGCGGTGATGCTGGTGGAGCGGGCTCATCGGTCATTGGCGGCGCGGCTGGTCCCGGGGGCCCGCTGCGCCTGGTGATTGCACTTCTGAACTACCGAGACAGGGACACTGTGTTGCGCCTTGCAAGGGAGAAACAAAAGATAACATACGAAGGGAATGCGATTGAGTTTTATCCGGATTTCACCGTCACATTACAGGTCGCAAGGGGTGAATATCTCCCAGTGAAAAAGAAGCTGCAGGCTGAGAACATTACCTATGCAATGCTGTACTCTGCTCGGCTGCGCATCGAAGTGGGGGGTAAACAGAAGATTCCCAAGAGTGCAATGGAGTATGTTAAAACATTGCAGCGCAACAGAAAAAATTCCAGTAAACTCACAATCTGACGATGAGTGAGGGGTCAGGGAATGCTGGATCACTGTTTCTTCTATGTGTATGACACTGGGGTGGCTGGCAGGATGAAGGTGTTGTGCTGGAGAGAGGCCTGTGGCCTCTCTATATATTCCATTAATCGGGCTGTTATGCATGGCGTTGGATGGTGGGGCAGCCTGCTGTAAAATTGTAAACAAGTACACTGGTCGCTGAGTCAATAGGAACACTCGGCCACCTCGCTTGTGATCGGGAGGGGACATACAGGCACTAGCTGCCTCCAGATGGGAGTACCCCGAATGTATTTGATGGTGTACAATTGTTGCCTGCACAAAGTTCTGTGGGAAGGGAATGTCTTTGGCGAGTTGGGTTGGCTGAAGTGGGTGGGGGGTGCTATGTTTGGGGTCTGTTTTTGATGTAATTGCAGTGCAGGATACATGCGTGTGTGTCTGGTGGGTTGTCTGGCTGGGGGCGGTGGCATCACGACTGAATACGAGACCTAAGAATGTAAATGGCACCTCTGAGAGGAATGATTAAAATGCTGACGTGGAACGTTCGGGCCTGAACAATCCCCAAAAAATCAGGCGGGTGCTAGCATATTTAGATAGGCATGCAGTCCAAGTGGCCTTGTTGCAGGAAACTCACCTGACCAAGCATACTGAGCAGAATGTGGGGAAGCCATGGTCAGTTGTCAGGGTGGCTTTGTCATATTCCACGTATTCGAGAGGGGTCATGCTCCTAGTAAAAAAGGGTACTCCATTTACGCTCCTTAGTACTGAATTGGACGACCAGGGCAGATTTTTGTTGGTACAGTGCATCCTGGGAGGGTTGAGGGTGGTGGTGATTAACACATATGGGCTGAATGTTGATGACCCCACTTTTTACAGGGAGGTCTGGAGGCGATTGGGTCTGCTTCCCTCTACCCTGGTTATTTGGGGCAGTGATTTTAATGTATATTCAACCCGGGAATGGATAGGTCTGCTGCCACGGATTGGCACGGGAAACAATCGGCACGCACAGTACAGGAGATTATGCATGCAGAATGGCTGGTGGATGCATGGAGAGTACGACATCCGGGTGTGAAAGAGGGTATGTTTGTCTCCTCTGTGCACGGTTCCTGGTCCCAGTTGGACTATTGGCTGCTAACTAAAGAAGTGAGTGCATGGGCGGTGAGAGTGGAACATTTGGCTAAAACGCTATCCGACCATGCCCACTGTCTTATTGGAACTGGCAGTTCCGACGTACACTAGGCCCCCATTTCAGTGGCGATTACAGCCGGCGTCCTTGTTAGACCCAGTGTTTTGCACTACAATAGGGACGGCCATTACAACTTTTTCCAGGATAATAAGGGGTCGGTAGAAAAGACAGGAACACTTTGGGAAGCCTTTAAAGTGATGATCCGGGGTGAATGCATGGGAGTGCAGGTGGGCGTTTTGAGATCCCTGCCAATAGGTTGTCAGACAGAGAGAGCAAGCTCCAAAATCTTGAAAGGCAATATGAGCTGCAGCCGACGCCTAATGCTCGTGCACAAATTTTTTTTTATTTTTTTTTTAAAAAGAAAGAAAAAAATATCAACAGTGCTGTACTTATATCCCTGACAAAAGCAAAGATTTGTAGCGATATATCAGCAATATTACTAATTTGGGAAAAGATTTGACAGAATTAAAAGCTGATGGAGCTTGGGAATCCATTGGTAAAGGATATACCACTGTGGGAAAATGGTCTGAAACTTTGGGAGGTAGTTTAGGGGGAAAAATATTAACACCCATACTGATTATTGCTATTTGCTCACTAATACTAATATTGGTTATCAGATATTATAAACATATAAAAACTGAGAAAGAGACTAGGGGAATAAAAGATAAAGAAAGCAGAAATTGAACTAGAAGAGAGACAATGTAGGTACTATTATGAATTAAAAGCTCAAGAGCAATCTAAGCTAAAACTTATGAAGACATCTGCCTTATAAATGTGAAGTCAGATAAAGATAAGATAAGAGCAAGATGGCTTGATTCGCCATCAAAGGGAGAATTGATAGAGCAGAGATGTTACCTGTCATCTATTTATGACGATTTTACACAGAAATGGTTTGTGACACACAGTTTGATGTTTTCATGTAAAATTGTATTAGGCTTCACATTTCAAAACTACATGAAATGAAGTTCTGATTTAGATACTGCATGCAGAATGTGAAAAGTGGTTTTCTGATAGCACATAACAGTCAATAAGTAGATGTGAAATTGACATTTTAGTGGTATGTGTTCTTATGCTTAGATAAATGTGGTAAATAAACAATAACACAGAAAACGTCTATGGGAGAACAAAATGCTTCATGTGTTAGAAAACTGATAGCAATATTAGAATGTACAAACGTGAGCACTGGCATTGACCAGAAAAGTGGGTGCTACCTGAGGTTATGTTAAGATTGCATTTCGTAAAGTTTATTTTTGATGTGCCTTTAAACCTTGTATGCTGTAATAACATATAAAGGGCAAAAGAGATTTACAAAATTATGTGAAGTGATAGTGAATATTAAAACATTTGTTATGGGTAGCTTATACTTACATGAACTAATTGCAATTCATAATGAAGTGATATTAGTATGCTTAATTGAAGAAATGAATGCACTATTCTATGTAATGCAAGATTCATAATTTAGCACAATTTCATCGTGTATGAGCTGTATTTCATGAAGGCCTCAAACCTTGCCTCCTTTCTTAGTATGAACTGAATAATCGAAGCCTATGGGAACCTTTCCTAGAGCAACGCTTGAGAATGGACAGACAAGGGATGAGAGCATGAAATCGCCTACTTTCTTAATGCAACAAATAATCGAATGACTAAACGACAATGGCTCTAAGGAAATGGCGACTAATGGATTACTTAATTCTTCTGGATCTGTATACTTTTACCTACGACATCATCTCATCCTATCATGAGCAACCAAATTTGGTGATGTCAAGGGGTGTAAACCTGAAATCTATGGAGTATAATTGCCTAAATTATGAACTAAGGGGCATCTCCCCCTTTACCCATCTTGCGGTACAGAGACTGACGATTGGGACTTCCAGAAATTAAGCAAACAGTGACGAAATACTGCGATTTGCTGACGGCTGGTATGCTAGCGTAGTGGAACCTTTTTGGCTGAAAGTGTTCACGTCAGATCAGCTGTGGCACTGACGCTGCAGTGCGGACAGAGGTAGACGATTCTGTCCATGAACTGGTCATTTGGAATTTACTGAACTTTCCTAATAGAGTTGGTATGAGAGACTACTGATTTACCTACTAATTCACTTTCGTTAGGAAAAAAATTTCCCTCGGCTGAGGAAATTAGTTCCTTCATATCTGGATCTCACAGAGTTAGCAAATAGAAATACAAATTAAGATAAATCACTCTGCTGAATCCGTTTCATTATTTGTTTGCGTCTAAGCTCAATTTTGATTTGGTGGTTAACTGAACTAGAAGTGGGTTTACTTGGGAGTTCACATACAATATTAAATGATAAATCATTATCTTATTGCAGGTCCTCATCTCATATGATAATTGTTCATCTTATAAATATTCCGGTCCCTTTCAGCAAGACAAGATCCATCAGAGGACCTAATAGATTCGGTATGGTAGTTGAGGTTAATTAGGGATAGGAGAAAAATAATTAAATAAAATCGTTTATAAGGCCCAACATGTATCGCTACAAGAATACTGTGGGCCTAATTATGAGTCTAGTGGTCTGAGGACCGCCAGACTCGTGGTGGCGTGGCGGTTGCGGTCCAGCCACTGCCACACCAGCGGTCCGACTGCCCTGTTATGAGTTGGGCGGTCGGACCATAATTGTACTGCTGGCTCTGCCAGAGAACAGTTGTTCCCTGGTGGTGGTGTGGCAGTCACGGCCATTGTAAGATGCATGTGGTGCTGCTGCATATTACAAGTTTCAGGACCACCAGGGTTTTCATGGAGGTCTTTCGTCCACGAAAAGGCTGCAGGTGTGAAACAAAGCCCCCTCAGCCTGTGCCCCCTTGTGTGCATGCGCCCCAGTTTCTGCACGGCATTGACTTTGCAGTCCATGCCGTGCAGGAACCTGTGTGGCATTCCCATTGTGGGGCCTTTATCAAAGGCACTGCTGCCTTTGAAAGAGGCACAGCTGCAGGAACCGCCAAGCCACCCGCCCGCCAGACCACAAAATTACTTTTAATCTGGCGAGCGGGTGGCAGTGACTCTTGGTGGTGTGGGGGCACGTTGGGTGTGGGCTGCCCGCCCCGCACCACCAAAAGTCATAAGCAGGCCCTGTGTGTTCAAGGCGTGAATGAGCAGGCTGTATACTTTGAGACCAAAGGCTTTCGTGGGCGCAAGTTTTCAACAAAAGCTAATTGAGAAATTTTACGATTCCCCACATTCTAACTTTTGATTTTCCAGAAAAACCATCAAAGGAATGGAAATACATTGATTACATAAGTACAATGAAAAAGTTACCTGTCCCTGTGGAGAGTTGCAAGGGAGAATAGCATGTACAGAAATATCATCTGTCATAAATATCATATCTGATAACGTTTATAAAATATTGTGATGTTTGATCTAAATGTTCTATTATTATTTCTAAAGGGCAATAGTTGTGTAGATAATATTTAGGACACAATATTTGTCAGACGAAATTCTGACAGATGTATTCTGGTGCCATACCCTGGTGGTGTCCTCTGTGATAGAATGGTTATCTGACTTCCAGAAACTGTCCCCATTTATCAATCTTGCCTCCTCGCTCTCTGCAGTCTGTTCTAATATGCAATAGGCCCTATTATGTTTTAGGTGCCAGGCACAAAAAGGTTTCCATGGTATCTTTGCCATGACGTGGCATATTGAAATCCACTGATGTAACGTGGGTAATGCTGCATGCGTACATGAGCATTTCCTCGTTTACAGGGGGAGGAAAAGTCTTGTAGCATCTTGGAACATTTTTCATTCCAATAAGATACACCAGTAACTGTGTCCCCTTGGGGGGGGAGGGGAGAGGGGAGTGGGGCTTCTGGCCTAATTTTAAAAAATAATCCTGGGGTCCCCTGCAATCGCAACCTCATTGCACCAACCATCACGATGCACACCAACATAGACTACTGCTGCATCCATGATGTACAGCATAGCACATGTGGTCAGAAAGAGCAAAATAGCAGGGATTGCTTGGCTGTATGAAGGAACTGCATATTAATGTAAATTAATCTGGTGCATATTAATGAGATGCAAGCATAAAGTATGTGATTCTCTAGGAACACACTTTTGCAGTGTGGCTGTTGAATTGATTGAGTGTTGTTGTTATTATTATTATTATTATGATTATTAAATAAACACTCTTGTACGTTGCTGTGTATGTCAAGTTCCAAGCTGCACAGACACGGTTTGTGCTGGAGTATCCTTTACCCTTGGTCACTCCTAAGCTGTACGCTTAATTCCTGATACCAATCTTTGTGAATTAAAAAAATTGGTCCTGAGATATTTTGCTGTGGAAAGATAAATGAATCGAATAAAATGGCACTAATCAAAGTTGTTCATAAAAAGCTTACAAGCTTCAAACTAAATTGACTTTTGGTCTACACGTTACCGAACCAGACTCTAAGCCTAACTCTAAACCTTTAACATGCTTGGGCACCTGATGCGTTCAGGATTCTCTTTTGGTACAGCTCAGTAATGGTAATAGCTCATGCACACGACAACCCATTGTACTGCGCTGCCTCGACACTGGCCCTATATGGAAGTTTGACGTCTTCCTGAAGTTAAACTCTACCAAACCATGTTTGTTCTCATCAACAGTAGTACATCATACCTCCAGAGTCAGGCTTAGCCACTGAAATAATGGGTTTGCACCTTCCTCACCAAGTTCTCTCAGTTAAATTGCAAATCTGCTTCTCAGTCTTCTTCAAGAACAATTGACCAAATACTCTATATGGGTTACAAGTTGACATGTTTGGCGACAGAGAGTCAAACAAAAGCAAATCCTTAATGTAGCCTCATAGATCATGGTTCCTAAAAGCCTCCAAAGATAGATGAATCTTTAGTGACCCACAGTCAACTATCAAAAACATCTTAGTCTTGGTGCAATGGCCTCAGTTTGACAGTAGTAACACTCTCCTCGCTAGACTGCACACATCAACCTTTCCCACACTGAAAGTCGCCCATCATGTTACACACAAAGAGAACATAAAGAAGCATATCTTTTATATAATTTCTATGCCCCTTTACATTGAGCTGCAACTACATAGAGGCTACTATATCAGTCAAGAATGTTTATCATCCAAATGGCAGTTACATCAACAGTATATTTAAACCAGCCATAGCACACTATACCCGTTTACACCAAAACTAATCCTTAACCAACCTTGACTTGGATCCTACACATACCTCTAAGTTAAAACCAAATCGTAACCCTAAATCTAAAGGTTGTCCTCACACTGACCACTCCAAATTCTATCTCTAAACTTGCCCCTACACTTTACCAAATCCCTAGTAATCCAATGCATAAACCTAGACCTTCACCTAAATCTAACTCTAATGATGAAGCTAATACAAACCTTACAATAAACCTAACTGGAATTCTAAACCTTACCACAACCCTAAACTTAACCCTCACCCTGATTCTAACACTTAGAATAACATGATACGGAGCCAGTCTCTAAGCCTAACATAAAACCTTAATCTAATACTGCACCTGACCCTGACTCCATACCTTAACTCTAACTCTAAGCCTAACCTCAACCCTTAACAATAACCCTAATATTAATGCTACCACCTCCCTGAATCCTTTCCCTACTCCTAACAATTACTCTTCTGCCCAAAATTCTAATCCTTGAGTACCACTGTAGTGTTGTCGATGTTAAGGTACATATGTATAGTGGAATTATTTGCATTGGTATGTGTCAATGCAGTCACTTCCATGTACCTCTACATCAACTCTGTGAATTCAACATAGAGGAGAAGCAACTTCTATCTATGTGTTTTGGGACAAGCTCCCCCTCTAGCAATTCAGAAAGGACCTCAAAATCCATCTGATCTGACAAGGTCTGCCACAAATCATCTGCCCTAAAACCTTCTCCTAGGGGCCATTTCACACCACAACTTTGACCATATTCCCCTTCTCTGAGCTCCCTTCTGCCTATTTACTCCTCCTAAGCCTTGTACCGAACACTGGCCTCTGGTCATCATCTTGTTGCCTCCAGCAGTACAAGAGAGTCATATCCTCCATAAATCGTATGCATTTGTTTTAGGAGTTGTGAAAGTGCTTATGTGTTGCCGAAAGATCACTTTAGAGCATGGTAAAATGGGGAAATTAAGGTTGCGAAATGGAGATGAGACATTACTTAATCAAAAAGGTAAACAAGGAGAAATAGCAACCAATGTGGGTGAGAAGGTAAACGTATTCTATTCAGTATTTGAACTAAACTAGACCTAGCTAGCTTCCTTAATGGAAAATGGGATGCGTTTAAAAAAAAAAAAATCTAAGGAGTCCCAAAAAGATAGAGGCTGTCCTTATGATGGTGCTCCATTGGTATCATCACCCTGCCACCTCGGCTGAAAATTGGTCCTAGAGCAAAGTTCCAGAACGGTGAACTTTATGACAGACATGATACCAAAGCACACAAGTAACTCCCAACAATTCTCATGAACACTGATATGTCAGCAGTAATGGTTATTCTTGGCTCGGCTTCTACTTATATGAATACTGGCACCCTGCTTTAAACTTGCACTTTTCATGCTGTATCCACAGCATGGCTTTCCAGTCATTTCTTCCTTCCTTTGGAATGGCTATGGAGTAACTATTACTTTACACCTATATTGTGTCTTCCTTTTCCCTAAAGGGTGAGCCGCCTCTCGTCGGCCTCTTAACTTTAGTGCAAATCCACTGGGGTTACGTGCTTGTCTTTGTTGTTATCTCAACTCACAGTAATGTGAGCCTTTAATGTATACTATTTGCAGCCTTTTAAAAGTCTTGTAGACGAAATACGTGTTGGCTGCCTTTTGGAGATGCACTGTATGTAATATGAAGACTCGAACAAGAAAACGTGAAGATTAATAAAAATACATTTTGCTCACCTTTATTGCTGACATACCATTGTCCAAGAAAATTGTTGGGATTTACTCGAGTGTTTCGGTACCATTTCTGTCATAAAGTTCAAATTGGATTTGGTAACATTATCGAATCGCAATTTATGCTCTGTCCATACGGAAAGGCCTTTTTGTGGTTGGTAAAGGCCCAATCTGGCAAATCGGGCCATTTCCGAAGATGAACTCTTTTGTACATATGGCCCTTTGTCCTTTAGATCCCTCTTCAGGGGTTTTTCCCATGTTTTTGAAAGCCCCATTTGTCCCTCTTCTCTTCTGCCTTCAACAATTTGTACATGCTTGAAACCACAACCTTAGATTCCGGACATGTCAGCATGTATTTTTCAAAGTTCATAAGTTCACTTGTTGCCCTGCTTTTACAGATGGGCTAAAGCCAAATGTCTTAATTGCATGTATGACACCTTTCTCTTTCTGTTACCTTAAATTCTGACTTAAATGTGAGAAAGGGTATAATACCCCCCTTCATGAACAGGTCACACAAAATCCGACAGTACTCCTCATTCCAGTTCCAAAATGGCAGTCCCCCAATGGATCAAAGACAATATCGTGGTAAACAATATAGTTTAAAAAAAATTGTGTCAAAAATATAATTTACTATAATGTCATGTTCCTACACTTATAATGGTAAGTACCAAAATACCGTTGACACATATCATCCAAAAACATTAAAACATTAATTTCTTTCATATAAATAGAGGTTAAAGTGGTAAATCTTAAATATTTTAATATATAAAAATTATATAATGTAAATTAAATAATTTACACTAATAATAAATACTATGTATACATATATACTTATATAAACACACATGTTTTTATTTATAGAAACATATATTACCTACTGGCGGTCACCAGTAGGTAGTTATAGTTAGGACCTAGTTTCCATAGGAAAAGCGTTTTTTGTTTTCCCAATAACTTTGGCGCCGTTTGACGAATCTTTGCGAAATTTTCAAAATTAGTGGGGCGCTCAGGTCAGCTCCTCTCTTGAAAGTTTCAGGGTGATTCGTCAAAATGGGGGTCCCAAAACGCGTTTCCCCATGTAATTTTCCGTAGGAAACTTTAGACAAAGCTACAGCCCAAACTGCTGAACGGAATTACACCAAATTTGGCAAAAAGGTAGGTCTTGGTTCAGAAAGATCCCTTTTTGTTAAATGGTGTAAATCCGTTCAGTAGTTGCTGAGAAATTAAAGAAAGAAAAAGTTTCGATATCTGTGGCCGAGGAGGATTCGCGAACCCTCCCGACCACGAGCTTCATTCTAATTGGCTGCCAACACTCCAAACCAGGAAGTGTTGGCAGCCATCTTGTGACTCGGAAACGAGTCACAAGAAAACAGAAAAAAGAGGTTAAAAAACAATAAAAGGGGGCAGGGTAGAAACACCCTGACCCCCAAGGCCTGCTCAGGGGGTCCCACAAGGACCCCCAGGGCCAAAAAAGATTTTTTTAATGATTTCGGCGGAAATCACGTTGGGGTCGCGAATCCCACCTAAATTATTTTTAAAAAACGAAGGGCGGGCTCCCGCGCTTCGCTTAAAAAAAGCCCCCGGGTGGGCCAGGTCCCGGGGGCACTGCAGAGAGGTGTAAAAAGGGGCGTGGCCTTGGACCACCTCTCTGCAAAGCAGCTCTGTGGCGCTTACTAGAGATACCTGGTGGGCTAGTTGGCCCACAGGGACCCTCAGAATTCAAGGGGACTTAATCGCCCAACTTACAACATGCTAGCGGGCGAGTTTGCACAGTGGTGCAGGGAGGGGGCGGGGCCTGATATAAGAAGTTAGCAATCCTGCTGTGTGGGACTTACTGGTGGTAATAAAAGGGGTGGTTGGCCCCCAAGGTTGACGTTGGGGGCTAACTACTCCTCCTGTTACTTCCAGTAAATCCCACACAGTGGGATTGCTAAGAGGTGTTTGAAGGCCACACTCACCTTTCTCCACCACTCTGCAAACGCGACTGCTATGTTATAGTTAGAAATGAGCATTTAAAAAACCTTTGAAATTCACTGAAAAGACCATAGGTTTCAGGGACGTTATAGTTAGAAATGAGCATTTAAAAAACCTTAGAAATTCACTGAAAAAAACATAGGTTTCAGGCACATTATAGTTAGAAATTAGCATTTAAAAAACCTTAGAAATTCACAGAAAAAACCATAGGTTTCAGGGACGTTATAGTTAGTTGGACATTTCTCTCGTACAAACCATAGAAATTCCTCCGTTCTAGTTAGTTCAGCTAACTATAACTCACGCACCCGCAATGCACTGCTGATGACGTCACATATTACATCAATCATGACCTGGTCAGTGACATCACCGATGACATCACTGATGACATCTCAAATGATATCACTGATGACATCATCCACGTGAAAATCTGATGCACCTCCTCACACTCAAATATAACCTTTGATACACCCACTGTAAAATACAGATTACCATTTTCGAAACCATAGACACACCAATACCAGTTACTACATACGCACTCACTGATTCCTAGGTCTACACACACATCCACTCATTCACCCATACAGTCACTCATACATGCAGTCACTCATCAATACAACACTATCATATGCACTCATACACCTATACAGACACTCACACACCACCACTCATCCAGAGTTACTCATACACGTAGTCAGTCATGCAAAGAATCAATCACACTCCCATTTACTCACCTATACAGTTATACACAAACCACATCACTTATTCAAACAGAAACAAACGCATATTTACTCTCTTATACAATCACTGATACAAGTACACACTCATCCATACAGCCACTCTCACAATAACTGACTCTCACGTTTAGTCATTTATATACTTCAACTCTCACATACACTGCCTTTTACATATGTAGTTACTTGGACATGTACCATTGAGACATCCATTCACTCACCAACACACCCATACACACACTCACCCACCCATACAGCTGTTTCCACATGCACTCTTGAACCGATACACACAGTGAATCAACCACTCAAACATCTATGCACAGAGTCACACACCTCCCACCCACCCACACACTCAGGCACCCATACAAATACTCAGGCAATAAATCGATAACCCATATAGACACTCATGTAGCTACTGACCAACCCATGCAGCAGCTTATACAACAACAGACAGACTGATACAGACATTCACACAGTTTAGTCACTGACCCATGCATTCAGTAAGACACATGTAATCACTCACTTAAACAGTCAGTCACGCACCTACTAAGTCCTCCATCCAGACACTTATACACCCACTCATTCTTCAATACACCTTGGCATATATATATAATACATATTTAAACTTTAAACAAAAACACAGTCACTGGATGATGTCATCAGTGATGTCACTGACCATGCCATGATTGATGTAATATGTGACATCATCAGCAGTGCATTGCGGGTGCGCGAGTTATAGTTAGCTGAACTAACTATAACGGGGGAATTTCTATGGTTTTGTACGAGAGAAATGTCCAACTAACTAGAACGTCCCTGAAGCCTACGGTTTTTTCAGTGAATTTCTAAGGTTTTTAAATGCTAATTTCCAACTATAACATGCCTGAAACCTATGGTTTTTTCAGTGAATATATATATATACACACACATATATATATATAGTCTAACAATCGATAAATGTATTTTACATTATATATTTTTTAACATTTTTAATATAGATATAGATACAAAATACATACACTAAAAACAACCATTAAACATATAAACAATTTAACAAAATATATGAATTAATTTAGGCAATAAATAAAATATTTTTTTTAAAATTCGAAAAAAACATTTACTACAAATACTATAAACATAAAAAAATAAATGTAAAAATAAAAACAAATATAAATATAAAAAATAAACAAATACAACTATAAAATCTATTTAACCACAACTAAGAAAACTATCAGAGTCTACAAATCTTAAATATACTATTGCCTCATTTACTCTCCAGTTTATGCAACAGCAGGGAAAGTGTTGGACTTCGGAGGGGTAAAATTTAGTATTCTTACTCCAGTCAGTGCAGTAGTAGGGAAAGTATTGGACTCCAGAGGAATTAAATTTACTATTCCTACTCCAGTCTAAGCAACAGTAGAGAAAGTGTTGGACTTTGGAGGGGTTAGATTTACTATTCCTACTCCAGTCAGTGCAACAGTAGGGAAAGTTTTGGACTTCGGAAAGGGTTACATTTACGTTTCTCACTCCAGTCTAAGCAACAGTAGAGAAAGTGTTGGACATTGCAGGGATTAAATGTAGTATTCCTACTCCAGTCTATGCAACAATAGGGAAAGTGTTGGATGTTGGAAGGGTTAGATTTTCTATTTCTACTCCAGTCAGTGCAGCAGTAGAGAAAGGGTTGGACTTCGGAGGGGTTAAATTAACTATTCCCACTCCAGTCTAAGCAACAGTAGGGAAAGTGTTTGACTTCAGAGGAGTTAGATTTACTATTCCTACTCCAGTCAGTGCAACAATCGGGAAAGTGTTGGACTTCAGATGGATTTAAATATTAGAGTACACAAAAATAAATATATTTCATAAACAAATGTTAGCATGTAAATTAAAAAAAAATACATATAATAACCTCATTAACTATAACAAAAAATAATAAAGCATCACTTATCTATTTAATTAAAATAAAAAAAATGTAAATAACAAATATCTCACAAACAAATTCTCACAAACACTTACCATACTAAATAATGTTTAAAAAAATAATACACATAAAAACAGCATGTATAATTAATTTCAAAATAAAAAATTACATAAATATATAAATTAATATAAAAATTATATATTTTGATTTTTTAATCAAGCTACTCACCGAAAAAACACTATTAAAAAATCCATGTTTGATAAATATATAACAAACATACATTTTAAAATAAAGCATAACAGTCACACAATATTTAACAAATTAATATACAAAGAAAATACCTTTTTTTTAAAAAAAGATTACATTAAAAAAAACATGTATTCTAATTCTACTACTCACCATAATCTGCTACAAACCCTGCAGCCCACTACTAAAGTATAACTTAAGTAAATCAGTATTAAACTTTTTACATAGTTAACAATCAATTCAATAAATAACAATTTAAAACTAATGAATGATAATTTCTAATGTTTTTAAAATTAACTAAATTCCCACACTATATGCCTACAGACCTAAAGGTACACTACTAAAGTATAACTTAAATAAATAGGAAATAATCTATTTTCATAATTAACAATAAAATGTATAATTAGGAATTAAAAATTAATTACCAATACATTTTACTTTTTAATAAGTTAATTATCTTCCCACAAAATACCCCTACAACCCCAAATAACCCACTAATATATGACTTACTATAACTATTAATAAAACTAAATTAAAAATTAAAATGCAAACTTTAAATTTAAAATATATCATAAAACTCAACGATTAGCATACTTAATAATCAATTAAAAATGAATTAACAATGAAAAAGAAAACAATAAACATAATTATAATTTAAATAACTTTCCACCCTGTACCCCCACAAACCCAACAACCCACTACAACACTATAAAACACTAATGACATTAAAATTTAAAAAACGAAATAATTTTTCTTTATCCTACCTATGCATTATAGGTTTGTGTACAACGCGGACTATAAGCCTTATGCACAAGAATTTCTCCTCTAAACCATTCCCAATGTTCATCTCCACTGGCCTAGATTGGCACTCTAATCACCTGGGAAATATCAACGAGTGGAAAAAATAATTGGCAAAGCCAATAGGTCTTGCCTATAGGCCCTACTGTCTTTGTCATGCTTTTTGCTGACCAGGAACAGTTTAGCATCATCAAAAAGAACAAAAAAAAGGCTCAATGGCATGGCCACTGTTGGCGGTCGTATCATTCTCGAGGAATGCACATATGTCACTATCCTCATCCTTGGATCCGCGCCCTCCGCCTGGGACGACTCTTGGTGGCCGGCCGCCCTGGGAGCCGCACCCAAACCCACCGACCATGCACGCAACCTGGGGGTCATCCTGGACTCATCGCTCTCAAGGACCCAGCAAGTCAACGCCGTCTCCTCCTCCTGCTTCAACACCCTCCGCATGCTCCGTAAGATCTACAGATGGATCCCCACCGGAACCAGAAAGACGGTCACATAGGCCCTCGTCGGCAGCACACTAGACTACGGCAACGCTCTCTACGCAGGGACCACGATCAAACTCCAGAAGAGGCTCCAACGCATACAAAACGCCTCCGCACGTCTCATCCTCGACATTCCTCGCCACACCCACATCACTGCCCACCTGAAAGACCTGCACTGGCTCCCAGTCAAGAAGAGGATCACCTTCAAGCTCCTCACCCATGCCCACAAAGCACTACACAACGCCGGACCAGCATACCTCAACAAGCGTCTCACCTGCTACACCCCGAACCGCCAGCTTCGCTCCGCCGACCTCGCCACCGTCCCACGCATCCACAGGACCTCCACCGGTGGCAAATCCTTCTCCTACCTCGCTGCCAAGACATGGAACACCCTCCTCACACAGCTGCGACAGACCCAGGACCTGCTGAACTTCAGGAGACTTCTCAAGACCTGGCTGTTCGAGCAGTAGCTGCACCCCCACCCCCACCCCCTACTCAGCGCCTTGAGACCCTCACGGGTGATTAGCGCGCTCTACAAATAAGTGATTGATTGATTGTCACTACGCATACACATGTCTACAGAATGATGCGGGCACCATTTTCTTTTACTTTTTATTGGCTGATATAAGATGGTGGGCACCCCATAAATCGATCAGTCAAAAAACAAATAAGTGTACTAAACTGCTTTTGTGGACAGCCAGTAGCAATTTGCTACCTAGCCCACCAAAAATGTATATATGTTTAAAAAAAGAACCACAGGGGGTGGGAGGGTAACAGAGGAGGCTGTGGGATTGGGTGGAGGAAGTATAATGGGAAGTGGGTGGGGAAAAAAATTAAATGGTGAAGGAGAGAGCAATACAAAGCATGGGAGGGGTCAAGGGAGAAGCACAGCAGAGAGTACAACATGCCGCGGGAGGAAGAGAGGGGGAGTGAAGAAGCAAAAGAGTGAGCTGGAAAATATATACACTCTGATAGAGTGCTTAACCAAAAAGGAAAGAAGTTCCCCAAAATTGAGCAGTGGAAAGACACAAGTGAGCCTTTTAGGATAGTAAAGAGGCCATGGTCCCGGGGAGAGAGAAACATATGAATCTTAACATTTAAAACAAATACCTTTATATCTATAAATCTCATAAAGACAGCTGATCACTCACAAGACAGCGTGCCTTTAGAGACTATTAATACTTCTGAACAGGAACCTCTAAAACTAAGACATTCTCGAATGGATCGTGGATTGGAATGTTAACAGCACTATTTTTTGCTTGACACGCCTGCTGATAGCCAGCAATAGTCAGCTTATAAAAAAAACCAGCAAAAGCCAAAGACACGTACACGTTGGTAGCGCCCCCTAGGCCATGTACAGAATCCCTCTGGTAATGGTGAACCGGACTGGTGTTAGCAAGGGTGACCCTGTGGTACTGTACAAAACAATCCTTATTACACCACCTCATGCTTGTCTCTTCTCACGCAGGACCCTGCCCTAAATAATCCTTAAACGTATGATTCTAGAATCCAGATTCCTCAACATACCAGGCCTTCCTTTTAATTCACAGACCATCCACGTTCTGCGATTCCAGCGCCATTAAATACCACGGGTTACTAACTAGCCGCCCTCGGCCATTAACCAGCTTCGTTGTCATTAAAACGCACTTACTGAGCTGAGCAGTCGGCACTGGTCGCCGCAGCCGGCCCTGGAGGAGTGTCACTGGGCGAGGAGATGCCACATTAGGCCACACTCACGCAGTTCATTCGCAGGCAGCGGAAGACGGATGCATCATCCATGCACCGAGGCGCGCGAGCTTCTTGAAGCTGCATTAGGAAAATGACAAATCTGACAGAGAGAGCCATAAAGCATCCCGGGGAGCAGCGCGTCTGCAACGGGCCATTTGTCATCGTTTGTTACAAAGACTCCCACATTTCATGCTAGTGGACTCTGATAGTCAATTATTAAATGCAATTACGGCTGCAACCAAAATCATGTTTAACTGCCTCGTAGTGGCAGCTCAATGGAAGGGCCACCGCAAACACCAGCGAAACCTTTCACAAACAAAGCGACTATCTCTAATCCTTCAAGGCAGCCATGTTGTAGTAAATGTGAGTCATAAATGTGTACAAAAGCGTTTCATCCGTAGTCCGTGAGACAATGCGCATTGTGTGTGTTTGAACCAATCAATTTACGAGGTTTCTAATTTTTGCCTTCCATATGGACCCTGCTAGTGGTACTGTCACCCTACTGAATGACAGTCGTGTTATCCACCCTGGATGGATGAAAGGTTGAGCTGACATAGATAGGAGTGAAGATTTATAAACACAGATCTCTGCCACATGGCAGTCAAGACATCGACCTGCCTCATAGAAGTTTGCACCTCTTCATGAAAGACGTAAAATCGAGAGATAACTCACCTCAAAAACACACAGATGAACCACAGCAGGCTGTTGCATTATGAACCATGATACACTTTTTTTTTATTTCACTACCAGCGCCCTTTATGATTGGTTACCTTTTAATACTGTTTTCACAAAGGTAGTAAGCTATATGTACTGAAACATAAAGTTACACGGGAGAGCAGACGTTTTTAGTTTCATTCAAATAAAAAGTGTTGATGGTTCTATGCTGGAGCGGCTGTCTTGGCAACTCATTCGTTTATCATTCAATGGAATGTGGCTATGTTAATTTTTTTTTCTCATGTGCAAATTTAGGTGATAAATTGCTTGTGTGAATTGGTGATTTTAATGATGCATATGGTTTTACTAATGAAAATTCAATTGAAACAATTTTATTAAGTAGGTTGGAAGTTTAATAATGCAAACTAGTTATGCCACATTTCCAGGTGAGACTCCACTTAAATGGAATGGATCAAGTTTCTCATGTTTTGCTCATCTTGCGCCTGCTCCTTTTCCCACTCCCAATCAGAGACCTGCTGCAGGTCTCGCCTCACAGTTTCCGCGGCGTGGGGTGTTATGTCGTAAAGACTGTCTTTGTCTTAGAAAGTGAGAATTCTGAATGAAACTTTCTACCGTGTACCCACTGTATCATTTTTGAAGAACTTCCGTAGGAAGTTCCAATGTAGCCTTGCGGAAGAACAGTGGTTCTATGTGCTTCTGTTTGAGAAAGGTTTCATAATTTGTTGTACATCTCTGGAGTGCAGTTGCTGAGGAGGCAAAAGGAAGATTTTCTGTTACCTGAAGAAATGGGTTAGTGTAACGAGTTTTTATCATTACATGGCTGCATTTGCCAGTGCAACCTAGCCATGATATCATGTGTATAAAAAAACCTAGTTTTGAATGTTTGGGGGCGACTTTTCATTTTCCTCCTGGGAATCTGTACAATTATTTAGAGACGTTCTCCTTCTCCTTAGAATGCTGTCAGTACTATTTAGGAGTTTGACAGTTAGAATCTGGAGAGATTTAACTGGATAAGGAGGGATTTTTATTATGATTTATGATTCAGCATTTCTGTGTCTGAGCCTTTAAGCAAAACTACATATTTTTCTGAATTGTTTTATTAACAATTTTGTATGAAACCTTTTAAACAATTTTGATCTAGAACTCAGTATCTGAGGGGTTCCAGCTTCCATTAAAGTTTTACTGTGCTAATTATTGGGCTTAATATTGGGGAAGGTGGTCTCTTACTGCTAGATCAACAAGAAATCACAGAGCCGAGCTATCTGAGATAAAAATTGGTGTGCATAAAATATTGGTGTTCAGTAAATTTTTGGGGTTGGCTCACAAAGCTACACAGCTTCACACATCAGGACCACTCCTGGTTCTATGACAGGGCCAAACCTACTGACTGTCCCTAGAGGAAAATGGGGTCCTGACCTTTGGGTTCTGCATCACTTGGAGGAACTGATGGCACCAGAAATGTGCAGATGGTAGAGCATCTTGCTTTCCTCCTATACTGTGATGGCAAAATATTTACAATTATCTCAGATGTGCTATTGGTGCTGTGAGCAATGAAGCAGAGCACGTCATACACAGGGCTTCATTTAAGGGGTCATCATCTTAGTGCGGCCTCCTCATGACAGATTAAACTTCTACTCCACCTACCCACCAGTAGTCGGGGTGAGGAAGGGAAAATCGGGAAAAGGCACAGGGATCAGGGTGCTCCCCTCTTCCAGCATTGCCGCTTGTAGTGTGGGGTGATGTCCTGGGAGGACTACTTGAACCAAAACTCACTGAAAATGTGGGTTTGTGCTTTTACCCTACTACCAGCCCATATCAATATAGTTCTGCATAATATGTTGCAGTGTGTTATGTTGTGTTATGGTTTAAAAACATTGCAGGTAGAGTTGCAGGGCGATCCTAAGAAGTTTGGTGCAGAAAGAAACCCACAGAAAGAGCAAACAAATAGGGATGCAAGCAGAACACTAGGGCCCAGATTGACATAAAAGTCACGGAACGCAGTGCAGCAGCCAAAAATGCTGTGCTGCATTGCGTGACAGGGAAGGAGAATGCCATATCTACAGAGATATGGCTCTCTCCTCCCCTCTCCCTAGCGCCAGCACTTATTTCAGCTGCCGTGCACCAGGTACACACTTTAGCACCATAGTGCTAGGGTGCATGCCTAAGTCTACAATAGGTTTTATACAGGAAGGGTACCCTTCCTGCACAAAATACTATACGTAGACACACTTTAAAGAGAAATAACAATATTTCTCCTCTTAACACCTCCTTTTAAGTGGTGTTAACTTTTGGTGATAAGCCCTACTATTATTTGTAGATAGGGTTTTGCGTCAAAAGGAATGGGTGGCAGCATGGGAATGCCCATGTAACACCCCCTTGGCGCTAAGTAATGGAAAGTAGTGCTTTGCGTTGCTTTACGTTACTTTTAGGGTACTTTCCAAAGTAAATTAGAAAACATTTTGTGCTGGTTAGTGTCACTTTTGTGACACTAACCCAGTGCAAACGTTTAGCAAATCTACACCTTAGAGTTCCTATGCAAAACCCAGAATGAAGGGAACAATTCCCCAATATTCCTTTGTATAGTTGCAAGTCTAAGCATAGTCTTGGCAAACCTGGTATTGCTCAGTCCAATATGAGCATTATTTTCTTGGGTTATGGGCTTCAGAAATTAGATGAACCCCAAAACAGTGTTTTTTGGGGGGTTTATATTTTGTGCATTAATGATGACGATAAATGTGTCTTTTTATGATTGATTTAGCATATATACAGCCTCTGCCCATGCAATTAAGAGCGGTGGAGTGGGGGGGGGGGGCTTGATGGTGGTGGGGGGGGGGGGAATTCGACAAACGAGGGAGAATAACATTTAAAAAAAAGAAAAACGCTTACCTTGCGCTCGCTGCATCGCCAAGTCGGTGATGCGGAGAGCACAAGCTAAGTGTTTAAAAATTTTTTTTATTCTCCTTCATGTCAACTCCTGCCACGCGGCCCCCCTGCACCGCAGCTCTTACCTGCATGGGCCACGGCTGCATATATAGGCTGAATTAACATGATTATAGTTGAAACAAATTTTATACGATGTATAGAAGTGTGTTTATTAATGTGTTATAGTTATGCCACATTTTCCTGTTACATGCCATTTTAGACAAGATGGTTGCCATCTCTGTAACTCTCTCTTGCAACCCCATGCTCGAACACTTTCAAGCTTTCCCCACCCTCTCTCCAATTCCCGAAACAACACAGCACTCTCCAGTTCTGCCCATTTAACTAGTTCTTTTCTCCATCTAATCAATCGAGGTCCACACACGGACTTCCAATGTGTTGTCAATTCATGTTTTGCCAGCATCAATGCCAAATCGGTAAACCCAGTAGTGATTTTATTCTTTTTAGGATGAGGATATCCCTCAAGGAAGCAGGCTAAGGGAGTACAAGGGATCGGCCAAAATGTTACGTTATTTACACAGTAATTAACTGCTTCCCAGACTCAAGCTAAGCCGGGCAGGACCAAATCATATGGAACAATTCTGCCCCCAATTCCCCACATCTCAGACACTTTGCAGCAGCAGTCATATAAAACCAGTTAATCTTGCCAGGTGTAAGCTATGCTCTCAGTAAGATGTAAAAATTAATTAATTTGAACCTGCCATTTCGCGAGACATCAGAATCCTCTCCCAGTCCATATCTGCAATCTGGAGTTCTAGGTCCATTACCCATTTCACTTTCAATTCAGCGAAGGGAGCGAGGATACCAGCACGTATTGCACAATAAAGTACGAAACCGCTTTTATACAGTCCGTTGTGTACAGAGTAGTTGGCACAGTTGGTGTGTTATAGGCTCATTCCCTCCATTCCCCCAATGACTCTCAATCGTGGCAGCCACAGCCCTATGTAAAAATATTGGCCACTAGGAGCATCGAACTCTTCTGCAAAATCTTCAAATAAAAGTAATACTCCATCCCGGTATAAATCACCTACACGATTAACCCCATAATCAGCCCACCTCTCAACTCCTCCCAACGCACCTACACGAGCCACTAACTTCATCCAACTAAGTGGTAAATCAGGTGAATAGGGCACAAGGACACAAGTCCGTTGTAAACTGTGACACCAACAATATTGTATTACCAAGAGCTCATGAGAAGCCACAGGCAGCCATCTCCGAGGAACCAAGAGGACTTGCAATAAGTCCCACAAAACAGGTGGCAAACCAACTATAGCCTCACCGGGGTTCATTCTATTAATAACCCACTGATTTAACCACTGCGGTTGGGCTGCTATATAATAAGACTCGAGATCAGGTACAGCAAGACCACCCTTCATTGTAAGGCGCTGCAATTTAGCCAGGGCTACTCCACGCCTACCTGTCCCCCAGATTAAGTACAACAGTAGAGTTTCCATATCTTTGAACAGCCAACGAGGCACTTGCGCAGTCGTATAGAAAAGAAATAGAGCAATCTCTGCAACATCACCATTTTAGGCACCGCTGTTCTGCCAGCCACTGATAAAGGCAATGTAGTCCAAAACGTTATACTATTTCGTAGAGCCCCGACAGCTGCTCCCACATTACCATCCAGTAGGTCTTGTTCCTTATGGTATATTTTAACTCTTAAATATTTAAGACAAGTGGAGCTCCATCCAAGCCCACACAGATTCTGAGGAGGGGTAGCATCTGCACTGAGTGGAAACAAATGGGAATTCTGCAAATTAATGTGCAGGCCAGAAACTGTGCCCCAAAACACTCCAATACATGTTTTGCACCTGGCAAGTCCACTCTAACATCATGGTAGAACCAGATGAGGTTTTGGGGTGCCCAAAGTTTGGGGTACGGTTTTGCGCCCACACAGAGCAACACTAGAGGATAACTATTGCTGGAAGTTGTTAGCAACTTAGACAAAAAATAGCTTAGGTAACATTGTTACTGTCTGCCCTTAGATCACTTGTAAATTAACCCATAACCTTGTTCTTTTAAACCTGCATTTTAATTTTCTTTCAAGGGAAATTGTTGTTGTCTCATTTATTTCTGCCTTAATGTTATTTCTGTAATGTAGTTATTGCTTTGTTAATTTGGCTATGGGATAGCAATGCTAAGCATTCTTACCACTTGGACCACTGCCTCTGCCTACTACTGGAGGCTGCCTGCAGCTATGTAGCCTAGTGGTAAGTGGGTGGGGGAGGGTATCTGGCATATGGCAATACCACTTAATTGTGCGCATCTTAAAGTGCATTAACTGATACCAAGGACAATTGGGAGTGGGCAATACCCATTACTGTGTGATACCTGGCAACACCAATCTCTCATGGTACGTGTAAGCCAGGCCACCTGTTACTAGGGACATTAATTAGTAGTAGCAATACCTTTAACTAGGCACATTGAAGCTGATGATAGCTTTAAAAGGAGATACACTTCAGTGTCAGGCATTAAATATTTGTATGGTATACATAGGTCTTTGGTTAAAACCAAAAGAAAAATGTAAAACGACAATGAAATAGCATTTCTGAAAAGTTCCTTTAACTAGATATACTGTTTACTCTTGAATTTGATCCAAAAAGAATCAGGCAAGAGATGTAATCTTGCCTTAAAGTGAAATGGCTCCTGCGCATGCCCATTATGAAGAGGAAGGACAGTGACAAAGGCTGTGCAGCTCTGGGCAGGCTTTGGAATACAAAATGACATAGAAAAGCGAAGTATTGCCATGCTCCTTGATCCCCGTTTCTCTTCTTCTGCACATGAGTTCGAGAGAGTGGTGAAGAGGTATGTTTTTCATTTGTGGCTACATATTTCTACCCCTCACCAAATGGGCCTATGAGGTTGATGTGCAAACCAGACAGAAAAGATGGCCAAGCCACCACTGGGAGGGGTTACCAGTGTCCATCTGGTGACCCATGCCCATGCCCATCCTGTTGCTGCCTACACCTGCCATCTCATGTTGTTTGTACTCCACAAATACAAGTGACCTTTGGTTCAGGTGGCCTCCTGTCCCATCCAAACACCCAAAATCATCTTTGGGGTCAGGAGCAACATGGCACAACCTCTGCCAAGCCCATCACTCACATGTACATACCCCAGTGCCCATCCGGGGCACCCACAGAACATTATGTTGGGGGCAACTGGGGTAGGCCCAGGGCCCCCAGCAGCCCCAACGGCTCCCCACATGCACCCATGCTGGGTGCTTCAGGAGCCGGTATTGCTCCTGCACAGTGGGAGCAGCGGTGTTTCATGCTCCTGCTGGGCTGAAGCAATCGGAGTTCTTCTTCCTGTGAGAGTGTGGGCAGGGTAACATTTGTGAGCTCCCACCCGGCGGGAGCATATTTAAAGCTCCCACCAGATGGAGCAGGCATGTTTTTCTGTGCCCGCACCCTTGAGGGCTGGGACACTATTGTGTCCCAGGAGTGGGCCTTGGTCCAACCTGGGGGGATTTGTTTTTTCAGTAGCAGTAGGCTGCTCATTTTCAATTTTGCTGTGGATTTGCGGATCCTCGGCGAATTTGCAGCAACATTTTAAAAAAAATGTTTTGGGCTGCGGGGGCTCCCCTGTGACCTCCCCCACCAGGCCTACCTTGCCCTCTAATACTTTTTAAAAAACTTTGTTTCTAGGACTTCTGAGATGACTGCCGCCATATCATTGTTGATGTGGTGGCAGCCAATCAGATCTCAGCTTGAATGTGTCTGGTCCATGGATCATCCGTGGCTTGATATCTACAGACGTTCTGAGCAGTAATTGCTCAAAAACTGCTGAATGGATTTACACGAAATCACAAAGAGCACACTTTTTGGACTAAGATCTAGCTTTCTGCCAAAATTTGTGAAATTCTTTTCAGCTGTTTGTGGAGTATCGCTGTTCAATTTTCCTATGGAAAAATTAATGGGGAAAACACATTTTGGGACCTCCCCTTTTTCTCAGCCCCCACTTGGCGGATTACCGCAAAACGTTTTCAGGAAGGAGCTGAAGTGGATGATACATTTTTGTCGAATGTTTTGTGAAGGTTCGTCAAACAGCGGCAAATGTATTAGGAAAAGAAAAAAATCTTTTTCAATGGAAATGCAGACCTAACTATGACTACCCAGTGGGGACCATCACTGGTATATATATATCAGTTTTTGATGATGGAAAATTGAGGTCAGCTGCTGAGTTGGAGGGAGGGTTGCGGGGGGTTGCACGGGAGGGGGGTTTAATTTAACAAACAAAAAAAAATAGACTTACCTTTCTGCCGGCCGGATCCCGTGTCTTCTCGGCTCGTGAGCCTGCGCCTGCCCTCCTGCAAGCAGCGTTGTGATTGGTGGGCACGCCACCCACCTAGGGGCTTACAGGGAGGCCATGTTCTCCATGCAGGATGCAGTGCAGCTTGCATGGAGAAGATCAGAGTGTGCATGACTGGTTTGGGCGGCCCCAGAGGGCCGACCAGTCATTTTCCCTCAGGAGTGGGCACACCGCTCCTCCCATGACCTGGCTGCTTGCAGAGCAGTCCCGCCCACCCGCCCGCAAGTTATTACCATTTTATGTTTCAGCTTCTCGCACTGCGAGAAAGCAGTGGGGCGATGCTCCTCTGCCCTAGTGGAAGAGCCACCCTGTGCTGGACTCACCTTGCAGAAATACTAGTTTTCTAATTGAGATTGCCTTTCTCTTGCTGCATTCAAATCACAGATTACCAGATTCCAATTGTCCATGTATCTCAAAATAAGTGAAATCTCTTCCACACTATCGGTTATTTTGATCAGCATTTTTAAAATTTGTGTTTTACTATATCACCCTCATGATGATATAGTGTGCTCAAATCAGTTGTGATATCCATGCCCCAGTGGTCTGAGTGAAGATGGTGTACCTCGGAACAGTATATAGGCTTTGAGAGACCTTTCCTCTATTTAGATCATTTTTGGTGCTGAATTAGTAGCACTAAGTAACCTAAAAAAGTAACCATTTATAACATAAAAGTAAAAAAACAATACTTGCAGTGACCCAACTTTTGCTTGTAGTAATCTCTAAAAGGCGTTTGGACAAAAAATACTTTGTTGAAGTGCCTGCTGCCTAGTTATTTATTGAGACCGCCGCTGTGCTCCTTGGACCCTTCCAGCAGTCATGTATGGTACGTTACAATTCATGTGCCTGATTCTGAACTAGAATACAAATGATCATGTCCCTCTACCACGAGTCTGGATTGTGTCCCAGAACCCATGGGGGTATCAGTAGTGACATGACACACCCTCGAACCCCTGATGATGTCACAGAGATGCTCTTTTATTCCGTCCATAGCTCTTCAATAGTATTTTATTTACTGCTGGGGTATCAATGGAAGAGTAAGGAATAACAACTATAGAAAGCAAATATAGCGCTTAAAGTCTTGCTTATTTTCTGATCCTGGCGCAGTCCACACAATCGGCGAAACCAGGGGTGCAAGGGCAATGCCATTGGTAACAAAGGGTTGTTCAGAGGCAGCAACTACTTCCACTGGCTACTTCAAATTGACTTACGGAGTGAGTTACCATAGGAACTAGAGAAAACACGAATTTGAAAGGCTGGAAGCACAAACATCTATTTATAAAGCCCGACTACACAAAACCTCAAGTCATGTAGTTTAGAAATAAAGGAATTCAAGAAAAATAAAGCACGATATTACCACATCTTCAAAAATGCTCTTGTTAAACAATCCTAATGGCGTTTAATTATTTCTGTAAGTCTCTCTTTATCCACTGCTAAATATCCCTCATTAATCATTGAACCACACTAGTGGAATCTTTGTAATTTAGCTCAATAAGGGTTAATAAAATATTCATGCTAGCCTACTCTTTCTTAAAAGACTTAGAATATGTGGGCTATTTTGTTAACTAGTACGAATGTTTTACATATTTCAATTGAGAGCAATTACACAGCGATATAATTAAGAACAATTAGAGAATTTATATTCCTCTCTGCGTTTTCTTTCAGACTACATTCGTGCTAAAACTTTTTGAAAAGGTGAAGGACATGCATAATTATACATTCACATAGCCTCTCAAATAATTACACTCCATAACTTTTTTCCATTACACAATTTTCATTTTCACTGTCAAGATTTTTCATTTATAGGTGGAGCAACATCATATGAAAAAATCCAGCATTAACCTTTTTACCCCAAAAAGTATTTATTTCAGTAATCCGAGGGCAAGGAAAAAGGATGTTGTCCTTCGTCAAAAACTACTTGGGAATAAGGATTATACAGGCACAAATGGGGGAGGAAAGGCCACATTAGATACTGTAAGAGAATGTAAAAGATGCCAAGCTTTCCATGTACCACCCCATTGTAAAACCATTTTTAATGTTTCCTCAACTGTAGCTGATATGCTGTTTAACCCGATCATTTAAGCCCCTCTTTCCGTGGCACAACCTTTTAAGGAAATGCAAATGTTCCATGCAGCTTTGTGCTGTAGCATTTACGCAATGCTTCCCAGTGGTGTAACAAATCTTGAGGGGGGCCCCCTGCAAAGTACATGGAGGGGCTCCCCCACCCTTCCAGACCCAGCCGGGAGCTCTCAGGCCAGGGTCCTGCTGCCAGTGCACAGTGCCGGAGGGAGACCCCTGGAGCTCGCCACCCCCAACCCCATACTGCGGGGGCTAATGTTAAGCCACTGGTGTTTCCTATCCTTGATAAGTCTAAGTAGTGCTCTTTTCCTCTTTGGGTTCCGGGTACCATTTTGGAGTGCACGGTTGGTAGGGTTTGGTTTACAGTTCGGCCTAATTCGAGGTATTTAGTAAGGTGCAAGAGGCTCGGAGACATGCTATGAACATGGTGTGGCGAACTGGTAGCTTTGCATAAGCCTGACGTGTTCCGAAAAAGCATGAGAAAAATGTGTGGATCCAATTGGGCTGGCCTGAATTATGTGATATGAAATTCTAGGTGACTATCAATTCTTGCTCTTGCAGGATCTTCGGCTGAAGAAAAAAAGAACTTCCATCCAGAATTTATGTTGAAGGAAGTGTGGGCCAATGCTTTGGATCACTCAATGTGCAGTCAGCGGGAGTTCCTCTGCTATGGCGGAGGAGCGGCACCCACCCACCCCCCCCCTTCCAGCAGCGTAAATAAAATAAAAATAAAACAATAATAAACCGTGGTTTATTTTAATTTTATTTTGTGTCCCGAAGTCTTGGTGGCGGGGCCAGGTGATAACAGGCACCCACGGGGAGTGGTGTGTACTGTTATCAGTGCACATGAGAGTTTGTCTGGCCGTCTCAGTCCGGCCAAACCGTCGTATGCATTTTGCATGTTCTCGACACAGACTGCATTACAGCCTGGGTGGAGAACATGCCCAGGTTCCCAGTCCCTGGCTGAGCGCCGAACCACAGCGCTCAGACCACTCACAATGCTGCACTGCCATGTTGTGTGGCACAGGGGAGCCTGGTTGCTGCCTTCTTACGGCCGGAGCAAAGTGATGACTAGGAGGGACGACGAGAAGCGACACAGCAGCGGCGTCAAGGAGGCCAGTTTAATTTCTTTTTTTTTTTACTACCCACCTGATCCCCCGCCTCCCCACCCCCGATTGGTGCCAGACGCCACTTTGTGCAGTGTACTAAGTTTTAAACTTGAGTGGTCTACTATAGCATTAAAAAAGATTGCAAATATCCTACATCTTAGCTTTTTTGTTTCCACTCCAATTCACAGACTTTCTTGACCTCTCAGACTCCCTTGTTTCACCACAAGCATTTACATTTAGCTTAATTTGCAAAACAAATAAATGCCAGGACCCTCGTCAGGAGGCCATTTCAGCTTGCATCACCCACTGCCCCTTCCAGTGCTGCCAGTGACAGTACCAACACGACTATTAGCCATCACACTATACAAGTATGATAATTCGGACTATTCCAGGTCCCCAAAGCTGTAATAATGGCTTGGACAGCACGTATTAGTAATTTTTAATGTCTACTGAAGTAATAAACAACAGTTTTAGTGCTCATCTCTAAATTAATCAAACAGCGCCACTATATGGCACACTGTCATAAGTGCCAGTGCCGACAATTAAGTGCCCGTGCTGAGCACTGGAAACCACTGGCTCAAATTAAGCACTGTTTGAGCTCTTCAAAACTTCGTTCTACAGAAAAATAGCCTAATTCTCAAAGCTAGATTCATGAAGACAACAGAAAACCTATTTTAAGAAGTTATACACATTCAAAAAATACATTTTCTCTCATACTTATTAATTTCTACCTATTTCACAGATATCTTGTTTGATTTTGAGTCAAAGCTGCACTTAGTACGCCTGCTATGATAATGCTGTGCATTTTGTACCTGGTTCTGCAGACTCTTTTGAAATCCATCATTCAGATGAAGGTGCAAGGACTATATAGATCTACTTCAAACATTTCATCATAAATTAATCATTAATTTCATCTTGAATGATTAACAGGCTGTGAAAGAGCTACTGATGAGATTCATAAAGTCATTCTGTTAGTAGGTCATGCCCGAGAAAAGCATGCTTGCGACGATCTATTGTTTAAAAATAAAATAAAAAAAATAACCTCTAAAAAGGGACTTTTAGCCCACCCATTACTTACCATTGGTTGGCATCATTGTCGCTCCTATTTTCCTCCATTCCATTGATGAGTGCATGTCTACGCATGCCAGCTTCTCTTCGTCTCATTGCTTTTGTTTTCTTCCATGGAGCATGGACCATGTACTGATTGAGGTCTTTGATTAGTGTTCTTTCACGCTTCTTGGGTTCGGATTATTATACTTTTTTGTGAGTCTATATTGTTGTTTGTATGTTTTTTTATACACTCTTTTGCCTTTGCTCTATCTCGTTTTTTAGCTGCTTTTATGCCCCTTCATTTTTGCTTTTTGGCCTTGGGCCCGTAGCTCCCTTTGCTCATTGTTTGCTTTCCAGATTTTTCAAAACCGCTTTCCAGTAAGACGCTTTTCTCTGGCCAGTTTTGTCAGAGCCACATAACAAACCAACAACACAATTTATTACATTTTAATAACGTTATATGTTGCCTCATTCACTAAGGGTGTGCTTATATATGATTTATTCTCGTTATGGTCACATTCTATGCAATACCACCTTCCTTCCAAATTTGGGAAAGCCAATGCAAGTTATATGTTTTTAAATTATACGAACTGGTGACATTGTGCTTGCCTAAATGCATGTGCATGCGTGATGTTAGCAGCTGATAAGTTGTATGGCTCAGTAACACGCCATACCATAATATGCTATACAATAACATGCCATGACATACCAAACCATACCATACTATAAAATAACGGGCTTTATAATAACATACCATACAAAACAGCCCATACCATACTATTAAATGACATACCATAGCATAATGTACAATGACAAGCCACACAATATCATACTATTCAATCAAGCCTCTCTCACCTCATTTAACCTCTGCCCATCCCTGGCCATAACCTTCAACTCACTTTATCCCTAAAACCCTATAACCTTCAATTCACCTTCACCTCCTTTTACCTCTACCCATCCTCGAACCCTCAATCTAAAATGTCTCTGCCACCACATTCAAAAAGCCCTTCATGCCTCATTGAGCACTGCTGCCTGCCATGTGAACTGAGATTCTAGAATCTACATTTACAGTGCCTTCCTTCTAGAAATTCACAAGAAAAATTAGGGTTAGGGATTGGGGAATGCATATGTTTCCTGTAGACGAGCAGAGCAAACAGTGTCAGAGCAGGTAGAAGGTGGCCAGAAGCAGCAGTAGTAGTAGTGCTTCGCTGACATTCACTTTAGTGACCCATTGTTCCTCCACACCCTCAGGCAGCTTATGATCCCAGTGGATGTCGGCAATACAACTCCTGGTCTTTCGACGGCCAACTCACAAGAGCAGTAACCACAGTCCAAGGCCATGCTCTGTGAACAACACATCATTGACCTCTCAAGGGCACTTTGCTCATCCCAATCGATTAATACCCAAGCAAAACCACCAGCACCCACTGCTCAGACATTTTCAGTTTTCGAACATTTGCCTGACACTGCAGTGCTAGAATCACTGCTTTGCCTAGTTAAATGCCATCATTGCACTGAGAGTGTTATGCCCTCCTAATTTATTTTTGGACGCCGAGAATGAATGACATATTGAGAATAGAAGAGATAATTGAATCCTGCCCAGACATGATAAAATGCTTGCCACCAGGATTTCAAAACAAGCAGATGCATATACAGGGGAGTCAGCTCCATGTGGTCAATCATTGGTTGTATCCTGCCTGAATCTCTGACTTGTGGTTGGAGTTTTGTGATGTGGCCTGGAGTATGCAGCTCAGTGAAAGAGTTTCAAGCAAAATTTACAAGACAACTGCATTTGGATTATGAGAGTGCATTTGATATAAATATCTGAACGCATACTCAATAGATGTTCTCAATTTAAAAAACAGGAAAATGATCTCTGTACTTTGAGATGGTTGAATTTGCCAGAGAAAGAAAGCAAGTACCCCTTGTTGTGCCACTAGTCTAAAGAAACATTTCATCTACTTGGTTATAAATCCTTCGTGTAGAAAAAAAATGCAGTCATGATAATAGATATATAGAGTAGATGCATAAGTGCTTTATGATTTCATATCAGATTCCTTGTTATTTTCATTGTGTCAGGATTTATGTTTTATCATCTATTAACCACGTGGAGGTCCTATTTTTAGGGAAGCTACCTCTCACGTATATCTCCAAACAAGGTGGCTAATCAGGGACTCAATAGAATGGTAATATCTGTCCCAATGAGGCTGGGACTAGTGGTGTCTCTAACTTCTTATAGTTCCATGTACACCATCAGGAACATCCCTCAGGAAGGGGCATTAAAAGCAGTACACTGGTTCATAGAGCAATTCCAAATAGACTGTTGCTCAGATTTCATCAATGCTAGTTTGAAAATAGTCTTAGAGGAAAATACCTTTGACTTTAATGGCAACCTTTACCGGCAGGTTAAAGGAGTAAGTATGGGGGCGTCTTGCGCCCCCACTGTAGCCAACATATATATGGCCCACTTTGAGAGCATCTTCATATATAACGAAGTAGCGCCCTTTTATGAATCGATTAAAAACTGGGCCCGTTATATCGATGATATATTTTTCATTTGGACCAATGAGCCACATGTACTACCTGAATTTCTATCATGGATCAATTTATGCGATTCAAACTTGAAATTCACTGTCCACACTAACCAAAACAGCATTGAATTCCTTGACATTGAGATCAAAGAACAAAAACAGGTTCTGGAAGTGGACCTCTATGTTAAACCGTCAGCAAGAAATACTCTATTACATTTCACAAGTTTCCATCCAAATAAGCAAAAAGAAAGCATTCCATTTGGACAGTTTCTCCGACTTCGGAGAAACTGTACAAACATTACTGACTATGATGAGGAATCAGAAATGATGAAATCCAAATTCATATCTCGTGGTTATCCACGTAGATTAGTACTGCGAGGCTTTCAAACGTGCCAGATACTATGATAGAGATTATCTACTTGCTAATCATCCACCCAAAGCAAAGCCAAAGTTAGTGTGTGTTACTAGACATTCAACTGCAAATGAGAAAATACGACAAGCAGTTTGTGCCAACTGGCATATTCTTTTTTTTTTTTTTTAAGTTTTCAAAACCTTTATTGGCATTTGGCATTGTACAGCATTATTTGGCATATGTACATTAATACGTATTTGTTCCTGTCACCGATCCCACTCCCAGTTCATATCTTTTGTTTTTTTGAACGTGCTGGATGAACATTCCCTCCTTCAGTTTCTCCCTAATCCCCCACTCCCACACCCTCCCATGTTCCTCAGCCTTTGTATATATCTACAACGTGTATCAATTGCTATTATCTTAGGTCAGGACAATAAATCCCCATATTCCAGCGACATCCTCTTATTCAGGTCTACTCGTACTCCCAGGTCCCTCTTGTATTAGGCCTCTCCACATACCTGGTCTCTTATAGATATCAATTAGTTTGTTTGAATTTTTCCCCTTTGTTCTACATTGGTGCCCCATTTCCGGCGTGCTCCTCCAACGTGTTATCTGTCCCTACCTCTGCAGTTTCCTCCCGTTCCCGCTGTTCATCCACATCTTCTGTCTGCTGCGTCAATAGATAGGTGATTAGTGGCCCCCACATATCTTTAGGTCTGGACCTTATGGGCAGGAGGTCTGCATAGTTATGGAGCTGTTCTTGCCAAGTGGTGAGGTCATTTACCCAGTCCTTAAATTTGGGTGCTCGCCCTCTTCCCCATCTGCACGCCACCTGTCTCTTTGCTAGTAGTATGCCCATTGCTAAATACTTTTTGTGTACTGTTGTTATGTCTGTATTTAAGCCCAAGAGAGCTACTAATGGGGATGGAGTGATCTGTACCCCCACCATTGCGGACATCCCCTCAAATACGTCCTCCCAGTATTTTGCTACTTGTGGGCATTGCCATGCTAGGTGTATAAAGTCTGCCCCTTCCCTCCCGCATCGTTCGCATCTGTCGTTGTCCCTCAAGTGAAACCTATGTAGTTTGACCGGAGTATGGTAAAGTCTATGTAGGAACTTGTAATGTATGAGTCGTAGCCTGCTGCTTCCTGTCACTGCTTCCGTCTGCATGCAGCTTGTTTCCCACTGTTCGTCCGTTAGGGGGGTTTCCAAATCCTTATCCCATTCTATTCTAGCCCGTAAGTGTTGGGCGGGAGTTCCACTGTGCACTTGCTTATATAGCATGGATATGACATGCCGTGGTGCCTCAGCCTGTAGTAATGTGTGTAGAGGTGCAAATGTGTCTGGCTCTTGTGGAAATGCGGGGGTTATGGCTTTCATGTTTTGCCGAATTCGGATGTACATGAATACATCCATATGTGTGGGCGAATAGTCCCCGAAAAATTGTTCCCTTGTTCGGAATTGTCCTTCCACAAACAGGTCCCCCCATTTGCTGTATTTTAGTTTGCCCAGCAGTCTACGGCATATCCCTTCTTGTGTAGCTCGTAATAATGGGTTATTTACCAGTGCCATGTTAGGGGAGTACATCAGTGTTGTTTCCATTCTGCGCGCCATCCATCTCCATGCAGCAACAGTGCAGTCCACCGTGGATGGATCTCGCCCCCTTTCCTTCACTGTTGTAAATATGTATCCCTCAGGGGTTGTCGGGGCCATATACCCATCTTCAACTGCCAGATGTGGCATATAAGGAGGCGGGTGGAGCCAGTAGACCGCGAAGTGCGCCTGCGCACAGTGATAATATTGCTCAAAGTTAGGGACATCATACCCTCCCTGGTTATAGGGCAGCATCAGCGTGGCCATATTGAGCCGTGCCTGTTTCCCTCCCCAAACGAGCCGGACCAGTTGCGTCCTGAGTGTGTTAAAGAAAAATCTACCTGGATGATACGGTATATTAGTAAAGAGGTATAAAAACTTTGGTAGGATCGTCATCTTGATTAATGAAATTCGCCCCGCCATTGACAAGGGCAATCGTATCCACTTGGATATGTTATCCGTTATTTTTTCAATGGCCTGTCCATAGTTTGTGCGCATTAATACTTCTTTGTCCCTAACGATATGTATTCCTAAATATTTAAAGTCATCTGTCTCCCAGGTCAGTGGGTAGTCTAGCTGGTGCTGGGTAGTCTTGCTCGTGAGTGGGAACACCGCGGACTTATTCCAATTTATTTGAATTCCCGAGATGGCCCCAAATTTAGTGATCTCGCGTAGTACGGGATTAAGATTATCCTGAGGTTTTTTATATATAGCGTCATGTCATCCGCATATAGGGAGATGAGCAGCTGCCTGAACGGGTACACCAGGGCACTGTTTTTGTGATGTTGTCGCAGTTTCGCTGCCAAGGGCTCAATTGCTAAGGCAAATAATATTGGAGACAGCGGGCAGCCTTGCCTTGTGCCCCTAGAGATGGAGAAATTGGCAGATCTGTCCCCGTTCAATAGCACCGTGGCCCGTGGCTGTCTGTATAGTAATTGCACCCAATTCAAAAAAGTGGGCGGCATTCCCATGTGACCTAGGGTTCCTATCAGATAATCCCACTCTACCGAATCGAACGCCTTAGTGGCGTCTAGGAATACTGCCACCGCCGAGCAGTTAGGGTCTATATCCTGCAGTACCGCCATTAATGTCCTGAGGTTGTGGGATGTAGCCCGATTGGGGACAAATCCCGCCTGATCTGGCAATACCAGCCGCTCCAGCAGGAGGTTGAGCCGAGTAGCCAGAACTTTTGCCAGTATCTTGGTGTCACAGTTGAGGAGTGACAGGGGGCGGTAGGAGTCACAGCTTGTCGGGGATTTGCCAGGCTTTAACAAGGAGGTTATCTGAGCCTCTCGCATAGTTGTGGGCAGTCTACCCTCCTCCAGAGCTTCATAAAACACTGCTCTCAACATGGGAGCTAGTATCTGCACATATGTTTTATAGAATTCCATCGGCAGCCCATCCGATCCCGGCGCCTTTCCTGTTTGCATGTGCATTATTGCATCTGTGATCTCATCTACCTCCAAATCTAGGCTCAAGAACTCACGCTGGGTATCCCCCAGCCACGCCAAAGCTGTGTCCTCGAAGTATTGTTGCAAATCCAGTGGGAGACTCCTGCGGGACGTGTACAGCTGTTTGTAGTACTCTACAAACGTACGGAGTTGGTCAGGTAAGTTCCTATGTGTTTTGCCCTGCTCATCCTGTATTTCCGCAATGTAGTTAGCGAACTTGGAAGGTCGTATTGTATTCGCCAGGGCCTTCCCTGTCCTGTCCCCTTCTCCATATATCCTCGCCATATGGGCCTTCCCTCGGAATCTACCTTCCCGGTCCGCTGTGATCTCGTATTCTGTCATTTTGTTACGTAGTTCAGCTCTTATTGCTCCGTCATCTGTACCAGACATGAGGTTCCCCTCCAGGGCCTTTATGTCTTTTTCTAATTTCTGTAGGTCCCTTCGCAGGTCCCTAAGTATGCCTCCTCCCTTAGAGATACACCAGCCCCTAACGGTGACTTTGAATGCCTCCCATACTGTTGTTAAGCTCAATACCGAATCTACATTGCGCTGAAAAAAATCTTGAATTTCCTGCTCTATCTCACTTTTGAAGGCAGTGTCTTGTAGCTGCAAGGGGTTGAGTCGCCAGCCAATATAGGGGGTCTGAGTAGTGGGGGCCTGTAGGGTAGCTACCACGGGCGAGTGGTCAGAGTATGTGCGGGCAAGGTGGGTCACTTTTTCCAGCCAGTGTGCCATCCCCACCGAGACTAGCAGGTAGTCTAACCTGGCCCATGACGAATGTACTGCCGAGTAGTGCGTCCCTTCCTGTATCTCGGGATGCTTGTACCGCCATGTATCAAGTAGGAAATTAGAGTCTATTACGTCCTTCAGTGACCGTTGCATATTGGTGTAGTGCAGAGGGGAGGGACGAGAACGATCCATCTGTGGGTTAACTACCGTATTGAAATCACCCCCATATGACATATGTAGTGCCTAGCGTTTGTATTTTACTCCATGCCAGTAGTAGGGTATGTGTATCGTCGGTATTGGGACCGTAGTAGTTGGCTAGGGTTACGTCTTGCGAGTTCAATTTCCCCCAGATCAAGCAGTATCTCCCATCAGGGTCAGTATCCGAACCTCCCATTATAAATTGCACCCCTCGTCTAATAAGGATGGCCACTCCTCTAGAATACCCGAGTACGACGAAAAGCATCGGTATGATGCCCATTTCGTCGCAAATTGAGGAGTAACTCTGGGATCTAAATGAGTTTCCTGCAGTAAAGCCACCCCGATGTGATGTCTATCAAGGTAGCTTAAGACCTGCCTCTTTTTTCGTGGGTTATTCAGTCCCCGCACGTTCCAAGATAGAATATTAAGTTTGTGTACGTCTCTCGTGTTGTCAGCCATTCCCTCGGTGTATGGTTATTGCTTGTACGCATGTGCCGTTGCCATTAATCAACTGTACATATAACAATGATCTCCCATTTGATCCCCTTTCCCCCTCCCACTGTAGCATCCCCAACTTGCTAAGCATTGGTACCCCTCCCCCCTACAAACTACAAATTCAATGAACTATCAACCCTCCGCAGAGGAAAATAAGGGGCTCGCCCTCGTGTGGGAAGCGCCAGGGGCCCACGACATGCCCACTCTCCTCCTCTATTTCACCCACCGCTGTCTTACCCAAACTGGCAGACCTCGTTAGTGGGACGGAGGCGAGTGCCCGGGCGGAACAGATTACATATACATTATTCATTATAATACGTCACCCTCTTGGAGCATTTCATATATCATAGATCAGCCATGACAGTCCTTTGATCAGCAGCTTGGTTCAGTCTTTTTACTCTGGGTTCGAAACCGGAGACTGAGATCTGGAACGTCTTCGTGCCGCTGCTTCGGTGGACACTTCTCGGCGGTGCTGGCGGAGGTAGTCTTCTGCCTGTTGAGGGTTTGTGAAAAAATGCTGTTTCCCGATGTGTGTTATCCTCAGTTTCGCGGGATACATCATGGCATATGGTATGTTCTGTGTTTGTAGTTTTTCTTAACAGCTGTAAATTTGCGCCTTGCTTCCTGAACGGTCTGCGTAAAATCGGGGAAGAAGGCCAGGGTAGCATTCTCGTAGCGTATTTGTTGTTTCTCACGGGCCAGTCGTAGTACCGCGTCTCTATCACGGTAGTTTAGAAGGCGCATTATTACTGGTCGCGGTGGTGCTCCTGGTGTTGGGCGTGGAGCTAGCGATCTGTGGGCCCGTTCCACCGTCAAATGCGTTGAGAAAGAGTCTCTCCCAAAGAGTTCTATAATCAGCTTCTCCATGAAGTCTTCCATTCGGCCCATGTTGGTCGTTTCAGCTAGGCCAAGAACTCGGACGTTATTTCTTCTGGAGCGGGCCTCCAAATCCTCGTTCTTATCCGCAATTATTTTAAGCAATTTGTCCATCTGGAGAACGTGCTCTCTATTAGCCACCGCTCCATCTTCTAGCTCCGACGTCCTGGTTTCGACTTCTTTGATCCGCTGATCGTGCTGTTCCAATTTATTTACCACAGAGTCCATCCTAGCATTCATGGTGTCCATTTTCGCGTCTATCGATGTTAGGCTCTGTTTCATGCTTAGTAGCAGCGTTTTCCAGTCCTCCTCTTGGCGGTCTGCTGTAAGCGAGTCTGTCTGCTCCGCTGATTGGGAACGGGGTGGTCTGCGAGAGTCAAATGATAATTTCGCTTGTTTAGCATCGGTGTGCCCCATGTTAATTGACTTATAGTGCTATTGGACAGAATGCTGGGTGATATTTGGCCTCCGGCCTCTGTCGTGTAAATGCCCACCTTTTTCTTTTACCAGTGTCAGTCCTGTGTGGGTTCTGTGCCTGATGGGGGTGCACAATCTAGTGGGTCCTGTTGTGGTGCGTAGGTGTAAACTCTGGAGTCACGCAAGTTAGATCCCTAAGTGCCCGTACACCACAGTTGATAATGGCAGTCTTCGGTGTGGCTTTTTCGTTGTGTTCTGCTGTGCACAACTGCGTGGTACAGTTCCCTATGTTGTGCAGTCCTTACCAAAGTGCTCTCACGCTTCCGGAGCTACTGGAGCCACCGCACGGGTGGGGGGGTCCACGTCCTTGTAGGCCAGAGTCGCCGTATGCACATCAGATTCGTAGGTCTGTTAGCTGCCTCCTTTCTAGGCCTTGTGCACCAATTCTCAGTCCGGGCTGCTCTGCGCTATCAAAATGGCCGTCCAGTCACCTAGAGAGCAGCAATATCTCCACTTTCTAGGCTCATCTTTCGCGCGTCAGTATGTCTTTGGTGCAGCACTTACAGCCAGATCCTTCTTGGCCTCGGTCTCCAGATCGGGAATAGTCCGTGGCAGGGGAGTCTATCCCTGCAGCACCTCTGCAGGTTCGCTTTGCGCCCAAAATGGCGGCCCTTCTTCCTCGTCACCAGGGCAGTGGAGGGGTATGCTGCAGCGCTAATGCATATGAATGCGCCCGTTTCCTTGCTGTTCAGTCTACCCCTGGGTTATTCACCGCTCCCCCTGCCAGCTGTCACTTGCATGCAGAACCGGAGCTCCGTCTCTGCGTCACGAGTGCGGTGAGCTGCGCCTCGCAGATGCCGGAACGTTATCTCCCTACTTCTCTTATCTGGTGTCTTGCGCTGGTGCTGAAGCGCGTGTGGTGCAGTCCCTCGGCGTTACCTCTTTGGCCGACAATGTACGGTCGGTCTGCGCACCCGTATCTGTATCTGTCCAGCTCTTCCCCTCTCTTCTTCGGCAGCCTGTGGTAAGCCCAGCCGTCCCCGGCCTTTCCCAGTAGTAGTAGCCGCCGCTCCTTTCCGGTCCGTTTCTGCCGCTTCCCGCTTCGAATTTCAGCAGCTGTTTCCTCCAGTTCAACTTGGCCTTTCAGTCTTTTGTTCGGGTCGCTGGTTACCGCTGCCGATCCGCTCCGCGTTGGGACGTATGCTGGGGTAGTTATTCAATGCAGGATGGGACTTTAGGATGTTTTTCCACCCGGTCCGGCTGGAGCCCTACTGATGCACGTCCATCTTTGTCGTGCGCCACCTAGCGCCCCCGCCAACTGGCATATTCTTAATGTTAATTCACAGGAGGAAGACAAACTACCACGTCCTATGTTTGCCCATAGACGTAACAAAAATTTGAAAGACCAAATTGTACATTCTCGCATGATCAATAAAAAAACTTCACTGCAACTTACTTTGGATGACTCGACCCCCCTTGTGGGGAATAATAAATGTTCAAAATGCAAAGCTTGTGATTATGCGATAACTAAAACATTCACGCATAATTTATACTCAATCACACTAAAGTCTTTTGCTAACTGTAAGACCAAAAATATTGTTTATCTCTTACTATGCCCTTGCTCCATGTGATACGTAGGGGAAACATCGTTGGCAACCAGGCTCACAGAACATCGCTCAGCCATTCGTACCAAAAAGATCACTGCCCCCTAGTCAAACATTATCTAGAAGCAGGACATAGCCATGAACAAATTTACTGGCTTATTTTGGAAAAAATCAATGACAAACCTGGTACTGATTCTGAATCCTTAAGAAAAAGAAGGGAAGTTTTTTGGATTTTTAGTCTGCTCACGGTCTCACGAGGTCTGAATCAAGAAATCCCGAGGGAACATGCCATACGTTATAACACTAGTTAGTTAGTCATTTAAATTATGAATTTCAACATTCACTGTTAATCAGTACATTTTAGACCTCGAATTTTGCTTATTGCCTTCTGGGTCTCAATAAAGTTTTCTGGTGTCGAAGCCACAGATTGGTTGCTTTATGTCACGTGCCAATTCAGATTCGGCTTAAAACACGGAAGTGCTTTCAGTTCCGGTTAGATTTCACACGCAAGAGCGGCGTGTGACTGACTCCCATCTCTGGTCATCAGCACTAAGCAGATAGTAAGTAAAGGCTATGTTAGGACTTCGGTTCGTTAATATCCTACATTGGTAGACTGCCATGTGCAGATTTTCGATTATCGTATCGCCGAGCGCCTTTTCATACGGTCCAGTTCTTTTGTTTTTTTCTTAAGTACCCATCAAGTTGGCGCGTGATTAGAATCCTTTAGGCACACGAATTTTTAAATGTCATCCCTAACGCTTCGCTGACAATTGAAACCCGAATTCAAATATATTTACAGCTTCGGTGCATATTTGGATTAAAATCGGTAAATTGCCACGCGCTAATTTTACATAGTTATTATGCCGAGCGCTTCTTTGCACGGTCCAACCTTTTTTAAGCCTCTAATAAGCTGGACCGTTATTAGAACCCTCTGGGTACATTAATTTTCAAATGTACCCCTTAATGCTTCACTTTCAATTGAAGGCCGATTTTAAATATAATTACAGCTTTAGCGCATATTTGGATTCAAATCGGTAAATTGCCATGTGCTAATTATACATAGTTATTATGCTGAGTGCTTTTTTGCATGGTCCAGCTTCATTAAACACCTATTAAGCTGGACAGTAATTAGTACTTCCTGTGTACACCTATCACCAAATACATTTCCTTATGCCCTGCCTGCAATTGAAGTTTGCTTCCAAATAAATCTATAGCTTTGGTGCATATTCTGTTCAGAATGTTTGACGCCGGATTTGGTTCGGAATTTCCTTAGTTGTCGAAGCTCAGTTCATTCCGTCATCAGCTTACATGTAATTGATGAGTATGTAGAGAAAATTAACCTCCTTCGTGAGCACAGTATACCATACAAAGATACCATGATACTCTAGAAGGATGGAATTATATATCTTTCAAACGTGAATCCGTGGTGTAACCAGATCATGCCCTTTTGTATCACACTACGACCAATTGTAGACTTTCTCATTCTTATCTTTCTCTCCTATGTACCTTATATAAATAATAGTTACATTTCTTCTAAAATTCTTTTTACATTGGATTATTCATGCAACAGATCGAGTTCTTTGCTTCAGAATCTCCTTCTCACCCCCAACTCTTTTTCCTAGATAATATCATTGTTCTGCATTGAGCCCATCATCATGAGGTAAATATAACTATTAACTAGTTATAACTTGGCAACTAAAATTAAGTCTTCCAATTATTAAAAATGTAAGGGGTCTCACATTCAATATATAACCATGGGTATTTGTGAGACATAGTTAGAATTATCATTTCTATTCTAATCACATCCCTTTATTTTCCAGCTCTAAGCTATGGAAGCTTTAATCAAGGACTATATTATCAATATTTATTATTGACATTTACGTGATAGAAATCAAGACTACATCAGTGACATCTTATTGGGTAATCTAATAACTATTAAATGTAATAACGTCCCATAGATATTCAGAATACGTGGCAATACACATTATGTTTATTTTCTTTAGTGTTCTTAGATATACCCAACACGGAATATGATCCTGGAACCACAATAGAGATACCTAATACGAATCATGACGCTGGAACAATAATAGATCCAGCACAGATACATTAGATAGACATTAGGTAATAAAATTATTTCTGTGTTTTTTATTGACACTATGGTGAGACTATCAAACTTCTGGGATGGGCTCTATCACTCACATTTAAGTTCTGTAGGTAACAAAGATGCACTTTGTTCTCATTTTTTTCTATTTTTCTTCTTTGTTGATCTGACTAAAAAACCTGTATGTCACCTATATGTGCTGGTTATTATTTCTTATTGCAGAGATTTTAGTCATTGCAAACTTCACTTTTATAATTCTTCACACGCCCGCTTTCTTAAATAATGACGTGCAAAATGTAAAAAAGATATTTTTATTTAACGACCACATGCCTTGTTGTTATTAATGTACGCGTTATTAGAAAAGAATTAATTAAATCCAGTAATTTCTTTACAGATATCATTGTTGAAGCTTTGTGGCCCTTTTTCCTGACGAAGGCACGGTGTTGTGCCGAAACGCGCGTAGAGAAGACCACTGTCATATTAATTGTGCCACACATTTCTGTTCATGAAATGTAGAATTGTAATTTAATGATCAAGGATAATGTCTTTTTAAACTTGTTTTTGAATGCATGAGACGGTATGAATGTAGATATGAATGGATCAGTGTGATTTCATTATTCGATTTTATAACCTTTTTCTTTATCAAAACATCTTTAATAAAATAATTTTTGTACTTTTCTAGAAAAATAGTCATGTTGGTTCGTTTTTTTGCTTATTTATCGACTGCATAAAATTGATTGAAAAATGTTTGTTACATATATGTTGCCTTAAGTATTTACATTGATTCACCATCAGGAACTAAGCACATTTTCACCTTGGAAATCTATGGGGTGCGTATAAAGTTTGGCAGGAACATACATAAATAATTATAATTGATACTGCTCTGTAATGGACCGTCAATTCCACACCAAAAATGAAATCTTCTACTGTTGAAGAATTTTATCATTTTCAGAATGTAAAATCAGAGTTCCTTCTCTTCGAGTCCTTTTATATGAATAATTTTACTCCATTTCTGGAGGTACTCGAAATCAGAAGATTCTCACCCCCTTTCTCCCCCTACAATAGCTTCTTTCTTTACTCTACCCTAACCATGATGCAATGGAAGTAAACTGGATGACCAAGTAAACAGTTTCGATTTTTGCTCAGTTAAAGCAGTCCCCCAAATCTCAAACCAGTTGAAATACTTCTCTAATCTGGACCATAGCAGACTGGACCATAGCAGTGTATAACGGTATTCACTTGTATCACTTGAAGAAGTATGCCACTCGTTTGCTAAATGGAACACGGCCACAAAACAAGTTAGCCACAACACCCTCATACTTCATTACCATTGTAAACTAATCATACAAAGTCAATTTGTGAACAATCCTTCGTATTTATCTGATCTGTGCTCCACATCAGGTGGAAAAAGATGCTTCAGAAGACAAAACTCCATACTACTGGAAGGAACATGCCCTAGAACTTCTTTTGCCCCAATGCACTCCTTTTCTGGAGCCACAGCTATAGCCTGTAACTCTCGACATTCAAACAACTTCCACTCTTCTCCTTCACAGAAGGCACTTAAAACTAGGGAAGGGTGGACCTCACAGAGTTACAATAAAACTCCATGAGATCCTGCAGAGTTCCACCAACGGGCAGAAAATATGCAACTCATGCTGCTCTTACTGCAATTTAGTGCTGGTAGTACGAGCAGTGCTGTGTTACACATGAGCGCAAGGCCAGTTGAATTGATTTTGCTGCCCCTTGAGAAGATAATCTACTCACACTCGCTAACTTGCATTTCTGGAGCCTCATGAGAGAACATTTCTGCCACGCGGCAATTGGCAGAATTTGGCCAGAGCTCTGCGTTAAAGAGTAACGCGGAGTGACCAAAATTCTGTCAATTCCACGAGTGGAATAAAACTTTATGCCCACCCCTACTTAAAATACATCTTTTACACCTCTACCAGAAAAAAACACACCTCTAACAAAAAAATACCCTTTATCTATCAAAAAGTTATTCTAACCCTCGTTGACCTTTATCGGTTCAATGAAAGATCCATATGTCTTCTGTTGTGCATTCTATTCTTCAAAAATGTATTCTGTGATTAAATATAATGTAATCAGCTGAAATATATGTATGCCCTATGATGCATGAGAGCTGTATTTAACTCTTAATAAATAATTTGAGACCCTTCAAACCTCTTCACAAACCTCATCTCTCTGTAGGTTTGTACCATGGTGCTGTGTAATCCATGCTAGACCCCAAAAAACAGAGCAGGGTGGGAAATAGACTCCAATCTACACGTGGTAGGTAGTCTGGTCTTGACAAGCCTCACTATCCCTCCTGCATCTGCAACCATAGCCATCAAGAACCCTGACAACACTGCTCAGGTCCTGCATGCGGCTTTCTCAATATTGGCACCAAAAGGTAAATGGAAGTCGATGGTGCCAATCTGTTTTTTTGAGGGGAAGCCCTTCCTCCCACCTCAACTACTTGGCTGCATTAATGGGAGCCACTGCCTAGACTGTCAGCCAAATGTGTTCATTTATTCCAAATGGAGCAGAGTACCTAACACTTGGCTATGCTCTTCTGTCACATTCCCTATCTGTCGTTATGAGGTTAATTTTTTTTGGAATAAACTTACAAATCAACAAGCACTTGCCAAGCCAATCGATCTGGCATGCATTATGGGTCCTGCCAAAAATATTGTTTTTAAAACCTGCTGCAGTGAACCTCCCCCACCAAAAAACGGCATCTAGGAGATGAAAAAATAATGTTTGATGATTTAGTGTACTCTTGAGATGTAGAATAGACGCCTCGTCATGGGTAGTAAGCGCTATATAAATGCAATTACAATACAATACAATAGTCCCTCATGCATTGCAAGGTCAAGTAGGGAGTTGGAATGATACCCCAAACAGCAACAGCATGAGACAAGAGAGGCAATGGCCCACTTCCTCTATGTATGTATTAAAGAATTGATAACAATACACACTGTTGGTATCCGAGCTGTCAAGCCAGGCCAAACAATGAAGAAGGAATGAGTGAGGCCACGAAGGCATATCTGCAGTTTAAGCTTTTAATACAGATAAGCAGCACTGCAGGCACTTCCTGTGGTACAAGAGTTTGCACACTTCTGATAAAATCAGAACATATTTTCACATAGTTTCATACATTTTCCACAGAATTGGGCTGCCTATAGTTCAAATTCATTAGGGACATACTTTTCCTTCACACATGCAAAACAGGTAAAACAATTGCATCAAAGGTGCAAGCTTCTTCCGTATACACAGAACAGTTATCTCACAAGCAACTGCGGCCTAATTTCATTTTTATTGGGAATCGAAGAGTTACTTTATAGTTGATAAATAAACTATAAGGCCATCAGGGAAGGGAGCTTGTGTTACCACTGTTGCTACTGTGCTGGATGCAGCACTAATAAAGCATCACATGGAATACCTAGTTCAGTTTTTGGAGGTCCCAGCTAAAGAGCAAAAGTGTTGTGCCCTAATCTGAAGCACTCACCTGGATTATTGTGTCACATGAGGTACGTGTCACTTGTAGCATTGAGTCTAGCTCTAGGGGCAATTTCCGGCACATTCAGTCAAGCTATGGGGACCACATGTGGCTTTATGGTGATAGGATGTTATAAACTCGCTAACCATGTTAGAAATGTTCTTGCTGTTTTCGGTGACCATGACATGTATTGCTGCATTCCTTTTTGCATTCTCAGTGGTTACCATTAATACATTTTGCACTAGAAAAGGGTTTAAAAATAAATAATTTTAAAGTGCCTCCACCGCTTCTTAGTGCTATTTTGAAGGGGTAATAGGAAAGTGGGTTGGGTGTTCCATATGCCATGTCTGGGGCCCTCTCTTCCTGTTATAGCCATCATCTGTCTTTGTGTTACAACCCGGGTGCAAATGTTGATTTACTTAGGCTATGTATTGTGCCTAGTTTTGAAGGAAGTCTGAAATGTAGAACCAGTCCGGGAGTTTTCTAAAGTTTGCACACCATTCAGGCCAGAAAAGGGAAATTATGTCTTCACATGCTTCATAAAATTGCTTCTGTTGGTGTGTATATACAGCAACCTATAATTCCTTTGAATAATATCGCTAAAGCTAGGGTTCATCTAGTTGATATTCCATCTCTAGATCATCAGACAGTGCTCCAGGACACACTGTGAAGGTTTTGCCTGTTAATGTATCAGGTGACTTGGACGCCCTTACAAACGTATGGAAATGCTTCTATAGCTACACTGTAATAATAATAATAGGAGCCCCATGCAGGTTTCTAATCCCATCCTCTGTGTGTTAGTTGCGCTAATGCATTTTTGAAAAGCATAAATGTGTGATGCAATTGTCACCTAGGCAACAGTTCTCTGACTGTCTAAGAATACAAAGTGTTTTGTTGGTTTCAAGATTCTCATTTGAACCATTCAGGAGCTAACCACAGAAGTCTTGTGTAGGCCGACCTTCAATGTCCCATCAATGGCACATTCGATGCTTTACATTAAGCGCAGTGTTGAAGGCGATTGAACACAAGCGCTAGCATTGCCGCTCAGATATTGCCTTTTGCTTTTCAAGGATGGAGAATGGACCCAAAGACATCTGTGTTCCGTGTAATTAGACCAGTTCTACAGCCCTGAGTTCAGATGATCATTTTCATCCATCTGCCTCAACTACCCACTGATGAGCCCAAGCAGAGCAGGCGGTCATATGTGTCCTGCTTGAATGACTACGAGAAACAAGCAGGCTGTAGCACTCTGAAACACATTTTAAAACAATCAGGCGCAAAGTAGAACGTAAAGACCTTATGGAAGCCATATGTTGCATTAATGTGACGAAGAACTGGGAGCCAAGACATCACCAGGCTGGAAACAAGGAAATGAACACAAAAACACAGCAGGCAACACTCAAGATTTGGAGCATCATCCCCAGTGGCATCAGAAAGGCTCCTACCTTTATGCAATTCAGAATGCCTGCAGCATCATCATCTAAGATAGTCACCCTCCTTCTCTATGCTTCGCTGTTGAATGTGAATAACTTTCCCTGGGTTCTCTCCTGTACGTTTCAGGTAGGGCTGCAAATATGTAAATAACCCTGCCTACATAGATACATACATACATACAATGCATTAACTCCAAAATTGTTCCAGAGGCTTTCAGTCATGAAAGACCCTCAGACAGTTTAGAATAAAATCATATAGATTTGCAACAACTAAGAATGCATGCATCTGATCAGATGTATGTGGACGTTGTGAACACAACAAAATTCGGAAACATCCTCGATAGCACTTACATTATTAGCACATGGAAGCCGCCCTGTACCATCCATCTGATTTCCTAAAGCAAGAAGAAAGTGACCGTCTTGTAGTTATTCTTCGAAGCACTAAGGCCCTGTTTTATGTTGATGTGCAAACCATGTTTACGCATGGTTTGCCAATAGTCAACGATGGGTGAGCATGGCATACGATATAGCCATGTTTTTAAACAATCATTGGTGCTGTAAACATTGAATTATCTAGAAACATTATGCACAAAATACAACTACTAATGATTAGATAAAGATTACAAAGAACAAATAGATTTCAACAATTCCCTGAAACGTGTCTAAAAACATCGTGCACAGACTTACCCGCGTGGGTAGCCAGCATTGCCATGCTTGACCTGGGCACAACAGAATTGCCCAGTAAGGGTATCTGCGTCTCAGTAAGAGATTAGATTAAACCCTTCTCTCTTTCCAGAGCCATGCCTTGGAAGAATTTACAATTTCTAGTCTGACTTGAAGACAACACCACACACTTCCTCAATGGGCCTGAAAGCCTGTTACAGTTGCTGAAACAGAGGGTTCACTTTCCCTTGCAATATCTGCAGTTGTTAAAACGGGTCCAACATAAACAAATAACTTGCCTAAGATTGGTTCTAATTCCAATTAACAAGAGCATAACCCAAATGTCCATGTGAACATGCGTTCACGTGTATTACTTGGGGAAAGTGTTCACATGGAACTCATTTTCTAAAACAGAAATATGATAATACAGGAAATCCTGGATAGACTTAATCTTGTAACAAAACAATGTTTCTACAGAAAATAAATTCTGATAAGGTTTAATCATAAAGAAAAAGGCAGCCAGTATTAAGAATAAATTCGATTCAGCCGAATCGAAGTTTATTGTTTCATAAATAATAGATACTGAATCACACAATAGTCAAGTGAGTGGTGAAGAAATATTACCCAAGGACCTCAAGTGCTAAGAACCAAAACCATCAAAGAAGAAAAAATGACGGTGCAAATAAACATACATGGTATATTGGTTATTACTTTTAAAGACAGTCAAAATGCATTTGGTATTTTTCTAACACAGCGGGTAAAATCCCACTGTGTATATTGGTGTCAGGAAAGGACACTACGGACCAACCCAAGGGTTTATGGTCCGTTTTCTCAATGGTAATATCATTGTCTTAAGTAGAGAACACATAGGTACTTTGTGTAGGACATTCTCAGTGACGTACCCTTGCGAGCTCATGCGCTTGTGCACCTAGCATGCTTGAGAAGGCATCATGTAATGAGTGTGTCAGAGAAAAAGCCCTAGTAACTTATCCGTTGATCAATTTGTACGATTCTGCCTTCCTCTTGAAAAATTCTACTCACACTCTACAGTCCTTTTTACGTATATTAGAACATCGCTTTGACCATATGTAGATTGCGGTTATGGCCTGATGAGGGAAAGGGCCACTAGTAGTTAAATCCATAGGCTGCAAGAGACTTACAGGCTTCACTTATTGTGGATCAAGACATTGACAGATTAATGGATACCAGGGGAATGAGCTAAACCACAAAGGCTTTCTTGCAAACATAATGTGATCAGAGTGCAGTCCTGAGATCTTACCAGCGCATAACTCAAAGGGAACCCATCTGCCCTTGCTCAGAGAAAGTTAAGAACTGAAGCCCAGAGCCATCAAAAAAGGTTTCAAGAAAGGGATGAAGTTCGAACAACCCCAGTAAAAGTATTTTCAAAAGATGGTGCATTTTCGCAAGTTACAAGAGAACAAAAGTAGAAACCGAAGGCACACTGAGACATAGGCAGCGGAAAAAATCAATGCAGAGACTATCGAGTTCACAGATGTATTTCAGGACAAAAAAAGCTGCAAAGGAATTAAATGAAGGGCTTGAGACATTGGCTGACAAAGGATTCCCTCCCTTACCAGCACAAGTGGAAAGAAAACTTAAAGCGTTGGTGAACTAGGTGCATAAAACATAACCTCGACCCAAGAGAATGATTTACGCAGTGAAATAAGTTATCACTAAGGGAAACGATTGGAGCAGTGCTGAAGTATACAAAATATATATTTTTTAAAATATAAATGATGTTCAATTGTGACTAATGCCAGAAATCCTGTAATAATTGCATAAAGTGCATCATTTTATTTACTCCTCAAGGCACGAGAGGTAGAAAGTCTGGATATCCCAAAATAACTAGATTGATGTTTCAAATTGTAGCCCATGATTAAAAAATATATATGGGAGTTGCCTTGCTTTTGAAAGGTATACAAATTGACATTGAATTTCCTGATGCTTAAGGTGAAACCGTAGCTTGCTTAAACCTGCAATATCAATAAACTCAACTCGGTTTTTAGTTCCTCACATTGAACAATGTTAATTTAACTTAAATGTACTTCTTGGCTTCTTTCTTAAATTTGAAGATTCACCCCAACACGATTCAAGAAATCCAAGATCGCTCATATTAACTTCAATGGGACCTATCGTGTGCAGACACTAAAAGCATAGTTGAAACGTAAAACAGTGAAATACAATATTAAAATCCTTTCAGCATGCAGTTAGGCACCGATTCAGAGTTTGGTGGAAAGGGTACTCTGTTGCACATATGACAGAGTATCGTGCCCGCCAAACCCTCAGTCCGCCCACCTCTTTTAGAGATGGGCAAACCTTAACTTCTCTGTCGACTGAGCCCCTGTTGGCTCTGTCAACAAGAAAAGCTTCCACCAATGCCCAATACAGTAGAACCAGTCGGAGAAAGTGCATTAGGCGGACGGTGTAATGTCTTTATTTTTCTGTCTGTCGCTGCCAGGAAAAATTTGTTAGTGAGGGATAAAAAAAACTAATGGTGACCCCCACACCCTGAGAGAAAACACAACAGGGATTGCGGGTTCTTCGTTTTTTTGTTTTTATAAAATAAACTCCAACTTTGGGTGTTTGTTTCTGGAAAAAACAAAAAAAAAGTACAAAGTTTGGTGGATGGGTATCAAAACCAATTGCCACCATCCACCAAACTTTTTATACATTGAAACTTTGAATGTATAGGGATGACAACTGGGCCGGCAGTCATCTCTAAATTTGATGGACAGTGGTCTTTCATGACGGAAGAAGTTATGTCCTCTGCCACCCTGACGGATGGAGTATCATCTGTCAAACTCAAAATCAGGGGCTCAGTTATAATATATATATACACATTTTCTTGTCCTTGCTGTCTTCATGCAAAGCAAACGATACAGACAGCAGACAATTCCAAATGTCAAACTGCCAAAGCATGAGGTACATTCACATTTTGGCTATTGTGCGCCAATACCTCCCCACTCACCCAAAAATTAGATTTCACCTTATCTGCCAACTTTGCATGGGCCATCCACTAAATCAGGCAACATGGGCATCTCACCCAATCAGGGGAAATAGGCATAGGAAGCAATCAACAAAATGGGCATCCACCTATGTGAAGCACACCGTCGCAACAAACACAGCGACTAAGAGTCAACTGCTAGGATGTCCCATTCAAGCATGCAACAAGGGCATCCCACCTATGTGGATCCAGCCTTTCCTGCACATCCGTAACAGCAAGAAAAATGAGCAGCCTCCAAAACAAGCAAAATAGGCATCACAAGCATGCGATCTAAGTATCAATGCACATACAATACGTTATCCACAGTTGCCGCCATAACACACCGCACACAGCAGACTCTCAGCTACCACAGTAGAGACATCGCCAGTGCTTACTTTGAGCCAGTGTTTTCCTGTGCTCGACATCAGCACTTAATTCTTATCATCCACGCTTGTGACAGTCTGCCACATGGGGGCGCGGTCTGTCAAATTTGGATATGAGCACACCAACAGTTGTTTATTAATTTAATACACATTAGCAGCTACTAATACTTGCCACCTAAGACATTCTTATAGCTTTAGGGGTCTTGAATAGTATGAATTGGTGCACTTGTAGGAGTGTGATGGTTAGTAGTTGTGTTGGTACTGTAATTGGCAGCCCTGGCAGGGGCAATGGATGGTGCAAGCTGCCATGTCCTCCTGACGAGGACCCCGGCACTTATTTTGTTACAGGCCCTTATTGTGTTTCAAATTAACCACAGGACATCGCACACTGTATTGCAGACATACAGGGGAGCTATCCTTTTCCTTCCAAAACACACAGGGGAGCCATCACTCTTTACCATTCATGCAAATCAACAAATGTAAGCACAACAAGAAAATGCAGACACAGTTTCAACATAAATGCAACGTTACGTGCACCACCCCTTAAGCCAAGGATCATAGAGGCACCAACAGTAAAAAATGTAGTCAAGAGACTAACATAGCAGGGCACTATGGAACACAAAAACACTACATACCAAAAGCTACAGTTTTGCCATAATTTAAAAGTAAAGACTTAGCTGTGCCCCAACTTAACCACTACACAGTACATTAAGGACATAGCTCATGCAACATCAGTTTGGAAGGAGAGTAGGCAAGGAAGAGGTACTGGAATGGTGCTGCCCTGAGCCCCACCACCTTTCCGAATTTCCAGCACAGCAATGCATGTCTGTGTAGGAGCTGGACATGGACCCTGGAACCTGCACAGCACCTGTGGAAATCATGTCGCAGAGCTGAGGGGCTCATGCGGTGCAATACTTCTCCCTCGGACACAGCAGCATTTTGTCTCTCTTCCTGGCAGAGATGCATAAGCAAGCATACCTACAATGGGAGAAAGTCTGCAGATGACTCTAACCTTAACAGCAGGGGTGGGTTACGCATTGCCTCCTGCTAAGCTGTGGGCTGTTTCCCTTTTGATTCCTGTAGTCCTACTTAGAACGGGGTAAGTAGAGTGGGGGTTCTGGTTGTGTTATGTTGCCATATCATTTGGTCTGTGGCATATTGTGTTTTGCCTCTCATGAAGAGACATCTACATGCCTCACAACAGGACTCTCCACTCTCATTTACCCTTCCCTGCAGTCCCTCTGGGACTATGGGTGGATAGTTGTATGTCAGGGTATACTGACTTTACATACAGCACGTAACATCTGTATGTCACAACATCCACCAATGGTGCTGGCATTGAACAGTGGCTACTACGTGACCCAGATAGTTGGCCTAGAATTTAGAGGTCCCGGAATGGCTGTACACAGAAAGCTTGGATGTTCTGAAGGACCACTCCCACTAAGGTGGCTGTTGCAGGTGCTGCATGGTTGGAGTGCAGGATATTCAGTGCCTTACTCCAGGGCTTTCCCTGTTCCTGTATCACTCCTAGCCCCCCATCATTCCAGCTAGTTTGGTTCCTCTAGGGAAGGAAACCGACCCCTACATGTATGCACTATTACAGTGAGGCATACGCTGTCTAGATCAGATAGCCATCCCCAGTGAAGAGCAGCTCAATGCAGCCCAGCCATACTGGCCAAACCAAACCTATGAAAGGAATGCGGGGTGGAAGCAATGCAGACATTCCCCAGTGAAGAGCAGCTCAATGCAGCCCAGCCATACTGGCCAAGCCAAACCTATGAAAGGAATGCAGGGTGGAAGCAATGCTTCCCACATACGGCAGCGCAAAAGCTTACTAAGCTCCTGCAAACAAAATCCAGTCTACCATGTATTTTCATATACTGCAAGTCCAAAGTTCAGATACATCTGTCCACCCATCCACAAATCAATTATCAAAATACTGGAAACGTTGTTCATTGTTTTATGAGTAGGTAATCAGATTAGCATCAAGACTGATGACACTTCCCCAATTTCCTTTACAACCAACCCCTCGCAAGGGTTCAGGGTTTTTATATAGATTCCTGGAGTTTAGTCAATCGAATGGTTCTCTGCTAGAGTATCCTCTGAAAGCCCAGATAGTCCCTGAATATTTTTCAGTGTAAGAGTAAGTATTACACTTTTTTTTTATTACTCAGGCTTTCGTGATACCCTTACCTTAATCCTTACTGACTGCAGAGCATTTATAGTTGTGCCCCTTTTCATACTGCAGAGTCCTGCATGAGCTCAGGCCATGCAGAGATGCTCATGACATGGACAGTATGATAAATGGTGGAGGTGTAGTGAGGGCATTTGCACCCTTCTCCTTGGTAACATGACTTGTGAAATGGGTTGTAAATGAGTGTGGGGTGTGTGAGGAAGAGCCCTCTAGAAGATGGAACTGTCCTGTGGTGGGTCCTCATGGACACTAAAATCTCTCAAAAAAAATCAATGAGAGATGAAAGAGTTTATCAAGGAAAGAAAATAACTTATCCGCTTAGGATACCAAGGTAAGGGTAGAGGAGTGAGTTATCCCCACCGAAATAGGTATCACTAGGTGGTCACAGAGGGTGCCTTCCTCCTCGGTTCAGCGTAAGGCTTTGGAAGTGGCAAATTAAGCACAATAATTGACCTTCGAGGAGAGGCGGAAATCTTTGTTCGCAGGAGGCTGGCTTCAGGTTAGGACCCTTACTGGCATTTTACATAATTGATCATCCACAAGACACCTACACATGCATACAGCAGTTTTTACATTTGTAAGCTCACACGGTTATTCTAAATGTACATAAATCAGCATCATGGGACCTCATGAAAGGTGAAGACACAATACAATCTTTATATACACTTTGCTTTTATTTTATCGCCATTGCTCTGACTGCTTTTTCCCTGCTACATCATTTTTCCGCCCAGATAAGTTGTTGGATAAATTGTGCTCATAATATAAACTTTAAAAAGGCGATCAATGAACACCTGTCAGGCAGGCTCCCAGCAACCTGAAGTCATTGTTGCCGCTGGAATCCGGCACCGATAAATCCTCATGGTAATGTAGAGGGAAGTGATTCTGTTATCTAAAGATAACATTGAAGATAAGGCAGCTCAGAGCTGGGCTGTACATGGTCATTGGGAATTCATTCTCCTCTGAAACAGAAGCAGAGTGACAGGAGAGCGCTCTCTGAAATGCATCGCACGTGCGCTTGTCGAGAATGCAGTGTCCTGTCCACACAATGTGCCAAAGGAAAAGATCACCTACTTTCATGTGCAGTGATCTGCACTTGCAGAAAACCTATATGAACAACTCTTTTGCTGAAAGTTATTTTTAAGATGTAACGGGAACAGCTTAGCTGCATACTGGCACATGCATCAAGGAAGGCTTTTGCGATTCCTTAATTGCGATTATTAAGGAATCGCAAAAGCCTATGCATGTAGGAATCGCTATAAAAATAGCGATTCCTAAACATTCCTTAATTGCGAGTCGCAATTAAGGAATGGCTTCCCATTCATTCCTATGGGCCTACAGGCCCATAGGAATGAATGGGAATTGCATGCGCAATTTGCGAGTACCAAATAGGTAGTTGCAAATTGCGCATGCAATTCAAGGTGCAAGGGTGCCAAAAGGACACCCTGATGCACCCCTGAAATTGTAATGTGCACCGATGTTGCGCACACACACCCGAAGGGCATGTGCTTGTGTAACATAGTGCTTTTTTCAAAGTTTTTGAATTACCGACCAGTTTTAATTTCGGTAATTTGCGAGCCCTAATAGCGAAATCGCTATTTTAAATTGCTTCTAGCATTGCATTTAAGGAATCGCAATTTGCGATTACTTAAATGCAATCGCAATTTGCGAGTTTTGCATTTGGGATGATGCATCCCAAATGTTAAAATACCGGTCGCAAAGGGGCAGATTCTGAGAATCTGCCCGTTTGTGACCGGTATTTAGTTTGATGCATGGGGTCCATAGAGTATAGGAAATGTTACATAAGCCAGAGGACTCCAAGATGTAGGAGTCACATGTCATCCATACTGGTAGGCAGTATAGTTTAAGAGTGCTTGGTCTGGAGAAGCACAAACTCAGAATTAAAAATGTAACACCATAGCTGGGGGTTCTCTTTAATAATAAGAATCGATTTCTACCCAAATGAAGCCTTTTTGCAACATTAATCTATGCTCTAATCTATACTTTGCAGTGTGAATGCAGTGTTTTTATGACAGTTATTTAACTATTCTATATTAGGATTTTAACTTATAAACTACAAGTAACAAAAGGATGTCTCTTAGAAAAGCAGTAACCCACTAACATATTTACATTATATGCACTTTGTGATCTGCATGGAACAGTTCTTTGCAGCAGGCATATTAACCCACTGTGCTATTTTATGATCAGTCAAAATCTCAACTAAACAAAACTCCAATCTCTCTTCAGGAAGAATATTAATCACTGGACTTATCTACCCAATTTGTTTATTGTTGCCTGGAAATTGCTGGAGGCAAGGAACACTGCAGGAGGTGCTTTTAAAACCAAAATAAACTTGCAAACACAGCACCCCCTGAAGTCAGCCCCTGGTGCAGTGGCACTGGTCACACCGCCCTAGAGCTGGCCCTGCACTGATTTACACACATATGATTGATTGTTTCTGTGTAATGTGTGTGTGTTGCAAAGTGCTGTGACACCCCACACTGGTATGAGTGGCGCTATATAACTAATTAAATGCATCTGAAAGACAGTGATTATGGAGACTTGAGGGGCACTGTTAAAGGGTGTTAGCGAGGAAATCCGTAGCAGAGGTGGTCATTGGGGTGCCAATAAACATTTTCGCAACGGACGCCACCAGCACTAAAGCATGCATAGTGTTCTACAGGTGCATGTATAATCCTTTGAGGGATGAATATTCTAAATTAAACGTAAAGGAACATTATTGCACGCGTTAGCATGTTCAATCAGAGGGCCTGTTGCATTCAAAATCATTATTCAATCTCTATCACTCACATATGAAACAGATTTGAAGTGTAGTTTAACAAACAACAGTACAACTGGAGCAACTGTAAGGCTTATCAAGAAGCAAGTCATTAAATCTTAGCCTGAGGCCATCACACTATAGAAAATGAAGTGCCACCTATAGAGTTTCACCATTTTCTTGTTCACTGAGATTGATCTGTGGCTTAAATATGATGCTGTGATCAGCAAAAACTGAAATTAGCTCCTCTTTGGTTAATTGCTACACTGAGAATCCTTTAAAAAGATTTTCAAATTATGGGATAATTGTAAAATACTTTAATAATACAGATAAACTCTAATCCCATCTAAGGAATCAAAACATTCTGGATTATCACAGAGAGCATACTTGAGAGAGAAAACAAAAGGCAAAATCATGCCTTTCTGCAGTCATGTAATTGGGATTGATACTGGTGATATAGGCAGAAGCACATTTATTTATGATAGCACAAAGAAGGATCACAGGCCAAATGTGAGGTTTCATATTAATTCAACAAACAGCTGTGAATTAAAGCCTCCTAGAAAAATACCAACCAGCTGAGGACCGCGAGGTGGGTTCTATGGAACCTTCTTATGCATATTCCTAAAAAGTATCTGTGACTTCAAGAAAACAAGAAGCCAAAAAATGAAATCCTGGGTGACCTCCAAAGATAGAGGGCAGGCACGACCTGACTCAGGCGCAACCTGCAGGAGACAATCCACATTTCAGAAGGTAATGGAGTCTTGGGGCTTTTTCATATGAGCAAATCAGCCTTAGCATAGGGGAAGTATGCAAATTTGCACCTTTGAGGGATTGCATAGTGTACATCAACAGATGTAATTACTGTTTACATGTATCACTTATATGTGTAAAACAAGGGGCAACTCTGTAACCTTGGGATCTGAGTTGTACAATATAATAGAAAACAATGTTCCCTTAAGAGGGGCTTGGAGGGGGAAGTGTGAACTTCAACTTCCATGGTAACCTAGTGAATAACCATCAATAGATTGGTTTTACTAGAAAGACTACATTTTATTTGATTACTCAACACTTGGAATCTCAGTAAAATGAACTCATTCAGTTCTGTAAACATATACATTCGGAATTAAAGTGGTGTTTCCAAATGACGCAACGGCGCAGTGAAAATAAGGTAGGCGAGTAAAAGGTCCACGTGTGCTATACAATATATACATAAATGATGACTGTGGAGGATGTAAAATTGTTGGTTTAAAACTCAAAGACAGAGTTGCAGGCTCCTGAATTACATAAACAGTACAGTACACTATTATTGAGTCAAAGTTTTGACTCTTTGAGGCTATTTGTACAGGGTCAACATCAGGACATTAGGTAGTACTCCTGCAGCAAATGATAAACAGAACATTCAGGATCGAATCCCCAAATCATAGGTCTTGAAATCTAGAGGAGTTAACTCAGGCCCCTATGAATATTGGAAGTCTGTATGGGACAGAGGTCAGCTGAAGTCCATAGGCTGCAACATGATTGACAGTCTCGTAAAACATTTCCTGGGGGTATGCACAAAAAATCACAAACTGCTGAGGGGTAGGGTGTAGCTGAAGAATTCAGTCTATATTCTTCAGGAATGGTAACCCTGTTAGACCTGGCATTTTGTGGCATGGTTTCCCCTGTCTTTTTGCTTCTGGTCTCCTGTTTTTGACTGTATGCTGAACTTCGCTTTTGCTGGTTTTAGGACTCTGGGCACTTTACCACTGCTCACAAGTGCTAAAGTGCATGTGCTCTGTGTCTAAAATGTGATGGCATTTGGAGCAACTGTAAGGCACTTTTTAACTGCCATGTGGATCTGGCAATTACACCTACTTGCCAGGCCCAAACCTTCCCTGTTATTACATGTAAGGCACACCTAAGGTAGACCCTAGGTAGCCCCATGGGAGGGTGCACTGTATTTAAAAGGTAGGATATGTGGGTTTACGTTTTACATGTCCTGGTAGTGAAAAACTGCTAAGATGGTTTTTCACTACAGCTAGACCTATCTCTCCTATAAGTTAGCAATGGAGCTGCCTTGCGACACTTTACAAGTGTCCAATTGGGAACAATCAGAAAATTGGAGTTCGGTGTCTCTGGACTCACAATATAAAAACAAATCTTTAGTGAAGTTGGTTTTCAGATTGCAGGTCTGAAAATGCCACTTTTAGAAAGTTGCCATTTTATTACTTAACCATTCTGTGCCTCTGCATGTCCCAAGAATACATGTCTGGGTTGGATGACAGTTGGTCGTTCTGAATACCCTTTAGACAGTCACACACAAAGGAAGCTGAGGTGTGCCCTGCATATCCTGCATATCCTGATGACCCATCACCAGGCTGATGGTTTTTTTTGGAGCTAGAGTGGTGGGAGGAGTAGACACTTGCACCTGAATAGGGCTGCACCTGTCCCCTCTCAAAGAGCTGTCTAACCTTAGTAGTGTGTCTGAAGCCTGGGCCAGGAAAGGCAGGGTCTTGTGCACTACAAAGACCTTTCTTTGAAGTCTCCTCAATTCAAAGGGTAAAATGGGTACAAGTACTGGACCTCTGACACCATATACTCAGAACACTTCTAGGCTGAGGATAGTCTGCGTGGAAGAAGAGCTGTTGTATTGCCAGGAGGGATTGCCACGTTGCTGTTTGCTTTGCTGTGTTGGTCTTCGGTCTGCTGTCCTTGCCTGGGAGTAAGAGGCCTGGACTTTGCCCTCTGCATCCTGCTTCAAAAGTTTCTCCAAGAGCTTGAGATGAGCTTGCCTCCTGTTGGAAGTCTCAGGGCCATCAAAGACTTCACCTGCAGCACCTGGACTCCTCTGCGGAGAGCCCTACGTGGTGCCAAATCCAATTTCTGGGCCCTTGGAAGTGAGTTTGGTGTGCTAAACAAGAATAAACCAGTACATCGACTTTGAGTGTAAGTTCGGAGCCGGCGCCCCTCTTCGACACTGCACTGCAAACTGCACTGGAGCCGTAGTCCCGCTCAATGCAACGATTGTGACTTGCAACCCACGCCTCGATGCTGCTGCAGTGCCTCCAAAGTTCTGCCACAGCGCGAGTCTCGAGCAGAGTGTCACCAAAGTCCATGACACCTGATTCAGCCTCCGCAGTGGCACCTGTGGCCCCGTGGTGTAACATCAGCACTGCAAAGTTGATGCCTTGTGTCTTGACCCTTGACGCTTCATTGACCCCGCATCACCAGTGGAACCAATGCCTTGCCGCCAAATCACCTCCACTGTGCCTTGCAACATTCGGGGCGCCAATGGCTCAACAACTCTGCACCACCTCCAGGAACTGATGCCTCACCTGCTTCAGTGATGCCTCACTTGCTTCAGTGCACCGTCCCAAGCACTGGCGAGCCAAAGACCTGCACGGACAGTAAGGAACCAACGCTGCATTGGCCTCAGAGACACATCACTTCCCTGGTGCCTCGCAACGTCTTTGTTCTGTCATTGTTTCCAAGGTACTGTAACCTGGGTCTGTACCACTCCACTGCCGGCCCACACTCCCTCACGGTCAGTGCCGAACTTTTGAAGTACATCATTATAGCCCCAGCCGGAGCTGTTGGGTTTCTAAGTGCTATAACTGCATTTAATATTTGAAAATTCATAACTTGACTTGTGTATGTTGGAGTCTTGTTGTTTTGGTCTCGTTTTACTCAGGTAAATATTGGCTACCTTTCTAAACTGGTGTGGAGTACTTTTGTGGTGCTTTCACTGTTACTGTGTGTGTGCACATTGCCTCTTTAGTTTAGTCTGACTGCTCTGAGCCAAGCTGCCAGAGGGCGAGCACATTTAAACTTAGGGCCTGATTACGACTTTGGCGGTCTTTGGACTGCCATCGCGTCAGATTCACCACCGCCGACGAGGCGGTCTGCCCGCCGTATTACGATGTTGGTGGTTTGCAGGATGAAAGACCGCCGGAGCACCGTCGACACCGCCAGCCATTCACCCACTGCCTCAACGGCAGTCCAGGAAAAGCAGCTGTCATAGGGCGGTACAGAGAAATTCACTGCCATCCAAAATATGAGCTGGCTTTCTGACGAACCGACTGTGGCAGGGAGACAGCCTGCTTTGAGTCAGCGGAATGGAAGGATTTGGGGTGCATACGCACCCATTTCCTTTTCTTCCATTCAGTCTCCCATGTGGATCCCTTCCAGGCCTCCACTTCACAGCAGCATCTTGACCTCGAATAAAACGACTGTTGGTGCCAAAATCCAGGTAAGTCTGTTTTGTACTATTTACCAAGTGACTGGACTGGACACATATAGTCCAGGCTCCAGCAATGGGAAAGTACTCATAGTAGGTATTTTTCACGTGTCATGCATATGTGTACCCTGCATTCAAAATATATACACCGCTGTCATTAATACCGCCGCCGGCCCATCGGGAACATCATACTACAGTGGGCGGGAGACCGATGCCGCGGCGGTCTTCTAGGGACCACCATCGCGGCGTTACCGGGGTAAGATGGCAAACTCGTAATCAGGCCCTCAGTTTGTACCGCACTTACCCTGACTAGAATTGTGGGTCCCTACTTAGTGCATACCTCTGCCAACTAGAGACCCCACTTCTTACAAACCCCAAATACGCAAATGATCCCATTTGACAAACAGTGTGTTGCTCAGGCCAAAATCCCCGCAAGGGGATTTTACCACAATGTCAGCCTATAGCCAAAGTAAATTTGGATTACCACATCAATCTATTGGCAATGCTTTCTGTGTCAATTAGAATAGCAGGTAGTCAAATTACAATGACGTCCGGCTCAAACCACTGATCTGTTTGCATACAATTTTTTCACTTGCCATAATTGTACAACAGCATGCAGTATCACAGTTTTCAAAAGGTTGCATGATGCACCTGGATTGATGTGACTGTTCTAGAGTGAGGATCCTCTTTTTAGGTTAAAAATACACGACAGCACTATGTTGCACTTCTGACTAGGTGTGTGCCATTTAGATAAATACATCATTTGAGAGGAGGAACTCAATTAATTCTGTCAGAAAAACATTACAATGTTAAAGGCCCCAATTGTGTCAGCCCTAGGAGAGTGTCTCCTTAATACATAATGTCCATTCCTTCAAGCAAAGAACAATTTGATCAATATCCATATTGTTTTGTCATGATCAAGCAGGAGAGGCGTATACTAGAAGCCACAGCATCCACATCATAAGGGATCCACAGACAATCCAGTTTTGGTGTTCATCTTCTTTCATATATGTGTTAGACGTCACATCTTTTACCATGTTTCCCCTTCTTTTTGCGTTCTTGCCTCCTGTTTTTAATGGTACATTGTACTTTGTATTGCTGGTTCAGTGCCTCTGCACACTTTCTAACTGCTGTTCAGTGTTAAAGTGCAAGTGCTTCTACTGTAAATTGTGTTTCTGGATTGGTGTTTCCATGTTTGGCTTATTTGATTTACTACTAAGTCCCTAGTATAGTGGACTGTGTGTGCCCAGGACCTGTATATCAAATGCTGCTAGTGGGCCTGCAGCACCAATTGTGCCATCCACAAGCAGCCTTTCAAAGGTGTCTCAGACCTGCCACTTCAGTGTCTGCACGCAGTTTTTACTGCCATGTCGACCTGGCAAGTGCCCCCACTTGCCAGGCCCTAACCATCCCTTTTTGTTACATGTAAGGCATCCCTCAGGTAGGCCCAAGGTACCCCCATGGGCAGGGTGCAATGTATGTGAAAGGCAGGACATGTCCTGGTGTGTGTGACATGTCTTGATAGTGAAATACTGCCAATTTCGTTTTTCACTATTGACAGGCTATCTATCCCAGAGGCTAACATGGGAGTTGCTTTGTAACATCTTACAAGCCTAACTTTCCATTGGGACATGATAGGGAAAGAGTTTTAGTATACCTGAACTCCGGATTTAAAAATGCATCTTTTAGTACAGATATTTTTTAATATATTTGTTTGAAAATATCACTTTTAGAAAGTGGGTATTTTCTTGCCTAACCATTTTGTGTGCCTCTGCTGGTTTGTGTATTGACAGTCTAGTTTTGGAGTGACAGGGGCTGGGGATGTGCATTCACTGTAGACAGTCACAAGGGGGGTTGAGGTGTGTTCTGCCTTTCCTGGGTGACTCATAGTTAGGCTGATTAGGCCTGGTCTGCATTTAGAAACGGGAGGAGGAGTTTTCGCTAGCACCTGAATAGGTGCACTATGCTGTCTCCACCTCCTGTAGTGAAGCTGGGCGAGAGAGGGCAGAACTGGTGTGAACTGGGCTCAGAGACCCTTGCCACAAAGAGAACAAAGAGTAAATGTGGTATAATATTGGGGCCCTGATCCGAGGACTTGAGAACTCTTTTGGATCCTGGAACCTGCCAAGAAGAAGAGCAGGAGAAGCTGTGAGGAGGAACTACCACTTTGCTGTGTTGGCCTGCAGTGGCTTCTTATGTCTTGGGCAGAGAAAGGACTGGACTGAACTTTCTGCAACTTTTTTGTTTGAGTTTCTCCAAGGGCTTGAGGTAGAGCTTGCCCCCTGCTCAAGAAGTCTCAGGAAGAGCAAAGACTTCAAAATTCATCTGCTACCAGCACTGGGCATTGTGTGTTTTGTGCTGCAACAGAAGAAAAAGTAACCCGACGGCGTCAACGACGCTGTTACCAGCTGCGTGTCCTGAAGGCACCGCAGAATGCACTACCGAACTTTGCACCGCAACCCTGGTCCCACCGCCACCCGATGCCGCCACTGAGCTGCTGCTTGCACCGCGACCTGTGGTATCCCCGATGACGCCGCTGCACGCTGACAATGACGCCGCTGCTTGCACCGTGGTTTGAGGGCACCACTCGTAAGTTACACAACCCACCACCCCATCCCACACTGCAACCTTGGCCTACTGACGCCGGTGCCATAGACTCCAGTTCGTCAGCCGACGACCGTGCTTCAGCAACGACGACGGCGCTGCTTGCAACTTGACCTGTCAGCACCGCGACGAGCACCCCACCACTGAAAACCACAGCCCTGGTCTCACCGACACTGCTGGACGCTGTCACCGAGCCGCTGCCTGCACCGTGACCTGAGGGCACTGCATGGCACACCGCTCCACTTCACACAGCATCCCCAACGTCCGACTATACCAGCGCTCCCGACTTCAACTGCACGGAGTTCGATCTACAACGCATGTGACTTCAAGGGCCAGACGACTCTTGCACCGACCTCTGGAACAGATGCGTGCTGATGCCGGCTCTTCAGAGCTCACCACGAGGTCCTCGACACCCTGCATTTCTAAAGGTACTGTTTTGCGGGTCTTCCTGCCACCGTAGCTGGCCCGCAACGCCGCGGTTAGCCAGAACTGTTTGGATTTGTTGTTCATGACGCAGTGATAGCACCGGACAGAGCTATCAACTTCAAGAAACTGTATTTTAAGCCTATTTTTACTTATTGATATTTCTAAGAACTGTATGGTGGATTTTTATCATTTTTGTCTTGTTTGCGCAGATAAAATATTGGATTTCTTTCTGAACTGGTGTGCAAATGCTTTACACACTGACTCTGAGATCAGCCTGACTGCTTGTGCCAATCTACCAAGGGGGTGAGCTGGGGTTATATTTGAAGTGTACCCCCTTATCCTGACTAGGAAGAAGGGTCCTTACTTGGATAGGGTAACATCCTGCCAACTAGAGACCCCCATTTCTAACATTATATATTTTCAAATTTCAATATACTTCTTTATATCATGTCCAAACTTACATTAAAAACACATACATTAGCCAAGCCAACATGTTTCATTATTTACAAGGACTTCCTCAGGGTTTATTTTTTCATAAGTTATAAAGAGTTGATGCCTTAATTGTTCATATTTTCATATTTTTTGCGCTACAATGTCTAATATGCATTCATGAGTCAATATCCAGTCATTAGGCTACTGCAGAGGATTTGTCTCAATCAGTCATAGCCTGTTCCTTACAAATGTTCTTTGATTCTTTTCTTTGCAACAATCTCATACCAAATTCAATCCAGAATTTTAACCTGATCATAGCTGTTTAGAAAGTCATACTGTGTGTTACCTCCAGAATAAGGAGAAGTAACTATAAATTGCGTCACCACCCCACCATGGACGGTGTTGTCATCGATTGTGTCTTTTCAGATGCTGCAGTGATATCATAGAACATGTCATGAGTGATGCAGTATGGGAGGTAATTAGCAGTGCGTGGTACGGGCATGAGTTATAGATACTTTAGGGGACGAGTTATAGTTGCTTGAAATAACTCTAACCGGTGAATTTCAGTGGTTTTCTTAATTTAAAACGGTATGCATTAACTGACATTTTCACCTAAGTATAATGTCACTTTATCCTTTGTTTTTTTTCAGTGATTTTCTATTTTTTTTTTTAACCTACAGTAAGATGTCCATTGCCATGTGCGGTTGGATGCTAGGCACTTTGCCCAAACCCCCAGGGGCCCAATCCTCCACCATTATCTCATGTAACAATATTAAGAGGAGACCTACTGGCTTTGTGAAAGGGTCAGAAAACCATAATGTAAAAAACAGAGGGTCTACTGGCTTAATCAAGGGGTCAGCACATCAACATATAGAAAGGAGACCTATTGGCTTTCTCAAAAAGTCACCAATAACTATAATCAAGTGAATATTTTATCAATTCCCACATTGCAATGTTTATTAATAGAGATTGTCATAAAATATTTTCAATAAAGCATTTTGTAAAAAAAAAAAAAAAAAACATTAAACTCGTATGAGTATTTTTAAAAAAATGTTTAGGCCACAAAGTGCAACCATAGACCAATCCACAATGGGGTTCCCTATGCTCCAGCTGAAGAGTAACAGCTCCAGCTCGGAGTGTCTTAAAAAAAATATGGGGTAATGAATACAATGACACAGGAGACTTACTGTGTTTTAAAATGTTGCTGAGGGGCTGCTGTGCTCCCTGCATCACCAGCATCAAAGAATATAACAAAAAGCCCTCATAGGGCATTATGGGGTGCTCCTTGCATGCAGCAGTGAATAATACATGAGCGAATCATGACGCTCAATTATTATTCTTTTTTTACATATATTTTTTATGGGTGCCCTGGTGTCCATGTGGGGCACCCACACTTTTTTTTTTTTTTTTAAAGTTAGGGTCTGTGAGGGAGCCCCAAAGCCCTGTTGCCCCTGCCGGATCCCCAGTAAGCACCCATCCTGAGTGTGGCAGGAGACGGCTTCATTTCTTTGTTTCCACCTGGGCTGGAGCAAAGCTCTGCTCCTTGCCAGGGAGAGTGCGCATTCCCTCCCTACACTCTCACGGGCAGGGATCACAGCCGTTCTGGGTGGGATGGGGTCCTGGCGAGACTGCACTAATTGAGCCCCAGGGCTGATCTACAGCTCGGGGAGGGGGCCACTTACCCCGCTCCCGAAAATGTTAAACTCGGCCCTAGGGGATGGGGTGCCCAGGGCTTTTATGACGATAGGGGAGAGGGGGTTACAATCAGCCCTGGGGCATGGGTCCCATGGGGCCTAAAAAGCCTCGGGGAGGGGGGCCTCCGTTTGGCAGTATGGCCTGAACTTGATGCTTGAACTGATTTAATTTGTAAATATGCCTCATCAGGCTGCACTCAATCAAAAGTTCTGAATCAAAAGGTACCCATAAGTATTCAATGTTCAACACTTGTGTAAATCATCTTTGTACAACACTTTGATGCCTGCCCTGACATGGTCCTCTCAATAAAACTTTAAAATAGATACAAAAGTTAGCCACAAGTACTGTCTAATTACATGCACCATAGATTTAAAGCACATCTCAAACTCCAAATGGATGTTCTTTTGAAACTGTTTTGTAGCTTTAAGAATGTAATGTGTAGCATGCCAAAATCCTGGCTTGTGGAGTCAACAAAATGCATACAGTAAGGCAAATAACTACAGGCCTGATTTAGAGTTTGGCAGGGGGTTACTCCATCACAAACATGACTGTCATCACATCCCCTTTTTACAAGTATCGTAGGATATAATGCCCTTGTAATAAGATGGACGGTATATCCAACATTTTTATGATGGAGTGGCCCGTCCACAAACTGTAAATTTAGTTTATCACCGAAGACATTGCCATTATCAGCTAAACTAAGGCAATTAGTTTCTCAAGATTCATATAAATACTGTCTACGCAGACCACTTTTGAATGTTAGAAAGGAGGAAGCACCTAGCTATGAAAATGGATGGGCATGGAAATCATAAAAATATCATATGACTACTTGAAAGGAATGCAAGCTTGGTCAAGGCAAGATACCTATTGGAGACTTACTGGTAAAGCAAAAAATGCGATGAAGGTGACAATGCGCTATACAAATTACATAATAATTTAGAAAAGAGCTTTCTATTTACTAACTATGAAAATGTTGTATGATTTGAGCTATTAAGCATAGCACTTAGAAGCAGTAATTCATGAAAAAGTATGGCAAATAAACAGACGTTGGCTTATTTTAAACGAAACCAACTTTGTTTTGTTTGCAAGTTGCACAATTGACTAATAGGGCATTGAAGTAGTCAGTTTAAATATATTTCCAATCATATTGGTACCCCATCATCTCTTCCTATGTTTAACATCCCGTGGGAACTATCTATTTGATCATTGATGTGATTTCAGAAACCATTTGATAGCTGCTGAGTCAACTGAGTAATTATGTTACTAGGCTCATGGCCACTGTTGAGAAGATTGGTTTAAATGGATTTCTGACAGTAGCAGTCATTTTAAATTTGTTCAGTGATGGATAATGAATAGGGTACGAAGAGGAACATGGGAAGTAGTGAACAAGAATAATGCTTTTTAGGTATATTTTACACTATTTTGGTCACTTGAAATATTTTCAATTGTTGGTCATTTATTAAAGCGGAACAAATTGCGTTCAAATCAATTTATCTGTTCAATAAATTTAATTAGAGTATATACCTACTGGCTGTTTTATACAATGGACTGCACGTTCCCGATGTAATATCACGATTACAACCTGCTTTACTGAACCATGATATCCATAAGGAAGGAACATAAAACATTCTAGAAAATGAGAAAAATTATGAATGTACAAGTGAGAGTTCAATGCACAAGACAGAGTGGCATGGTGTCATACTGGCTATAGTAGATGAATTGAAATCCGAAGGTGCTGGCTAATAAATCAAATTCAATGGCTTTCAAGCTGTGCATGCTCTATTAAAAAGAGAATTTTGGAAATTCGAATGAAATATAATTGATAAAGTCAGAATTGCTTATATTTTGGTCTACCATATGGCTTAATGGAAAGGAGGAACACTCGGACGCCGTGCAACCTCACGCCCATAACTCCCTCTATGTCACTGCATCTAAGATGTTCCTTCCCTTTAAAAATGACATCATATATAAGTAGCAGGTTTACAGTCACAGACTGAATAGTTCTGTTGTTTGACATCTAGATATCGAATCATGCGCACATAGTACAGGTATTGAGCTTCAAAGTATACACTCATTTGTTCAATCAAGTACAAAAAAATTGACTAAGGGGATCACCCCCATACACATCAAAACAAATGTAATACAATATTTATACCTTTTGATTGACTAAACTGGGGCAGAGAGGGGGGATCCTAGACAAATTGGGAGTCCAAGCTTAGGTTGCTTCAATATATAGGAGATAGATCACACTTTTAAAAGTTGAGGAAATAAATTATTTCATTCTCAAAGACAGAAGACAACAGGTTGAAAAGGTCGCTGAATTCGTGCTCAGCGGTATTTAGAAAAGTGACACCGTTTATTATGAGGATGAGGCTTGCTGAGCAACAAGAATGGATTGTTCGTTCTTTGATTGCCTATTGAGTTCACCCCACCTGTGAGCATCATCGGTGAGTTTTATTATTCATCAATGTAAACAGTCGAATATTTAAGGGGCGTGGGCACATCTGGAATTAAAACAAATAGACAGGGAGCCAATGCAGAAAAACACAGAAGACTCATCTTTCCAGCGATAAGACATGCAAAACTTTAAGGAATAAACAGTCATGAAGTGAACGTATGGCTTACCCGCGCCAAATAAAAAGACTAGTACTGCATTCGTGGATTCGTGCTAAGGCTATGTAAAACGGGAGCTTCAAATTGTGGATTTTTAAATACACAAATGTCCTAACTAGGTAACTCTTGCATGCTCTTATCCTATATAATTGGCCAGATGCACATAATGGGCTTATAATGCCATTGAAATGTTCTATTGATGTAAGAAGCCACAATGCTGAATGCAAAATGGCATTACAGGAACAGTAATCAACTTACCTATGCATTATTTATCATTCAAGTAAAAAATAGTTTTAAGATTTCCATTTCTTTATGGGGGATTATTTTATGCCGAGGAGTTACTATAGGACCTGAAAGGATATTTATTTATTTTACTAATCAATTCTTTATTGAAAGATATTACAAAACAGAGAGAAAAAAAAAACAACGGATCCACTACGGACCATTAACAAGATTCAACACTGATACTAACATTGCTCATCAAGTGAAGATGCAGGTAAGGTAGACAATAGAATTAGGCAGTATAACCAGCCTTCGTAAAGAAAATAGAAATAGAACAGTGATGCGCGTACCTCATCATACTCGGACTGAAATTTCCCTATACCATCCAGCCCTAACACGGCCGGACCGGGAACAGCAACCAGGCCTGGCAGATTGCTGCTCGACCGGCCCTGGGAGAAGGTGGAGTGGTGGGGGGGTGCTAGCATGAAGCACCACTCCCGCTTTTGTTACAGGGGGCCGATATAGCAGCACTGCTGCAAAACCGGCCCCCAGTAACAAAACCGGCCCCCACCCGTCCGGCCCACTGGGGAAATGCCCAGTGCCCGCTACGTGGAGCCCGGCCCTGAGCCCCACCTCCAACAACTCTCTTGGGATCAAAAACTCCATCAGTTAAAAAACACACTCACAAATATCAATTCAATACACAAGAAGCCCACTTCATGTGCTTTCAGATTTGGCCATCTCATCATTCACTTTATATAGGATCTTCTAATATGATGCCACATGGAGCCTATTCTGTAACCAGGAGTCAAATGTCCGGACTTGCATTTTCCAGAGTCTTAAGATCCCAATCATTGCCATTGACATAGATGTCGAATACCATCTTTGTAGGTGAGCTGTAGTTTTTGGTAAGTCATAATTATAGTGCAATAATGCATTTTGGGTAGATAGTGGACTCCCTGTTCTTAGATCTAATATCACACAGTCCCAGACATTCACTCAGTATTGCTTGATCTTCTGGTATTCCTATAACAAATGAATAATATCACAATTAGGCTGCGTGCATCTCTAACAAAAGGATAGCTGAAACAGCGTAGCCATCTATAACTTAAGAGGTGACCAGTGCCACAAATACCACATGACATACTCAAACTTTATCCTGGCTGCTTACAACCTCTTGTCATGATTCAATAGTGGATCATACCAGTCCACATCTAAGAACTGAACTGACAATTGTTGTTTCCACCACATTCATAAAGCTTGAGCTGTAGGGGCTGAAAACCCCCATAAAACCCGACATATCACTCTGAAGACACCACAAGTGAGCAGGTAATTAATAATGGCTGACTGGTGCATAGGTATCAGTGAAGGGCTCAAACGGTGTCTTAGGCAATGAGTCAGTTGTTGGTACCACCAGTATTGAGACCATGGCAGGCCATATTGAAGCTGAATGCCTGTAGCTGATTTAAAAATTCCCTCAAACAATAACTCATTAATGGTATGGATAGCCCTACTCTTCCATATTTTCCAGTCAGCTGTTAACTCCCTCTAATCCTACTGAATATCTCTGCTTACTCCATAAGAGTGCACCTCTATATAGTGCATCATGCAATCCAAATCGTTTGTAAGCTATACACTAGGCATAGCACCAGGAAGCACTAGGAATGTACAATGGGATTCAAGTGATCCTTGGTCTGAAGACCCTTTGAATAGAAATTATGTAATCAATCCTCAGACTGGAGGACACATCTGTCCATTATAACCCAGTATGGAGTTTCTATACAAGTGGAAAGCATTTGTGTCGCTTGTGAGAGTTGATGTGCAGGCCAATGCAGTTCCATATGTGGGAGATGTAAACCACCCAACAGTGTGGAGACGTATAATATTGAGGCTCATAATTTATGCTTAAGACCACCCCAAACACAGGTCTTACTCTTCCCCTCAAGAAACTGCAGTAGGTCAGTCTGCACCCTTAGGTAGCCATCACCCAAAACATTATTGAATCCAGGTTCAACATTCAACTTAATAATTTGCACTCTTTCATATAAAGAGAATTCCATTTTTAGACAACTCCAGGACATCTGAGGCTAGACTCTCTAGCAGTGGGGATCTATTAACTAGTATGCAGCAATACTTTAAGTGCAAAGTCTTCCATCTAAAGGGTGCCAAGCACAGTGATGCCTTGGTGGTGAATCTAGATATCGGTATAGCTTTGCTCTCCTCCCAATTGAAGTGGTAACTAGAGAAATGGAGGAAAGATGAGATTTGGGACATAGTAGAAGGGATAGACGTCTCAGGTTTTGCTAAGGTTTTACCATATCATCATTCACATTCAACACACTTATGTTGCTCCCTTTGGTTTTCATTCCACGTATATTCTTATACACAAATAAGCTGCCAAAGTTCTGACTTTAGTGTAGGATTAAAATGTACCCCAAAATAAGGACACGACAAAATGTATCTCAAACAGGTCTCTCACAGTTTACTGGACTGAGACGGTGTTAAACCTCAATTTCATGAGGCAATGTGTCCCCACATTAAGGCACCTTCCCAAACATCAATTAGCAGGTTATAAACATTTAATTAAATAATGTGGTCCACTCAATAACTGAGTTCTAGATCAATGAAAAGTTAAAGGGTTTATTACAAAAAGTTTATGTCAATTCTATGGAGGCTCTCAGGTGCAAAGTTATGCAGAATATAATAAAAGTCAGAAAATATTCTAAGTCCAAATGGGCAGAAAATCATAAGAAAACTAGGCAGCATCATTAACAGCTTAGGAAAGCTTGGGGAATCTCCCCCGATCACGCCCAAAATCAAGGGGTTCTTATACACAATTCTTGCATTGTAAATTAGAGAAACGGCAAAATCACCGCATCATGAGCAAAATTATAATTTCATTAGCAAATCAGAACACAAGAATAAAACACATCATTACCTCAACACATAAGCACCATCACAATTTTTAAAACGAATTCAACGCCCTCTATTCTAATGTCATCCTGAGATGTTCAAACAAATATGAAATATTTAGACAATAAGACTTTCTCCCAGTGAATGAACCCAGGGAAGAAACCGAATGAGAATAGATACTTGTTGCAATCTTACATCCATACCATAGCAGGTTAAACATGAACAAGGCAACTACTGCAGTGGAAATAAACCATTATGCCATCAGCTTAACTGTGCTCTGTGAAGCTTGTTGGGAGAGGCTATGTTCAGGGGGGTGGGGAAGCAGGAGTGAGGGATTTGTTCAAAATGGAGATTTATACAGACGTGCCCAACTAAAACACAAAAAACACTGACTTCTGTACATTTGATGAAATTCATTTCAATTGCAACTATAATAATTCAGTCTATATATATGTAGGATCATGTGTAAAAATGCATTTTACATGTCATTACTAGTGCACAAAAATATGAACTAGAAAAAGAAAATTCACTAATAGGAACAGTAACATGGAGAGCAGGCAACTTTGTCTGGCGCCCTGCAGACCATTGGAGGAGTCACATATAAAACCACCACAATTAACTGCTGCTATAAGATTGTTGTACAATCATGCACCTCCTGAATAAAGTACCTCCCTGAGCCTATTTTTTCCAAGATGTGAAAAAGGTAACCCTTGTTCTCATATGTGCAGTAGATGAATGCCCCAGGACAAATCCCATCCGAGAAGAATGGACCAAATGCATAATTACCAGATTTAACAGGTTAGCTAGAACCTTTGCCAGTATTTTCACAGCAAAATTCAAGGAATAATCTGTAAGGGACACAGTGTAAGCAGTCCTTATCTAGTTTTAAAGCCAAACAAGATCTTATCTTTGTTATGTGCCAGAGAAAGACCTTCATGTGAAGTCACAACTTCAAACATTTTACAATTGTTGATTTTATAATATTCTGCATGGATACTGCTTTTCCCAGGAGCCCATCCTAAGGACATCTTACCAATGACACGGCCTATCTCTTCTTTAGTAATGTCACCTTCCCACACACTCCTGAGTTCTGTCAAGAGCACAGGGATTCCTAAACTGAAAAAAAAAAAAAGCATTTTCCTACTCTGTCATGACATTGTGATCTGAGTGATACATTGTACTGTAAAAAGAGGTGAACACTGCAGTATCTCGGTCAATAAATGTCCGCAGTGATTAGTCATCACATGGATACCATGTTTAGCTTCAGTTTGTTTCAATTTCATATCCAAAAGCCTAACCGCCTTTTTAATGAGCAATAAGTGTATGCCACCTTAGATGTGTAGTATGCGCTAAGGTTTGGGACATAAGGACAGACAGACTTTAAAAAAAAGTCATAATATCTGTGTGCAGCATGTTTTTCGGTTCCCTCACTTCGGTGTCTGCTCCGCTTATATTCTTATTCTGGGGGACAGAAGCGGCCAGGGAATCTAGTATTAGGAAGGACAGTAACAGGGAGAGCAGGTAACCCTGTCTGGTGATCCACAATACATTGAAGGATTCATACTTGAGACCACTACAACTGTTGTTGTGGGATCATTGTACAGCCATTGTACCTTTTGAATAAAGTCCCTCCCTAAGCCCATTCTCTCGGAAGATAAAATGTAAACCCCTGCTCACAATAAAAAGCCTCTTTGGCATCAATTGATATGGCAAGCTTTTCATTACTTTCATCTCTCACTTTTAACAGCACACATGACAGTGTTCTCATGTGCCTAGTAGGCAAGCGTCCTAGGGCAAACCCACCTGGAAAAGTTGGACTAATTGCATAATTACTCTCTTTAACGTGCTAGCTATAACCTTTGGCAGTATTTTCATTCAGCATTCAACAAAGATATAGGTAACTGACACAGTGTAAGGGATCTTTATCTGGTTTTAAAATCAAAGAGATCTTAGTCGTATTGGGTTTCTGGGCAAACCCTAACTTAAAGTCACCTTTTGAAATACCTTGCATAAAAAGAGAATACATGTCTGCTTGTTGGTTTTATAATATTCTACAGGAAAACAATCTTCTTCAAAGGCGCTCCTGAGGACATCTTTTAGATGGGTGCACCAATCTGGTCTTCAGAAATGGCACCTTACAGCTGACTCCTGAGATCAACTAGAAGCACAGGGAGGTCTAAATTGAAAACGAAAGCAGGTTCCTCCTGAAAAAAAGTTAATACTGGAATGTGTTCCGTGTACACACAAAGTGAAAGTGGGGTCCCTCTCTATCGGGTGTAACAGCCTTCATGGCTCTACAAGAGACGTTCTGCAGAAAGCTCCAGTTTCTAAATCATCTCACATCAGGTCCTCCAATTTTATCTAAAACTGGGTCAAGAACAAAGTTTCAGTCTCGTATCTCGATGCTGATTTTCCATGTGGCATGCACGATCCAGGAGACACTAAAGAAAAAATAGCTGTTATTGCCAGTGGGGTGTAAACAAACTATACATGAAGGTAAAGTTTGGACTGTAAGTCGGATAAAAAAAAATGCCCATTCTCGTCAATGCATGTCTTCAGAATCCTCATGGGCAGGGGTTTCTCAATTAGAAAGACTACCCCACCTATTCTGTACTAAGTATGAGAAGGAAGATCAGGGGCTCGTGTTTGAATTTTGCTCGACAATACACTTTTCCACCTCAGTTTTTCACACTGTTTGGTGGTAAGGAGTGTTTCTTGAAGTAAGGCTATGTTGGATTGTCTTATGCCCAGGGAGGATTGTGGGTAGGCCATTTACATTCGTAGAGGTTATGGACTATGCTGTAAGGTCACCACTATAACAGAGAAGAAAGTGCTTCAACAAAGCAGAAGACAAATCAGGCCTCCACACAAGCTTCCTGGGACTTAAGGTTGTTACACAAATTTGTTTTGAAGGGGGAAGAGTATCCACTGCAATAAGCAGGACCTGGTAACGTCAATATGCAGGCACTGTGTTGGCTATTGCTGGTAGGTGGGAAGAGAGAGTGCACATGTGTTGGGGGCTCAGAAGATATAAAGACTGGTGAAAAGCAATAGTCAGTGTTGGAGTGTCAGTAAGGGGTCCCACTGAAGACATGGTTTGAAACCAAATATGCATTTGCTGAACTCCACAATGAAACAGGAAGAGCCAAATAGCAGCTCAGAGCGGTCAACTGACTGAAAACTTTAAACAGAGTAGACTAAGACAGCCTAATGAGGGCATCCATTTGCTCTCCATTTTAAAAGCAAGTAGAAAGGCGATTAGAAATGGAGAAGAGCAGTGGGGCAGCAAGTCAGAATTGTCCAACCAGTTCACAGAACTGAGCTATAGTGTCACTCCTGAGAAATGCATTGACACAACCCACAGACAGAAAATCCAAGGGTGCAAGGAATCACATCTGCAGTCCCCCAAGCACAGCATCCTACCCATTATTCATAACAAGTAAAGAGGACAGCCAGAGAGAGTTCCCACCCCAGTGCAATAGAGGGAAGAAAGACATGCACAACAAGCCTTAGAAAGAAATTCCGTCTCCAAGCAATATAACATGCATGTATCAAGAGACACATGATCTGAATATGGTATAGACGCCAAAATCCACTAAACATACTGTCTTCTGACCAATGCGTACTGTATCATACATCAGATACAAAGAGAGGAAAGAGGCATCAGAGCGTTAAAGATCATTTTGGTGACAGAGGGGTAGCTTCAAGCTGAACCAATAGAACCCCAGAAATAGGCAAGAACCTTTAGGAACGTTTAAGAGGGGAACTAGGCTTGTCCCTTGTCATGGTTATCACTGGCTCTGTTCCTATTCCCTAATGCCCAGCGCAAATAACCAAACCCAGTACCTCACTCTCTTCCAGTTGTGAAGCAGCTGATGGGGTATCAGAAGCCTCTTGGGGAGATGATCTACACTGGCCCCACCGAGTTGCATCAATCACTGACGTGCCCATAGAGTCCATTACAGCTGCCAGAGAGTCGGGATCATCATATTCCTTACTTTTAATCTTTTGTGACCAACATGATTGCTGGTGCCAACAAACACTAAAATGGCAGGGCCTGAGAGCTAGATAAGTTCTTCTTTATGAAGTTGGCTTCATAAGAAAAGTCTTGTATGATTTATACCTTGGGTTTCCTGTGTATGAAGGGTCCTTTTATTTTGGAAGCCATAATGACATGCCACATCTGCTGGTGTCATGAAAAGCGGACAATAATTTGCTTCAGCTCGGTTATTTTGTTGTGAACATGGGTTCTGATTCTGTGTGCTCTTTGAAACTCCACTTGTATACCAAATGTCAAATTCAGCAGGTCTGGAATGTAAGAAGTAAGGAAGATAATCCAATTGTCCTTTTCCATCTTCTCAGGGACACCTGAGGAACATATATTGTTCCTTCTGTTTCTATCTTCAAGTTTGATTAATGTTTTGTGGAGGTGCCAATGGCCCTGCACTCAGTGCACCAATTCTATCAACTTCTGCTGTATGGTCAGAAGCTGGCCCTCTTCCATAAGGAATCTTGTATTGAAAGATGCAAACTCTATGCTCAGTGACTAGACCTCATTCACAGTTTTCGCCATGATCTCTTCCAATGTACCAACAGGCATTGTGACTTCAGCCATCTTAACTGTTGGGTGACCGTGGGACAATTTCTCTGACTTGCCTGTGCAGCTTCCATGAAAAGTAGTTGCCTGGCTGGCAACTACTTTTGAAGAGACATGAAATGAGAGCTAAAGCCAGCTGAATAGGTTTAGTGAAGAAAAGGAAACAAATTGGGCCTTAACAGAAGGTTGTGCAGCCTGTGCCACTTGGGGTGTGCATATGCAGGTGTCGATACTAGGCGCCATGTAAGATCCAAAAAGATAGCAACAAGTGTGAGGCACACTCAATAATAAATAATCAAAGAGGCCATGGTCACCGACAGAAAAAGCAGGTATGTGGCGTGACAGAGCATGACTCAGGGCAGAAGGCTACAAAGTGCCCACCATGGAGTGGCCAATAAAGATCATGTATAGTTCCTGTAATTCCCACAAGCATTGGACGCATTAGGTTAATGGTTTGATGGAGTGGGTGAGTACTGCCATGGTTAACGCACAGTGGGACATGGCCCAATATTTTGTGTGGCACGAACCTGTCAGGTGGTTTCACCCAAGATCCACCGAATATAAGACAAAGTTTTCAAGGTGTGACTGGTTTGCACCTCAAATATATACGTAGTGCTTGATTCCTGGGATAAAAGAATCCCAAAGTCTAATACTGTTTTTCAGTATCTTGTTTTGCATTTATTTATTATCATAAATACTGGAAAGCAAACGTATAAGCCGAAATGTGTTTCGCTCGTATGGCCGGCAGGCCGAGGCCCTTCTCAAGGCAAGTTATCTTTGGGGCATAGGATTGTGCCTGAAATGCGAGGTAGAAATAAACAACAGATAAGTGCGCAACAGAGCGCACCATCCGAAGATCTATAATTTATTATATATATATATATAAGATCTATAATATATTAAAGCATTAAGTTAATGTAATTCCTGTATCATGTGGGAGGCACCCAGATCACTTCACTTAACGCCTTCATTCCATTATGCAGTCAATTGTAACCTGCTGGTACGAGCATTAATACAGGATATTGCTTCCACCCATTGCCCGACTGAAGGCATCAAGCATGGGTGCTTGAGCTGTCCAAGTTCTCTATTAATTTCATACAATGACAGTCCATACACTCAGGTCCTTGCTTCAATGTCAGGAGGGCCATCACCAAATCCCACTGTAATCCCACGGGTTTGCATTTCACCGTCATACTCTTAGTCCTGGGTGGCATTTTGCTATATGGTACTATTGTCCTGCACGACTGCTATTACAGTATAGTACAGCCTCTCCCCTGGCAGACCTCTCTGATAGCTAGGGGGCACAGATGATGGGCTTACTCGAGTGCTCCGAATCACCCACTGGCATTTCAGGCCTTGACCACCAGTACCACTCATCAAGATCTGAGATGAAGCAAGCAGTCACCTCTCGCTGCCAAAGCGGTGTTGCATCTGGAAAATTAAAAAAGGGAGGTCCTGATAAGACAGCTAGTGCCCAGCTGTGGGTCTCTAGGTGTATCTGGTGGAGCCGGAGTGCTAGCAATATTGTCCCACTTGGTACACAGACCGATGGAAACCAAAGCACCTTCTCATCCGTACTGTCTGCACTCCTCGGGATGATCACCCACAGCTGTCTCGTTTCCCCCACCACTCCACAAACTAAAGTGGGTGAATAGACAACAGCAAAGCCTTAAGAAGAAGCAGCCATTTTCCTCAGCGTCCGGCTCCACCTCCTCAGGGATGCTTATTTTGAAGGACAGGATGGGCATGCATCTGCTAAGTGTTATGTTAATTAGGCAAAGTGCTCACTTTTAATAATGGGCAATTATGTATGGATTAACAATCTTGGGTGTGATCGAATTGTTTTTTTTCTCTAGGAAAATATGCTTTTTGCCAAGCAGACCCTTTCCTACCTTGATGTTAAGTATATTTCTGCTTATTAATAGTAAATAGTGATGTAGCTCTTCTTATAGCATTGAAATTAGCAATGATGGTGACGTCACTTCCCTTGGATGGCTCCCCCTCTCTTTTACTTTGAATAACTGTGATGGGTGATACAATGTACCTTACTTCAGTGTGTCTGGAGTTTTCGAAGCTGGGTGACATCACTTCAGTGGACTTAACACAAGCACGGACTGTTTACGTCACTTCTACGGTCTGTAATGCGATGCTACCTTGATGTCCTGATCGTCTTCCTTATGCAACATTTGTGTTCTTCGATAGTTATGTAGTTTGTGCTAAAGCCATGAAATAAGGGGTTTTATAAAAACAAAACTGTACTTTTTTATTCTGAGCGATTTTATGCTCATTAAGCAAAAGATTCTATCAGTATTTTGAAATCCTCTCCCTTCCCAGCATTCTCGGTGTGAGGTCGGTTTCTGGTAAGCCATGTTTGATTTCCTTTAAAAGGTATTGTGTAGCACAGACAGTAGGCCGAAACTTGTACTGATGGTGAAAATCTTGGGTGTTAGTCAGAAATATGCGTTTGTGTATGAGTTTCATTGTGCATGGTGTTCATTTCTATATAGCAGCATTGTTACTAAAGCTGTGTTGTTAAACGTTATGCAAAAATGTATATTACTGTTCTAATGATAACATTGTTCAAATGCACCCACAATGCACAGTAGTTACACTGCAAAAAGAAAGGGGGTGGGACCTAAGAAGGGCCTACTTTGTTGCAGTAAGCATTGCCATATAGATAAAAAGGTAGCTAGCCTGCAGCTGGAACGGTTTTTCCCCCATATCATTATATTTAGTAAGGTCATTGTGCAACGAACTAAAGCGGTCAGACGCCAGACCCAATGATTTTGTGTGAATTGTGGAGGCAGGGACATGCCGAGGAAAAAACAGTCTAGCAAACTATGAATTAAAAGTGAAGCACTACGTTGCATGAGTGGAACATCCGAAAATAATTCGAATATGGTCAACTGATTTTTTACGGGTACCCATGTGTATTATTCTAGATGGCATAGCATTTATATGTCCATGTGCCAAAAGAACTCAAGGGCTCAATTAAAGCAGACCATGCTCTTTAAGGTACTCACAGAGTAGGAAGAATACATACAGGCAGACAAAGCAGTCTTTTAGACAGGCAGACAGACAAAGCAGTCGTACAGTAAGATACAATACAGAAATAACACGCAGTCAAAGATTCTCGAATGATAAATGGTGATACCTCTGGCTTCCTCCCAGGGCCAAGAACAAAATTGGTAAACAATGCAAAATTTGACTTTAATGCTGAAAGATAATAACTTTGTAAAAGGGAAGACCACTAAATGCAAGGCTCTGCAAAATTTGATTAAGAATAAAACCTATAAGAAATGTACAGGATGATAGATGGAGAAAATGCAGGAGAGCTGCGTTCGGGGCTATTTCAAACCCAGCTGAAAGGGTGCCATGTACAGAGAAGGATTCTAGTAATATTTTAAATCTTTGAGACACAATCTAATTATACCCCTGCCAGGCACTCAAACGTTCTGAAGGAAGATCACACTTCCGACAAATGGAAGCCATTGCTGGCAGAATGAAAAGAAAAAAAAAAACGTCACATAGCAACATTAGCAGGTCTAGTTTGCAATAAAGTCCTTTAAACGGCAGGTCAACTGAGAACTATAGACATGCATGACTAATGGGACACACACACGTTTTCCATCAGGTAGGTTGTAAACCATAAGAATTCATGTTTGTGTAATAAATAATACATGTCTCAAACTTTAATTCGGTGCAGCTAATTATGTCGTAGAAAGTAGTGAATGCAATTTTATTGGTCAGATTGGGAGGGAAAAGAATAGTTTTTTCTTGAAAAGTACTTGATGCCAACATTATTTAAAAAATGCAAATTGACAATTGTTCAGGGCAATGGGTTCAAAATTGGAATTTTGGTGAGTATGCCCTGCGACCAAAACGCCCTGGGAGCCTAATCCCTGCTGCCCAATTAGCTGCAGGTGTCCAACACACCATGCGCAGACTTTGGTCATGTACGGTGCTGTGGGAGTTGTTGAACAAAAGGCACGCCCTAGCGGCCCAACTCTGTGCCCAACCTGTAGCAGGCCCTGTGTAGGCGGGGTTGGGAACAAGGCCAAGCTGCCTTACCTCCTGCCTGCCAAGCAAAGCCAGACACTCCTTTTAGTGTTAGGCTTTGTATATGCTCTTTTTTACACTGCCTAGAAAATGGCCGTCACATCCAAGACCTAAAATGGCTGGAGCCAACTTGGGAGCCGGGCTCCGATTTCATTGCTCTTTCCACAGAAGGGTTTTTCCAGCAAAAGCCTCTGAATGGATTTATACCAAACTTGTCATGGAAATAGACCTTTACTCAAAAAGGTTTTTTTTAAAATTTTTGTATTTGGTGTAAATCTGTTTAGTAGTTTTTGATTTTTGGTTGAGGGCGTTTGAATGCCCTAAAGGCATCTTGGCACTGTTTCTGTCATAAGGAAAAAAGATTCTGGACTAATTGCTGAAAAGCCAAGTTTTAAGAGATTTCCTGAAGGACAAAAGACTGGGACTGTCCTTTAGATTCACAGTTTGGCGGTTCCCTGAATCAAAACATCTACCTCCTTAAGAGACTTGTTTAATCTTAGGAATCACCAAAAGCTTAGATGTGGATGATCTAAGCTTTCTCGGTGGGGAACACCAAATAAATCTGTCCTGCAAGTAGTTCGGACCAACATTGTGCAGAGCCTTGAAGGAGACACACAGTCCCTTGAATTTGATTCTTTTCATTATAGGCAACTAGTGCAGTTTAACCAATGCCTGTGAGGTGGATGGATGTTTGGGGATTTCCAGGAGAAGCAGAGCTGATGCATTTAGCAGCATCTGTAGTTTGTGGAGGGATCTTTTTTGGATATTCAGGAGAAGGGCATTGCCATAATCCAATCTGGATAACGCCAGTGCCATTACTACATTTTTCCAAAGATCCAATGGGATGAAAGGATATATCTTCCTGATAATTCTCAAGATGAAGAAAACGGATGACTCTAGGGTCTTGAATTAAGGCTGATTTGATGTCAAGGGACCAACTTAATAAAAAGGGGGAGCAAAAAAGTGTTAATTTGCTATTACATATGACACTGTGTGATGAATCTGAGCAAAGTTTGGCAGAAACTAGGAAGGATTAGTTTTCTATTGATATGTCAAGTTTTGTATCAAACCATAAAGGGGGAGGCATAGTTAAAGGGAGAGGCATAGTTAAAGGGAGGGGGTCAATCGAATTTTCATTTAATTCAAGTGCAGCAAGTGGTTAGCAAATGACACCCAGTGCAGGTGTATTGAATTTTGTGAATATCCCAAAATATTTGTAAACTAAAAGAGGGAGCAAAAAATTGTTCATTTGCTAATAACATTGGCACTGTGTGATGACTCTGCACAAAATTTGGTAGAAGCTGGGAATGTTTGGTTTTTGATTGATATGTCTCATTTTCGCCAATTCATCAAAACGGAGGCACAGTTAAAGAGGTGAATGCATTTTTTATTTGCTTTAGCACTATTTGAATCTGCATCAAATGTGGCAGACATTTAGCAAGTTACCCATGTGCAGGTATTTCTTGGTTTGTGCAGATCCAATGGGGGAGGAGTTAAATATGGGCTGTTACAACATTCTTGATTTACTAAGAACTTTGGTCCCGTCTGATGGATCTGCACAAAATTTGGCAAAAACTTAACAGGTTTAGTCTACTTCTGTTTTGCTCAATTTCATGCAGGCCCACCAATGCAAGAGTGAAACCAGGGGAGTGGAGGGTGAAAGAAGTGTTCATCTGCTATTAAATTTAGCACTGTTTAAGGAATCTACATAAAATTTGTCAGACGTTTAGCAAGTTTAGCTTATTGTTTGTTATGTCAAGTTTTGAGCAGGTCAGTTGGGAGTTATGATAAATATGAGGGTAATTAGGGTTCCATTCACTAAAACTTTGGCACTATTCAATTAATCTCCATAAAACTTAGCAGGTAGCAAATGAAGGACAGCTAAGCCCAGTAACCAACCCCTGCTGCAAACTGTCTACTGTGGGTAGGTACAGGGCCTGGCAGAAACATGAGTAGGGACCAGAATAGGTACATGGCAAGCCATGCACAATTGGGGTGCGATAGGCCATGGGGGGGCTGGGTTCAGGGCATGACCCAACAGCCATCCCCTGCAACACACAGACAGAGATTGTGCAAAGTGAGGATTGGGTGGCGCCAGCAGTTTGGGAGCTGGGCCTGGCTGCAGGCCATGTTCACCGTGGCTTGAAAGTTAAATTATTTATAAAACTATGACATTCACTTAAAAAAACGCAGTTAAAAATGAGTTATGGTTTTGGTTCTAACTGAAATTCACCAGATATGGTAAGCAATGCATGCACCTACAAACTCACCATGACTCGCGCCATCCCCCATGCTCAAAATACCAATTTGGCAAATGTACATAAACAAACCAAATTGGCATCTTGGTTAAATGGAAATCATAACTATTGAATTTCAACAACAAATGCACAGCAAACATACAGCATGGGATACACTAAACATGCAGAACCATTGTTGAGGGATGAGACACTGCACTTCTCATGAGCAATAAATAGCATATCTATACATATATATATATGTATAATAGATCTCTACATATAGATCTCCTGGTCTCTCTCTGCATGTACATATATGTATATATATATATATATATACACACACAATTTATACTATACACAGATGAGCAGAGTGTAATAGCACTAATTATTATCAATGTTGAGTGTGCTCACGGGCTGTAACTCGGAGGAGGCAAGCCATATTATACAATATACTCTGCTCATCTATATATATGGCTTACTTCATGGCATGTTTTCATGTGCATTTGTTATAACAAAAGGAATTTAAGCACATCGAGGATGCAAGAGTTACATTTCTGCAACAAGAGAAAATCACACAGAAGAGATATCATGACTATTAGAAAAGTTGTGTCCCTGTGTAAACTAATTGTTACATACAATCTGTGAGGCAATAACACGTTTTTCTCTCATGTCACTTTATCTGTCCTGTGGTAAAGTCAAATTTGCTTTTACACTGTAGTAATAAATGCGCACATTTATCAGTGCGGTTGTGCAAAGTAGCGTGGGTTATAGGTACACATTCATTATACAGTTAAAAATAAAATAACTGAGTTATGGTTCTGGCTCAATTACTTACGACCACTCAAATTCGCCAGTTATGCAATGCGGTGCACAAAACACATGGAATAACTAACGTTATCCAACATGCTTTTCTTTTACTAGACTTACATTTTGTTCTTTTGCCTTTGGGAAAGGATTGTTTTGAGCTTGGCGGACGATGTTACCCAAGGCATTCATTGTGTGTTCCACAACCATAACTGGCAAACTTCGGTGGGTTTACGCATTTCGGCTAGTTTCTGTGTTTTTTCCAGTGAATTTCAAGGATTTCTTTTTAGCATACATTTTACTCCCAACATCTGCTATGAATAGCCTTTGGCCCTGCACCCACCCCCTGCGGGTATCCAACACCTGTGCTGTGTGCAGCATTTGGCCCCCCACCCCTCTGCCTGTTTTTCTTTGCCTCTCTCATTCTCTGCCAATTGTTCTTTCTTTCTTTTGTTGTAACCTTTTGTGTCTATTGCAAATCTGATCCGATTCATTATTATTTTTTTTAAATGTAAGACAAATGAATTACTTAAAATAGTAGCTTGCGCAGTCAAAATCCCATTTTGATTCACAACTCAAGTGCTACTTTCCTGGTGTGGTACTCGCATCTTCTGTGCCTCTGACTTTGGCACAGATATGCAAAAAGATAACCCTGTTCTAGTTTTTCAACTGCATCATCTCTTTTCTTTTTCTTACTGTACTTTACGTTTTAAATACATAATACATACATAAGTGACTAAACTGTCGTGGCCATATACTACCAGAGGGTTTGGATGTCAACCTGAAGTTTTGAAGAGTTTAAAGACAAGTTCAGTGCAAGAAAAGCTGCACACAGTGCGCTTTTCAGAGTCCTGTAAGGCAACAGGCTGCAATTACGTGAACGGCATAAAAGCACATGACAAGCCCACTAGTGTAAAAATATGTATTCAATATATGAAATCAAAAGGCTGATGTTAAAAGGAATGAAAGGCAGTAACATTCTTTTCGAACACTATCTGGATGAGAGGTTGCAACATCCGTTGTAAAGTGGTAAACTGCGGGTCACTAGCAGAAAGACGACTTGTTATTTTCATCTTAACAGTGTCTGAACTTTATTGAATTTTGCCGGGCTTTAATGGCGGATTAAGAGTGCCGTCTCTTGCGTGCCATAACGCAGCCACTCGCTCTAGTTGCAGGAGCTTGGATGAGGCATTTAATCTAAACTTTCCTCAAGTTATTTAAGGAGGATGTGAGTGCAGACGTGTGCCAGAGGCAAGCCCGTCAGGGGACCATCCGCGCCCAGAACGCAACCAGCTCCAACCATGCTGTCCGTGTCTCTCCTGACCCAGAAAGAAGAGCGTGTTAGATCAAAGAATTCCTCCTGAATGCACAGCCAACTAAATGTAACTATCATCTTGTTGTATCCTAGGACAGGTAGCCAGGAAAAGTTTTGTAGTTTTCTTTATTAGTTCCAAGTTGCAGGTAGTAGACATAACAGTTCTTAAGCCAGGTGTATCCATTGTGCCAGCCCTTACTCCAGCCCCACCAGGAGCAGCCTGCCTGCTGCTCAGCCCATCTCCAACTGTCACCACTCATCCACACAGGCACCCAAGCATTCCATTCATCACAGTCACACCAACATTCCAATACCATCTCTCACTCTGGCTGAGCAGCTAGGAGACAGCTAGGCTGGGTAGCATACAATAACACAATGAAGATATAACACATCTCATGTGATTTAGAGAGTTACTGCCTGTTTATATGCTGTTATATAAACTGCCTGTTTATATACCCACTTACACGGGTCACTCGACAGTCTCACATGGGAAACAAGTCTTCAATGGGGTTATAAAAGCATGCTTAATCAATGCCAGATCATTCCCCAAACAGAAAAAACAGAAATACGGACCATCCTACAAGATAATACCTGGGATCTTATTTTCCTTAAGGAAACTTGGTTAAATAAACCGTTCGGGACCTGATCTCAAATCCGCCCTTGCCAATGGCTATTCTATTTCACATTTAGCTGGCTCAGTGGGAGGGGGTGTGGCAATTGTTCATCATTTAAAGTTTCTCTGCTCTAGTCAGTTGCTAGACTTACTTGACAAGGCTTTTATCATTAGGGTCTCTGATAATTTCTCACTTTCTGGAGTCCTTGTATATCGACCCCCTAAATCTGACTCTCAATTCAGCGAGGCTCTATCCAATGCCATCATGCCCCCTTTTTTGCAATACTCTAACCTCATAATAACAGGTGAATGAAATCTACAAGTGAATGACCCGCGCTGTAAAGCTGCTGAACAGCGGACTGAAGTTTTGTCTGACTTAAAATTAGTCCAAAAGGTTGTGGGCCCCACACATAATGGTGGCCCCACTTTAGATGTTATTTTCTCTAATATTCCCACCTTAGTAGTAGGAAATCCAGCACATTTAACTTGGTCTGTCAATTATCTAGTTCTTTTCCACTTAAAATGTCCCCCCAGCAGGCCTTCAAGGCAAATAAGGTGGTTCTGTACTGCCCATAGCATTCTATCTGTGACGTAGCCTTCTATATGGTCTGTTCTCAAGTTAAGGTCAATCAGTCAGGAGATATTGATACTGCTGTTACATCATTTGATTTAGATCTTCAGATGAATTTCGATACAATAGTGCCCTTGAAAAAGAACAGCAGTAAAAGGACTTCAATTTTAGCTCCATGGTTTCCTGCCGGGCTAAAAGCAGAAAAACTTAAATGCAAAAAACTAGGAAGGAAGTGGTAATTTAAATATGCAGCTGAGGATAAACCTATCTACAAAGCTGCTCTTAAACATTTCAGGAAAAACATAAAAAGTGCTAAAACTTGCATGTTTTCAAAATAAATTGAGAAAGCAGAAAATGCACCTAGAACTGTATTTAAAATTGTAGATTCCTTTTTGAATCATAAAGCAGAAAAACAATTTATCAGGTCTTCTCATGAATTTGCTGACAATTTGCAAAAAAAATTCATGATAAATTTTATAATATCTATTCCAGTTTTAAAGATTACAAGGACCATATCTCTCCTAGATCATCACTTATGTCTCAGGGCAATGTCTCTCAACTAGCTACTTTCAAAAAGATTTTGCTGAACAACACTGAAATCATCAGCCAAAAAGCCAGGTCTGGCTCCCTGCTAGATGTATGTTCACCACTCGTTATTAAGTGCACAATCAATTCCTTAAATCCACAGATTAATTCCTTATTTAATCTTCAATAGTATCTGGTTCAGTGCACTCAAGCTGGAAGAAGGCACTGGCGCTCCCACTTTAAAAACAAAAACAAAAAACTAACTTGGACCCGTTCAACCCAGTTAGTTATGGACCCATCTCTTTACTCCCTGTGCTAGGGAAGATGTTAGAATCTTTAGTCAATCATCAAATCAACAAATGTATTGATGAAAATATTATTTACACCCCTTGCAGTCCAGTTTCCGTGCAGGTTTTAGCATGGAATCAGCCCATGTAGAGGTGACAGACTTCATCTAAACTCGGCTTGACCTGGGGAAAAAATCTATAATAGTACTGCTTGAATTATCTGCCGCCTTTGATATGGTGTCTCACGACATCCTTTTGCAGCGGCTGGAAGGAGCTGGTACAGTAGGAACCATGTGGAGATGGAAAAAATCTTTCCTCTCTGGCAGAAAGCAAGCAGTATATGTATCCCACTACATCTCAGAATTCAAAGAGGTTAATTGTGGCGTGCCACAGGGTTTGGCTCTCACCCCCACCCTATTTAACATATATACGGCCCCTCTTGCCTCCATTGTACAATCTTGGAGCTTTAATGTAGTGTCATATACTGATGACACACAGCTCATATATGCCTTCAATCATCTAGATGATTCTGCCACAGTCAACTTACAGGGATGCTTTTTGGCAGAACCCGAATGGATGCACAAGAGCTGCCTTCGTCTAAACTCAGATAAATCTGAGATCTTAATCTTCAGCACACTCTCCACATTGGATATGACTAGAATTTGGCCTATCGTGTTAGGTAAACCACCGGCCCCTATGCCTTTTGCTAGATATCTGGGGTAAAAATAGACACCACACTCTCTTTTAAGCCCCAAGTCACGGCCACTGCCAGAATTTGTTTTGCAATATTGAAATCACCGAGAAAGACTTAAATTTCTGCCAGAAACCACGTAGAAGGTCAGCATACATGCCTTAATTACTTCAAGGCTAGACTATGCAAATTATCTTCTCCTTGGTTCTCCTCAAGAGCTAATAAACAGACTACAGTGGGTACAGAACTCTGCTGCCCGTTTGGTGCTGTATATTCTGTTCTTCCTTCATTCCCTTGAAAACATGCCTTTCCCACGCCCAGCCTCCCCCTGAACCCTGACATGGTGCCCCGTGCCTCTCTTGGAGAGGGGAGGGGTTTGTTGTCATGCCCAAACCAGCTTTATTGACAAGTGTTGGGAAGTGCGTGTTTTTCATACCCCTTGCATTCCAACAAGCGTGTACAGGGACAGAGACATACAATCACTTTTCTTGTGGAACGGCGAGGGGCTTCCCGGTAACAGTGGCAGGTGGCAGCCGAGAGGGGTGTTTATAGGGTGCGTGTTTTCTGCGATAATTGGGGGGAGGGTCTTACCAGGTTGCTAGTCGGGGTGACTGGGGCAGAGGGTGTGTGTGGATTCCTGCTGTCCTGGGACACTCGACCCGAGCGAGAGTGGAAGGAAGGGGGGGATGTGTGTCTGTCACTGCAGGGGCAGCCTCTGTGTCCTTGCTGTTCTGCGTCCCCAGTGCGCACGGGGCTGAGGCTGGCATACCCGGCTGTGCACATAGCGGTAAAGCGGGCAAAGTTGGCGCAATCAATGAAATGTGCTGCGTCAGCCAGGTAACGGCTACAGCTCTCGGGACAGATGTGCACGGCCCCGGGGGCGTAGTTATCAGTCTGCCTTGTAACTTCAGCAAACCCGGGGCTCTTCTGCGGTGCCCTGGAGCTCTCTTCATGTGCAGAACATGCCAGGGCCCTGGTAGACACTGTCACCCCAGGCGCGAGGCTATGACACGGCGATGATTGACAGGTGAGTGTGTGTTTCATGGGAGGCGCTGGGGCTGATTGTGGACATACATGTCTAGGAGATTGCTCCTTCGTATGTGGAAAGAGCTGCAATGAGACACACTCTCAGAGTTGGCAGGGCACCCTGGGGAGGGTTAATCACTCTGGCTCTCCCCTGGTTGCACCCCTGGTGCCTAGGCCCCTCCTGAGCCCACAGAGGCCCATTGAGTGCCGACCATAATTGGTGTGCGCCCACCATCTTCTCACCTGCGTCTCCAAGCACTAATTGGACTGGTCTCCCCCTTCCCTCGCTGCCCCAGTAATTAATTTGTGCGCTTTCGAAGCAATTGATCCAGGTTTAAGGTGCACTCTCGGTGTTAGAGCTGAGGGGAGACTTTTAAGCGCTGTACCAGTCCTGGATGGGGCTGATGGCCCATCACAGAGTACCTCCCCAGCCAAACAATTAAGTGCACTCAAGTGGAAGGCTTTCAGCTTTATTTTTACTTTAAACAAACATTCTGCCGCGACCCCAGCACTGAGTTCAGAGCACTTGACTGGGCATTTCCCAGCCTCCGAGGACTCTTGGCACTTATGGGTATCGTAACACACACCCAAACCGAGGTTTTTGTCCCTTTAGGTATTTCGTACTTTGAGTGAATTTCACGTGACTCGTGGTGACTGTCCAAGAGCACACCTGTGCAGACAGTGCGCCGTGTATTAGAAGAGCCTGCTTCTTTTTACTTCATCTGAATGCAGAGAACAACAAACTCCCCCAGAGCACAGCGCTACAGATAGTGAATTACAAGTAGACAGAATGTATTTAATTGGCTTCACAGGTGTAAAAGGTGTTGCCAAAGTAAACACTTTAAGTACATGCTGTGGTACAGTCTCTCCTGCGTGGTCACATTTGTTCTCGGCTTCTTTAGAAGCACGTTTTATGCGATGTCTTTAGTTAGTGACGTAATTTGCTGCCCCCCCCCCCGTGAATGGTAAGCCTCCTAGAATGATGCTCAGTTTTGACTTCACTCCAGTGCTTGAAATGGAAAAACAGAAGTGCAGGTACTCTCCATCAGACTCAGAGTACCTGCTTGCTTCTGAGCATTGCAGGTACTCTACAATTAAAAGTAATGTCTTTCTTGAGAAGTGCAGGTACCCTCCCTCTCAAAATAAAAAAGTGCTGGTACTCAGTACTGGCCCATTTAAAGCACTGCTTCACTTGTATGAGTGAGGACTGTGCTTACTTGCAGAGTGTCCGGGTAGGTGCTCTGTAGGTCTGTGTAGATGGCACTGTGTGGAGGACAGTCTCCCGTGTTTGTGGTTGGTAGATTCCTTCTCGGTTTGTGCTCGGATCTTTGTTGTCCAGCTTCTGTTTCTACGTCTGTATTCGTGCGGTGCTTGTCTGCGCTGTTGGGTGTTCACCAAAGTGGGGGATTGTGCACTATAAAGGTGTCCTTCCAGTGAGATGTACCGTTTTAGAGTGTTGTGCGGTCATAGGTGTGTCTCCCAGTACATTGTGTGATGTTTCCCTTGGGCCTGGCCTGGGTCCGTGTGGACCTGTGGTGGAAGTTGTTTCTGCGCGTTGCCCCTGAAAGGATTCGTGAAAGTGTGTGTGTGGGGCTCTCCAACAGAGGGGTGAATGTAGTGAAGTCAGAGGGCCACTGCCCTATTCTCTGTTGCTTTAAACCGGGGCCTATCACAAGCAAGCATTTGCAATGCAATAGGTCTCACATTTATGCGAGTTTAAGCTATTGGCATTCGAAATGACAATGCATTTTATTTATGTTAAAAACCAAAACATAAATAAAAGGTATTGTCATTTACAATGCCAATAGATCAAACTGTTTGTTTAGCATGCAATGTCTCATGCGAGACCAAAAAAATATCCATGTGTGTTCCAAAGATCTCATAAAGTAAAGGAAAAAATATGCCTCTCTCAAAGAAAAACTAAAGTCTAAAGCACAGCTTTTAAGCTAAACACAAAAGTAAGTGTTTCAGTTGTACTGTTTGAGCACGGGTGTGCGGAATCACAGTAGAGATAAAAACTGCCATCTGTGGTTGGATTGGTACTTTTAAGATATCCTGATGTACATCCAGTTACAGAGAAGCTACATCCACCTATGTCCTACAAGAACTGATTTCTGAAGTCATGTAAGTTCAGTTCAAGTTTATTTGTTTGATATATTGCTGACTAGGCAAATCAAACATTGCAATCATCACACATAATTAAAATATCAAACATTTTGAATAGAATCAGCAATGCTATTTATCAAAAGAAGATATGGGCACAAACTACAAAATTACAAAATAATGTGATTTCAGATTGCCTACATCTTGCTGAAAAGTTGAATAATAAGACGAATCCATGGCATTCTAAACCTTGTGTAAGTAAGGGACTTCCAAATGGCTTCCCACCCATTATAATATATCATCTATAAGTTATTAGCAGGAGGCCTCAGTGATGACGTTCCGTCAAGATACAGGATTAATTTCTAATTGAGTTCTTTCTACAATCTTGAATTTGCCATCTTTCTAATTTAGACAAGAGGCTTTAACAGTAGAATTCTGTAATTATAGCATATTCATTTCTAGTAAAAGGCAAGATGCAATTGCTTGTAGCTTATTTTTAAGTTAAAGCAGCAGTAACAGAATTTAATTGAATAATAGGGACAATTTTCAAATAAAGTGCACTGAGCGATTTTCTTAAAACATGATTATATTGTAACTTCGCTATCTTTTTTAACATGTCAGTTCTTACAATCATTTATCAATCACATCACGCTCAATATAACCTAATTAAAAGGTAATAAATATTGCAAAACAGGAAAACAAGGCTTTATGGGAAAGTGCAAAGTGCTAACTCCTTATATTCAATGCAGCTCTCGTCACGTCGCAGGCATCCAAGGAAGAGCCTTAGACTGGATACTCTCCTTCTTATTAGGCAGAACACAGATAAGACTCCCACCTGTCCTCTCAGAACTGACAGAGATCAGATGTGGAGTACCCCAAGGATCCCCCTGCAGCCCCACACTCTTTAACGTCTAGATGGCCCTCCTCGGAACCATCGTCAGAAACCACGGTCTCAACATCGTCTCCTAAGCCGATGACACTCAGCTCATCCTCTCCCTCACCAAGGAACCCAACACCACCAGGCACACCTTCCAAGAAGGGATGAAAGCTGTTGCGACCTGGATGAGCAACAGCTGCCTGAAGCTGAACTCTGAGAGAACAGAAGTCCTCATCCTCAGCTCCACCCCCTCCGCATGGGACAATACCTGGTGGCACCCGCCCTCGGAAACCCACCCACCCCAACGAACCACGCACGCAACCTCGGCATCATACTCGACTCCTCACTCACCATGTACCGCCAGATCAACGCCATATCCCCCACATGCTTCAACACCCTCCGCATACTTTGAAAGACTTTCAAGTGGACCCCCCCCCCCCCCCCGACTCCAGGAAAGCCATCACCCATGCACTCATCACCAGCAGACTGGACTACAGCAACGCCCTCTACGCCGGAATCAACAAAAACCTCCTCTGCAAACTGCAGACCGTCCAGAATGCCGCAGCCAGACTTATCCTCGATATCCAACGACACAACCACATCACCCAACACCTCTGCAACCTCCACTGGCTCACCGTCAAAAAAGAATAACTTTCAAGCTGCTCACACACGCCTACAAAGCCCTCCACAACACCGGACCCCAGTATCTCAACAACAGAATCTCCTTCCACGCCCCCAAGAGAAACCTCTGCTCAGCCGACCTCACCCTAGCCACCGTCCCTCACTTCTACAGGACCAGAGCTGGTGGAAGATATTTCTCCTACCTCGCAGCCAAGACCTGGAACAAACTCCCCCTTCACCTCCGACGGAGCCCGACACTGCACCAACTCAGAATGGACCTCAAGACCTGGCTCTTTGAATTACCCTATCGGAGTTGCCCATTCCCCCCCCTTCCCCAGCACCTTGAGACCCTCGTGGGTGAGTAGTGTGCTCTACAAAACCCCTGATGAGTGATTGATATTCAGTTAATGTATCAATTTCCAAGACCTTTACATAGCTGTTATACTTTATAGTATAAAGGGCTATATTTATAAACATACTATTTTAAATGGGCAAATTTATCCATCACAATATCAAAAAATTTACTGAGTCGATAACAGAGTCTTATGTTGTTACATCACTGCATTAATATTATCAGTTTCTTTTCTCTATCAACAGGAAGCAATATTTATTTCCTTTCTTGACCAAAGGTTGTGCAAAATACAATCAAATGTGAAAGTGACAGCGTGTTCAGTTGGCAGAAGGGACATGTACTTGGTGTTCCGTTCATAAGCATATGATTTTCAATCAACTGCTTCCACTTTATAAAAGCCAGAACTTGGCACAGTTTAAGCTACACTTTTAACAGTCCACCTTTTTATATTTTTCAAGTACGTTGTAAGGCAAATGTACAACCTGTAACCAAAAGGTGAGGAAGTTGAGGTCTTTCACTATAATCCTCTAAAACCTTATCTTGGCTTCTGATCGTCACCATTTATTTATTAATGGCTTCCTTCTCTGTGCTGATTCCTTACCCACCTATGCTACTGTATCAGTATCTAGGTCCACCATTATTATTTTTATGTTATTCATCCATGAGGTTTGTTTTTTGAGTTTTAGATGCTGTTTAATCAATTGTTGTGGCGAATCCTTGCCACTTTCAAGATGCCATACCAGTAGTTCAACACCCCCTCCTGACATCTGAAACTGATGTTTATTAGGCCACTAGTTCTTGTTGATCAATGTGTGAGTTGAAGTTTGAATTGTACTTAAATTCCAGGCCCAACTACCTATACTCAGGCACAATTTCCAATTATTCATCCCTAAGCCACCAGTGTCTATAGATTTCCGATTCATACGGTTTGAGATTATCAATATTTTTGTTTTAGAGACATTAAAAATAAAACCATTCTTTTCACAGCATTCTGCGAAAGCATTTAATTGCCTTGTAGGCCCAACTAAGGTGAGATCCAATAGAACTGTGTCATCAGCATAAATAAATTGATGAGAGGAGTTCGCCCCCAAATTTAGGAGGGGATGAACAGGTTTGATTTAATGCTTCAGGGGCATCTGCACTGTATATAGAGAAGAGGAGGGGTGCCAACATACAAGCCTGGCGTAGCCCATTTAGCATGTACATTTTTCGAGTCTGAGATCCATTATTTCCAACTACCACTCTCGTCCAGGAACCATCATGTAGTTTCATTATCAGTTTCAATAAGGCTGGTGAGCTATTTTGATTTAGCATTTTCTCCAATAGGTGGTCACAATTTATGATGTCGAATGCGATAGACAGATCAATGTACACATCATAAAGCGGTCCCCTTCTCTTAATAATATAGTCCTTGGCAATTTTATGGCAAAACACCCCTCCACCGTAAAATAACCTTTCCTGAAACCCAACTGGGTCATCGGTAAAACCGCTTCTTTTCTAACCGATTCGTCTAAGGATTGCAGCAGATGCTTAGTATATATTTTGCTGGGTATATCCAATAGTGTGAACATATCCTAATTGTTTGGTGATGATCGTACACCATTTTTGTATATATATAGGAACCCTTATTCTGCCCTTCCGAAACTCTGGGATATTGTGACACTTAATTATGGCTGCAAAGACTGGGGTTACAATTAGGACCAATCCCCTTGTTGCAGCCTTCAATATGTCAGCATATAGCCCATCTGGACCTTGGGCCCGTGAACTTCTGAAGCTTTCAATGATTAACTTGACTTCTTTTATGGATGATAGTAAGTCTTCTAAGCCAGAGGGTGTAATAAAATGCTCTACGTTTTGCATAAACAACAGTGTGCTTTGGTTGTTATTGCTCTTATTTTTTGTGCTATTGAGTTCTGCTATACAGTTGCACCATTCCTTCTCTACAACTGGAGGGGCTTCGATTTCCTTCTGTCCCCTCAGTGTTTTACTTACAATACTCCAGAACAATTTGGTATTCCAGAGTCTGAGAGCTGCTGTCGCTTTAGTCCATACTTTTTCTATTTTTATCCAGGCAATCATTTGGAGTTAAACCTTTCTGTGTTGTCTAATAAGGTGCACTTTATTTTGTATCTCACTTTTTAAAAACCTGCCTTATATTCTTGTTCAACTGCACTCTTGCTTTTTTTTCACAAAACCTCATTTGACCCTTTAAACAGTTTCCTTCTTTGTTGGATGAGGATGCAATTTATCTAATAGCACATATTAATTTTCCATAGTCTCGCAAGACAGATTTATGATTCATCTCTTCATGGGAAATCAGATTGTTGCCTATCATTATAGCTGTTGCCCTTTTCACTGCTGAATACCATATGATCCTTCAGTTATTTTTACAATTACTATTGCACCATATTCCCCTCAATTGCAAGGTATGAAATAAAGTTAAACACAGGTACTTATGGTTGCTTCCGAGTGAGTCTCGGATCTCTATGTCATATATAAGATGGAAATGTTCAGTGGAGATTGGAGCACAATCTTTGAGGGATGTAGTTCTTCCATTATCAAATGTGTGTTTCCCAGGTTGCTCACCTCTGGTCCTTCATTTTACTATTGTGAGATTTAGGGTGTCAACCACAGTATTCAATCTTTACCCTTTACGATCACCCAAAGACTCTGTTAAGATCTGCCCTAGAATAAGCAGTCCCCTTTCTTTTTCTTGCTGGAAATCATCAAAGGGCAGAGCGCTTGGTAATGCTGCATTGAAATCTCCCAACAGTAAAATGGGATCTCCGGGTAACTTGCCCCAATTTACTCTATTAGACATGCTAGATCTTTTAAAAGCTTCGATTGGGAGTTTTTGGAAGGGAAATATGCATTCACAATTATTAGATCTATTCTACTTTGATGTAATCCAAAAGAAGTCCATAAGGTAGCCATGAAGTAGGTTGTAGGTAAGAGGTTTATTAAGCTTAGTTACAGGATGGTAAGTAGGATGATAAGTTCAGCAGTTCAGCCCCACCAGGAGCAGCATCCTTGCTGCTCAGCCCACACACTCCAACTGTCTCTCTCTCCACCACACCAGGCACTCCAGCATTCCACTATCTCATCAGGCATTCTAACATTCAACACACATCACATTCATACTGGCTGAGCAGCAGGGAACAGATAGCTAAGGGAAAGGATGCAAAGCAACATTACAAGTTACAACACATCTCTTTCCCTTAGGGAAAACAATTAATAATTTTACAACGATGTACAATGGGAGTACACACCATTTGACAACATCAATACGAAAGAGAAATATACAATTTACAAATAACAATTGCAATTTGAAAGAACTAAATACCAAATCCATTGACATTACACCACTGTGATATTATGCAGGACTGGGAGAATGGAGGCCACCACTGAGGTGTAACTTCCTCACCACTCACCCCCTTCTGCACACCACACAAAGCACACCTGACAGAACAAGAAGTCTAAGGTAAAACGCAGCACAGGTTACACGACCCTTCAACGCACACCTAGGTAAAATAATGGTACAGGGTACACAACCCCTCAACACAACCCTAGGTAAAACAACAATACAGGGTACAAGACCCCTCAACACACACCTAGGTAAAACAACGGTACAGGGTGCACAACCCCTCAATGATGCACACCTAGGTAAAATACAGCACCGGGTACACGACCCTTCCACAAAACAGAATTCCACACAGGCAAAGCCACACACACTTCAAGACCAGCATCACACAATACAGATAGGCTAAAAAGTAATAATAGCCTCACTAAATCAGCACAACATAGGCAAAACCACACCCAGTAAGAATATGGCGTACATGGTAGCAAACAAAGCACAGCATGCAATAACACATGGTAGCACAATAAAAATGGCATACAAAAACATGGCAGAAGCTTGCATGGCACACAACAGCACAATATAGACATGAAATACACCATGGGACCTGAAAGGTAGGGCAAGGAAACACCCAGCAGCATGGCACTGTAACTTGAAATACTTATGAACATACTGTATTCCACCATCACTAATGACAACAATGCATACAACTGCCCCAATGTCATAGTCTGTTACATCACTGATAAAGCACCGATGAGCGATATCTCACCCGACCCGTTGCAGGAATAGCACTAGAAGGACTTCACCTTTAAACTCCTTCCATTCTCAGGAAAATTTGTTTAAGCTCACACCCCTCCATGTGGGACAATTTGTTGCCGATGGTTGATGGATGGCTATAACACCTACTCATAGTCGAGTAGTTCCAGACGGCCACAGCACTTCACTCCTCCAATCAGCGTAGTGTTTTGATGAAATGCAGGGCAGTGCACTTATGTTCCCCTTCCGTTGCAGCATAAAGCTCGGCGATGCATGCTGTACACAATGATTTCAATTCACTCATGACTTCAACGTACAAAAAAAACAACTAGAGTGCCACAACGCCATTGACCAGGAATGCAGCAGCACCGGCACAGAACATTCCTCACGCAGACATTTCCAGCACCTGCTGCCGATCCTCCTAACAGCAGTATTAAGAGCAACTTAGGGCAGCAAAGATGGCGGCACGCAGGTGTGAGCAGCTTCGGGTGGCTCAATGTGGGGGGGTGCTCCCCCAATGTCACAGGACAGCACAACGTCATGGGACAGCTCACACTCCAGCCGACAACTACGCAAGGGCTTCATGCGACACCAGCAGCTCAGGGAAGGTGTGCGCGCACCAGCAAATACTTTAGACTCGCAGCCCATTCAAATGCCACATGTAGCAACGGTAACTAAACTCACCCATGTAAGCAATGGACGAACTGTTCATTTGAATACACTTACCGTACTCGTAGCAAGGAAATGCTGGCTCCAAAGTCTATGCTGCCAGTGGATACTGCTACTGACTCCTCCAAAGTGCCTCCTTAAACATCAATCTTGTAATACGCGCAGTAAGAAACTGCTGGCTCAACCCACATCAGTCATGTTAGATGTGCAGAGTTTGTTCAAATATGTTGCCAGTTTCTGCTACGTGACCAATTCACGCTTAGGCAGTATGCTGTCCAGTGGTTTGCCAGTCTTGGTTGATGCCAGATTCACGCTCTGACAGTGGGTTGTATGGTGGTCTTTGTAGATGACAGATTCATGCCCTGACAGTGGGTTGTCCGATGGTAAGGACACTGGTGGGGCTTACAGGGCGTTCCTCCACTCTTGAATTTCAAGTTTCTTCACCTCAGGTTCAGTAGTTTCAGGTACACTTTATCTTTCAAAACACGCAAATTAATTTCTCCAAATCGTCGCCATTGATGAAATCCAAAAGAAGTCCATAAGGTAGACATGAAGTAGGTTGTAGGTAAGAGGTTTATTAAGCTTAGTTATAGGATGGTAAGTATGATAAGTTCAGCAGTTCAGCCCCACCAGGAGCAGCATCCTTGCTGCTGAGCCTACACACTCAAACTGTCTCTCTCTCCACCACACCAGGCACTCCAGCATTCCACTACCTCATCAGGCATTCTAACATTCCACACACATCACATTCATACTGGATGAGCAGCAGGGAACAGATAGCTAAGGGAAAGGATGCAAAGCAATATTACAAGTAACAACATACTTCTTATCGTAAGGCAACTTTTGGAGCTCTGTGTCCCCAGTATGGCGATAAAATCTTTGAATTCTTGCATTATTCTCACACTTCTCAGGGCTCATCTCAGTATTTGGACAAACTATCCAATTGTAAATATGAGGAGACAGAAATGTAGGAAACAAAATATTGTGATACAAAAATATCGTGATGCAGAAATATAGTTGTCAAGAATATCATTTTTTTCTGGTACGTAATATCGTTGTTAAAAATATCATTGTTGATATTATTTTCAAATATTTAGTTGTAAAACATTGTTTTTTAATTATCTTACGTGTGTTAATTCATATCAATTTTATGCGTTATTATTGTTGGTATATTTGTTAATACTTTTCAATATAGTTTGTAATTTTAAGTGGTTTACAATTTTTTATTTAATAGCTAATAGTAATTAAAGTGTTGTAGTGGATTACTAGGTTAGTAGGGGTAGAGATAATTTAATTGATTATTAATGATATAAATTGTGTAATAATTATATTTCTAGTTATATTTGAGGTGCAGGCTGCTGGATATATAGGGGTATCGGGTGGGAAGTTAATTAAGTAATAATTAACAATGACCTATTAATTTGTTATACATTTTTTAATTGATTTTTATGTAAATTGTGAAATACTTTTTTTAGTTATATTTTAGGTGCGGGTGCTGGGTTTGTAGAGGTACAGGGTGGGAAGTTAATGAAGTAATGGTTAATTACTAATTAATTATTAATTGATTATTCATTATTTAATTGATTATTAATTATATAAATTGTGTAATAACTTTATATTTTAGTTATAAGTTAGGTGTGGGAGTTGGGTTTGTAAGGATGTAGGGTAGGAAGCTAATAAAGTAATAATTGTTTTATATTTTTTATTCATTATTTACTTGATAATTATTTACATTATGTAATACTGATTTATTTTGGTTATATTTTAGTTTTGGGTTGCTAGGTGTGTAGGGTATAAGATTGGATGTTAATGAAGTAATAATTAAATAATAAATAATTATTAATGGTTAACTAATCAGTTAATTGATGATTATGTATATTGTGTTATAATTATTTATTTTAATTATATTTTGAGTACTATATATATATATATATATATATATATATTAAAAGACAATTAGACAATTTACATATATACATATTCGACTGGAGTGGGAATAGTAAGTCTTACTCCTTTGTTACCCCCTTCGAAGTCCAACGCTTTCCCTACTGTTGCACAGGCTAGAGTGGGAATAGTAAATCTTTCTCCTCTAAAGTTAAACACTTTTCCTACTGTTGTGATGTTTGCAGTGAAATAGTAAATCTAACCTCTCCAAAGTCCAACACTTTCCCAATGGTGCACAGACTGGACTGGGAATAGTAAATCTTAACCCTCCGAAGTCCAATGCTTTCTCTACTGTTGTACAGGCTGGAGATGGAACAGTAAATCGTACGTCTTCCAAGTCCAATACTTTCACTACTGTTGACCTATTTGGAGTGGAAACAGTATATTTAACCCCTCTGAAAGCCTATGTTTTCTTTACTATAGCATAAACTAAAGTGGGAATGGCATATCTATTATTCCCAGACTTCAACACTTTTCCTAATATTGTTTAAATATATCTGTTACTATGTGCTTACTTTTTAAATTATATATATATATATATATATATATATATATATATATATATATATATATATATAAATTTAAAAAGTATATATATATTTATTTTTTGTACCATTGCTAGTAAATGTCTTTTTTTGGATTACATTTTTTAAAATATTTTATTAGGTACTATATTTTAGAACCTTACTACATGACCCACATGCTGCACCACCACCCCTGACTCATACACCTTCCAACATAAACACACGCAAACATCATAAGCGACGTGCCACACCTCACAACTTTGCTTCCCCATGTCTACTGCACAACAATGTTACACCACGAAAACAACATAGCACACCAACTCACTCTCAAACACCATCTCCACCACATACACACGGAGACCCATCAAAATGCCTTCTTAGCATGCTGGATGAGGAACATGATACAGAACAGCTACACGATTGCTATCCTAATACAGCTAATGCCAGCACTAAAAATACACCTGCTACAAACACACACAATACTGTTCACTCTACTACAAAACAAAGTCTCACTATCACCAAAGGCCATTCTCTAAACTGTCTACTAATAAATGCTCGATTCCTCTCGAAAAACAAACATCACGTCTACGACCTTCTCATAGATGCAAAACCAGACATACTATTCATAACTGAATCATGGTTGGGAGATGATATGGCTCCAGTCCTGCATGAAGCCATTCCTTTAGGCTATCAAACGATCACCCAAAATCGTATAGGCAAAAAAGGAGGTGGTCTAGCTGTTGTGTTCAGGCAAACATTACATATCACTAAAGTTGATGACATCTCCATAAAGAATTGTGAGGCTCTTCTAACAAGATGCAATACTACACCGTCTTCATCCTGTAACTTCCTGCTCCTTTACAGACCTCCACCTAGCAAGGTGACATTCCCAGACGCACTTCTAGACACAGTTTCAAACCTGATAACAATACACTCCAACTTATGCGTTCTGGGTGACCTCAACATTTGGTTTGACAAACCCAATATGACCCATCCAAAAACAATAATCACTGGCCTAGAGGCACTGAACCTGCATCAGATTGTCCACAAACCCACACACATCGCTGGACATATCCTAGATGTCATTTTTGCTAATACTGAACTAGTTACCTTTCAAACTATAACTCCAGTCACATGGTCAGACCACCACTTGCTTGCTTTCCAACATAAAACAACATTAAGGGACTCACCTAAAACTAGCTTTCATCCATCCACCTATCTGCCATGGAACAAACTCAATTTGGAACACTTAGAAACACAAGTACAAATCTGGAAACAATAACTTCGGTTCAAAATCTATATGAGTGGCTACAGGAAGCTTTTAACATCCTGATACCACACAACAGCACAAAAGAAAAAAAGCACCTTGGAGAAACGTAGAAATAAAAGACATAAAACAACAAATTAGAAAGCTGCAACGTACCTGGCCCAAAACAAACGCCAAACAAGACCAACTTCACCTACAAAAAATTAACAGATTATACAAGTCAGCTATCAAAAAAGCCAAGAAAAGGTACTATTCAGACAGAATTCAAAATGCTAAATGTGCAAATAAAGAATGCTATAAAATACTCAATGAATTTCGCAAACCAAAATGCCTAGAAGGAACTCATCCTGTTACTCAAGATTTCACAGACAAACTGGCAAATCATTACACGGACAAAGCAGACACATTGGACTCATACTTAAAACAGAAACAAAGCACCAGCACTAACCCCTGTACAAAACAACAATCCAAGAATACTCTAACCCAGCCTCTCTGTTCCTTCCAACACATCTCACACAATGAATTTATGGACCTGGTCAAAGCAAGCAGGCCTACCGGCAGCCCTTCTGACCCCTGTCCACCACAAACTTTCAAGACAATTCTTTTAACAACCTCTGCTGCCACTCCAGTAAGAAGAATCAACAACGATTCCTTAACTAGCGGAATATTTCCAGAAGAACCCCAAAAAATCACACATACGCCCTTTACTAAAGAAAACAAACTTGGACCCGCTGAACCCTTACAACTACAGACCCATTACAAATGGACCTTTCCTGGGCAAACTGATAGAAAGAGCAGCGTTCGCCCAGATGTCACAATTCATTGAAGAGAATGACACTCTCAGACTTCCAAACAGGATTCCGTCCGGGAAGAGGCACTGAATCTGCCCTTCTTGCCATCTGGGTTGACCTGAAGAATACAGTTGACCGCAGCGGGGTTGCTGCGCTACTCCTCTTGGACCTCTCGGCTGCCTTTGACACGGTTGACCATGACACTCTGAAACAAAGCCTCTATGAAGCCGGCATAGAGGGAACTGCTCTAGACTGGATCGCATCCTACCTTCGAAACCGAACTAATGTCATCCATACCCCACCTTTCTCGTCCGAACCATACTCCACAAAGCAGGGGTCCCTCAAGGTTCTATCATCTCGCCCATGCTTTTCACCATCTACATGAAGTCGTTACCGGTACTGATCAATCAATTTCACCTCACGTGCTATAACTATGCAGATGACACGCAAATACTCCTTCAACTGGAATGCCCCAAAGACATTGAAAAATGCCCAATTTTCAGTTGTCTCAGAGCCGTGGATCAGTGGATGACTTGGAGTCATCTCAAATTGAATGCTTCAAAAACGGAAATACTCACGTGTGGCGATTGGAAACATTACGACCCGCTTGCCGCCTGGCCTGATGAACTGGGATCACCACCTAAATTATCGAAGGAAGTAAGAAACCTCGGAATAACCATGGACTCCAAGCGGTCGATGAATGCCCAAGTGGACAAACTAGCAAAATCAAGCTTTGTCACTACAAAAACGCTGCAACGAATTTTCCCTCATTTGGGATTTCCACACAAGGTCCAAGCTACCATCTCCCTTGTTCTGTCCAAACTCGATTACGCCAATAGCCTCTACCACGGATCACCTTTAACGACCATGAAGACTACAACGGATTCAGAACTCTGCTGCCAGACTACTCTTGCACATCAAACCACGAGACCACATCTCACCTGCCTTGAAAGCCCTGCATTGGTTACCGATTGCCAGAAGATCCACGTTCAAGCTACTTTGTATCACCCACAAAGCAATACATGGGATGGGACCGCTCTTCATCAGGAATAAAATCACCAAACACATTCAACAAAGGAACCTACGCTCTAAAGGGGCATCTCGCCTCAAAATCCCAAGATACAAGAAAAAAACCATGGGTGGCACATCCTTCTCTGTTCAAGCAGCCAAACTATGGAACTCATTACCCCCCAACATAAGAACCACTGACAACCACCTTATCTTCAGAAAACTACTCAAGAATTGGCTCTTCCCCACATAAGCACCATACGCAAACAGAAATTTACAGCATATTCCTCTGTATATAAGCATTTATTTTCACTATAGATATGTACCTATCTTTGTGTATTGCTTTGTATAAACATGTAGAATAATTATGTTGTTGTAAATAAATAAATAAAAATCATCTTTGGTCTACATGTACTTACTTCCATTGTGCATCTATGTACCTTCCATGTACTTGGATCTGTGTGTCTGTTACCTTTCTCCTGAAAAAGCATATCCAATGCACTACCCTATTTCTCATCTTGTACCTCTATCAATATCTTTAATCTATATATACTTACCTCCTTTATGCATCTATATACTTTCAATGTACTTATGGATCTATATATTTATCACCGTCTTCTAATTTAGCATTTCAAATGCACTACCCTATTTCTAAGCCTATACTTCTCTCAATATATCCTCTGGCCCAACCTTCTGACTCATCTCAAACTTCTTTCTACTACTCTTTCCAATGCACTACCCTATCTCTCACCCTATACATCTATCAATATATCCTCTACATCCACTATCTCATTTATCCCATACCACTACTATGATCCCAAAATAACCCTTTCTAGACTCTCTCCTACTCTACCCTCCTTGCATCATCTGACACCTCTTTTTACTATACTGATCCCCCAAAACAAACCTTTATAAACTCTCCCCTCTGACTCTTCCCCCTCCAAAACCCCTTTTACTGATCCAAAAGCCTCCTCCTACTGCTATGACCTAAAAAAAAATAAAATCTCATTCTTCTGTCCCTCCACTATCCTTTTCAATCAAAATAACAGACTAACACGTTCACTTCTCAATTTCCATATTCCACTATACTAATTCACCACTAATCCTTTATGGGTTCCAAAGTAGCGTGCTACTCGCCAATGAAGCGTTTCAACACCCCATCAGGGTTACCAGCGCTATATAAACGCAAACCTTTTTCCCTTTTCTACCCCTCCCCAACCCTTCTCAATCCAAATAACTGACTAAGATATCCACCACTCAAATTACTTTCATGTTTCGCCATACTAATTCAACAGTAATCCTTATGGGTTCCAGAGTAGCGTGCTACTCGCCAATAAAGCGCTTCAAAACCCCATCAAGGGGTAGCAAGCGCTATATAAATACAAACCTCTTTCCCTCTTCTATCCCGCAACCTACCCTTCTCTATCCAAATAACTGAATAACATATCCACCACTCAAATTACTTCATACTTCACTATACTAATTTTCAACACTAATCCTTTATGGGTTCCGGAGTAGCATCCTACTCGCCAGAAAAGCACTTCAACACCCATCAGGGGTAACAGGTGCTACATGAATGCAAACATTTCTTCCCTTTTATCCCTCCGCTACCCTTCTCACTCCAAATAACTGACCAATACCCACCACCCAAATTACTTTCATATTTCACCATACTAATTCAGCACTAATCCTCTATGGGTTTCCGGAGTAGCGTGCTTCAACGCCCCATCAGGGGGTAACAAGCGCTATATAAATACAAAGCTTTTTTTTTCCCCTCTTCTATCCTTCTGCTATCCTTCTGCTATCCTTACAAATCCAAATAACTGACTAACCTATCCACCACTTAAAATTGACTTGCATGTTTCACTATACTAATTCAACACTAATCCTCTATGGGTCCCGGAGTAGCGTGCTACTCGCCGAAAAAGCGCTTCGACGCCTCGTCAGGGGTAGTAAGCGCTATATAAATGCAATTACAATACAATACAATATTGTTTTGCAATTGATTTATTGATTCTTTTGTTTCATATATATATATATATATATATATATATATACACACACACACATAAATATATGTATGCTTTTTATAATAGTATATTTAAATAACAGAAAAAAATTACAATATAAAATATATATTTCTAATAGTGTTACATTATAAATATGTATATATAAACATATGCATATATGTGCATGTGTTTTCCTAAGTCTATATTTATATTTAGCATTAAATATTCTTTATATTTATTTACTTTACACTATATTAATGTTAAATGTTAAAATATTTAAGATTTACTATTTTAAACTATATAGACTTGTCACTATGTTCATGTATGTTTTCAACTTATTTTTAAAGGAATTGGGGCACTCCTCACTAGAATGTTTGGCTTTGACAAGGACCGGCAGGTCAAAACGTGTCAGCTGATGCAATAAATATTTTCAGATCATACATCTTGGAATGGGTGCCCTTTATTGTGTTGGATTCAGCCCAATTCCTTTGGAGCAGTGGATTTTGCGCCCGCTGCCGAGCACCAACCGGTGGAAGTAGTCGGAAGAACTGCAGGATTGGAGCATATAAATATATATATATAAATATATATATATATATATATATATATATATATATGTTTTTTAACAATGTTAGTGTGAAATAATATTTTATTTTCAATATTTTTGTATGTACCATTATAAGTATAGGGACAAAATATTTTTGTTAACAATATTTTTGACACAATTTTTTGTTACATATTGTTTTTTTCAATATTGCGTCAGTAATCTGGTTTTCTCCTATCTACTATGAGCATTAACCCACCGATGTCCTACCATACTTGCACTTTACGGCCTTTGAAGAATAGATAAGATAATCTTCTGTTTTCCACATTTCTTGCAGTAACAAAATAGTGATATATTTCTGTATTAGTATCGATGTTAGAGATTCCCAATTTCTCGTCAGACCCGCTATATTCCAAGAAATAATGTGCAGGAGAGTGTCGTCTGGACCTCTGTAACAAGGGCTATAGGGCTTGGTGGTCTGAATTCTGCAGCCACCCAGGACCAGTTTTGTAGATTAAGTAAGGCACATTCTTTAGCATTAATATAAATGTGTCTGTCTGTTGCTGATTTTGTGATTATAATTCATTCGCCAGTAGGCAGGTTGCTAAGCAGGTTATTGTTGTTACTTAATCGTTGATCAATTAGGCACCTCCAACCTTGAGAGTTCCCCAATTTTCCATCGTTGCCAGAGGGGTACCTTGCCATATGCACTTCTCATATGCATTGTAACCGGATCGTCGTTATTCATCTGGTGAGGCTAATGTCTCATCGGCAACAGCTCTTGGATAAAATTAGACTAAGGAGTGTGGCCATGACGTAGACTGCTCACTCTCTTGTGGAAGATAGACCAATTTTATGTCTTTTGAAGATATTTTAGAGAGCTTTGGAAGCGAGTTAGAGATGGACAATATTTTCGACCTATTTAAGTATGGCTCATGACCCCAGTCTCCTGTAAGATGGTGTACTATAGGATTTCCACTTGCTGGCTTTGTCATAGATTCTGACACCATAGACATGGGTGCCCCTGATGGGCCCTCCTTAATATTCAACTGATTAATCGGAGGTATACTGGTTTCTGGAGTAGGCTCTTTTGGAAGATAAGATTTGATTTAGTCACTGACCCTTCTGATGCTATGTTCAGAAGATGTGTTTTCCCTATTTGTTCACTGGTGCTTTCTTGAATGATTAGAATAAGCTGATGCTCAGCTTTCATAGGTGCTGACTCCTGGGTTTGTAATGTTACATCTAATAAATGGTTAAACACCTGCGAATTTATCCCAGGTGTTTGTACTAATGTCTCTTTTATCCCAGTATGAGCTGAAGAGAATTCTGCAATAATTGGATCCAGTACCTCTTTCATTCCTTTAGAGCCTGTTTCCTGGTTCATTGGTACCGTTTCCTGATCAAGAGTAAATAGATCTTCAGCATTACTTACGGATGATGGGTCAAACCTTACTGCTCTACCTTTAGTGCAAATTTTTCTATTTTTCTTTTGTCTTGCACAGAGCCTCTATTTTTTTTTGTGGGAAAGATAGGAAAAACTTCCTTAATTACTTCAGATTGTAATTTTTTGACTGTTCCATTCTTCTGTCTTTCTCTTTTGCTAATTGCTAGGGAAACTAGTTCATTACTTGACCCATCTTCAAATACACAAATATCGCAGTCTACTTCTCCTATCCTACTGCTCACATTCAGTGTGGGTATCAGTCCCAGTAATTTCAGTTTGAGTCATTATATCATGTTTATCACTAGGGTTAGGTTCTTCCCCTAAGGTTTTGTTAACTGTTTCAGTATTCATATTCCTTTGGGTGTCCAGGGTAATTCTTGCATCCCTAGTCTTAAACTCTAGCAAATACTGTAATACAAGGAGATTTGGGTCTACATTACGGTTGGAATGGTTCACTAATTTAGTCAGTAGCTGGACTACAGATTCCAAGATTTTCTTTAATGGAGCGAACAGATTCATAACATATACTTTTTCTCCTGCGCAGCACAACCTGTTCAGTTCATTATTCCCATCTCCTGGGGTTGGAAAACTATTCTTTGGTGTGCTAGTCTCACATGAAAAATCACTAATATCAAATATAAATGAGTGGTCCTGGAAGTATAGTTACATACTTTTCTCTTTTTCCTACAGGAGTCTTCCGCCTCTTTAGATTATGGCTCATTTCTTGTATGGGTCTTGAGCACTGATTAGTTTCCCATAACCTTAATTTCCCCAAAAGCAATGAGCATAATGGCATTACTACTTCATCAGCATTTGCTATATCATCCAAGATCAACTTGTCAATTAAAATATTAAATTTGACCTGATGGGTCTCCAATTCGATAGCTTCTTTTACCTCTACCTTACTCAATGCAGGACCTCCTTCAAGCATAACCGGTGCAAGTTGGGCTAGAACATTTGGCTCAGTTGTCGTCTTACCTTTAGTATTACTATCAGAGGCAGTGCAAGTTAAAGGAAAAGCTTTAGTATTGGGTGATGATAACAGATTGTATACTGTTACTGCAGTCTATAACTATGCATGCATTAGTGGGGGTATGGATCTCTGCCTGGACTATTTGTTTATTAGCAAAAAGAAACAAGCATTGGCATAGCCAATAGGTCTCGCCTTTGGGACCTTATAAGTTTAGCCATGCAGCAGACACGTCCAATGGGTTTCGCAGTGGCGACAGGTGCAGACTGGTTCCCTTCAGCTCCGAGGTGTATAGTGCAGAAAAAGAAATGCATGCGGCCTCCCCAAGCGGCCAATGCTGTGTGCTAAAGCATGGCTGCTGCCCATAATAAAGCATGCACAATAAAGCGCATGAAACCAATGTGTAAAAAACAAAAGCACAGGAAAGGGGGAGTTTACATAATGGGGTCTTCCTGATGAAATTAAAACTATGGATGTGAGTGAAAGCCATTTTAGGCAGCCTGCTCCTTTGTGCCCCCCTGCAGGGGGTTTCGCAGCGGTGACGGAAACAGACAATCAGTTTTAAGATGCCGTGCAGAAAAAGAAATGCGCGCAGCCTCCCTTACAAACGCGATCCGGAAGCGCTAATATTATTGACAAATGACATCCTTTAAATGAGCAACAACAGAAGACGAACCTGATCCGAGGTTAATTCACGGATGACCCGTGTAAGTAAGTAACACCGACAGGCAATTACCGTACCTGCTCCTCCGCAGTACTTTCAATCGGTACTCGTTTTAGCTGCACGTCGGGTCATTTAAAAAAAATCTGCTTTCAAATTCTTAATGGTCCCAAGTGCCCCCAACGATGCACCCCCCACCTCCCAAGACCACACCTACTTTACTGGTCAGCTCTGCCGTCTAGGAAGACTCGGTGAATGCCACGTTATTTATGTGTATGTTGCAGCTAATAGTTGCAGATAGAGTTGTCTCTCCGTGACAAAAGTTCAGGAGCATGATTCTTATACATCATTAATCAGATTCAGTCTGCAACCTTCCCCGAAATGACAAAGATGAGCCTCTGCCAGATTATGCCCGAGGAGGAAGTCCTGCTGCTGCCGAGGAAAGAAAGTTCACCCCTCTGCGTACTGTTTTCTTCATTCGGTCTCTCCTCCATGTTCACTGTAAATGCACCTCGACACTCCCAATTTAAACAAAAATGATTGCAGTTGGAACGCAAATCCGGGCAGAGATTTACTGCTAGCATGTCATCCATAAATTGTGAGTGGGGCTGGGTGGTAGCCTAATGCAGCAGTTGGTGATCTGGAGAGATCACATGGGATAGGGAGGGGAGGGCGTTCAGGGCCGGAGTCCTTGTTGCCGACGACCAGCTTTGGGCTGAGAGCCGAGAGCCGAGATGGGATAGGGAAGGAAGGCCAGGCAGGAGAGTTGTTAAGACCTGTGCTTATGTTAAAAAAAAAAAAAAAATTAAAACGCGCCGGGCGCCGTTTTATTAAACAAAACAGGGCGCGCGCCTCCTGCTGTGGGCTGAGATGGGACAGTGTGCGGCGGCAGAAAGCATCAATTAAAACAAAAACAAAAAGTGTTCTCCCACAATCGTGAGTGGGGGTGGGTTGTAGCCTAATGCAGCCGCTGGTGGTCCTGAGAGATGACAGTGGATAGGGAAGGGAGGGCATGCAGGGCTTGAGTCCTTGTTGCCGACGACCAGCTTTGTGCTGAGAGCCGAGAAGGGATAGGGAAGGGAGGCCAGGCGTGAGAGCTGTAAAAAAAAAAAAAAAGCACGGAATCGAAACGGAGGAGCGGGGGCGAGCGAGCGCGGCAGCCTGCAAAGCAGTCCCAAAACGCTCGTGCGTCGTGGCTGGCCTTTGGATGAGTACGCGCGGCAGACATGTGTTTCACTTATCGCGCCCGCGTCTGGGCACGATAATTGGAAACACATGTTTGCCGCGCGTACCCATCTCAAAAAGGCCAGCCACGACGCACGAGCGTTTCTTGGACTGCTTTGAAAACTCACTTACATTAAGTCTTCGCCTCTAAGCAACGCTTGCGCGCTACTCGAGGCTCGACCTAAAAAGGGGGAATTCCCCTGGAAAGTTCCAGTCTCTTCACTACCCTCCACCAGTGTGATTTTTATGTATACTTGTTCTTCCAGATCATTTTCTTCTAGTTTGCTCGATATCTTTTTAGAGATCCCCTGTGGAAGAGATGTTTTATCGGTCTCTCGAGATGAAAGGCATATTATCTCTTGAACCTTGATTCAGCTGTTTCTCTGAGTGATCCATCCACAATTTATTTTGGGGCACATAAAGTCTCTAATTTAACTTATTCTACTTATCTGTTTTTTCATTTCACCAACTGCTTATTATTCTGGGCTTGACATTCTGTCCCATCCACCAATGCCTCTCGCTCAGCATTATCAGGGAGAGACTCCTGGCTATCTTGCATACCCCTTGTTAGATGATTACCATAAATTTCATTTGTAATTAATGTTGCTTGGGAACACTTAGTCAGCTTCTTTGCCTTAGCTTTCTAATTGATGTATCCTGGCTTATGTCCCTTGTAAGTCAAGGCCTTGTGTTAGTACCGACTGCTTGTTCTTAGTCAAATTATGCTTTTTGTTAATTCTTTCAGCTTCACAATTCTTGTTCTCAGAATCCTTATAGGACTCCAACTGTCTAGTGTCTGCTACTCCTGGTGGAGGTTACCGACATTACTTTGTGTTGGATTACCTAGTGTGGGTCAATAATAATTATATTTTGCACTTCACCATATTTTCAATCTGAGATGTTACTAAACAGGCTCCTTACCCTACCTTATGAGACTAGCAATTTTAACAGCGAGTTGAATAGGCAAGAACAGAGGTGAGATTTCACCCTTAGAGAAACAGCTACATGAGCTTATGAGGGCCAGCAGTCTTCAGCCTTCGCCTCTAGAACTTAGTTTGCACTAGGCCAGACATTTATTGATCAGGGCAACAGAAACACCCCTGAAGCTGCGAATCTCTTTACCTCTCTCTTCAGCACCCACCATTCCTCCCTGCCCCGGAGTACTGTCGGCATTAAGGGTGGGAGGAGTTGGAGTGCCACTATGCGTAATTCCGCAGAGTTGCCTAAAAACTCTGTGGAATTCCACTTTGCTCCACCCTACATGCAGACCTCAGCTTGCCTCTGTCAGCGGCCCATCACCCGTGGTGGTGATCCTGGTGTTTCCTCCACTCCTTCCCGACTCCGAGCTGCCTCCTCGGTGTAGGATTCTTCTTCCAGTCCTGGGCTGTGAAACCCCTTCGCTGCAGGACTCGCAAGGCTGCGAATGCGTGCACATGGAGAGTGGAGACCTTAACCCGGTCTCCACTCTGCATGCACGCACATGCGCAGTCCTTGCGTGTCCTGCAGCGAAGGGGTTTCACAGCCCAGGACTGGAGGAAAAGAAGAATCCTGCACCGAGGAGGCAGCCCAGGCATGGAGTACACCACGCCGAGATCCAGATAAGGAGGACTCGGGCAGGACCAGGGCTTGGCTGCTTGGTTTGGGGTGGGTGGCAGGGGCAAACTCCGCCACGTGGCGGACTCTGATTTTTTTTTGCCAACTTCGCGCTCCCAGCGAAGCGCGGAGTTGGCAAAACTCTTCAAACTCCGCTGTCCGAGAGGAGTTCGCCACTCACCCCTAGTCGGCTTCAATGACTATTCCTCACCTAGCGTTGTCTTGTCAAACATTGCTGCTTTCCTGCCTAGCACTCAAATCCCAGTGACTCAATCAATCAATCAATCAATCAAAATAAGCTTTATTCGAAATCACAAAGTGAATCATAAAAGCTACAAAGTACATCCATGACAGTACTTAAAAATAACCAGAATACAAGTTTAAAACAAGGTACATAATTCTTCTGTATAAAAACAAGTGTTAAAAAGTATTAAAAGACTGTCATCACAGCACAATCATATATTTACTATTTACAACTGCTTCCTGTAGTTAATCTCGACCAGCAAAAAACGTGACATTACTGTACAAATAAAAATATTCGGTAGCATTTTCAAATAAATAAACGCCGGACTGCATTGTGTAAAACCCAACTGTAGTAACAAGGGTTTAATAAATTTCTGTCTCAACCCTGAGAAATGTTTACAGAAAAGCACGGTATGCATGGTGTTCTGAGGTGAGATATCATCACACGTGCAATTCCCCAGGTCAGGTGACCAGTTGTTAGTAATAGGAAAGCTAATTAAGCGGTTGAAAATTTCCAGCCGAAAGCGGGTAAGCACAAACCTGTGACGCGAATTATACACTTTGACTAGATATGGTTGCATATAAAAACTAGTCAGGATCATTTGATTCCTCAGCACAGTTGGTTTACAGATTTCAGACGCTAATCTGATTTCCTCCAATAATGAGATGCATTTCAGTTTCAAAGCTTTCCTTTGGACGTTGACTAGGCTCTCGGGGAGATTAAAATAGTCAGGATGGCCGAGGTCTGTCAGAAAGTTGTACACATATTTGAGCCACGGGATGTTAAGGGCATTTGAGGATTTTTGGCAATAGGCAATTATGGCTCGATTTAGAGTGGTGTGTTCAGATTACCATATTTTGTGCCATAATAGCACTGGCTGGATCCTAATCAAGTCTGCTATGTAGGGGGCACCTAGTTCAGAATGACACACATAGGTTGGGCTACTTTTCGGGAGAGCAAGGAGAGACCTGAGAAAAACATTTTCTTCAAGCTGTAATATATCAATCTTTCCATGCCCCCAGAGCTCAGCCCCGTACATGGCATTATAAATTGTCATCATCTCCTTTGGATGTTTAAAGCCAAGCTGTCTGGCAAAACTTAACAGGGCCATTGTTGTTTTCATGAAATGGAGTCGCCTTGATTTGATCGCCCCTTGCCAATACCCTGATTGATTGAAGACAATGCGCAGATAAGAAAATGACTCAGTAAACTGAATTGTGGAACCCTCAATAACGATGTCACGGCAGCGAGTGGCCTTCTTCCCAATCTTCATGGCGAATGTTTTGCCTATATTGATTTTTAACCCAATGTTTCGCATGAACTGGGCGAACTCATCCACCAGACGCTGCAGGGCAATGGGAGTGCGGGCCATTAACACCGCATCATCGGCATAAAATAATGCTGGTATAGGCCGGTGTCCCACCTGGGGTAGGTCAGAACATTTGCTTGTCAGTATGTCGCCTACGCTGTTAATAAGAAGGGGGCCATTACACATCCCTGGCGTACCCCTCTTCCTAATTTAAATGGCTCAGTACAAATACCGTTGAGGCCATAACGTACTCTAGCTCTGCCTTGGGCGTACAGATCCCTAAGGAAGTTCACAATGGCGCAATCCACGCCCATATTGGCCATGATTGCCCATAACTTATCGTGAACTACCAAATCAAAAGCCGAAGATAAATCAAGAAAAACTAAAAACAAATTGCCACCTTTCATGTGCACGTATTTGCCAATTAATAAATCTAAATTAATGGCCTGCTCTACAGTTCCCAGCCCAGCCCTAAACCCGTACTGTAGGTCCGAAAGGATATTATTTATTTCAGCCCAATCCTGAAGTCGTCCTAAAAGCATGCGACCAGCCACCTTAACCAGGCAGTCCAGAAGAGAAATGGGCCTGTATTGCGCTGGGTTGTTGCGGTCTCCCTTCTTAAATATGGGGACAATAAGCGACTCAGGCCAGGTGGATAAGAATCCCTGGTCTTGGCAGGCTTTAGAAAGCAGAGTAAGGATGGGGCCCCAGAGCTCAATATTAAATTTAAACAGATCAATGGGGATCCCGTCGGGCCCTGGGGCTTTACCCCCCTTACTTTCTTTCAGTGCCAGGACAACTTCGTCCAAGGAAAACTCTGGATATCTTGAAACCTTTAAAGGACCAATAGAATTGGACGCGTTGGCAAGAGGAGCGGGCCCATTATGGCCCGGAGCACTAAGGGAGGGAATTACAGTGTCTTCCTTAGGGGAATACAGATTAGTAAAGTGAGCTATGCAAGCAGCCTCAGTAAAAGCCATCTCAGCACGGGGAGAGTCTGGGAGGTTATGGGAAGGAGAATTGATGAAACGCCAAAACATGGTATTGTCATTGGATAGACTGGCCTCAAGTAACTTCTTCCACGTATCCTCCTTCAAATTTCTTTTCCTTTGTTTAATGGCTGATTTATATGCTAATCTACACTCCCGGACTTTCCTTACAGTTCTAGGTTGTTCAGCTAGAGCTAATTTCAAATTTCTGTGCGCTTTTGTACACGCGGAGTCGAACCAGCCACACACACCCACCTTTGGTGTATTCTGTTTTGCAAGAAGCCCCTCGCCTACGCCCTTTTTTATTCGGTTGAATGCTAGAATAAATTTGTGCGCCTCTGTAGTTTCATCTAGGCAAACCTCAAAAGCCTCCCTCTCTTTTCGAATCAGTTTTGCTAGGAAGTTAGATGGATCCACCAGGGACCATCTTAACGCATACCCATTACGGCGGGAGATCACGGTTTCCTCAAGTGCAATAAATTTTGGTGCGCCACGTGACTATCCAGCAAGGTCAAAATTCAAGGAGACACTTTGGGGGAAATGATCACTGAGCGCTATGTCATGAACAGTAAACTCTAAAACCAGTGTTGAGTAACGCTGGGGGAACAGTAGAAAGTCTATCACACTGTTGTCCCTCCTTCCATTATAAGTACACCTCACTATAACCGGTATACAAATTAATTCATTACAGAACCCCAAATTGTGTTTAAAAATTAAATCGTTTAGAGTATCCCCATACTCCGAATGAAGAAAGTGAGTAGTCTCACAGTGATCAGGGGATGTCATACCACACGCCTTATTAGATGACACAGGGCATGTGCGTATGTTGAAATCTCCGCTCCATAAAATAATTGGATCACTACAATTAGGGGGAAAAGCCTTCTCTAGGTCATGATCTAGTTGATGGAGAGCTGTAATAATATCCGATGAACACGCGTTGTTGTAAAGATTGACAATGGCTAGAGTAGCATGTGCAGAGATTAGAAGAAGCACAATTTGGTAAAAAGCTCTTGTTACAATCGCTGTGATACTTAGAGGAGCCAACATGTTTGAGACGTAAATACACAGGCCCCCTTTCGGTCGCCCAGGCTTGGACTCTATCGCTGGGCTGTGAAATGTTTTAAAACCATTTAAATGGATTGGCTCAACTGCCCAAGTCTCCTGTAGACAAAGGATGTTAAATTTGGACGTAAAGTCAACCCAATCATTCATAATATATTTATGACGTAAACCAGCAACATTCCAATAGAGGACATTAAGGGCTGTGCCAGGAGACCTAACCCCAGTGGCTGCTAACAGCGGAGGCGGTGGGTAATCCACAGGACCACGCCCGGAAATTTCTGAGGGCACAGACGTCTCATCTATCTCCGTTTGTGGCCCCCTCTCATGCGCTATGACGGACACAGAACCACTCTGGTTCTCCCCGTTTACTTCCACGGTTTTCTTTAGTCAATCCACACCGTTTAATGTGAAAAGACAATCAAACCTGTTATGGGTTTCAATTGGATGTTGGTACTCTAGCCGAAACCCCTGGTGTTGTGGGCCTACTGCGTGGGGCAGCTGTTGAATAGGGGCGGGGGTTGATAGAAAAAGCCAAGTGGTAAAACCATAATCTGCTTTAGGGTGAGAGACGGGAGACTGGCTCTCTCAAAAATAAGTTTCACCAGATTGGGAGAAGTGAATGAGAGCACGACACAGTCACCCTCTAACGTTTTGCTTCATGTTCCCACCCATCTAACCCTCCTAATCATTTTCAAATCAGCAAAGAGTGCCCCCCCCAAGCCCTACCCTTGCGTTCAACCAATTTAGGGATTTATTCCTAAGAGATTCCCATGATTCGTGTACAGAGTTAGAGACACCCGGAACGTTAGCTAAAATTACTACATAGGGTGTGGCTGCAGGTGGGAGCTCTAAACAATGCATTTTTGTAACCGGGAAAATAGTGGTTATTTGGTCAATGAGAGTTGGAATGTGTATGGCGTTATATGGAATGGTGGGGCCACTATAGGGCCCAAGTAAAGAAAACGGAGGTTGGGGGGGAGATGGGGGCCACCCTGTGACCGGTTGGTGCTTGAATCAGCATTTATCATGTCCCCTAGCCTGTCACCCACTATATGATAAGGTTGATTTATGCCTTGAGCGTTAGGAATAGAATTAATACATGAAGAGGGTTGCTCACAGACACTATTATCTGTACTTTGCTGGGGGTGCTGATGATTTGCTGACATTGACTGGTTATTTACCCGCAAGTCTATTTGGAAAAGGATGTTCTTCTCTATCCCTTTTAATTGTTCAGTCAGTGAACTAAATGCGGCCCGTACTGACTCAGATAAGGATTGAACTAAAGCAAACAGGGCTACATAATCTGCATGATGCCGTTCTACCCCGGATTTCATTGTTTTTTTGGTCAATGATTGCTTATGGGTGCTCTTAGAACGTTGACCAATCCCACCTACTTCTCCTTCTTCACTAAATGCAGATAGAGGGACTGACGGGACCTGGGACACTGCAGTAGACGGGATTTTAAATCGTTTGCTAGGGGGTTGGCTGGCCAGTTGAATATCTGGAAGAGCGATACTAAGGGATTTTTCGGGGCACTTCTTGTCTTCCCTCTGCCCAGCTGCCTGCAGACTAACAGCACTGTCAGGGCTGGAACTAATAACAGGATTATGAATGATAGTTGTAGCTGTGCCAGTAGAGGTTAAACCTGAAATGTTATTAGTGCAAGTAGTTAAGGACTCCTCCACACTCATAATTTGTTTCTCCAAAACCCCCATTGTACCTGTGATATAATTCAGAATGGAAGAGGGAGGGTGTACGGTACTCTGTGATTTGGCAGCCCCGCTTGGATGTTTCCTTTTACCCATGCCCAGGGATAATAGCAGAACCAACTTGGGCAAAATAACAGCTGTTAGGTGGCAAAAAACCACCACAAATCCCCAATTGATCCCCCAATGTCAGTATATCAAAGTCAATGAACAAAAGTCCCAGATATAGCTCAAGAAGTTCAGGTGGAATGGAACAACAGGACGAAACTTACTACTGGGCAAGATAAACACGGTTTGCTTCAGCTCCTCATATCGTGTCGAGTGCCAAAGCCAAGGGGGGTGGCCCTGCCCTGACTCTTCCTGTCGCTGACGGGCACGTCCCGCGCTGCGGTGTCGTTGGCGCTTTTTAAAGCGCTTGCCAGATGCAGGCTCCTCCCTCCTGGGAGCCCGAAGAGTTCTGGGGCTTGGAGTCCCCACCAAACAGTGGCACTCAGCAGTGGCGGCAAGAAAAACAGCGTCCCACGCTGCGGTGTCGTTGGCGCTTTTTAAAGCGCTTGCCAGGTGCAGGCTCCTCCCTCCTGGGAGCACGAAGAGTTCTGGGGCTTGGAGTCCCCACCAAACAGTGGCACTCAGCAGTGGCGGCAAGAAAAACAGCGTCCCCCAGTGACTCTCTTTAGGGGATCCCCAGTGGCAATAGACACTAGAGAACGCCAATGAGATCACCTCTTTCTGCCCTGTTGCTCCAAGGCAACAGGGCAGAAAGACTGAGCAAACAGAAGAGGGAGGGCTAACTAGATTGTTTTGAGCACTTCTTAGGGGTTACAATGGGATGGCAAATGTGGCATGAGCTCCTCAGGGCTTTGCTCACCGTACTTTTCACTTTGCTTATTTCTCTCGAACACTCTAAAAACCAAATCAAATCTCGTTATTTGGGTGACTCTGCAAGCTCTTTGGTGGAATACTGGTTGCTGGGTAATTTAGCATATCCAGAGGTAGGGCAAGAGTCCAAAGAGTTCAATCGGGCAGGTGATCAGGGGAGCAATCCAGGCACAACGAGCACTCCCAGGTTCCTTAGATCCTTAGGGCGTTAGGCTGGGATGTACACAGCTCTCTCTGTGCCTCTGCATTGCCTGATCAGCCCCTTCGCTGGAGGTATAATTAACCTATGAATCTTGAAAGTCTGAGAGTTCGGCATCCGGAAGCCCTCCAACTCTCATTCGGGGTGGGGGGGGATGCGGAGACCCTTTGCCAGTCGAAACAATACTGTTTTTCATGTGAACACAGCACAAGATAGGTAATACTTGAAAATATAAAACTGAGAAGGACGCCACGGATCGAGAGAGGATAGCAAGCCAGAACAAAGCTGGGCAGATGAACGGGGCGGACGCAAGCTGCACCGGCTTCTAAGCCGACCACTTCTGTGACCGAACAATGCTCAACCCTACATGTCAGGTGCCTATTGCACCTCACTTGCATCAGCCTTGAGGTTACCTTGATGCCTCAATGTAGAGGGTATTGTGGAGGATATTGCAGCCATGACCAGGCCGCCTGGGGGCCACTGTAGGTTGAAACCTCCCCCTGCTTGCATGCCTGCACAGGGTGCACCATTCCCTGCCTCCCCATGTTGCTCTGCCATCAAGTATGAAGGTTTAAATTATTCTCAAAATTTGCTCCAAGTAAACCAATGAGAGACAAAAGTCTGAGAAAGCATTCCTGGTGTAGTTAATAGGAGAAAAGGAGCCACATATTTACATTTATAAGGTGACAGGGCCTCATTTGGAGGTTGGTGAAGTGTCTGAAACAGGTGCAAACATTTTCTGCTTCCATTGAAAGTGCAGAACTGATTTAGACCGTAATAAAAATCATGTATGGGGCGAGGGATCCAAATTTACAAGTGAGCTCCAAATAGGCCTGCCTGAGTTGAAGTTTCAATTACATTTTGTATGTTTGACTCTAAGGAGCACACACGTTGGCCACGGAGATGATTCCAAGACCTTCAATACCAGCAGATATAATTGAAGAGGCCACCCCGCTGTGACTGCAATAATATGATACTCACTAGCTAAGTAAATATCTCTGCTGAAGATTGGTATCCACCCAACTTGGTACAGGAATTAAGCGTTGATGACTACCATTTCAGCATCTTCACAAAAGTCAGGTTATAGGGGCACTGGGGATTTGTCCTCACAAATATTTCTTGAGAGGTGCCAGAGCCTGCGGTGGAAGGTGATGTCTCTTTGTAATGTGTGCCAGAGGAGGAAACTGGGAGAGCTCAAGGAGATGTGAAGCAACCAGATCACCTTTTTTTATTCCGCTCACCATTGCAGAGTACTGTCTGCTTCCTGAAAAAACTTGGAAATATTGGGTCGATTAGCAGGTCATTTGGCTTTAAGGGAAACACACACATAAATATACATTCTATACAGTGTGTTCCCCAAAAAAGTTCAGCCAACTCAGCTCCTTCCTGCAAAATTTTGCATGGATCTGTCAAGTGTGGTACAAGAAAGGGGGGGGGTTCAAAATGTTACTGCCCCCGCAATGCACTGCTGATGATGTTACATATTACATCACTCATGACATGGTCAGTGACATCACTGATGACATCATTCACATAATCCGATGCACCTACTCACACCCCAATATAACCTTTCATACACTCACTCCAAATTTCAGACTACCATTCTTGAAACCATTGACACACCAATACCAGTAGGTACATACCCACTCACAGATCCATAGGTCTACATACACATCCACTTACTCACCCATACAGGCACTCACCAATACAGCTGCTGATATATCCACTCATACACCCATTCAGCCACTCATACACCGTCAGTCACCCATAGAACTACTCACACACCTACTCACTCACCCAAACACTCAATCACACAGCCACTTACTCACCCATACAGAAACACACATTCACTACTCATACTGATACTAACAAATGCTTACTCTACTTACAGTTGCTGACACAAGCACACACTCACCCATACAGCCACTCTCACAATCAATCACTCACACATACAGTCACTTTTATACTCCAACACTCACATATTCTGCCTTTCACATATGCAGTTACCTATATACCACCGAGACATCCATTCACTCACCAACACAGCCATACGCACACCCACTCGCCCATACAGTCCCTCACAGACGCACACATGAACCATACGCCCAGGAATTCACCCACTCATACATCCATGCAGGGAGTCACACACCCCCTCACACACCCACACAGACACTCAGGCACCCATACAGGTACTCAAACAACTAATCAATAACCCATATAGACACTCATGTACCTACTCACCAACCCATGCAGCCACTTACACACCAACTGACAGGCTGATGCACACATTTACACAGATTAGTCACTCACCCATATATTCACTAAGACACGTTTAATCACTCAATTATACAGTCAGTCACGCACCCACTAAATCAACCATACAGACACTCATGCACCAACTCATTCTTCAATATACCTTGGCATATATATATATATATATATTTGTTGCGCGGCCACAGTGCAAATAAGGGGACCCGCCTGAACGAGTCAAGCACTTCAGTGGCACAAAGGTGGAAGCAGTTCGAGGGATCGAATAGTGCTTGAAACGCTGCTGCCACAGGAGGGCGATCATTCTGCCTAGACTGGACCGTGACTTCACAGTGAGGCACTGTGCATTGTCGCGCTGCTTCCTGGATGCGCCCATAGCGGAGGCTGCAGAAGGCGTAGGACATACAAGGACAGTTTGTTTAGTCCCAAGGGAGAAGATTCTGGGCTCTGGCAGCCTTTTACGACATCCATCCAGAGGGATGCTGGATCTTGCAGTCCTTTTGCTCTCCACCAATGGGGAAGATGCATGAGGCATTAAAGGAAGGACTGTAATCGGCACCAGTGCAGTATGTTGTGGCATCTGAAGAAGGAAATAATCCGAAACGCGTAATGCCAAATACTGAATAAACCTACCTGACTATGAGCCGCAGTGTCCCCTGATGTTTCTTGAAGGAGGCCACGTTTGGTGGATATATATATATATATATATATATATATATATATATATATATACACATACATATATATATACACACACACACCAATCGTGAGCTCCAAAGGTTTGCTCCTGGAAAACACGTCACGTTTTATTGACATCTTTTTAATGACGTATGTAACATCATTGCCCTCTTATCTAAGAGATACTATGGATTTTCTCAATAAGATTCAGGGAATTGAATGGAAAGAGGGCCTTATTATGGCAACCATTGATGTCACTTCCTTGTATACTTCCATTGTCCATTCTGTTGGTATTGCTGCTGTTAAACACTTCCTAAGCACTAGATCGGTGAGCTACCTCGCACACTCTGAGATGTTGGTGGACATGTTAACGTACTGCCTCAATCACAATGTATTTCTTTTCATGGGTGACTTCTTTTATCAAAAGCAGGGGACAGCAATGGGGACATCTTTTGCGCCCACCTATGCAAATCTTGTGTGGCAGTTTGGGAGACTGAAATTTTGAAAACACCAGCCAGTCGTAGTATTAAAATGTGGAGTAGATTCATAGATTAACTTTTTGTGATCTGGGAGGGAAGTCGTTTTGAACTTGAGAATTTTCTCCAAGCATTGAATAACAACATATACAATCTTTCCTTCACATTTACTATCAGTGAGTCTAATGTAGTGTTCCTGGATGTAGAAGTATTTATAAAAAATCCAAAAATATGTACTAAAATGCACCGGAAACCAACATCGTGCAACAGCATTCTCCATGCCAATAGCGGGCATCCACAGAACTTAAATTGGAGTATACCCTACGGAGAGATGCTCAGGGCCAAAAGGAATTGTTCAGAAACTATGGACATGGAGGCCCAATTAGATGAAATGAGTGGTCACTTCCTGGAAAGGGGATATCCATTGAAAGTCATTCAAATTGCTAGAACTAAAGTGGAATCCAGCATGCGAAAAAATCTTCTAACTAAACATCAGGATACTCCAGGGACACAGCATAACAAGGACACCATAACTCGACTGATCATTGACTTCAATAATCAACATAAAGATCTAAGAGAAATCATACAAAGAAACTGGAAAATACTTTTACTGGATGAAACCTTAAAAACAACTCTTTCACTGCATCCAAGTATCACATATAGAAAAACATCATCTCTAGGTGATATTTTGACACACAGTCATTTGACAACCTATCATCTCTACCTGGCTCAATACTCCTGGCTTCTGGAAATGCCAAAAGTGTAAGGAATGTGCTAATGGTCAAAACACCAAAACATTTCAACTGCTAAATGGTAAAAATCGAGCATATCACGGATCATATCACCTGTGAGTTCAAATTTGTGGTCTATATACTACAGTGTCCCTGCCAGAAACTTTACGTTGGAAGTACAATAAATAAATTGAAATTGAGGATTCTGCAACATCTGCGGGCCCTTAAAAATATGGATTTTTCTTATCCTATGGACAAACATTTCTATGACTTCCACTCCAGTAACAACCAACAATTGAAATACTTTGGCATGAAAATCATCAAGCCGAAAGAACGAGGCGGAGACAGGACACTGAATTTAAGAAAAGCAGAATCACGACTTAATCTGGCCATAGGTACTGAGAGCCCACGAGGACATAATCTGGATGCAGAACTACATATACATTTGCAGTAACAAGATATGAACCGTCAATCTGTAGGTATCAAAAACCATGGATCTACCAACTTTCCTGGCTATTCTGCTCCAGATTTTCCTAATTTCAAATTGTGGAACTATGAGATATGCTCTTTGGTCACTTAACAGTTTGAACTTTGTGATTGGTCTGCATATGTACATTTGTTTACATATACACTCCTTCCATGCATTTTTTCGTTCATGCCTACATGAAGATAACTAGTCCCAGATTTGACCCTAATAAACTTACTTGTCTTAAACAACAAAGGTTTGATGTTTTCATAGGTGAGTGTATTACTCATTCAGAGGTATAAAGTAGCAGGGATTAACTGAATGGCTCATGAAGTACTGAGGTACCTTTGTAACATGTTGTGATTCCAGTACTTTACTGTATTACTCCTCTTGCACTGGCACTTTACTTTTAGATATTGACACTCTCAGGATCTTATGATCTAGCATCAGTTAGTTGGATCTCCCAAGCATGGGCTCCCTGTTGACTCTCTGTTATAAGGGAATTCATCCATACTAGATGAACAATGCATCTGTCCTCGCATACTTTTCTCTTGTTCTGGAGATTCTGACTGGATAACAAACATAGAATGGGTTTTAATTGTATGTGTACTTCACCTTGAATGAATTTTTAACCTGCACCAGTGACTGTAACATTACCTCTCTAGGTATCACATTCTCTTATATATTGTCAATCATCGATCTTTTATTCTTTGTGGTCAATTTCATTAAATCAATTTTGTGCCATTCTTATTGATTTCATGAACATGTAATTGTGGCTATGAATTGGAATTGTTAAATGCTATACCTGCACGTGCACTTTATGTCTGTTGAGCGTACTGAATGCAATGCACTTTACATTAATGAGAGACAGCACATATAAATAATGTTTAAAAATTATAAAAAGTTTAAAATTATCGTAAAAATGTTAACATACAAATATACAGGATCTAGGTAACAGTTTGCACTTTTCTCATATCTTTGTACTGTCTTCAAAAAATAAAAAAATAAAAACAAGAAAACATAAGTTGTAAAATGGTGACCAACATTGCCATTATTTGTATATGGGGATGCACAGTCTAGCTGCTTGTGAGCAGTAAAAAGTAAAAAAGGATCGAGCACTTGTGCACTTTAAGAAGACGTTCTAGACGGTGGGACTCTATGGTCCAGTAGAAGGCTGTGAAGCCAAAACACGTAGACCGTCCTTTTTAACTTGTTTTTGCACTTGGGTGTGCTAAATAAATAATTCTTGAAAATCTGACCTCTGTTGTGGTGCCGTGTATTCTCGCTGGAGGAGAAGGATCAGCGAAGAGTTAATTTGTGATATATACATATAAATATATATATATATATATATATATATAAAAAACTTTTCGAAATACTCTCACTGGATGATGTCATCAGTGATGTCATTTGAGCTATCAGTGATGTCACTGACCATGTCATGAGTGATGTCATATGTGACGTCATCAGCAGTGCATTGCGGGGGCGCGAGTTATAGTTAGCTCAGCTAACTATAACAGCTGAATTTCTCTGGTTTTGTATGAGTGAAATGTCAGACTAACTAGAACGTCCCTGAAACCTGAGGTTTTTTCAGTGAATATCTAAGGTTTTTTAATTGCTAATTTCTAACTATAATGTCCCTGAAACCTGTGTTTTTTTCAGTAAATTTCTAAGGTTTTTTGAATGCTAATTTCTAATTATAACGTCCCTGAAACCTGTGTTTTTTTCAGTGAATTTCTAAGGTTTTTTAAATGCTAATTTCTAATTAAACCTACATAGGTAAGACATGTGCAGAAAGAGGAAGAAAGGTGCAGAAAGAAGCAAGAAAAGTGCAGAAAGAGGCAAGAGAGGTGCAGAAAGAGGCAAGAGAGGTGCAGAAAGAGGCAAGGGAGGTGCAGAAAGAGGCAAGGGAGGTGCAGAAAGAAGAAGAAAGGTGCTGAAAGAAGAAGAAAGGTGCTGAAAGAAGAAGAAAGGTGCAGAAAGAGGCAAGAGAGGTGCAGAAAGAGGCAAGAGGTGCAGAAAGAGACAAAAGAGGTACAGAAAGAAGAAGAAAGGTGCAGAAAGATGCAAGAGAGGTGCAGAAAGAAGCACAAAAAGTCCAGAAAGAAGTAAGGGACGTGCAGAAAGTAGCAAGAGAGGTACAGAAAGAAGCTAGAGAGGTGCAGAAAGCAGAGAGTGAGGTGCAAAAAGACGCAAGAGAAGTGCAGAAAGGGGCAATAGAGGTGCAGAAAGTGGCAGGAGAAGTGCAGAAAGAGGCAAGAGAAGTACAGAAAGAAGCAAGAGAAGTGCAGAAAGAAGCAAGAGAAGTGCAGAAAGTGTACTTCCAGGGGCGTAAAGAAACGAAGCGAGGGATTCCACGCTTCGTTTTTATGTCATTTTCTGCCGGATTGTAATGAGCAGTGGTGCACAAATGTGCATTGTGTTGTACATTGAGAGATGAAGTATGTAATGCTATAGGCAGTTGTGCACACATGTGCATTGTGTTGTACATTGAGAGATGAAGTATGTGATGCTATAGGAAGTGGTGCACAAATGTGCATTGTGTTGTACATTGGAAAGTATTATGAAGTTCTTACTATTGGCTTTGACATGCCCTCATGTCATCTTGAATTCTGACTCTGTCTTGCTTGAGCTTTTTGCGTGCACAGGCAGGGCCCTCCCCCTCCCCCCGAGTGCTCAAGTTGTTTGGGTTATTCACGTTCAAGTTTGCTTTGTTTTTGGAGAGGAGATTGTTGAATGTACCGCCAGAGGCTTTTGTGAGCTTTGTTAAGATAAAGCCTGGAACATGTGAGAATGCAGAAGGAACATGGGAACTCCTTTGCCCTTGAATGCTTGCATGGAAGGTGGCCAATTCCAGTAAGTTTCCTTGGTGCAGAGGGAAGGTCTCTCAAACCTGCTAGTGTGTTTTGAAACTATAAAGCTGAGCGTTGTTGACTTAGAGACCGGGATTGTATTGGAGTCCGAATGGGGATGGACACATCTACTTCGGTACAGCAGAACCCGGTTTGCTGAGGCTCTTAACCCCGGCTGTGAATCCCCCAGTCTGGAGAGGGCTAAGATGTAGTGTTTGCAACCAGTGAGGTGATTTGTTTGTGAGCAATGACTTTGTGATGTGTGGGTGAGTCAGTAATCATCTGATGTATTTAGTGTATATATCTTTCTGATTTCTTGCAGGACGTCCAGTATAGCTTGCTTGTATTTTATTGTTTTATTTCATATTATTATTATCCATGCACTTAGCAGTTGCATTTGCCAAGTGTGTTATTATTGGTTGTATATATATATATATATATATATATATATATATATATATATATATATATATATATATATATATTTACAGAAACATCCCACTGCACTTCATTGCAGAAACGGGACACAGACTCCAAGATTTGTGCTGATTTTAGTTTTCTTTAGTGGAGAACATGACCAGATGACGTGTTTCGCCCACCACACTTGGCTTGCTCACATCTATATATATACACATTTGAATGTTGTTCATTTGACATCTGGGAAAGGCTTTCTGTTAGAGAGCATTGCATAAATAAAACCCAAAGCCTTATTCTGAAAAGAGAGTCTTTGATGTGCTTCATTTTATAAAGTTAAACCCCTTTCTAGGTGGTGTTGTGTTATATGTATTGCTTTGTCGTGTTTGAACCTCTTTGTGGTATTCTATATTATCTGGAGGGCAAAGCAAGACAGCATGGCCTCTGGTTGGGGACCGCAGGGGGAGCCCTAAGGCCCCCGCAGTCCCTGCTGGCTCTGGGCCTCCTGCGGGAGCGGCATTGCTTTTGGATAAAGGGAGCTGCTAACATGCAGCTCCCTTTGCCCAAAAGCAGTTCTGCTTCACTTCATGGAAGGTAAATACCATAGCAAACTGCAATGTCCCGGGGGTGGGCACCCCGGGTCATTGCTGGAGCCAGCCCTGTGGGGTGGCGGTCCCCAGGGCCATGGAGGGCTCCTGGAGGGGGGCTGCGCGGCCCCCCTCCCATCTTGTGTCTAGCCCCGGGGAGGTAGTGGTTCCCGGGGCCGGAGGGGTGTGGGGGGGGAGGGGGGGGAGTCGCGTGGCCCCCGCATTTAAGGCATATAGCCCCGGGGAGGTGGCGGTCCCCTGGGCTGCGTGGGGGAGGGGGGCAGGAGCCCCCTCACGCCTTTTATTAAAATTATAAAGACCCGGGGATGTGGCGGTCCCCGGGGCTGTGGGGGGGGGCAGGAGCCCCTCCATACCTTTTTCTATAAACTAATAAAGCCCTGCGGAGGTGGCGGGCCCAGGGGCTGTGGGGGGGCCCATGCCCCGCCGCATTTATTGATGATTGCCCTGGGAAGGCAGCAGTCCCCAGGGCAGTGGGGGCCCCCGTGGGCCCCCGAATCACAAATAGAAATTGCCCCCGGGACCTAGCCCACCCAGGGGCATAAATAAATGAAGCGCTTTTTTCATTTTCATTTTCTGCCGGATTCGCACACCCAGTGCAAATCTCTGTGAATTTATTTTCTTTAATGCTTTTTTGGCCCAGGGGGGTCCCTGTGGGCCACCCTGAGCAGGCCTAGGGGGTCAGGGTGAGCCAATCAGATCTCAGGCACGAGATCGGTAGGGTTCGCGGATCCTTCATGGGAAAATACGGATATCTGTAAATATTTAAATTTCTCAGGAACTATGAACGGATTTACACCATTTAACAAAAAGAGTGCACTCTGCACCAAGAGCTACCTTTCTGCCAAATTTGGTGCAATTCCGTTTAGCAGTTCAGGCTGTAGCTGCGTCTACAGTTTCCTACTGAAATTAACATGGAGAAAAAGTGTTTTGGGACCCCCTTTTTTTTGGCTTCCGCTTGACGAATCACCCCGAAACTTTCAACACAGCAGCTGAAGTGAGCGGGCCATTAGTTTAGAAACTTTCGCGAAGATCCGTCAAACGGCGCCGAAGATATTGGCAAAAGGAAAAACGCTTTTTGAATAGAAACAAGGTCCCAACTATAACTACCTACTGGCGACAGCCAGTAGGTAAAATATCCACTCGAGACCTCACCGAAAAATACCCTACTTCCCTTTTGAAGGTGGTGCATGAATCGGGGGGTGAGGAGCTCTGTTTTTCATCTAACTGCGCTTCGTCATATTTGCGACATGTGAGCAAATGATACCATTCTGAGATGTGAAATAAGGGAAAAAACGAGAACAGCAGCATGAGCAGTGCGTGTAATTTGGCGCACAATGGTACATATATTTCCTTGATGGAAAGCTGCACACTTGTCCCATGGTGGGCACAAATGCATACAATTGACAAGATACATCATCAATGAAATTCACTTGATGGCATCAGTAAACAAATATCCATAGCAGAAGAGTGCACAGCCTGCTACTCCAATGTGTGCATTCCTTAATCTCTTCTTATTGCAGGATAGCTACAATGGAAAATGACTGGTGTCATGGAAGCAATGGTTGGTAAAGGCAAGCTTTATTTTCTTAATAATCTCTAACATTCAATCCACCTTTGCTGTGACAGACAAAATGCAGATAGACAATTGTATCGTTCATATATGAAGATGTATATGATAATAGATCCTATCCCACTGAAGTGAATGGTTGATATGATTTGTAACATTTCTTTCTGAGACAACAATTTCGTTTCTTGCCTAGGATAATTAGTCACACATCTGTTTTTTGCTACCTACTGTCGAAGTTCAAGGCAGGAAAGCTTCGGTGCCCAGTGCTGATTGGTTGATGCTTTTCCAAATGAATAGACTTGTGCTTTATTCGTGTTTCAGGGAAGTGGGGATGACTGAAATGAAATGAAATGAAATTTGTACTTGTAAAGCGCACTTATACCCCCAAAGAGGTGTCCTGGCGCTGTACGCATACCGCTGTGGAACCCTTCCTGGCTTTTCCCTGTGAAATGTCCACTCCTGGGCACCCCCAGGGTGAAGCCAGGCATCCCAGCGCTGTTGGGGCTGTTGTGGAGATTAAGCAAGCTATTGCCCAGAGTTGCAGAGTGGGACCCATGATTAGAATAGGCACTGAGGCGAGAATTATCAGGTCCGAGGAAATTGAGCCCAAGACCCGCCGAGGCGGGAATTGAACCCTGGTCCCGGGCCAGATCTCTGCATCAGGGTCTGCCGCTCTAACCATTGAGCCACACTTCTCCACTGAGGGTATTTTCAACTGACAATCTGGCCTGGGAGCCATGGCACCCGGCGCGACGCTGAGAACATCTGGCCTCACTGAATGGCCTGCATGGGCCCCACTTATGATCTGGTGAACCTGGCTACCATGCATACTAAGACACCACAAATAGTACATGGGAGTAGTTGATGATTGTGGGGAAAGGCTTTTAACTGCAACTAGTTAGGGAGGATGCCTACTGGCCCCTCCTGATAAACCTGTGCACACCGCTCTGACGAGAGCCTCTCTCTTTCCATAGAGTGAGGTCTGAGTGCATGCCTTTACTGCCACAGCCTATTTTAGATTGACATTCCGTGCAATATACTGCTATTTAGGGGGTTGGTCTTGAAACACACTTTGTAAAATAACGTTTTACATTGCCATTCAGCACAGGAGGAGTCCATAAGACTCATTATGATGTAACACTTAATCAGAAATGCCCCAGCACGTGACCATCCACTTCAGAGTATAACTTTACCAGTCAAATAAGCAGTACATGAGGGGTTGGGCTACCACAATGTATCTGTAGCATGTTAGGCCAGATGTCTGCATGACAAGAAAAAACAGAGCTGTTCTTTATTTCCAGGTTAAATCCTTTTTAGGTCGAGCCTGGGCAGTGCATGCGCTGCTCTGCGAGGCATGCAGTATTTAGGTAGGGACTTGAAGCTCCGCCCACTCTCCACCCATATTTTTCATTGGCTTGTGTCATTGTCCACTGTAAACTGTGGCTGTTCATTGGTCAATAGGCTTAGTAGTCCCTCCTTAGTAAAGCCTTGTCTCATTTTGTAACCTCCCATGACGACACCCCCTATTACGTGTGTTGTTACTCGATAGGCTTTAATTACAGCCTCCAAGCACTATTTTTTCAAATTGCAATAGGTCTCGCATTTGGGAGAGTTTAAGCTATTGGCATTGTAAATTACAATGCCTTTTACTTATCGGTTTTAAAAACAACACATAAATAAAAGGCAGTGTCATTTACAATGCTAATAGCTCAAACCCTGGTAAATTCGAGACCTATTGCACTGCAAATGCTTGTTTAAAATTGTCGCTGTACCTTAACAAAGAGACACTCCGCAGTTGGGGTGGAGATCGACACATGGCAAAGAATATGGAACATTTTTTAAATTATTTACCTCAAAAATAAATATTACAAATATTTTATGTTAATTATTAATGTAAGTTCTTTTTATATATTTACTTGAAAGAATGTTTCAACTATAAAATGTATTTTGAATTAAAACCTTAATAGATATATATGATCAAGACCGTGGCAACGCGGTCGAAACGCGTAATGCTGGGCACTTGCCTTGGTATTGTGATTTGATGCCATTGAAATAAAGCACTTTATTTAAAAATATGCACGCAGAGGTCCGCACCTCATTTTCGCCGAGGACATCGGTACTGCAGGATTGTGGTGTTTGGATGGAGATATATATATATATATATATATATATATATTATTTTTCCTAAGTTTAAATTAAAAATAAATTCCAGGAAATGTGAGGATTTGGGTGTATTATATGGTATGGCTGTGCGGTCTTGTCGTGGCTTAAACAAAGGAACTAGTGTAAAGCGTTTAACAATGCTACCACACACCAACATAAGAAAGCCACATGACACGAAAGAAGTTCAACACCAATTTATACAAATAGATTATATTTTATGAATTTTTAGAGTCAAAGATGAGCAAAATCCACCGGAGGGTTCTGAAGATACAGATTTTTAAAGAAAGCTTAAATTTCATTTTAACCTCAAACAAGCACTAGTAATGGTAAAGTTTGTAAACTTTTGAAAAATTTGTAAGAGTTGAGTTTGACTAGTCCAGTCCAGCTTGGGTGACCAAATCCAGCAGGGAGATGGTCGAGGGGGAGGGGGTGCAATAAGGAGTATTTGAACAGTTACCTGACCACCAAAGCATTTTCCAGTCCAGTTCCAAACTTTATAGCCCGACCACCATAGATTTCAAAGGATTGCTCCTGATGCTGTGGATGCAAGAGATGGAAGATGCTCAAGGATGCTCTAGGTGTGCGGTCGACGAGGGTGCCTTTGTGGTTGTTCCGCAGTCCACGGGCCAGGTGGGGTGACTTTGGCCATGGAGGTCTGGTCCCTCAAAGTCCTTTTTGAGACAGTAGAAGGCCAGCTGTGGCTGGGCTTCCGGTCTCCGTCCACACCGGTCCCAGAGATTTACCTTGGTGGAGGCCGATGTCCTTTTCGGGTGACCAATCTGGACTCAGATGACACTACTGGGTCTGGCTGACTTAGGTGCAACTTTTGACCATCAAGGATCGGTCTCTTGGGGATCCCAGCGGCAGTCAGCAGAGATTCTTCTGAAGTGGCTACTGAATTGCCGAGTTGGGCTACTTCAGCTTTGTTGGCCCTGGTGCTAGTTCCAGGGGTTCAGCCAACTGACCTTTGGAGTTACTTCTTTGGTCTGAGGAGCAAATTTGCCCCAAGCCAGTAGCCGCAGGCCCAGTCCTCTTCGCTAGCCCATGGTGTGGCTGGTGCAGTCCAGCAGACTGTGCAGTCTTTCTTTTCCAAGTCCAGGAGTCAGCAGGGAAGTTCTTCTTTGGTCCTCTTTCCGGTTCCTGTATGATCATGGTTCAGGGTCCATGGGTGCCATATTTATGCCCAGAAAGTGCCCTGGAGGGATGATGCAGTCATTGGCCAATGGGCTACCAGGTCCCGTCCCTCTTGGTGACAACGTTCTGGCTATGTGTGGCATCTAGCAATCCCAGAGTGCACTATTCTGCCCACTCTCAAGATGCCAGGACCCTTCCTTGGATGTTAGGAGCTTGGTACCTCACTCGAGGTGTGGCTACCTGTGTGCTACACGCCCGTGAGAAAACTTGTTTGGGCACTTGTCTCCCCTCTCTGTTCCTGCTACCAACATGTCTACCTGAACAAATGGCAGTCCCTCAAGAGTGGTGTCACCATTTGCCCACCAAAGGCACCTTCTCCTTTGAAGCTCGCCTTTTGGGCTAACACCCTGAGTGGCTTCCTTCAGAAGTTAGCTGGGCGGAGTGGTCAGTCGTTAACCCTGTGTTAGCCAATTGAGCTACTAACTCTCTCACAGCAAAATGACAATTTGGAAGCATTGTTGTCAGGACATAAATATATAAAATACATGTCCTACTTAATAATATACAGCTCCCTGCTTTGGAGCTTGATAGACCATCCTTAGGGGAGACGTACATATATTGTTAAGGGAAGTGGAGGCTTTGCCATTTGTTTGAATGGCAAACTCGAACTACCGGTGTCACTACTTCCATAGTGTGCTTTGTCACACATAGGGTGGGACAATCAGTGCTGCAGCCTTGGGTGGGCACTCTGCCTTACATGCCCTGGGTACCATATACTGTGGACTTAAAAGTAAGTCAGTCTCTGCCAATTGGGGGTAGCAAATTCAACATACACTTTGTAAGGGGTTAGAACAAGAATACTGGCACGGAGGTCTGGTCAGCAGGCCTCAGTGCACTCTGAGTCTAAAAACCAGCAACATCAGTCCAAAAACCTTGGTTGAACATGCAAATAGAGGCATTTCCTTACACAGGATAAAGGAAAAAATATTGTTTTCATGTGCATTGATGTGCAATAATAATTATTAAATAATTATTAAAAATGATGCATAGAAATAATTACAAATATACATACTACAAAGTGCAGTTTGTGATTCAGGCCCAAAGTGTTTTTGAGTGAGTGGGTACTGCTCTCTACACCCAGTCTTTGCAATTACTGGCAGTGGCAACAATGTTTTTATAGTCCAGAGACATTTGCCTTTTCCCTTTCACATCTGCTTCATTCTCCAGTGAAAGGGGAAAAGGTTGTGGGGGACATGTGTGGGTGTGGGTGTGGGTGTGGGTGTGTGTGTGTTGTTCATAGCTAGACTGTTGAATGGTGATCTGTTTAATGTTTAAGCTTGTGATGTTCCTCTGGGACCTCCCAGTTGACATTTAAACCATTGCCATCTCCCTAGGCAAAATCTGGGCCCCTGGTGTGTGCCAATCCCTTTCTGCTCTGTAGGGTTCCCCTCGCTCGAGTAAAATTCACCCATCATCCATTTCCTGTTTGGCGCTCATCTCCCCTAGCATTGGAAGCAGATGTGTAACTCATTATGAGGCCAATAAATTGTACAGTGACCTGTCAGAGCAGGTTGGAAGGGGAACTCTAATCTCGGATGACTGGGAAAGCTATTAAGCAACAGGGATCAAATCCTTCTTCAGGTTTGGTGGAACATATAAACCTTTAGATTTTGTAGAATTTCTGACACTTGCATCACACCTTGACCAACAATGTTAGTGGCCTCCAACATGAACGTGGTTATAGTTTGAACGTATTTTCTTGTATTTGTCCGTAGATGCCAAGTTTACATGGTGCTTGACACTTAGCCAATGCTTTGCAGGTGTACCGTAGGGGATAGGGAAACTCAGTTTAAGTGTCATCTGCATAGTTATGAAAAAAACACTAAAGGGTAGTAGCAGCAGATGAATGACTGAACTTTGTAGGTAATAGTGACAATAATCATGAACCATAAGAAAACCACTCATAATGAGAACCTTCTGGTGTCATTTCTTCAACACAAAGGAAAGGCGTGACCTTATTTTTTTCATATAACACTCGGCCATGAAAGACCTCCCAATGAAGGGTCCCTTGTACAGCAGGTTATGTTAAGGAATTTAGTAAACGGCACCGACTCCACCATCCCTTCTTCCTGGAATATTATGCAAGTCGAAAAGAGAATGGGTCATGGGGAAGAATATCTTTGCCCTCACTAATTAAATTCCTAATCTGTAAAGTTTTATCAACAAAAAAAACTTGCAGGCGACAACAGCAGTCATGTGTGGCATTTATGGCAATGATAAAAAATATGTGAAATAGTTAGATGTTTAAAGGTTGGAAATGACACGAGTAAAATTTCTAGTTGCTTCCGACTCCCAGCAATACGTTTTTTTAAGCAAAGAAAAGACTTTCATAAACTAATCTGCAATTTTAAGCTTTTTTTTTTTTTTTTAACCACGGAGGCATCCTTTCTCCACACTTTTGAATTTTCCTGATCAAGTTTTGGCGTGTTTTACATCAAGGGTACATTGCTTTTACCCTTTCTATTATGCAGTTTTCACTGAATTCATTTAATGACACAATATCTTCCAACATGCACTCAAAGTGAATTTATTCACTTTGCCACTATACTGTGTGTTGGTCATCAACTAAACATTTGAGTATCTGTGATCTAGGGCAACAATCTCTTTTGTTAATAATTTGATATCTTTTGACATTGTAGGCAGGGTTTCCACAAGCTGTTTTCCTATTTCTATGAGGAATGTCAAATGATATTGCCAAATTATTCAACCAGTCAATGCTTATATGATGAATACTAGACAGCATAATACTATCCGATGACATATGCCCTTTGATGTAGGTAAATAAAATGTGATTGTTATTCAAGATTCGGATAATTCCAAGCCTCCTGTACCCTGCTGTCCTGCCACCCTCTTAGTTCTGCAACCACAGGTACAAAATTTCATCATAGCACAACGTTTACTCCAAGACAAATGAGAGGTAGAAATGAACTGTTCAATTTCATCTCAAATATATTGAGGCCTTTCAGAGGATGTTAAACTGAAAAAATGTATTATATTGGAGATAAAGTTCTCATCCTTGCCATACATTATAAGGATATTGCAAGTCACCAAAGTGTTCTGTGACCCTTTAGAGCAACATTTCCCAAACTTTAGCTTGTGACCCACTGGTGGGTCGAGAATTGATTTTTGGGTGTTTCAAAGACAGAGTTCAAATGTCAGGCTATGTCTTCTGACAAATTGCTGCTTATGCTTTTAACACATGGGGATTGGTGATTCTTTTCTTTCTCCAATTGCAAAGTGAGAGGAGTTTTTAAAGTGAATTATGTGGCAATCTTGCTGGAGTACAGAGAGTATAAACGGAAAGGCTGTAGGATGTTGTGCTTTGCAAAACACAACAAAATGTAAATACCTGTGAATTACTTGAATACATTCAGCAGTTAGGAAAGCAGAAATCAAGCACATTTTTTCAATACTCCAGTGTGCTGGAAACAGGGATTTTAATAGGATCAAAACAAATGTAAATACTTTGCTTGGCGATGCACACAGGATACAGATTCACAGAAAACAATTTTACAAACAGTATCATTTGTGTGATATATAGTTTTATCGGTAAAACTCTGTGTCTGTGCAAATTTAGTGTGCTGTCTGTAAATGACAATGCACTACCACACAATGCTTAAGTTACATTAAAAAATCGACTTACCGCATGTCTGTTAAAGGAAGGTGGGCCACGAAAGTTTGTGGTCATAAAAATTGGGTTGTGGATCTAAAACGTTTGTGAAGTACTGCTATAGAGGAATGAGGCCGACAGCAGAGTTCCTTTATACGGTAATAGATTTTCTAGGTGACTTGAAATATCATTTTAATGTAGGACACAAGGTTTTTTAATCCTTACAATAAATTGTCGCATCATCACCTTTCCCAGAGAATACTTAAATTTCTGGTGTGTTGCTATTTAATATTTATTGCAGACAAGAAGAATAAAAAGTGAATCACTACTGTGAAGTTAAACACAGCAAAAAGAAGATAGTAATTTTTGTAAAAAGATATTATGATCAGTTCAATGCAAATCAGATTAAAACACTGAGGCTCAGATTGTATTAAAACATGGATATATTCTATCTTTCCTATAATGACTTATAGCACCGTAAACAAATTGATATAAATATATTCTTTCTGCTGAATTTTTCTTTGTAGAAAAAACAAATCAGAAGAATGAAAAGTCAGTTCCGGTTTTCCTGGTTTAAACTGCAACTGTAATTATGCTCAGTGAACTGCCTTTCACCAGGCTGCTGGCTTTGGCAGCAGCCATTGTTACACCAAAAATCAACTGTAATACTTTGTTACAGTTGAGCACCTATGTCATTTCTTTGTGCGTTTCATGTATTATAGCAATGTTAACTCGTCCATTCCCTCATTTACTATCATTCACTCTTGATTTAATAGACTGCTGTCAGTGCTAAAAGTAGATTAGAGGTGTGTATTAAAACAGCTACTGTAGATACCTTCTAATCAAGCTGTTTAGCTGGCTTCAAGGTGTTAATGACGTTTTACTGCTGCTAGCACTTCAACAGCAGGAAAACATTAAGCTAGCATTAAAATCACTAACTTGGGATCCTGTTAATTAACTTGATTGATTTTAATATTGCTTGAACAGAACACCTGGTCTTTTCATGGCTTGAAGTACGTTTACAGGATCAATACATTTGGCCATTTCAATACGTCATGAAACCTAAAATAATAAAGTAATTTCCGTATTCAAACTATGCATAGAGAGACAAAGTGTTATTGATTGCAGGCTGTACTGTTTAGCATGGTTTCCCTTTCCCCATTTACGTTTTGCAGAAGTATAATATAAGGGCATATTGTTTCTTATCACCTTTCATTTTCCCTGTAAGGTCAGTTTATGATTATTTTCTTTCTCATCATTACTTGTTTCTTCTCCATACTGTACGTCAAACATTCTAAGGTTTATTTCTTATTCTTTCTATGCGATAGAGCACAATATTGTTACTGAAAGGAATCCATTAAGTAAAAAGATGCAAGTGACTTTTCTGCTTCCATAGCACTTGTTTCTTTCCCATAGCACAAGTTGCAGTCACTCCGTTGCTTTCAAAATGAAAAAAACAATCTTTTATATAGAATCTAGACCCTAATGACCTTGCTAACTACCGGCCAATTGCCACATCCTATTCAGCTGCAAGATCATTGAAAAAGCAGCTTATGTTCACCTCCAACATTACATCAATGCTAACATCTCCTGCACAACTATGGCTTCAGATCATGCTGTAGAAAGTAGATGGCTACCTTACACATCGTGGAAATGCCCTTTTGACTACAGATCAAGATTAGCCGTGCTTCCTGATATTGCTGGAACTCTGAGCTGCCTTTGACGCAGTCCACCATCCCACCCTCATACGCACTTTGGAGTCTCAAATGGGATTCACTGACAATGACCTTTAATGGTTCTCCTCCTACCTTTCCAATCAAAACAAGCTTGTACACATGGGCACAACCAGGTCCCAAAAGATGCCTATCACCTGTGGAGTACCTCAGGGTTTCATGCGGTCTCTTGTCAGTCTCTACATGGAGCCACTTGGTGTTCTTTTAGGTAACACCATCAAGATTCACCAATACTCTAATGATTCACAACTCTACTTGAAATTCTCCCCTGCTTAAGACATCCAGCGCCTCAAACACTGCCTGCAAATTGCCCAGGGTTGAATGTCCAGCCCTTACCTGAAGTTTTGCCCAACCAAAACAGAACTCCTGTCATTTGCTGAGAGCAACAAACAAGATAAAGTACAAATTGGCTCAATGATATGAACCTTTACAGCTTCGAACCCCAACTTTCCTTGCCTGGTAAGTCACTTGGATTCACCCAGGACACCAACTTCATCCTCAAGGAATAAATTGAGAAAGTGAAGGTGTTTCTTCCAGAAAGAACTGCTGTTCAAGCCCTTGTACTTTCACATCTGGATGGTAGTAATGCCCTGCTCCATGGCCTCCCAGACTCCACATCCTGATGGAACTCTGTTACCTCCCCTTGTTGACCTGCACCATCTTCAAAACATCTGCATCATTTACAAAGCCATAACGACCAGCACCCCTGCTTATCTTGCAAACAAGCTCACAATTTCTGGTCGTTCTTGGCATACCACAGCCATGACACCCTCAGACTGCAGACTAAGAAGTGTAAGAAGTAAAAACAAGGTATCAGGCCTTTCCCATCTATGAATTCAGGATCTTGAATAACTTCCCCCATACCAAACATGATCACTGCTGATCCAATTTAGGAAGCAGTTGAAGACTAACCTCTTTGCATTAACTGCCCACAACTTAGCTGCCTCTCCTATGATTCACTGATTTTATGCTCATCTTTAAATCAGTACAATGCTTCGCTGCTTTTGGCTAGGTTTACAGTCAAGAAATACATGCATATGTTATGTTAATTTGTATAGTGCACTAATCACCCGAGAGGGTATTCAGGTGCTTAAGCAAGGTGTGTATGTATGTGTGTGGTCCCAAGATGCTTATATGAAGAGCTAGGGCTTCAGCTTCTTGTGGAACTTAGTAAGTGAGGAGGAGGCTCTGATGTGTTGAGGGAGGTCGATCCATGTCTTGGGTGCAATGTAGGATAATGAGCGACCCCCAGGTTTGCTTTTGTGACTGCTGGGCATGTGTGTGAGTGAGACAGAGCTTAGGTGTCTGGTGGGTTGGTGAAAAGTGTATACGGCTAGTCAGGTATTCTGGTACTGTGTTGTGTAGGGCTTTGAATGTGTATGTGAGAAGTTTGAATCAGCTGCGCTTGTGAATTTGGAGCCAGTGAAGCTTCCTGAGGTGCGGTGTGAGAGGTTGAGTATGAGCCTTGTGGCTGCTTTCTGGATGGTCTGGAGTTTATGTAGGTGTTGTTTGGAGATTATGCCATAGAGAGTGTTGCCGTAGTCCAGCCAGGTGCTTGTGTGATGGTCCGTCTAGTTTTCTGAGGCAACCAGTTGAAGATGTTTAACAGCATGCATAGGAAATAGAAGCAGGAGGTGCACACTGCATTGACTTGAGCCGTCATGTTGAGCTTGTCATCTAGAAGGAAGCATAGATTTCTTGCATGGTCTGAGGGTGTTGATTCTAGCTCCGATGCCCACCAAGTGAAATCCCATTGGGAGGTCTTGTTGTCAAAGACCAGAACTTCCATCTAGTCGACATGAGCTTCAGGCAGTTGGTTTGCATCCAGTCTGCTACCATGGCCATGCAGTTGGTGAAGTTGGGTCTGGTGGTGTTTGCCTTTTACGGCAGGGATTCGGTTGGGTGTCATCGGTGTGGGAGACGACTGTGATAACTTGTGATTGGTGATAACTTGTGATTAGATGATGTTGGTAAGTGGTGTCATGTACATGTTGAAAAGAGTGGGGTAGAGGGATGATCCCTGTGGGACATCGCATATCAGTTTCTTGGTCTCTGATGTGAAGGCTGGCAGCCTGACCCTTTGAGTTCTTACCATGAGAAAGGAACAGATCCATTTGAGAGTGGATCCTTGTATGCCAATCTTGTGTAATCTTCTCATGAGGGTGTTGTGGGAGACAGTGTTGAAGGCCACAGAGAGGTCAAGCATGATCAGAACGTGAATTTGATAGACATGTAACACAGCATTTGAAGGATTTACACTTGTAGTGCTAGCGCACTGGGATGAATAGGGACTTTGATTCTCTGCACCAGCTAGATTTAAAAAAATGTCACTACCTGTGCCTGTTTGTCCTGTGGTGTTACAGGCTGTGCCAGAGGCTACAGTTTCCTGTACAATTTAAGAAAATGTTTTGGAAACTGCATATAAATGAATAACATGCTTTGCACCAGTAGTCCCAGCACAAGTCGCATTTTGATAGAACTTCATGCAGAGAATGGAGATGAGCAGGTTTGGTTCAAGTTAGAAGATGTTTGGGATAGCGAACAGATGTGCTTAAAGGAGGCCTGCAGGCTGTGAGATACTGCAGGAGCTGTACCTTTTTACCGACCCAATCAGGCATTACAGGTGCCTGTCGCCTCTGCAAATTGTTATTATCATAGCTTTTAAAAAACATTCTTTCAACCAGCTTACATCATCATTATATTAAGTACGTAGAAATTCACTTCACCTACGAAGTGCATTATTGTCTGAGGACTTAAGGGATCCAAGCAGATACACCCTTGTGCCGCTACTGACACAGCTCAATTTAAAAAAACATTGATTTTGCTCAAAGGCTGAAGCAATTTTTAATACATTATTAATACTAACATTTTAGATTTCCCCTAAAAAGTTTTATGATTTCCAGCAGCAGTATCCCTTTTCATTATATATGCATGAAGGCAAAAGTTTACACTGCCATGCTTTCAAAAGTACTTTGCTTATTTCCATATCTTAACTCTAGGAAAAAAAAAAAAAAAAAAAAAAAGAGACCAACTAGAAAAAGAAATACCAGCAAAGTGAGTTATGCCAATTAAATACAACACGAGGAATGAAGGCATCTGTGTGAATGCGAATTTTAAAGATGAATAATTCTGTACTTTTAATTAACAATAAAGTGATGCAGATGGAATGTTTTTACTGTGTTTTATAGTTTAAAATGCATGCGAGGTGCAGCGTCAGGGTCGGTCTTGTTTTTTTCTTCTTTCTCTGCCTGTGCACTAAGAAGCCTCAAATGTGACCTTCAGTACTTTTTTGATTGTACGAAAATCAGCTTGCTCTATGTCTTTCTTGTACTTTAACGTTTTAAAATGTATTATTTTCTGTTCCTGTTGTTCTGGGTAAAGGATACATTTCAACTCTATACACTTGAAGGCTATTTCCTTTAGCCAAATGGAGGTGCTGTTTATATTTTAATCAAATTTGTTTTTCTGGTGCAGGGCACAATACAAGATTATTCACTGGCTGTTGAGTCACTATTGTATGTCATATTTTCAGTTTTACTATTGGATAGCTCAATGTTACTTTTACATCATGCCACAGTGATTGTATGGTTTCTCGGTCTAAAAGTGTATAAAAGATCACCATTTGGGAGATGAGCCAAGATGTTCCCTTGCTCTCCTTAGAGACAGACTTCACGTCAAGCCTTTATTACTTAGATTATTTTTCATGTTTCTTCCCGGTCCCTTTATAGAGCAGATTCCATGTTAGTCTGTTTACTGATCTGTACTTAGAATATTTTTCATGTTCTTCTCTCCTATCTTACTGAGCAGTCCTAATGACAATTTGCTCTTCATTTTCTTTGTGCTAAACCATATTTGGTACTGGCTATTGACTAGATTAAAATTCAGCTTCTACTACCAAAGCTGATTTACATATATTTGCATTTTTAACTTTGAATTGCTTGACTAATCATTATTTTTTTGCCACCTGTAATGATTTTTACATTTTAAATAAGCCTACATGGCTCGTACTCTAAACCTTGTTTCCAGTGGATCTTCCCATGTGATTTCTCAGGGTTACATGAATTAATCAATTCTTTGTTTATTCTTTTCTTTAAAGAATAACAACTGGCATGTTCCATCGATAGGCCCTATTAATGCTGAAAAGCCCCTACATCCATAACTAGAATATGTGGAGTCTTGCATATTTTCCATGCTAAGTATGTGAGAGGTGGTTATAGGCACAGGAGTATGGGACTTATTATTCATCTTCACACTTTTACCAAAGCAAGAGGGAAAAAAAGACAGAAGGAAGAGAAAGATAGGAAAAGTAGGACAAAGAGAAAGCAGGACTGGCAAAACCTGCAAAAGTGAGATAATGAGACAGGACATGTCGAGAGGTGTAACAATAAGGCATGAGGTAGAATCAAGACTAGGTAGCCTTGGTATTGGACAACTTGGATATTCAACAGTGGTGCAGCCATCTTCTAAGAAAAACTTTGGGCTTGCACATATATTTTTTTATGAATTAATCACTGCGTATTTCCTCATAAATCATATGCATTCTGATGAACTTTGACTGTACTGGTTGCCTGTTTCGGAGGAGGTGAGGAAGTCTTGCTCTCTACAGAAGTAGCCTCACACAGTGCACATATTAGTACCGGTTGCACGATGCGCATGCCAACAATCCGCCACTTCAAAGCGCTATAGTGGAAGCAGATGCTGGGATATCGATTTGAAAGGTAGGAGAGAAAAGATGAAAGCTTGGTATAGATGAGGATGTTGTGTCAAGGTGGTTACAAATTCCAAATACGTTGGATTATGCTTCTGAGGTTTGTGAAGCATTTAAGTGCAATGTGGACAGAGGTGGTTATTTATATCGAATAAGCTGTTGAGTTGCAAAGTGGCCAATGATTGATTCCATACCATAGAAGAAGCTCATTTGAGCTAAGAGGTGCAAGCGCTCAGAAGGAACTCTCAAAACTTTCATTAAAAATGAACAAGACAGAGGTGATCCTTCAGAAACAGTTTTTGGGACTTACATATTCAGTCAAGAGAAAGTTTTTCTGGTAAAGTGTCTTTTAAAGAAGAGGGCCTTTAGTTATTTTCAGAATTTGATGAGGAGCAATGTTTGGGTCAACCCTCTTTATCCATTGGTCAAGTCAACTGCCATTCAATAGTCATTTTCATTTTGCGTCAGCCTATTTCAGCCATCTCCCATTTCAGCCATCACTCATTGTCTCGCTTGCAGTTTAAGTGACAGCATTTGTCCTGATCACATGTGCACATCAGCCTAAAAAAGAAGTGCACTTTAGTGCTATGTATGGCTGGTGAACCAATACTTCACTTTGCCAGTATTTCTTTCTTTATCGGAGTACGGAATGTAAGAATTGACTCACTTCATTGAAGTGATGGCTGATCACATATAAGATTTCTTTATCTGGAAAGCAGTATGTTATGGTCAACAGCATCAAATGCGATGACCGGTCCAATGAAATTAGGGCATCAGTGTCTCCATGGCCAATGCTTTGTCTAGGTCGGCCTTAAACAGAAACGATGACGAACTTTGTATTGTGCCCTACTCCAAACCATGCTTCCCAATGGTGAACCGGTTTATGGTTGCAATAAAAGACTGAAATTCATTGGACTATAGCTTTTTCCAATCTTTTCAAGAATTGGCGAAAAGGAGATGGGATGAATGTTATTCGGATCAGTAGGTTTAAATGTGGATTTGTTTGAGAGAGGTTTTATCATGCTGCTTTCCAATCCTTGGAGGCCTTGCTGAAGTAAATAATTAAATCATATGGAAGGTTCTGCTGCAAGGTGATGAGCAAGTTGTTTCGTGATGTGGGCAAGGCAAGGATCTAATAGAGAGCGCAAAGGTTATGAACCAGAAATGGCCTGTATAATGTCTGAGACTGAAATTGTCTTTAAGGAAAAGCTACACTGTAGTGGTGGACATATTATATAACAAGCATTGGCATAGCCAATAGGTCTCACCTTTGGGACCGTTTAAGTGTTTAGCCATGCAACAGTTGATGTTGTTGCACCAGGGATATTGTGCTGCATAACTAAATACTTATAAGGTCCCAAAGGCGAGACCTATTGGCTATGCCAGTGCTGAAGTGGTTGTTCTCCCCTCCCAGGGATGCTTCTGCCCCCCTTGACCACTCTGAATGCTTGCTTGATTGTTCAGACAGATGGGTTTCCTTGAGGATTTCCCTCCCCTCCCCCCGGCATACTGGAATATATATCCTGGGGCCCAGAGTGATGTAAGAACTACGGTGGGTTACTGCATGCTTCCCTAGAGTTCCGACCCGCAGGACTGTTTTTGTTTTTTCCTTTATCCGAGTTCACGTAGTTTATACTTTTTAATTTTACAATATGGCGTTGCTGGGTTTAGTTCTCCAGCTCCCGTTAGGAAGCACATATATAGAGCAGTACATAATAAAGGATAGGAGAATAGACACAAATGTTAGTTGCCAAACCTAATATCCAGAAGTAAGGGATACATATGGTCAACCTGGACCCGAGTTACACTGAAAGAAAAAGTTATTTGATTGATGTTTGCACCATGGTATGATTAATGTTTCCTCAGGCACAGTATTGTGTCTCTATGCATCATATATTATCCACTGGATTGGCACAATGGTGAAATGTAAACCGGTTGCCTAAATGTGTACAGTGTACAAAATCCTGCTCTGATGTACATTTATGTCTCATTATTATTTTAAATGCCAATAAAAAATATGCTTTAAAAAATCTATAAGTGAGGTTTTTGTGGAGCGCAGCTTTTTTAATACATTACTTCAATGTGCTCTCAAACTCGAGAATTAACGAAAAAAGGCACACATGGAAGTGATGCCATGGGCTGTGGATCACACAATTTGGTCAAGTGGAGAAGCCGAGATTGGAGTCCAGAATTGCATATTGAGTATAATTCAGAGAGTGTAGGGTTACATCCTTCTCCAATCTGTTCAACATCAAAGGTCACTGCCTTGTGTTCAGGTATTCAATTAATGTTATTGGGCTAGTGCTAGTATATGGAACTCAATTAATAAATGTATCGTACCTCATGTAAATCTGACACCATGTACCTGAACGGTCATAAGATTTTCTGCTTAGAATGTTTCCACAGATACTGAAAATCAACGCAGTGACAGGCAGCGCCGGTCTGACGTCAGCTGCAGGAGTGGCATCTGGGGGCTCTGAGGCCTTTTGGTTTCTTTGCTAATTATCTAATTGTGGTCAGTGTGCTTTTTAAGTCACAGCCCTTCAAGAAGACCTGGGTGTGTGAGCGTGTCTTCAGGCAGATGGCCTGCCACGGTTTAAAATAGTTTTCATGTAGAAATCTGGGGGAATATTGTCCACTGCGTCCCTCACACACCAAAACCTGAAACACACACACGCACGCACACACGCATACACACACACCTAGAAAAGCAAACGCATGAAGCAGTAACTTTAGAATTATTTGAGTTGTCTAAATTATTATCTAACAAACAGATAATTAGCATGCTCAAACTAGACAGGGAACAATGGGAAAGGGAAAAGAAAGAGATGAATTTGAGGACAGAAGCAAGTGATAGAACTAATGAAGAGCGAAGATACGGGGTGGGAGGCTGAACAGACGGGGCCATGGGGAGGAGGGAGAAAGATGGCGAGATGAGGAAGTGAACCGAAGGAACACGGATGAGAAGAGGGGATGCTGCAAACAGGAAGATAGGGCACCGAGGGGGAGAGAAGGAGGGGGAAAGATGGGAGAATATGCAGGGGTTCATGGAGAGAAAAGAGAAGGGACCAAAACAGGAGAACGTGACAAGGAGAGCAGAGAAGCACAGAGGACGAGGGGAGATAGAGAGGAAGATGCGACAGAAAGAAAAACACGTAGAGGAGAAATCGTAGAGAGAAGTCAGAAGGGAGGAGGGATGAGAACATTCCGGACAAAGGCACTCCAGGAAGGGGAGACGAAGGTGAGGCAGAAGAGGAATGGGGCAAATACAGAGGGTAAAAAAACAAGCAATGGCCGCGCGGCCGTTAAACTGACACGGCCGCGCGGCCGCGAAAGTGAAAGTAATCGCGAGGGAAGCCAGATGGCGAGGGAAGCCATATGGCGCCTGATCGCGCGTGAACGCAAGCTGGTCGCCAGCAAAAGCCACTGCTGTTTGCACTTCCAAAACCCGCTTACTAAAACTCTCGCCAGAGCAGCGCATGCGCTGGCTCAGGCGAGACCTAAAAACTGATGATTCAGGAATAGTGGTCTTCACCTACAAAAGAGGGCTCATCTGCATCACGGCCCTGATATCTTTACGATGCAGAAATTCAATAAAGTTTCACAAAGCTGTTGAGTAATTGGAAGTTGGGCCTGCTTTGCCTGTGAGTCTGCAAGATCTTCAATGATTTTAAGCAACTCTTCAGTCAGATTCGGGGTGAGTAGAATTTTTGTTTCTTTAAGCATATCTTTTGTTTACAGACTGAAAATGCTTTAGGGAAAAAGCAATTTTGAGCCTTGAAAACAGTCAAGATGCCAATGGCGTTCAGCCCTACTCAAATTTATTTTTAAATTCAGTGTTTTCAGTGGAACCACCGCATCAGCAGCTCCAGTGAAGGTACTGAGATCCTCACTTGTCTAGATGACATCTCTAAATTTAGCTGGCGGAGGGCCACATGACAGGGTCTTAATGAGGAACTAGTGCAGAACAGCAGCCTTCTGCACTATCAAGGAGTAGTCTACCAGCAAATTCTGTCAATACCACTCCATTGTCTAAAAAACCCCCTAAGGAAAATACTTCCGAAAAGCCCAACAATGGCAAAAAAAAACCACCTCTACCAGTGATGGTTGGCCAGCAGAGTGCTTTTCTTCTACATTATTATAACAATGGCAATCTACAGACAGGTCTATAGATAAAAAAAGTACTCAGACATAGTGAGCCAATGGCAAATCATCTAACGTGAAAGTCTGTCTCCTCTTTCAGATACTCCAGTCATTAAAGGCTCAGATGGCCTACCATTGCTGTGTTCCTGCCTTTATGATCGAAGGCTTTATTAACCTTTTTGAATGTCAACTAATAAAGCCTTTGTCTGATATTAAAAGGAAGACAGCTTGATTAAACCATTGCCTGCATTCACAGTTCCATGCGCTGTATTATCAGCACTGAGTGGCCTTCAATTAGAATCAAGGCAGAGATTTCAGAATGTCTGGCAATAAACAAATATTTCAGACTGCTTTTGTTCCAACTTCTCTGCTGTCTTCATATGCTGTTTTCAAATATTCTGCTTTTCAAAAGGAAAAAAAGTGTCATTTATTCTACAGAATGATGGAAAATCAACATCCCAAAGAGGAACATGTGTGCAGCGATTTGCATTCATTCTAGTAAATTGAGGGGTGAGGGGATTAAACAATTGTTTTATTATTTTATTAGATACGGAGAATACAGTTCAGGAGGAACTGAAAAGCTATGGTCTGATCGGAAGCTCAAAGCAAATGTTAATTTAAGAGAACTAGTTGCTAACTTGCCCACCGCCAACCAATACAGCTACCTGACCAAATGAACAACCCTTACCAGAAATTACAAAGTGGCAATCATGCGGACCATCCACTCAGGGGCCCCAACATACCCCCACCACATCTACAACCTGGGAACATCACCAATCAGCATCACCCGACCCACATCATCAACTCCTCCATCATGGTCGCCACTTTCCCGGATGAATGGAAACTTGCAGAAATCAACGCCCTTCCTCAAGAAGCCCACAGTTGACCGAAATCAACTGAGCAATTTCCGACCCATCACCCTGCTTCCCCATCCAGCCACAATGATTGAAAAGACGATCAAATAGCAACTCACAACACAACTCGAACTTCACCATCTTCTAGACAATGCTCAATGAGGATTGAGAAAGAACCACAGCAGAAAAACAGCACTCATGACATTCGAATTATCCTGGACCAAGGAGAAACAACGGCCCTCATCCTGCTCAACCTCTCTGAGGCCTTCGATACTCTCTCCCATGACACCATCATCAGAAGACTCCACGAGATTGGTGTATGATCCACTTTCAAACGGATCTGTTCCTTCTTCACTGAAAGAACCCAAAGGGTCAGGCTGCCACCCTTCACATCAGAGACCAAGAAATTGACAAGCGAAGTCCCACAGGGATCATCCCTCAGCCCCACCCTTTTCAACATATGCATGACACCGTTCACCAACATCATCCGATCACAAGACATCGTCGTCATCTTTTACACCTATGGCAGCAAACTCACCCTCTACCAGACAGACAAAACAACCACCCCAGAACCAACTTCACTAACTGCATGACCATGGTAGCAGACTGGATGTGAACCAGCTGCTTGCAGCTCAGCTCTTACAAGATGGAAGTACTGGTCTTCAGCAACAAGATCTCCCAATGGGACTCCCAAAGGGATCTCCCAATGGTCATCAGTGCTAGGACCAACACCCACACCCACAGACCACGCAAAAAATTTAAGGATCATCCTAGATGAAAAGCGCAACATGGCGGCTCAAGTCAACGCAGTGTGCACCTCCTGCTTCCACATCCTACGAAAAATCTTCCAATGGTTGCCTCAGAACACCAGACGAAACCGTCGCACAAGCACTCATCACCAACAGGCTTGAGTACGGCAAAACTCTCTATGCTGGAATCTCCAAACAACTCCTACACAGACTCTAGACCATACAGAACACCGCTCCAAGACTTATACTCAGCCACCCACACAGCATCAATATTACACCTCACCTCAGGAAGCTTCACTGGCTCCCCATTCACAAGTGCAGCCAATTCAAACTACTATGCATACATACAAAGCCCTATGCAACATAGAACCAGAATACCTGAACCGTTGCATACACTTTCACAAACCCACCAGACACGTACGCTCTGCCTCACTCTCACTCGCACACATTCCTTGCATCTGGAAAAGCAAGACTGGAGGTCACTCATTCTCCTACATCGCACACAAGACATGGAATGACCTCCCTCAACTCAGCAGCGTCTCCTCCTCACTTCCTGAGTTCTGCAAGAAGCTGAGGACCAGGCTCTTAGTATAAGCACCTTGGTGACCACAAACCTACACACCTGCCCAAGTGCCTGGATACCCTCTTGGGTGATTAGTGTACTATACAAATCAATGTAACATAACATAAAATAAAATATTAAAGCATGCTCTGCTAACAATCCAGCAGCAGAACCATGTGCAGGGCTGCATCTAAAAGCAGACGGTCCATAGCAACATATTCAGTCGGTGATGTACAACACTAATATGTTACAGCAGGGTTGTTCCCACGGAGGTCCAGCGGGGCTGGATCCAAGCCACATTTTCAAGATAACCACCGACTATGGAAATGAGTTCCGTTTAGAACCATTGAAAGATAACTATATCCCAAATGGGTATCCTGAAAATTCGACCCCCATAGAATCAGCCATCCTGTCCAATGATTACACTCCTGTGCTATTCTAATATAAGTTTGTTAGACCACAGGCTATATAATTGTTCTGTGACCCACAACCAAATTATTTCTGATAAACCACTGAAAAGACAATTATCATGAAGTGGTACTTTTGCCACAATATAAGGTTACATATGACAGATGGAGCTTGAACTACATTGAGCATTTCCCAAACACTAGTGTGGCACATAAGAGAGCTGAATGAGCAGTGGCATAACCAGTGTCCTGGGCCCTAGTTTAAGGAAGGAAATGGGCTTCCTAGCCGCTGTATGAACTTAAATACAGCAATACACATAATCAGGGTTCAGTGGGCTTCTCGGGCATCTGGGCCCTGGTGCCACTGCACCTGCTGAGCCAATGAAAGCTACGCCCCTGTGTATGAGCTGCATAGTACCAGGTGAGTTAAGTGATTTCTGAACAGCAGGTTTACAAATCGCAAGAAAGCACATAAGGTGTATTCTGCGATATTGCCAAATTACGCCCGTTGCTCTTTTGGGCTCGCCTTAGGTGGACCACTGAACTCACGAACTATGCTAAAGCAGTCACAGAAGTAATGAGTTTAGATGTTAACCATGGGGTTAAGTGGAAATCCAATGTTAAGAAATTAATGACAACTCTCGGCCTTAAGGATTCCTGGGATAACCAAAATCCCCCGAGCAAGGCAGAGCTCAAACGTATCTACTGGGACTGGATTGATACCCGGGATCTTAGCAATCCAAATGTGGGAAGGCTAACGGAAGAATTTTTCCAGCACAAACAATGTAGAAGCCTGGAACCATATTTGGATACAATCCAGATTCCAAGAGATAGGGCGCTTTATAGCCAATTCAGATTTGGATCGCTCCCGGTACACGAACTGACTGCTAAATGGCGCCCCCCAAAACAGACAACAGAAGACTGTCCTTGTTGTAAGGCACCGAAGGAGAGTGTCGCCCATCTTATGTTTGCTTGCCCAGCGTACGAAAAAGCAAGGTCTAGATGGCGAACACCAATCTGCAAACAACTAGGTACCCTTGATCATCGCACTGCTTTACGCATCTTAAAATCTGATGCAAGAACCCTCTTTGTATGCGGAGTGGCCAAGTTTTTAAGTTGCGCCTGGATAGTCAGACATAAAAGCTTTACGAAGGGCGACCTAATTTCACATCATAAGCCCCATGGAGAATACACTAGAGCACAAGATGAACGATCAAATATTGCTCGAACAAATACCTATGCACTGTCACTTATATAAGGCACATTGGGTTTTATTTTCTAATACAATTTTTAACTCGTTTTTACCAAAAATGAAATATTTTTATTATGATGAAATGATGTGTTATGTCCCGATCGATCAAACATCATGTATTTGTTATGTCTTTTTATGATAAGTTTTACTTGTACAGAGTCTATTTTTTATAAAGGATTGTCTGACGCTTTTATGATACCGGTTATCGAAATAAAGCAATTTGACTTGACTTGACATAAGGTGTATCTGTCTCATATTTTTAAACTTGGAGGCAATAATAGTTCTGAGATCAGGAGAGAGTGTTTGGAACACTAAAGTTTGAAGAGCAGTTACTGTGTAGTATATTGAACTCTGAAATCTAACATTCAAGCAGTCCGGTATACCGAGGTCCTAGGAGATGGTGTAAAAATAATGCTTGACTATAGTCTGGTGAGGGTAACTAGGACAATTCAACCTCATCAGGACATAGAGGCTAGACAAACACACACCTCTCTAAAGACCTGAAGTCAAGCGTTTCTCCAATATTTGTCACTTGGAAAGCCACAGCAGGAGTGCAATTTAAAGACAGATGTTGGATATTACCTGATTGGAATATGATGAGCCCTGGAAACATGGAAACTACATAAGCCAGTGGACGTACATTCAGACATCAACTTCTTGTAGATAGAGGAGCGTGGTCCTCGATTTATATTTTACTTTCAGGTCAATCTCGATTTTTCTATGCTTATATTTGAAAAAGGGCTATATGTGCAAACTCAAAAGCAAAGGCTCTGACATACCCGCATTAAATAAGACAGGCAAAGGGCAAGTAAATACACCTTTAGAAAGTACTTTCACTTCAGATTGGAAATTACCAAACCCCATCCTTGTGTACGCAGTAGAGAACAGAGGATATAGCTGCTAAAACAGAGCAATAATCAATACAATTCAATCTGGATAATTTACATTTGGAATTTCAGAATTCTGGAATCCTCCCTCAAATAATTAGGACTACAGAATTTCTTTTTAATAAATAGTCAGATAGTAACCTGGGACCTTTTGGTTATCTTGTTTGCAGTCTTGCTTGGTGCCAGCCCACCCGTGTGCTTTGAGCATAGCTACTTGCAATGTGAATAGTCATGGACGCTAGAGAGCACCTTCTGGTGTCCAATTCTTTTTTAGGTTCTGGAAGGGGAATGTTTTTCACAGAGGTTCCAAATGGAAGGACATTTTCTTAATATTGTGGATGAAATATGGGTGAAAATAAATTAAGATACTGTGGGGGAGATTTACTAAGATTTTGTGCCGTGTTTGCGCCACAAAAGTGACGCAAAACGGCGCAAAATCTTTTTTTTGCGCTAAACTTGTTTAGTGCTGGAAATAACGTAAAAGTAATGCAAAACTGCGCATTGCGCTGCTTCGCATTACTTTGCACCATGGGGGCGTACCAAGGGTGGTGCATTGGCGTTCCCATGCAACCACCCAAGGTTTCTCACGCTAAACCCAATTTACTTAAAACAGTAGATTGGGTTTAGCGTGAGAAAACTGCGCCCTTTTCAACTAGGCGCAAGGAAGGAGAAATGCCTTAATTTCTCCTTCCTTTTCCGACTTTGCATGCGTGCTGCACTGTGCAGCACGCATACAAAGTGAGAAAAGCTTTGCATCGTGCCTAGCATAGTATTTTGTACAGGAAGGGTATCCTTTCTGTACAAAACATATGCTACACTCATACACACACCCTAGCGCTACAGCGCTAATGTGTGTGCATGGCAACCGGCAGCTGAAATCAGCGCCGGCGCAAGGGACAGGGGAGGAGAGAGCCATAACTTTAAAAATATGGCGCTCTCCTGCTCCCTCCCTGTCATGCAACGCAGCGCAGCCTCGCGGGAGGCTGAGCTGCGTTGCGTGGAGATTTTGTAAATCTCCCCCTCAGTATGTTTGTTACTTTTTTACTAATGGAGGTTGCAGGTCAAAGCTATTTTCCGGACATTGTGAAGGATTATGTCTGGGCCATATAAGGGGGCAACACATAGGTTTCAATCAACTTCGTTTATTTTGGTATAGGCATATATAAAAACAAAACCAGCTAAATGAGCTAACTTCATCTCTTATTAATGCTGGCCGCAGATTTAAGAATTCTACCCACAGTATACATGACCGACAAAGTTGGCAATAATTGAAAGACAAAAAGACTGGGCAAAAAATCCTAAACCCTCTATCTTTTAGTAGAGGGACTATAAATCATTTATAGCACTCTCTAAAATGGAGATAAGATGTCATGGTGCTTTAAAAAAGGATACAAGCAATCAGACTCAATTGAACTTCAAGCTAAAAAAGCATTTCGTTTATTGAATAAGTCAGGGTAAGGCTGACATCCTTTAAGTATCTTAGCGAGGAAGTTATACCAATAAACAAGCGAGACACAACCTAATAGAACTTCCCTGTTCAATCTCGTTGCTGAGTGACTCCATAAAGAAATCCGTAACAAAATTCGAGTAAGTTTTATGCTGTATAAGCATAATCAAGACCAACTTTTTCATGTAAAACTGCAGAGGGGGTGCACTGTGTTAGACTTAGCATGCATCTTAAAATACACTTAGCATGCTTCTTAACATACACTTAGCATGCATCTTAAAATACACTTAGCATGCATCTTAAAATACACTTAGGATGCATCTTAAAATACACTTACCCTGTTTGGCAGAAAGATGCATTCACGAATCTCCAAATTCCTGCACAGTAGGTCACTGATGTATTTTACATAATAATCTGTTAACCTCTGTACAAAATGCCTATGATCTAACCTAGCTGCAAAGTTGAAGACAGCTCTACGAGTCTTCTGGAATTGGGTCACTCACGATTAAGTCAACCCTGAATCAAAAAGCAAACACCTGCAGTTCCAAAAGGCCTTCAAAGCACTAATCATGGAATCATGGCATTATCTATAAGAATAGTCCTTGCTATTACATTGTTTGGCCTGAGAGACTTTACATGAGGGTTTGTTAAATTAGCAACAAGCTCAAGATCCTTCATACAAGTTACATAGTTAGAAAAAACCCTGGGAGTCTCTTTGATGTTGAAGACAAGACAATTGTGTGGTCCACAAAAAGGAGATCAAGGATATACTTTCTGCAAAGTCTAGGGGTGTCCCGGAAAGTTCAAGACTGTTTTATATAAAACGTGAACAGAAGAGGTGCCAGGACAAGTCCTTGACAGGCTCCTCTGCATGCAGCCACAAAGTCAGTGCATTCCCCTACAGGTCCATAATGGATACTGAATTGTCAATTTTCAGACAAGCATTGTATGATGTTAATCAAAGCCCATCTAGGTCTTAATTTGCCAAGATTTTACTCTGTTAATACAAAAGCTGTGGTTATATCCATGAAGGCCAAACTTAAGTGCTCCCAATGACTTTCACACAATTAAAATATAATAAATATAGGCTTAAGCATTGACCTATTGTTACTAACCCCTGCCTACACCCACACTGAGCTCCTTCCGGATTACTACCCTATGGAGAACAGACTATTATTGGATTCTATGCCATCCAGGGCAGTCTCCCTGACATACAGAAAGATTATGAACAATATGCCGGACTGTCTAGCCTCGCTTAGAGAGGGCATGATGGTGGACGTGGGACCTCTAGACGATGAAGAGTGGAGCGAGGCATTGCAGCGCCCCAGGGAGATAGCTATAAGGGCCCGATTTCGCCCAGTACAATTAAGGATACTGTATAGGTCCTACCTCTCAAGGGCAAGAGTGTTTAAGATGGGTTGCACAGACTCGGCCGAGTGCCCCATGGGCTGTGGTGAAGTGGGCACGTTCTTTCTCACACTCTGGGCATGTCCCCATGCTCAGATCTATTGGACTGGAATAACTGGGGTAATGAGGGAGGTGGTGGGCTTACCTGTGCCGCTCGAGACCAAGTGGCTACTGTTGGGAGTGTCAGTAGACGGGAAGTGGCCCAGGCACACGGAGATCTGGCTCAAGATAGCTGCAGGGATAGCTAAACGTAACCTGGCCAGGCTGTGGGAGGCCGGGAAGGTCACCTGAAACCACAGACTAGAAGGATGACCTAGATTGGTGCCAGATAGCAGAACAAGCAATATATCACTCCAGAGGCTGCCCGTGCAAATTTGATAAGATATGGGACCCATGGAAACAATACCGGGCCACGACTGGGATAATAGCAGGCAGAGAAGGAGTGTCCACTAACATTTAAAAGACTGGGGATAGCGTTCAAGCCCAACAATAATATACCGGGGACTAACCCAAGAGGTGGGAGAAATTGTGATAATATGTAGAATGGTAGGAGGCCCCCTGCGAGGGGCACTATAGTGGTATTCTATGTTGTTATGCTATGGATGACTTGTGTACTTTAACAACTGCTTAATAAAAAGAAGTGTTAAAAAAAAAGTACAAGTCCACGGCTTGACTATTCACGGACTCAGTACTTTTTAACTGATATTTCAAGTGCTGGCTGGATTGCCACCCAAATAATGAAGGCATCCTTAGCTGTGTCTGATGATGATTGACTGGCGGAGGCATGAAATGACTGGGGAACATCCAAAAAAGGTCTGCATACCTTTCCTGAAAAAGTAACATCAAAGCGCTTAAAAAAGACACACAATCTGCATTAAACCAATTGAAGAGAAACACCTGTGACATTCCATAATAGCAGCAGCATAAACATGCATATTGTAAGGACACCGGAAGGATCTCTAGGCGAAGCAATGATTTCTTCAATATGAGCAGAGTTCTTACATCTCTCTCGCGTTATAATGGCAAAAATCAGTTTCGAGATCTCTTCAAAAGCCACTTGCGCACCTGAGGCTAACACAGTAAAATCACTCAAAGAAAGAGGCAGATCTTCCAGACATGCTGCAGAGAGGGCATTCGCAAGTTTTCACAACTTCATTCCACAAGGTGAAGAATGGGGATCGACTCAGCTTCACAAGACACAAGCTAAGAGGAAGAGATGGGGGAAACGTAGTCCCTATGATACAAACGATTGGCAGTCAATACTAGCTAAATCAGATAAATAGGAACATCTATTACTGTCATAAATCATTACAACATGGTGAGATAAAATTCCATGAGTTTTAAAACCAATATTTGTATCCAAATTAAGGATTCTCACCAATTGAGTACATGTTTAAATGTAGTCACTTTTGGAAAGAAGATCCTCAAAGAGAGTGTGTGTTTCCACGTCCTTAATAATTGATTTCCTGAACAAAGTCATCATGGAATGTTCACATTGATGACTGTCAGAGATTATTTAGGTGACTCATGATAACAATCATAAAACTTTTCACTTCTTTACAAAATTGGGGTAAAGTTTATAGGTAGAAACTACTGACTTTTGGTTAAGAGAAAGAGACATAAAAGGCTTGTTGTACTTAGAATGCTGAGGAGGAAGTGATTTATCAGTCAGTACTCCGTAGACTTTGGACTCCACAGTTTGTTGATGGGGAGCCACATTAATGCCCTGCTCTTTGTGTTATCTGCACGTTTAGCACACCAACCCCTTTTTGTAAGGGAGAGTCTAAGGAACCAGAAGGCTGACTTTTCTTACCTTTGGATCCTACTAGATATGAGGGAAAAGTCTTTCATTTGCCAATCTTCTGAAGAGTGTTGACTTTCGAGGGTTGTATCAAGCAAAGAAGATAATATAGGTGGGCCTGCAATGACTACCTGCCACTGATAGGGACAGATGGTCCCAGCCTTCACCCGGTCGTATCTTGCTAGCACCAGACACACCCACACTTATCAGCACAACAGACATGTGCCCCATGCTGTACAGTCTTCTGGGGCCTAAAGTCCCCCTTTCCACCACACTTTAACAGTGTTGCCATGGGCTCGCTGTTACACCCAGCACATTCACAATTTAAAATGCAGAGCTCTGCAGGCATTTATCAATGTGACGGTGAGTGGGCAGGTCTTATTGTGTGGCACAGTCTTCTGGGGCCTGAAGTCTCTATTCCAAGAAACTAGATATCCCAAATCAAAAAACAAGAGTAACGTGTTAGTTGGGGCTGCAGCAACTCAATTGTATTCAGTGGCATGGAGCAACAGTGAGCAGTCAGGGGCTAGGGAGCAATGGAGGAGCTGAGAGCATAAATAAAAAAACAACAGAAAAAAAGCTCAATGGACAGGGACACAACTGACAATTGGAGCAACATGGAGGGCACAAGATATAAGAGGAGAAGCAGCACTTGGGGGGGAAAGAGAGCGAGAAAACACGCACTCCCATGAAGTGCTAAAAGATAAAGAAAAGACAGTTCTCGGATGTCAGCCATGGAAGGATACTTATCAACCAATTAGAAGAATGATAAAGAAGCTAGGCTGCAGGGGAGGCACAAACAGAAGAGGATGAAGGAAAGCCATTGAATAAGAAGCAAGCAAATAAGATTAAAAATGAGAAAGCCAACCGATCAAAAGCATTGTGCTTTCCCAAACCCCACTCTAAGTATTAGTATTCTATTCAATAGGTAGTTCATCAACTTTAGCTGACTGTAGGCAAGACCTAAAATTGAGTGATAGGACTTCATTTTATGAAAAACATTAAGCTCCACTTGCACATTTTACTCTTACAAATTGATTGAATCTGCAAAGGCAACATTGTCAATGCACTGTAGATGAATACAACTCAGTTCTTATATTGCACACCTGAGGATAGGTAAATATTATAGTTACATTGTCACATGATTTCATGCATGAATTGAACACAAGGTATCATACACATATGATCACTCATGAAGCTCACTCATGTATATGTTGAGAGTACATGGTTGGTATATTATGCTATGTAGGGGAGCAGTAACTAGTGACAGTGTTTGTAGTTTTACCCCCGGTTGTCCTATGAATTTATCACTAGCATCTAATGCTCTGAGTTGAAGTTTAGGTAAAAATTCTAATCCCTCCACAAATGGGATCTTCCGCAGTTATCAGAATTATGACTTTTGGAATAACTATTCAAGCAGATCAGACATAGCAATATTGATCAGGAGAAAGGAACAGAAAAAAGGCAAAACATCAAAACATGGACATTTGTGTGTTAAATATCAAAGACACTGTTCCTCACTTCCAAGTGAAAAGTTTGGATTTGAAGGTATTCATCAAACTTGGTAAATTCTTCAGCTGAGATCATTGTATTTATTAGATGCAGCAAATACCCCTAGTTGGTGCTTAGTGCTTTTTGGTGATATTTTACAATAAAAACTTTAAAATTCAATAGCTCCGTTTCTGATTGGATTTTTGTAATTTTGGTCTTGCTTTATTTATTAAATCAATGTCTATGTTTCTAAACCTGGTGTGGGATCTTTTTGTGTGGTGTTTTCACTGTTTTGCTGTTTGAAGTGTTGCACAAATACTTTACACATTGCTTTAAAGTTAAGCCTGACTGCTCTGTACCAAGCTACCAGAGGGTGAGGACAGCTTAATTTGGGGTTTGCTTTTGCCTTACCAATACTAGGATTGCGGTTGCTGCTTGACCAGGGCTCACGCTCCAGTCAACCAGAAATCCAATTTCTAACAACCAGAATCCATGAAACCCTGCCTGTGCGCTGAAGCCTAGGCCCGACTTTGACAATGCAACCCAGAGCCTGGTGCGGAAGCCAATTTGGAATGCTGAAAGCCTATCCCTTAACTGACACAAGACTACTGTCTGTAGTGGCAGCATACCGTTTTTTTAATCCATAGTGGTTTAACAGGACTTTTTCACTATTCCAAGAAAGAGTACAATTCCTTCTGGTTCACTCTTTTTAAAATCTGCTTGTGTGTCACACCAAGACCCTGCTCTGACATCCTCATGTGTATGTCGAGTGTGTATTTTTGTGTATGTGTCCACTAGTAGAACACCTTGTGGTCTGTGAGTGTGCATATGGTGTAAGTGGGATCCATTTTGGAGTTGCCCTGGTTTTAACATGGCACAAGACAGAGGTAAAGCAGCCTCCCCAGGCAGTTGAAGTACATTGCTTGCTTTCCTGAGCTGGAAGCTTCAGACACCGAAGTGTGCAAAGGAAGGAGAAAAGGCTACCTTTAGAAATTCCTTGTGAGCCATTTAGCAGGGTGCTGCTGATTAGTCCTTCCTGAGCACTGTCATTTCAGTTATCATAGGGGGATGGGGGTGTCAGCAGATTCAGCTGTTAGAGAGAGGAAAGCTCATAGGCAGGGCCTGGGCCTTTTGCCTTTGCTTGAGGGTCTGCTTCAGGAAGGCTGATGACAGTCAGGTGCAGGATTTCACTAATTGTGCTCATGTTATGGTTGCCTCTGCTGGTAGCGAGCATCATTACAAACTGCTGCAAAGCCATCAACTTACACAAAGGTCTGTCAGCATTGCAGACAGAGGATGATCTTATGAAACGGAACCACCCCAACAGGTAATTGAACTGTAGAAAGTGAATCCACATCCCCTGTCTAGAGCCTATGGGACACAAACTGTGGCATTCTGTATGCGTGCTCTCGTGCACAATACCTAAATTTTCCAGAACCTAGTGTTATGAGACAAGTGACAGCTAGAGGTAACAGCAGTGGTTACTGAAGCAGAGAAGGGAGGCTCCTGTTATTCCTACCTTTAACTTGTAATAAAGATTTTCATCTGCAACCTTCTTCCGTGTTCCTGGTTACTCCATTCTCCACTTGCAACACTAGTGACAAGCAGAGTACAGGACTACAGACAACAGAAGTTTCCATCTTATGTTTGAACTCCCGCTGTTTGTTGTAAGGTGAAGTGCTGGTGCGATATAAAAGTAAGTGTATTTATCTTGGAAATGGAGCTCTCAGTGACTATTTACTCCTGATGCACTCCCATGCGAGTCCTGCCTCTTTTGTTCTGTATGGAACCTCTATTGGCTCCTCTGACCACGCCACTCGCGGCCATTTTCAAACAGGTTCAGGATGACTGTATGACCGTGTCATACTTCACGTCATTTTTAAACAGGCTCAAATGAATGCAATCAGTCTTCCTTACATTGTGAGCGCCTTACACAGTGGTCATTTTCAAACAAGTTTTGGACTCATGACTGCATCTTACTTCACGGTTGTCTTGATACGGGCTCAAACAAATACAATCTCTATTAATTTATGAATGACCTACACAGCGGCCATTTTGAAACTGCTTATTAAGTACTTGGATAAATTAAAATTACATAAATTCATGAACAATTCAAGCTACACAAATAAGAACCTATGATTTTTCAACTATGAGTCCACATTTCACAGTTTGTCCTTGTACTGATCTTGGGGGAAACACTAGATTCGTCCAAGGTATCAACGCATAATTAAGGGTCTGCATTCATTATACATGGTATTTTTCAGAAACTACAGACTGCTCCAGATATTCGAATTTAAATATAATTCCACCCTTCTATGGTGCCAAAGGTAACCACATTATTTGTTGCTACCATTGACACTAGTGACTACGTTATTTATTTTAGTTTATTTCAAATGTCAAGCATAGTTCCTCCACCATCATTTTTACCATCTTGAGGAGATCAACCAATTGGTTGGGCAACATGGGAAGGAGTATTTCTTACACAAGGAGGTATTGGAAGTAGATGCGTGTGATCCTGAAAGAAAACTCTTTATTTAAACACTGTTTGGGTGGCTTTGCGTTAAAGGAATTCAAGAATATACCCTTATTAGAAAGATCTGGTGACATTGTTGTATATCAGTATGCGTTTAAAAAAAGAAATATACCTTATGGAAGGAAAACCAATGTGATAATGGAAAGGTACAATTTTAATTCTAGAAAAAAAGAAGAGAGCTGAGTCAATTGAGAAATATGTTTCCTTCATTAAGAGCATTGGCATCCACATGCGATTTTGAAAACACAAATTATGATTACGTATTATGTGACTAAAGTTTAATGAAAAACAATAGTAAAAATATACAAGAAAGGTTATGGGTCAGTGCAGATATGTCAATAAATGTAGCAATGAAAATAGCCAAAGGTGTAAAATACTCTGAGTGTTTTGTTCAAAAACTAAGAAGAATTTCAAGTGAATGTGGTTTAAAAAAAAAAAAACAATGATGACAAGAGAAACACTAATATATCTGATGGGTAGAGTATGTAAGAGTCCAGGACATAAAAAGGTTAACTTTGTGTCTGGTGATGATAATAGAAATCAGGCTACATCTGAATTTGAGTATGATCCCAATGTGATCTTGAGTGTTGGATATGTCCAAGTTAACCGCAAGAGTAAGAATTTTCCATCATGTACTGTCCAAATTGATGGTAAATTCAGTACTGTCTTGATGACTCTTCTGCATGGTATACTATATTAAGTAAATATTTTGTGAGAAGAAATCTTAAGAATGTGTTACGAGCACTTCAGAACAAAGGCATTAATCTAAAACTAAGTGTATGTGAAGTAACGAGAATGCAGTAAGTCCAAAAGCTTTATTCATGTAGATATAATAGACATCTCCAGCTTGCCAGAGCAGCTCTGTCAAAACTCCACAAACCCAACATTATAAATAGCCTCCTTTCCAAGGTTCCACAGAGGAGGCCAACTAGAACAAGGGGAGAGGGCAATTCAGCCTGGGTTATAACACATCTCCCCGGATTAAGGAAAGACAAGGAATGAAGAGAAAATGGTTAAAGGAGAGAAGATAGAACAGAAAGGAAAAGGAGAGAAGAAACAAAAGGACGAGATGAACAGCAAGAGAACAGCGTACATTGCAAGTAAACCTTTGACCCAGAAAAATACAATGGAACTAAGCTAAGACATCTTTAAATCTTTGTGCCAAATTGGTGGATAATGTGGTCTTCTTTCCTTTGTTCTGAGATCAACACAACCTGGGAATTTGCTTACAACCTTCTCGGGTACCTCCAATGGAATCATGTTGGTGGGACAACAAGTAAGTCTATCCATGCCCCACAGTTTCCCATTTTCAAGGATTACAACATTGTTTTTGACTTCCTTGATCTTTTCGGGTTCATAGAATTTATCGCCTTTACTAAATACATTATAGGGCTTTCTGACCAGAACCCACTGACCTATTTTCCACTCTTTGCTCATAGTTCCCCATTTCTTGTTATATCTGTTTTTGTGTAAAGATTGTTGTCTCCTCACTTTTTCACCCACAGCTTCTGGGTTAACGGAGACTTCTTTGTTCTCAAAAGACAATTTGGAACCTGCTTTCCTGCCCCTCAGCATCTCAAACGGAGACAAACCAGTAGTAACATTGGGCGTGGTATGGTAGGACCACAACATATCCCTTACAGTTTCTTCTATTAGTTTTCCTGAGGCAACAGCCAACTGAATTGATTCTTTGATCATTCTATTGGCTATTTCCACCTTACCATTGGCCTTGGGACAATACAATGGAGTGCGAACATGAGAAATGGAAAGATCTTTAAGAAAGTTCCTCCTTTCTTCCGAAACAAACTGAACCCCATTGTCTGTGATTAGGGTAGCTGGAATACCTTCCGTGGAAAACACCTCTGTCAAGAAATTAGTGAGAGTCTTGGTATGGACCATGTTAACAAACCTGATGGCTATCCAGTGAGAATAATAATCAATGAGCACTAAAATGTACTTCTCCTGTGTGCCCAGACCATAAATAGGTCCCGCAATGTCCAATCCCAACGTATTCCACGGGATGGTAGGTACCTCAACTGGAATTAAGGGAGAACGTCTAAGACATTTGGTTTTATCACTAAGACTGCAGGCATGGCACTCCTTGACTTTCTCCTCCACTAAGTGGTCCATGTAAGGAAACCAATAGTCTGCTCTTAGTTTAGATTTAGTGAGATTCCTCCCAAAATGTCCCTCATGTGCTAAATTGATTATTCGTTCTCGTAACCCCACAGGTGGTACAATTTTCCCTGACCTTAAGATTATGTTACCATCTAGGGATAATTCTTCTCTTACATTCCAGAAGGGTTGTAACTCTTCCGGTAAATCTTTACACATGGAGGGCCATCCCCCCACAATGGAGTTGCTAACAGTTTTAAGGGTATGGTCTCTGTCTAACTGTGCCTCCCACTCAGTTTTCAAAATGGCTGAAATAGTAACTTCCAATATGGCTTCTCTAATATCTCCGATTTCCTCTAGTCTTTCCACTGGAGCCCGTGACAAGAAATCAACGGCGCAGTTCTTGATACCTGGGACATAGACAACTTTGTAGTTGAAACCTTGAAGACCCAAAACCCCTTTAGCTATACAGGGCGTGGTGTTCTCAATTCTTTCTTTGCAAACAGGGACAATAGGGGTTTGTGATCAGTCCTGAGTTCAAAAGGTAACCCCCACAAATAAAATTTTAAATGATTGATAGCCCAGTAGCATGCCAGCGCCTCCTTTTCCAATGTGGAATCGTTCACCTCCGCACCACCCAAAGTCCTGGAGGCAAATGCCACAATTTTCTCTTGATTGTGTACAGTCTGTGAAAGTGTAGCCCCAATGCCTCTATTATTTGCATCAGTTGTAAGTATGTTTTCTCTGTCAACATGAAAATTTCCTATGTGAGGTGCATTCACGATAGCCTTCTTTATATCTTCAAATGCGGTCTCATGCTCCCCTTCCCACAAAAAAGGGGTGCCTTTTTTAAGTAAATTCCTGAGGGGTTGGGTTAACACTGAGAAATTTCTTATATATTTGGCCATGTACTCTGCCAAACCCAAGAACGATTTGATCTACTCCTTAGAAGTAGGTGTGGGAGCCCTGCGTACTGATTCTACCAGGTCCAATTTTGGTTTAATCCCCTCCTCTGAGATTGTGTGCCCCAAGTAATCTATAGATGTGACACCTAGCTTACATTTACTTTCTTTGGTGGTGAAGCCGGCATTTTTTAACTTGTACAGAACTTCTCTCACTTTACAATTGTGTTCTCCTTCACTAGCACCATATATTAAAATATCATCTTGGAAACACACTGTCTTTTCACAGTCTCTCAGTATGTGTTGCATAATCCTTTGAAAGGTTGCAGCGGCTGAAGCTAACCCAAAAGGCGTTCGCAGGAATTTGAATTTACCAAAAGGGGTATTGAAAGCAGTTAGCATTTGAGAGTCTGGGTGGAGGGTGACCTGGTGGTATGCTGAGGAGAAATCAGGTACACTAGGATACCTGGCATCTTGGATTGTGTTTAACATTTCATGTATCCTCAGGAGGGGATGTCTATCCACCCAAATGTTTGAGTTAAGGTCCCTCAAATCCACACAAAGCCGGATGTTCTTACCACTATCTTTAGTTGTGATAACAATGGGTGCCAACCATTCTGAGCTTTCTATTTCTTCTATGACCCCTTGACTTACAAGTTTCAGCAGTTCCAACCTTAAAGGTCCCTCATCAAAAGGGGAACGGATCTAGTTTTGTGGACCACAGGAATAGCACCTTCTTTGAGGGTGATTTTGTGCATGTAATCCTCTAACTTTCCAAGTTGGTTTGAAAATACCTCGGGAAATTCCTTTGTTAAATTGCTCCCCACAGATGGTTGTTCCACTAACAATACCTGATCCATATTGTTGGGATCTAAAGTAATCCCCAATTCTTTCTGGTGTTTCCATCCCAGTAAATTAGACCCCCTATGTGTGACAAACTTTGCCTACTGTGTGTCTGTTCTTGAATGATATGCGCATCCTTACCATACCCTCTAGGGGAATAGGCTCCTTATTGTACCCCCAGGCTGAATGTCCGGTGCTCCTAATACAGAATAATGCTTAGCAAACTTATCATCAAACATTTTCTTCTCAATTATGGTGTAAGGTGAACACGAGTATGCATAAACTTGAACAATTGCACCATCAAGACAAATATCACATGTAGGGTATTGTACTATCTCTTCCACATCTGCCTGACCTACTTGAAAGATAGAAGCCTTTCTTTCCTCCCCTTTGGCTTCAGACTCGGAAACCATGTGTACTTTGTCACCTTGATCTCTGCAAACCTTAGCAAAGTGACCTCTTTTGTTGCATTTCTTTCAGATTACACTCCTTGCAGGACATTTCAAATTGTTAGCTAGATGATTCTGATTATGACATCTGTAGCAATATACATTGTCAAATTTGGATCTATGAATATCCTTACTTTTCTCGTTAATTCTACACACAACCTCCTCATCAGCATGTCCTTTCACCTCTTCTTTTTCTTTGTGAGACCCACTACTTAATTTCATCTCTTTGATGCATATAGCTGTATGTTCTATACCTTTCGCTATATTAATCGCTTCAGCCAGATCTGGGTTACGAGTTAGTAGTTCTTCTTGAATTTTCTGGTCATTGGTACATCTAACCAATTGATCCCTTATGATCGAATCTGTGGGGGCACCAAATTCAGAAGTTGCTGACATGCCTCTTAAGACTGCTACATATGCAGATACTCTTTCCTTTTTTCTTTGAACTCTTTTGAAAAATTGATGCCGTTCAAGAACAACATTAATCTTTTCTTTAAAGTGCCCCTCTAATTTTCTCAAAGTATATTCATAGAGATCATCTCCTGTACCTTCTTCCTCTATGTCCTCATTAGGTTCCCTACCAGTGATATCTTCGTATACTTTCCTCCCTAAATTATGCAACAGAATATGCTGTTTCATTACAGATGAAACATTTCCCCCACCAATGGCTATTAAATAAGATTTAAATATTCCTATCCATCTTTACTAAGGTATGTCTGGTTCCCCTAGTTCATTCAGAAATGGTTGAGGTTAGTCATACTAGCTGTAGCCATAATGAAATACTAGAACAGTAGAGATAAGACCGAGGGATAAAAGTAGCTGAAACTGCACAGATATCCAACTGGTAAAGTAATTGCAACTGCACACCTATTCTAGGATCAATAATACCACTGTACTAAATAAAATATTAATAGTCAGTTCTTGTAGGAAATACCATTTAGACCTTAAACAATTCAAATGTTAATACCTATGGAAAAAAAATGCAATGAGAGAAAACACAAGCATTCACAGTGCGTACCCAGTGAAAACTATAAAATATATTATGTATGATTCAAACGTGAAGGAATAGTCCTTTTTTACTCTCTCTGAAACCCAAGTCTGGTGTCAGTCAAAAGTGTGTCCTCCCAATGCCTGCTCCTTTCACACGGAAGGCGGGAATGGGCAGAGAAGCTATCCTCCGAGTCCGCCTTACTTAGCTGCGGTTTGACGACGGACCGCGTCCCAGGAATCAAATCGAGGAAACTAACTGTGGCAAAAACCGATGAAGAATGAGGGGGCCTTTGCTGACAGAACGGGAGTGTCGATGCGACAAAGTCAGTTGACGATCGAGGGCTCCCTGCTCCCGATGACAGTGCAAGAGCGTCTCTTCACTCGCAGCTGACGATGTGAGCTGCCCACCAACTGCCAAAAAGACGGGCAGCTGGCCTTCAAAATTGCACTCAGGGCTCCAAGAGGGACGTTCCCTCCACGACAGGAAACCAGGAAACTTGCTCGCAGAGTACCGCTGCCCCTCCTATCCTCGGTCCCCACACAGAGCACGGTACTAGGACTTGAACAAATGCCGATCTGCCACGAAGGTAGCAGCTAGCTCTGGTGCGCTGGGTGAAGTCCGTTAGACACCCCAGATGGATGTAGAAATAGAGATGCCGAACCTGCCCTCAGGACACGGAAGGTGATAACGTCTTCACGGAGCCAGAACGGCGGCTCCAAGAATAATCCAGACCCAACTTCAAAGCGGGTAGTACTCCCCTCACAACACCTAAAGCGACTGGGAAAGATTCACTGAGGCACCGCTCACAGAAGGAGAGTCCCAAGTGTTAACACAGTCTGCAAAATAAAGAGTGCAGTGATGAACCAAGGGTGGGATTATTAAAAGGAGCCCCCCCCTAAAACTCTCTGCTTGCGTCTGGAGTCGCACCAGATGCTTTCCTCATACCTCCAAAGGATGGCATGGGAAGGGTAGGTTAAGGTATCCACAGGGCAAGGCTGCGACCAGAGCTCACCTTTACTTGAACGCCTCTGGCAAGATGAATATCAACAGGGTGAAGATGTCACGATGTCCCATACAAAGCATCCCACGATCGTCGCCAAAATGAAGTAATGAGAACGCAGCAGGTAAGTCCAAAAGCTTTATTCATGTAGATATAATAGACATCTCCAGCTTGCCAGAGCAGCTCTGTCAAAACTCCACAAAACCAACATTCTAAATAGCCTCCTTTCCAAGGTTCCACGGAGGAGACCAACAAGAATAGGGAGGGGGGGAGGGAAGAGGTCAATTCAGCCTGGGTTATAACAGTATGTTTCGCAAGCAAGAAGCTGAATATTTAGGTCATACTATTTCTAGCATGGGCTGACAGAATTTTACCTCGAAATTCATACAGGATTATGCTACCAAAGTCAAATTATTGAGGGCTATACTTAAGAAAAACGTGACATTTGTCTGATTATCATCTCAAAATGAAGCCTTTAAATCCTTGAAAAAAGAAATTGTTAATGCCCAATGTTTGAAACCTCTTAAAGTTGAAAAAGAGTATATTGTAGCGGTAGATGCCAGCAATAGTTGTTTGGGTTCTGTTCTAATGCAACATGATGAGAAAAGAGAATAGATCGCATCTATATGACTCAAAAAGACATTGTGTCTGATGATGGACCCCAATTCATGAGTAAATCGATTGAGGATTTTTTCTCCAAGTGTAGTATTCAGCATAAAAGAATCTGGATATTCCATCCTGAAGCCAATGGACAAGTTGAGAGATTTAATATGGTAATAAAAGAGTCAATCCAATTAGCTACTAAGGGCGGACTTGATTGGAGGAAGCCATTACAAGCTACTTTACTCCCATATAGACCCACACCTAATCCTGTATCGTCAGTGTCTTCATTTCAATTGTTGACAGGACGCAAGACTGGTTCTAAGTTTTCACCATGGTGGTTAAAGAATAAATATGGCAAAAATACAGAAATTGAGAGAATATGAAAGCTGTAGAGAAATACAAGGAGAAAGTGAAAGGTTTAGTGGATAAGAGAAGAGGAACATTCAGTAAATGTGTGGGGAGTGTAGGTGATTAGGTAAGATTGAGATGGGTTGAGTGTCTCAATAATGCTGTAATAATGCACGATGGGACTGTGTAAAATCTCAGCAGATTATCTCTGTGTAATAACTGTATGCAACCACAGAATACTTTCAATGATAATTTCGAAAATTACAGGAGGGAAGGCAACAGAAACGTGTTCTTGGGCATTCCTGAAATTGAATGACCTTATGAAAAGGAGTTACCCTCGGCAAAAACAGTAAATTGTGCAGCCATTAGGCGATAAACTAGGAACAAGGAGAGAAAAATGTATAACAACTGCTATCAAACACTGAGGAAATGTTATTGTCCTTGTAACACTACTAGATTTAAGGATTACATTGAATAAGTTTATATATCTTGTTTTAATATGCTGATTTTGGGGTATTAGAAATGTATTGGGTTAGGGTCCATTTTGTTTGCACTGTTTTTTTCTATTCATGTTTTTAAAAGGAGAGAGCTGCGTGGTATTCTGTATGAGCGCTCTCATGTGCACAATGCCACAATGTTACAGAACCTAGTGTTACGAGACAGGTGGTAGCAGTGGTTACTGGAGCAGAAAAGGGAAGCTTATTATTCCTACTTTTATCTTGTAAATAAAGACCCTAATCCATGTTCCTAGTTACTCCAATCTCCACTTGCAAAACAAACGTCCCACTTTTTTCCTATTCCAAACTGCTTCAGTGACCAAGGATGGGGGCAGTCCATAGAGCACTCAAATAGCAGCTGCTCTTGCACAGGCAAAGAGACCTCGCCAGAAATCTGCACATCTTTCTGAAGAAGCTGTTGGTCTGCCTGAGACTTGGGAGCCTGCCTGCTCCCACCTTGTCCCACAGGAGCTGTCTGCCCGGGGAGGAGATGCCCATGCACTGAGCTTGAGGAGAGGAGTGGCTCAGAAGAAGCAGATTGTCAAGCCAGTGTGATATATACTACTTTTTCTACATTATCTAGGAGTTGATAATATTACAAATATCATGTTGTAATCACATTGTAGATGATTGCATATTTCTGTCTACTTTAGCGTGCTCTAGACAATTTGTTTTCATACAGAATACTTAAACTGTTGACTGTTGGTGAGTATTAGAGTTAGTCACTTCATACTCGGATGCTTTGTAACAAGGATTACAATGTGCCTAGAGGTTGAACTTCAAAATTGTAAGCACTTTAATGCATGGATTATGAATCTCGGGATATGTGGCAGTTGGGACGCTTTGGCTCATTTTTTAACAGCCCGAGACAATATAGATGGTGCAAACTCGCCCCCTGACCTGTTGATAAGATGTTGTGGTGTGTCATACTTTGTAGACCGATAGAAGACGCATCCAACACAGACTCTATTCTCAGTCATGGACCAGTTTTGAAGAATAATCCTCTGCCTGCTCACTGGTTCTGGCGAATATGCTCAAAATTCTCCATCGATCCACTTACGAAATAATATGCACAACCTTGGTGTCTTCTTTGGGTTTTTGCTCAAGGGACTTTAATACGCACAATTGAATTCATAATAGAAAGATATTTATGATTGTTTTACGAGTAAAATTTAATTAATTTCAATGCAACTTCACAGCCTTCAAGTAGTGCCTTTTGTTTATGAAGGATGAACTATTGTATATGGAATTTTAACGCATGAAGATGTGCCAATAATGAAGTTTTTATTGAACACTTTTGGAACAGATATTCCAGTAACTGTACCCTTGAGATCACACAAGACTTTGTGACTTACGTAGAAGATAGATGGATGGATGGATGGATGGATGTTTGTATTTCTCTCCCACCTTGGCCTTATATACATTGATTCTTATGATTACCTGTTGAGTATTTGGGCAGCAAACTCAGGGAGTAGATCACCAACTGATTACACATTGGGGCACATAGGGGATGTGATGCTGGCATCCTTGCTGCCTATTTATATTGTGATCAAGTGTGTTCAAAGCTGACGTACATGAACTTGTGGGTCTCCCAAACTCCCTGCTTGATCAAGAAGTTTGAAAGCAACAATCCATCAGAGAGTCTGCCCTAGCGACTGCCATAGAAGAATATGGAGGACCTGTTCTGTTCGCAATCCTGGAGGGCCACGCTCCACTACCACATATCCCCATCCTGATGTTGCTCCATTGGCTCAGCTTGCCAGCTTACAGCATCTTCAAAACCAGCTGATTCATTTACAAAGCTATCATGACCAGCACCTCAACTTATCTTGCAGACAAGCTTACCATCTCCAATGGACCTTGGCACACCCGCAGCCTGGACTACATCATACTGCAGACAAAGAAATGTAAAAAAGGACAAGACAGCAGGCTTTTTCTATCTACGCACCCAGGATCTGGAACAACGTCCCCGTATCCATCAGGACCACCCCAAGGCTGCCCCAATTTAGGAAGAGTTGAAGCCTTGCCTCTTTAAAGAACAGTACATCACAGTGCATTAACCAAGGCAGAAGCCAGCAAATTAAAATACCCCCCACTTTAACCCATACCTCGAATGCCATTGGGTGAGCGAAGCGAGTAAACCCTACCCACTCTAGAAGAGGTCCCTTATTAACGCCTTCCATTCCTCTTTAAGCCTATCATTTAAATATCCATCTTTTCATACTTTCATCCATCCTTTAACCATTCCATCTAGCCACCCTCTCATTATTAGTTTTCCATCCATCCTTCCACTCACAATTCCAAACATTCATACATCCTATTACCCATCCATTCATCCATTCTTGTTCATCGTTCATCAATTTGCCCTCCTTTTATCAATCCAGTAATCCATCCTTCCATACCTCCATCCAGGGGGCCATTCATCCATTCACCCATTCATCCAGACTTTTATCATTCCAGCCACTTTCTTTTTCTCACTCATGCAAATATTGTTTTATCCTTACATCCATCAGTGTATTCACTCATGCATTCATCCTTTCTGCCTTTTTACCCTTCCTTCTCATCACAGTGTCTTCCTTGTTTGCATATGCCCTTCATTTCATTCTTCCTTTCAGCACTTTGTCACCCTTTCTTTCCCTCTCTTTTCCTCTTCATTTCTTTGTTGTAATTACCTTTCCTTGCTTGACCTCGGTTCTCGCAGCTTTTGTCTGCAGAGCTGCAGACAGGAAAGGCTCATAAATAACTAACTGCCAACACCACCCCCGCTTAAGCTGCAAAATCGGGGAGATACGGGGGAGGTTCATTATGCCACTGGCATTAAGCATCCACAACCTAGCTATCTCTCTTCTTACTCCTGGACTTCAGTCTAAGAAGTTTTGTTTCTCCGACACCTCCTTTTGGTTGCACAGCCGGTCTGGGTGATTCCCCAGTCAAGAAGGTGAAGAATCTGGGCATCATTTTTTATGACAACCTGACTTTCCAATATCAGATCATCCACTGTCTTCTTTATTCTGAAGACAATTAGAAAAGTCCGGCCCTTCATTCCACCAAATTCCGTGAAAACACTGGTGACAGTTCTAGCCCTGTCCAGACTCGATTATGGTAATGCCCTTTGAATGGGCCTGCAAAAACAGCATCTCCTTAAGCTGCAACGTCTGCAGAATGCAGCAGCCAGACTGCTGCTGGACATTCCGAAATTCCAGTCAATCGCCCATGGACTGAGAAAGCTACACTGGCTCCCAGTGGAAAAAAGGATACAATTTAAATCTTTATGCCTAGCGTTCAAGGCATTGCATGGGAATGGTCCTCAGTACCTGAAACAACACTTTACCTGGTACTCTCCTGCCAGAAATCTAAGGTCAGCGCAGAGCGAACTCCTACAGACCCCCAGATTCAACAAAGCACGTTGCGGTGGAAGAAGCATTGTTCTGAGGACAGTGAAATTGTGGAACTCACTCCCGACCGACATAAAAAACAGCCCAACTTTGCTTTCCTTCAGAAAGGCATTAAAAGCTTGGCTCTTCACTAACTACGTTTTTTCCACTCTCACTTTTTTCCGGCACCTCACCGCGCAGCGCCAAGACGCCCTTGGGCAATCGTGCACTTTACAAATTTCCAAATCAAATCCAAACCAAAAATCAAATCTGTGTAGTGAACCCAGTAGATCCTGTACTGTGCATCCCTGTAGTACTATGTCTTCTTTATGTACCTGTAAGAAATTGGAGTATTAGTTGAGGGGGTGAGAAGCTACCTCAAATAATAATCACTTCTCAGGGTGAGCCGCTAAAGTCACTGTAATGCTTAGGTCTATGGTAGCTTGGCACAGAGCAGTCAGGTTGAACTTAGAGGCAAAGTGTAAAGTATTTTTGCAGCAATCAAACAATAATTAAGTGAAATCGCAACACAAGAAAAATCCCCAAACAATTTAGGAAAATAGAGACTATTTTAATAAATAAAATGACACCAAAATGACTCAAATCTAATAAGTAGAACCCGAGATGTTTTTTAAAGATATGTTTATCAGCATTTTCAGATATGAAAATATCAAATACACAAACATTAATACAAGTTCAACCAATCTGCAATAGATGCCCTTACAATCACCTCCAGACAGATCAGCGAAAAGCCACAATGCACACAAGCTGCTTTACACTGTCCTTAACCATAAGTTCATTTTCATCCTTTTCCTGATGTAACATTTAAGATATTCTGAGCAAGCAGCATTTATTAGGTCACAGGCTAAAATGTCTGTCCCATCCGCCCATGTGTGACACGCTTTGTCCCTTTTTAACAGCCTTGTTAGCATTCTGCCTGACTTGTCACTTTCCCAGAAAAGCCTTTGCCTATATTGTGTATGTGAATATTTCTCCAGCCTTGACTAGGAATCTTATATTTGATGCTTAATCTGCACTACCTGCTGACATTCTCTAGGGTCCTGGTCTGTGCAACTGTCCCAGCCAGCCTGCCTGCGTTCTAAGTCAACTAGCTCTTTCATCGGTTGTGCCCACACCCTGTATTTGTAAGCAATGCATTCCCCCCAAGTGCCACTTTAGAAGCCTCCCATTCTATCATCCTACTATCACTGGAGCTGTCTCGCAAGAAGTGTGTGGTGAACTCCTCCACATGTTCCAAGAATGCATTATCCTGGAACACCTCCTTGCGCAGTCTCCATCATGTGATTTTAGGTCTGGTCCCTTCCTCCCAAACATCAACATGATAATCAGTGGCGAGTGAGCTGACAAAATACTGATTTACGTATGTTGAACATTTCAACATATCAAGATCCTTACTATGCACCAGCGTCAAATCTAGTCAGCTATATACCGCTTGTACATGAGAATAATATGAAAACAATCTATCCACATTATCTCCCACTGAGGACTCCGCTCCATCAGATGCTGTGATCAACCCCCGTCCCTCCCCCCCACGGTCTACCTTTGTCACAGACCTCCAATCAGGCCCACACCTCTTCAGGATTCTCAAAAATGTGGCTTTTGCCCTGAGCTATCACCTTGAGGCAAGCAGGGAAGAGTAACACGTACGGGAGATTCAAAGTTCTCAGCTTCGTCTTCACCTCCACATAGTATTTCCTTTATGATTGCAATCTCTTTGTGTAATCAGGGTAAAAAGATATAGTCTGATTTCCAAAACTTAGGCATTCAGCCTTCCCGGCCACCTTTAGTTTACAGTCACGATCTAGAAGGAGCGTCCATCAGGGGCTGTGCTGTCTGAGCTCTATGTACTCTCTCCAGGACAAACATAGCCACCAAGCCCTCTGGCTGCATCTCACAGTGGATACATCTTTCCAAGAAGGACATCACATCAGCACCCTCTGCCTGTTCTGGGAAGCTCAGATTATTACGGCAGAGTGGTTCTCAGCATCTTCCATCCTCCAATTTAATATCATCACTGCAGACATTAAGGTGGTCATCTGTTTCTTCAATACTATCACTTCAGCTTGCAATTCTGACACCGAGATCTACACAGTGTGGACTCTCTCTGCTACCTTCTTTTGATTAGTGCACTCTAAGTTAATGTCTATGGCAATTTCTGCTATTCTCCCTGCCTGTGAGGGCTCTCCAGGTAGCCCCCACTGATACAGCGCTCTCTGCCACCTCGTCAGGTGCGTAGTTCAGCGTGGAGCAGGGCACTGCATAATTATATTGTTTTGCTGCAGCTTGGGGTCCTTGCCTTTAATCATGATTTTGGTGTGCATACACAAATAACCAAGCAACGTACCTCGACCTTTTTCGAGGTCAGTTCAGGGCTATCTTCGCCACCAACCAGCGCTGCAGGCCTGGTCCAGGATTCTCAGAGAGGGCCCAGGTGTAGACCGCCAACCCACTAAGAGCATGTAGGCCAGGTCAAAGGGTCTCCAGGGGGCCATCAACCCCTTGCAATCCAGGGTCGGCCAGACCATCAAGCTGCACATTGGCCCCTCAGCCACAAGCAGTTCCCGGAGTATTCGCTCCTCCAGGGCCAATATCTCCCGGCTCTCCCAGGCCCCACCGAGTGCACAGGAGTTGGCCTCCTGCCAGCACGAGAGGCTCGTTCCTGCCCCCTGCTGCAGCACAGCTACTCCCACTAACTTGTTCCAGGCTCACCTGATCCAGCACCTCCCAGGATCCCAGGGAAGGGCACCCGCCTACTGTTTGTCTTCCCTCTACAGTCTCCCATGCCGCCAAGGCCCCAACAACTCTGCACCACACTGTGTCTCACCTCTTCTGTGAGCCCCGGTGGTGTGCATTCAAACAGTACTGTCTGGGCAGCGATTTATGTCGGCTCCAGGGATGCGTGTCATTTTTAGGGGGCCCAAAACCAGCCCAGTGCTTGCCACCACGAGGCTCCAGTCCCTGTGTCTAGCAGCTTCTAATTTTGTTTTTTGTGCCTGTGAGCGCTGCGTAAAGACCAGAGATCATGTCCACTCTCCTGTGGGTGACAACTTCCACCAACTGTATAGGGCCTGGAAGAGCTACAGAGCAGGATTTAGCAGGAATGCTTCTTGGGTTGCCGGAGCAGTGAGGTTGCACGCCTGCCCAGCCATCTTATCAAGCCACACCCTCTGGATATATGAATTTTTAAAGGTTGAATTAAAAATAGCACCAAAAAGTATAAAGCTCTGACTGTGGTTATCTAATCACACTATACCAGGTCAAAGTCAAGAATTCAAGCCGAATGTGATGGATCGCAGGTCAGATACTGGGACCAGATTTTTTGTGGTAGAAAATGGACCTTTTGACTTAGAAATTTTTCTCAATAATGAGATTGTTGCCGAGTCATTGGTGAGGCAAGCTGGATCCAAAGCAGCGCTTGACAATGGAGGGTTGTTGAAGAACCGGGTCCCGGTGCAGTTGTTGACGAACACAGGAAAGCTCTGAGTGGGCAAAGTCTAAAGTCCCTGCCAGAGGGGAGACCTCGACATTGGTCCAGATGAAGCCCTCCACATTCGGACTTAGAAACTTTTCTGATCAGTGGGGCAAACCAGCAAGCTGAGGCCAATCTGCAATTTGACAGTTGCAGCTTTGAGTGCAACCCCAGTTTCTGACTGTTCTCCAGGTATAAATTTGGCAAAACACTTTTAAGTCCCATATCTTGCAGTTTGAGAACAGGAGGAGTACAATCTAACAGACAAGGCTCTACATCCTGGGGACTCCACTTAGCCTTGAAAAAGTCCAGGAGGATGAAACACAAGTCGGCTGCGGTGTTTTGGATCTTTCTGTCTGTAACTCTGACTTTGAAGTTAAAGAAGAACTAAACTTCAGTGGACTAGGTTTATTCGCTGTCAACGGCCTATCACTCAATAGGAGTTGGACTTTCAGTGATTGTACTATTGTGTGCTTGATTTTCTTCTGGACACCACTTGGGGGCTAAGACTTACTCCAACAGAGACCAGCAGCAGAGTCTAGTGCAGATCCAGTTGGTACTGGCCAGAGGGGCAGATGCAGGGAGAGGCCCCCTGGAAGCTTGCTGTGTCCCTGTAGCTCCGGGGAGAGGAGTTGGCCTAACGGCTAGGGCGTCCAACCTCAAACCTGGGGAACTGGGTTCGAGTCTCGGTAATGACGCTGAACATCCTGTGATTCTGGGCAAATCACTTAATCTCCCCGTGCCTAACAAAATGAATGCGTGTCCTAATGTAACGTAACTGGTGCTATGTAAAGCGCTCTGATACCCGATTCGGGTCAAGTTCGCGCTATATAAAACTCTGCCAAAAAAAAAAAAAGACAGGAGGTCAGCCAACTGCCCCTTGGAGCCACTTCTGGTGTCCTGGGTTCAGGGTAAGCAGGGGTGCCTCCAGGGGTCTGGTGGCAGCTGAACATTGACAAGAAAGCATTTTGGTTTTAGGGAGGAAAATTGCAACTTTCAAAAAGCGTAATTTCCAAAATAGTAATCAATCAATCAGTATTTGTATAGCACGCCACTGTCACCCCTAGGGGTATCTGTGCGCTGAGAATGTTGAGTCTCTGTCTAAAAGCCAGGCCTTGAATCTCTTTCTGAAGTTCGCCAGGGAGAGTGCTGTTCGGAGGTGGAGGGGTAGGGTGTTCCAGGTCTTGGCGGTGTTGTAGGAGAAGGAGCATCCTCTGCTATGTCTGTGACGGATGTGGGGGGTGTGGGCGAGGGCCAGTGAGGCGGAGTGCAGGTGTCTGGAGGGCTGATGGAATTTCAGTTGATGGTTGATGTAGGATGGTCCTTGATCGTGGAGAGCTTTGTAGGCGAGCGTGAGGATCTTGAACTGGTATCTCTTCTGGATGGGGAGCCAGTGGAGGTTTCTGAGGTGGGGATGATGTGTGACCATTTAGGAAGGTCCAGGATGAGTCTGGCTGCTGTGTTCTGTATGGTCTGAAGTCTTCTGGGGAGTTGTGTGGAGATGCCAGTGTAGATAGCGTTGCCCTAGTCGAGGCAGCTGGTGACGAGGGCCTGGGTGACAGTCTTTCTGGTGTCGATAGGGATCCATCTGAAGATTCTGCAGAGCATGCAAAGAGTGTGGAAGCAGGAGGAGGCAACTGCGTTGACTTGTCTCATGGTCAGTTAGCTGTCAAGGATGATCCCTAGGTTGCGTGCATGGTCTGTTGGTGTTGAAGTTGGCCAGAGTTCAGCTGCCCACCAACTATGGTCCCAGGCGGAGGTGTTGTTCCCAAAAGATCAATACTTCTGTCTTGTTAGAGTTCAGTTTGAGGCAGTTGTCTCTCATCCAGTTGGCTATGTTGGCCATGGATTTGGAGAAGTTGGTTTTGGCGTTGGTGGGGTCCTCGGTGAGCAAGAGGATAAGTTGAGTGTCATCTGCGTAGGAGATTATGTTGAGGCCATGGGATCTGATGAGGTCTGCGAGAGGGGTCATGTAGGTGTTGAATAAGGTGGGGCTGAGTGATGATCTTTGGGGTACACAGCAGGACTTTGGGGTCCTTGGGTGCAGAGGTGAAGGGAGGTAGCTGGATACTCTGTGTACGTCCTGTAAGGAAGTGTCGTGTAGTTCCTATAGTACCCATGCAGGACCTGCGCGTTTGGATAACATAAACCGTGGGCTTGGTGTTAGACTGACTCTGTGCACCCCCACCGCATATGTTAGCCTGATTTGCATTAGCTAGCTCACAGTGCCACTAGAATCTCCTCTTATCGGGGAGAGATTAGTTTCTGGCAACCTTAGATCATGACAACCCAAATTCCTCAGAATCGTGGAAACAATGTACTACCTTTCGCTCAGTCACTCGTGCTTACTTATTCGGTTTGTCTCAGAGAGTTACACAGAATAAACAGTCTGGGCGTTTCAATAAGTATTTATTGAACAGTTGTTATTCTAGTGTAAAATATATGTGCTGCAGCAACCAGCAAACAATAGCAGAGATATATTATCAGCAGTACGATAAAAGCAAAGGGATAGAACAGTTCTACCATATTGCAATAGTCATGAATACATACATGAGTATAAAAAGCATTATGAAAAGTGCGCGTACTCCTACGATGCCTAACTAGATGTACCTGAGTGTACCTAGCATATGTGTAGGTCTAAAAGCCTAAGAGCCAAGAATCCTTCTAGGATTTAGTCAAACCCCCATACCTGAATAGAGAGAGTGTGGGACCCCGTCCTGGTCTCGAGTTGGACACCCCGCAAGGGCTGTGTTAGACCGCTGTCAGCTGGAGCGACTGCATGCAGGAGCCTCAGCGTCTCTGGTCAGTGTGTCAGCATGGAAGTCTCGGTTCCCTCTGTCTTACCGGGGTAAGATGTGGTGTATTTATACCCTGAAGACTCTAGTTGCTTCGTATGGTTTGTATTGGCCCTTGTAAGACGTGAGGAAGACGTCAGGGGTGAACTTTGTACATACATATTATGCAGGTGGTGTATTCCTAGAGAGCCATGCATAATTGAGGAGTACAGTGTGGGCCTGTGTTTGGGGAAAAACCCTGCTGTATTCAAAACCACAGACTAGATAACGTTCAGCCCCCAGAGCTCGTTGTGTACTAGCGAGGACCAATGTAGGTGAAAGATCATGCCTATATAAGGAATCATGACTATAATAGGACATGTACAGTTATGACCGTAATAGGGCATATGCGGCTTTGACCATAATAGGGCAAGTACGAATATGACCGTATCAGGGCAAATACGAATACGTCCATTTTAGGGCATGTATGAACGGGTCTACATTAGGGCCTCTATACGGGACATAACAGAAGGAGGCGATTCACTTAAGGGCATCTTTCTGTATTCCGATGTTATAGAGACTGTTGATGAGGGTGTTGTGTGAGACAGTGTTGAATGCCGTGGAGAGGTCATGGAGAATCAGGGCTACAGTTTCTCCGTGGTCGAGTAGAGTTCTAATGTCATCTGTGGCAGCAATCAGCAAGTTCTCTGTGCTGTGGTCGGCACGGAATCCTGATTGTGAGGCGTCCAGTAGGTGGTTTTGTTCCAGGAATCGAGTGAGTTGTTGGTTGATGGCTTACTCAAGTACTTTGGCCAGGTAGGGGAGCAGGGAGAACTGTTGAGAATATTTGAGATCGCTGGGGTCGGCGTGTTTCAATCTGCCCGGAAGGTTACAGTGTTGATGGAGGTGTTGAGGATACTGGTGAGTTCCATGCTGATTGGGTTGGTTCTGGCATGTTTTCAGTGCAGCAATTATTGTTATCATATAGTTAAGCATGTGCTTATTAACTTTTCATTTGCCAGAGTGCCATAAAATGGTCTGTAAAGTTTCATAGTTTGAAGACTCCTAGATTAAAAAAATTATGGAGATATTCAGCAGGACTTTGTGGAACTTGTAAACTGTTTTGTTACTCTGAAGTTCACAAACGCCAAAGGGGGGAACTGGTACCGCTCAAGAGTCATTCTCCCCATCCCTTGATTAAGACCCATGCCCTAAAATACCTAAAATTCACGGTTGGCCCTGTCAGTCTGCATCTACCCACCCCCATTCTGCTCTGGATATCTCACCCAGGGAGATCATGAAGTAGAACATTTTCATAGGAATGTTGGCACTGTTGTTTAATTTTGCCTTGTTTTTTTCCATTTAAATTTGGAAAATTCTGGCTACAAACCAAAAGACCGATATTTTCCAAAGTTGCCAAACAATAGCATAATATAAAAATGTGCTCAACCTTGATGATATACATCTATTAAATATAGGTATTAAGTATATTTATTATTAGCAGTAGTAATAACATTATTCATGTAGTTGTCGTCATTTTTTTACAAATGGAGTATTCTTTCAATCTTAGAGTCACTGTCAATGGTATCTCAGAAAAGTGCCTCTCACTCACATGGAATGCAGAAGGCATTAAGATATAGAATTAATACTATAAACACAAACACTTATGATTGTTCTATTTACGATATGTCAAAATCTATTGGAAAGTTATTTACAGCGCCACACATTGGTTGCCCATGCGCAAAAAATAAGATGACTGTGTCTAGTCACATGAGCAGAGAATTAAATCACCGAAAATATGCTTTAGAATGTTTTCTTGAAGTTTATTTCAGAAGTTTTCTATGTAAATTACTTTTAAAGTCGAACTGGAAATACATTTAAATACTCACTCAAGAATAAGCTGCGAAAATGCATCAAGCATGGCAGCCTGCTTACTAGACCCAGTACTGACAGCACAAACTATACTTCTTGGCAAGTCAAATGTAGCAAGTTTGGAATAAAACTGAATGGTCGAGGATATCTGAACTTGTCAATCAAACTGAGAATGCATTTGGCATCTCAAATGTTTAAATAGAATGCAAGAGGGTTTCGGGAGATCAAATGGAACGGCTACCACTCGAGCTAGCTGTGTTTGAAAAAAGAGGCCATTTTCATATAGCACGTCGAAATGAAATGTACTTGTAAAGTTTTAGCTTCAACAGATAATCACGAGGTAAAGCAAGCAAGTGCTGGTGTCTGCTGTGTGATGGGCTTCCAAGCCTCGAGGTTACATTATGAGTGATACACGGAACGTGCTGCTTATAGGAAATGCTGTGAATAGGGTTCCTCTGAACACACGTGATAAATGCATAATTAATATGGCAGGTCTACTGTAGACGTGTGTATGGGGGTGGGGGGGGGGTGGGGCGGGTATTTACCATATGCCTCTTATGGTATAAACTTCCATGGCAGACAGCGCTCACCAATTAATCTTTGTCTGAAACCCCAGATCTGACAGGGAACCGCAATGTTACATATGTGAATGGTTCAGTGCAAAGCCCTTATTATTAATACAAAGACAAAAGATGTCCCTACCTGCTGCCCTATCTTGATAGGTTTTTTATTTTTTATTGACGTTTCTTATTCATTTTCTGCGGTTTATCACGTGGCCTCTAATCTTAGACACTGTTATAGTACTGTGCTACTGAGAAAAGGGGAGACCCCAAAAGGACCCCTCACCAGTGATATCAACGGTGCTTCCCTCGCCAACCCACCTGCTGTAAGGTTATCATTTTTGTGGGCACTGTATGGCTGAACCCCACCAGGCTCTGTAAAGGTGATCCTTTCCACCCTCACCGCTAGTGTGTGAGGACCCTAGTCCTGTGTGTGCACGTGTTCTACTGAATACATCTGACAAAATGGTAGAAAAGTACCGCAGAGAAGGCAGTTTCTCCACTACACAGAAGCATCCTGTCAAACTAGACTCTTGTCGTGGCCTATTTGTCATGGCTAAGGGAAACTTTCCTCTTGTCCACCACCTCCTCCCCTCCTTCATCAAAACTTCGACCAAGGCACCTTAGCTAGGAGGGATCCAGTAATATTTTCCCAGTAAAGACAAAACAATCTTCTTATATGTTGTTACCCTATTTGGGTTGGAACTGTAATATTTGGAGACCCATTCAAATTAGATCTTGGCAGTCCAGGAAATTTAGAATGCAAGAGAAGATGTTTTTCAACCTGATTGGCTGGCACCCGGTTTTCCAAATGTCCAAAATTAACTGCTTGGTGGCGGGATGCCTCCCAGCCTCCACAAACTCAGGATGTAAGCTGGAATTCCGCTCATCATTTGGAAGAGCTACATTGAAATGTACATGTATGGTTTGCTTCCTGCACAGGATGTGTAGACTGCCGGTTTTCCTTAGATTGGGACCAAAACTGAATTTCTGCCTATTACCCTGCTGCTATGAACTGCCTAGGGCAGTGGTTCCCAAACTTTTTAGACCAGCGGCTCCCTTGACTCATTGGCCGTTGGCCGTGGCTCCCCATTAAGTTACTTTTCTTTGGTGGGTGGGGGGTGTAAGCCCGGCCTCGGGAGACTTCCATTTTGAGCGCCGGGTCATGTAGCAAGTAGTAGTTGGAAGGTAAAGGGTGGCTGCACACATACCTTGACTCAGCGTGTGGCCCATCTGTAAGTGGTCTAGTATAAGTCCTCATTATGTTCTATTTGTAAGCCGGGGAATGTGGTCTCCTCAGTTAAGGTACTGCGGTACGCTCTATTAGTTATCAGGCATATTTGAAGACCGGCTGCTCTGATTGGCTGGAGTTGAGCCATCACTACGTGTTGACAGGAAGTGTAGTTAATGCATTTCGTTTGACGGAGGCACAGCAATATTCCATTCCTTACCTGGGCAAATCACCCAATATCCCCGTGCCTATCAAAAAATGAATGTGTCCTTGTTTAGCATAACTGGTGCTCATGTAAAGCACTCCAATACCTTCGGGTCGAGTTCGCTCTATATAAAATAAAAAATAAAACTGCAAAAAAAAGGCTTCTTGTACATACTGTGTGCCAGACAGGCTAGTAGCCTTTGAGTAAAATATGGCCACTTTCGGCTTGGCCCTGCTTCAAAGGCATTTATACTCTGCCTTCCCCAGAACTCTAGCACACGTGTACACCCTTCAAAGAGCTCACACTTCCTTATTTCTGTTACTGAAGCAAAGCTTCAGTGTCCTATGTTTCCCTTTTACCCTACAAACATTTGTTACCGGGATTTGGATGACCTCGTTGGACGAGTGACTCATGCCTTTTGACATAAAAATTACCCCGGCTAAAGGCTTAAACTGAGCAGCTCTTCCCGCTAGCGGAGACATAGAAGCAACTACTTTATAGCTGTGGAGAATGTGGCTATGTTCACAGGCTGATTTAGTTTCTTACTTACACTGATGCCTGAAGGGCATGTGGCAAGGGTGAGGGTCTCCCTTTCAACTGGCGCCGTGAGAGGAGGGAGCGCCTGTGCTTTGCCACCACTGCTGTGTTATCTGCTGCACTGCAGGGTGTCTCCGCAAGTGTATGAGCAGCTTCTATGCGTGTGGCCTCGTCGGATGAGCAGACGACTGAGCGATTTTCCGAGTCCTGGAATTCAGAGTATGTTTGCCGGCTCCAGGCACCCAGTCCTTTCCTGTGGTCTTATGAGTTTTGAGTTGCTGCCGTCTCAGAACTGTTGCTGCACCATTTCATTTCATTCATGCACGCGCCTCAATATCCCCTTCAAAGCACTGAATTCCCATTAGTGCTCGCGGCGCCCCAGGCTAGTTTTGATGGCGCACCAGGGTGCCGCGGCGCATAGATTGGGAACCACTGGCCTAGGGGATGACCATCATCCAGTATGAGGACCAGAGGCGCTGCTCATTAGACCTTGAGGCACTCCAGTGACCTCTTACTAGAGAGGACAGAGAATTTCCAAAATGACAACAAAGTCTCGGTAAGTAGACTCCCTCCCCCCAGAGTATGAATTTACCTAGGGGGACTTGCTCCTTTCACTACCTATCAAAATTTGTGTTAAAGTTGGAACCTCACTTTTCATGACCAAGTATCCCCTAGCCAAGTCCTGGCCTGGCTTAAAGCACAGGCTCAAACCGGCCTTGGGTTTGCCCACTGGATTAGTGTTCTATTGCCCCAGAATGGGTCCGACCTGAACCTGCTGGGCTCTGCAGACATCTAGCACTTGATCAATCTCTGCAACCTGGAATACAGCGCCTATACAACTGGAATTGTAAGTTTGGTTTGGTGAACTCAGGCCTCTCCAGGCTAGGATTTCAAAACTGTTTTTTTGACATTGGTAAAAAGGCAATCTCTCACCATCCTCAATAGAGACCCATCCCCTGATTCCAAAGCCATTGAACCTCTGAACCTAGCACATTTGGGGCCTAAACTACGCAGCCTTAAAGACCATGCAGTCCTCAGTCCTATGAGGGAGATAGCCAGCTCCCGTGCAGAATGAATCTATTTACATTCATTGACCATGGAACACAACCTTCCTTGAGCCACGAACTGTGGAACAACACCCTACCCTAAAATGTATTTGTCACAATATCTCTCGCATGGTTAAGAATAGAGACTTGATACTATTACCATTCTGCTTAATATTCACCTTCCTATTAATTTTGAAACATTCTATAAAGCGAAATGTCTTTCAAGTAAAATCCCTGGCTGGACAGTCAAATTTATTGTGTGGCAATAACTTATATACTGTGTCTGTCTTTGTCAGAATCCAGAAGACACATTTATATACATTTGAACTAACCACTCCAGCTCCTCCCAGAGCTGTTCAAATATGACATAGGATAGATCATCATTTTAGGCACTTCTAGATGGTCCGATGCTTAAGGCTGGTCTCATCCTCTTGCCCCTTATACAGCTGGCGTATGACTCTCACCTCAAGATTTTAACCCCTTCGATGCTCATGACGGAATGGTTCCGTCATGAGCATCGGTGCCCCTGTGCTCATGACGGAACCATTCCGTCATGAGGCCAGGGGCACGAATCCCTCTGCTGCAGACAGCAGAGGGATTTCCTTTCTCCCCACAGCCTCGGGAGAGCTTCCCCAGCTCCCGAGGCCCCCCTCCCTTTCAGTGGAATGAAGATCAGCGCGCACGTCGCGCTGACTTCATTTCACTCAAAACGAAACTAAAATGAGCCTTTAGGCTCATTTCAGTTTCACTTTCTACGTGCTCAGGGGGCTATCTCAGCCCCCTGAGCACGTAGAAAGACGGGAGAGGTATCATTGGAAAGGGGAGAATCTCCCCTTTCCAATGGTACCCCTCCCCAGTGGATCCCTGCTTGGGGATCGCCCCAGGAGGGCAATCCCCAAGCAGGGATCCACCCACTAAGGCACCAGGGAGGGGGGAGGGCCCCTTGGGCAAGGGATTTTGCTCCCCCCCAAAAAATTGCCAATGTTCAGTCTTTCTGCCCCCCCTGGGGGGCAGATGTGGGCAGTAGCCCCCAATCTGCCCCCCCGGGGGGGCAGAAAGCCCACTAGACACCAGGGATTTTTATTTGGTACATTTTTTTAGGGTGGGGGCTGCCCGAAACGGGCACGCCAATGCCCCCACCCCCAGCCACCATTACAGCCTTTCTGCCCCCCTGGGAGGCAGATGGGGGCAGTAGCCCCCAATCTGTCCCCCCGGGGGGGGGCAGAAAGCCCACTAAATGCCAGGGATTTTTTTGTGTGCAATTTGTTTTAGGGTGGGGGCTGCCCAAAATGGGCACGCCAATGCCCCCACCCCACCCGCCACCATTACAGCCTTTCTGTCCCCCTGGGGGGCAGAAAGCCCACGAAACGCCAGGGATTTTTTTTTGTGCAATTTTTTTTAGGGTGGGGGCTGCCCAAAATGGGCACGCCAATGCCCCCACGCCCTTGCCACCATAACAGTCTTTCTGCCCCCCGGGGCGGCAGAAAGCCCACTTGACGCCAGGGATTTTTTTTTGCGCATTTGTTTTTAGGGTGGGGGCTGCCCGAAGTGGGCACGCCAATGCCCACATCCCCGCCACCATTACAGCCTTTCTGCTCCCCCTGGTCTCCCGATAAAAATGGTACCTCACACGCGTGGGTGGGGCAAGTACCCGCGACAGGCAAGGGCCCAAAACCTAGTGAGGCGACATCAAAATTACCTAACCAACCTGGTTTCAAGGGGGGTCCCATGAGTTTTTGGCCCCGGGTTCGGCGGCCAGCTAGGGAAACCTACCAAACCCACACATTTCTGAAAACTAGACACCCGGGGGATTCCAGGGAGGTATGGCTTGCGTGGATCCCCCAACGTTTTCTTACCCAGAATTCCCCAGAAACCTGAAATTTTGCTGAAAAAAAATCACTTTTTTCACACATTTGTGTGTGGGAAACAAATTTCCTACCACCCAGTGTTCCCCCAGGTCTCCCGATAAAAACGGTGCATCACTCGGGTGGGAGGCCCAAGTACCAGCGACAGGCAAGGGCCCAAAACGTATTGAGGCGACATCAAAATTGCCTATCAGAAGACGACCTGGTTTTGCAAGGGGGTCCCATGACTTTTGGCCCGGTGCTCGGCGGCCACCTAGGGAAACCTAGCAAACCCACACATTTCTGAAAAGTTTACACCCGGGGGATTCCAGGGAGGTATGGCTTGCGTGGATCCACCAACGTTTTCTTACCCAGAATCCCCTGCAAACCTGAATGTTTGCTGTAAAAAAATCACTTTTTCACACATTTTTGTGTGGGAAAGTTGTGGCATCACCGGGATGACACAAATTTCCTACCGCCCAGCGTTCCTCCAGGTCTCCCGATACAAATGGTGCCTCACTCGGGTGGGAGGCCCAAGTACCCGCAACAGGCATGGGCCCAAAACGTATTGAGGCAACATTGAAATTGCCCATCACAAAATGTTTTGGGCCCTTGCCAGTCGCGGGTACTTGGGCCTCCCACCCGAGTGAGGCACCATTTTTATCGGGAGACCTGGGGGAACGGTGGGTGGTAGGAAATTTGTGTCATCCCAGTGATGCCACAACTTTCCCACACAAAAGTGATTTTTTCAGCAAAATTTCAGGTTTCTGGGGGATTCTGGGTAAGAAAACATTGGGGGATCCACGCAAGCCATACCTGCCTGGAATCTCCCATGTGTCTACTTTTCAAAAATGTGTGAAAAAAGTGATTTTTTCAGCAAAAGTTCAGGTTTGCAGGGGATTCTGTGTAAGAAAACGTTGGGGGATCCATGCAAACCATACCTCCCTGGAATCCCCCGGGTGTCTACTTTTCAGAAAAGTGTGGGGGTTTGGTAGGTTTCCCTAGGTGGCCGCCGAGCCCCGGGCCAAAAAGTCATGGGACCCCCCTTGCAAAACCAGGTCGTTTTCTGATAGGCAATTTTGATGTCGCCTCAATAGGTTTTGGGCCCTTGCCTGTCGCGCGTACTTGGGCCTCCAACCGTGCTCACTACGCCACTGGAGTCAAGCTATCCTGGCTGATGAAGGCTGATAGCCTGAAACCGGTCCTAGGATGCTTGATTCCGGTCCAGGGAAGACATGGCTTGGCAGTTCGGTCTGGAATGTTCCCATGAGGCACAGGGTCAAGACTGATTTGCATATGGCCATGTCTGAACTGGGGTGGCGTGGTGAAGCAAAATAACGATGGATTAAACCCAGATCTGTGACTGGGGGTGAATGTTTGCCAATGTGCAGCATTCCGTCCATCATCTTGTGTGTTTTGCATTTCGCCCTAATTGGGAAGGGTATGCCCAGACGTGGGTCCCGTGCTCACTATGCCACTGGAGTCAAGCTATCCTGGCTGATGAAGGCTGATAGCCTGAAACCGGTCCTAGGATGCTTGATTCCGGTCCAGGGAAGACATGGCTTGGCAGTTCGGTCTGGACTGTTCCCATGAGGCACAGGGTCAAGACTGATTTGCATATGGCCATGTCTGAACTGGGGTGGCATGGTGAAGCAAAATAACGATGGATTAAACCCAGATCTGTGACTGGGGGTGAATGTTTGCCAATGTGCAGCATTCCGTCCATCATCTTGTGTGTTTTGCATTTCGCCCTAAGTGGGAAGGGTATGCCCAGACGTGGGTCCCGTGCTCACTACGCCACTGGAGTCAAGCTATCCTGGCTGATGAAGGCTGATAGCCTGAAACCGGTCCTAGGATGCTTGATTCCGGTCCAGGGAAGACATGGCTTGGCAGTTCGGTCTGGACTGTTCCCATGAGGCACAGGGTCAAGACTGATTTGCATATGGCCATGTCTGAACTGGGGTGGCGTGGTGAAGCAAAATAACGATGGATTAAACCCAGATCTGTGACTGGGGGTGAATGTTTGCCAATGTGCAGCATTCCGTCCATCATCTTGTGTGTTTTGCATTTCACCCTAAGTGGGAAGGGTATGCCCAGACGTGGGTCCCGTGCTCACTACGCCACTGGAGTCAAGCTATCCTGGCTGATAGCCTGAAACCGGTCCTAGGTGTAGGAGAGTAGGATCTGCTTCACATGGGTACCCCCACTTTTTGCTGATGCTTCACTGTTTTTCGACATTAGTCTGGCTGGGGCCCTGCTAATCAGAACCCCAGCCTAGCTGCTTCCTCTCTAAAATGGTTTCCATGTGCCTTAGGCACATCACTGATTGGGATCTGGAGTGCCCTTATAAGTCCCTAGTATATGGTATACTATGTACCAAGGGCATAGGTACCTCAGAGGCCTGCCAGGGGCTGCAGCATGCATTATGCCACCCCTGGAAGGCCATCCAAACTGACACCACAGATCTGCTACTGCAGCCTGGGTAAGGTGGTGCATGCACCCCTTACTGTGATATAGGTTACCTATATCACGAAATACATACACACATATAAGCCTATAAGTCACTCCTAAGGCAGGCCTTATCAATCCTAAAGGCAGAGTGCATGGTTCCTATGTGAGAGGGTGCCCCTGCATGAGCAGGGCCCCTCTGCAGCGTTCGGAGACCATCTCTGATGCTGTTTGTAGTGCAGCCTGACCATATACTCTTAAACGCATTATATCCTCGCGGTAAAATGCTAACTATGGAATGGCTGCACCTAAACATGTCGTGTTTGGTGTCAAACATCTTGGAATACTACCCCCCGCCAATCCTGGCGGCGGGGGTAGCATTCCACCCTTCTAGAGGGAAAGACATGTTAACTCTGACGAGTCCGGTAACTTCTTTCCAGAGCCCTGGCATCACAAAATGGATGCTGCTGCCACAGACACGAGTCTGGCCTCCTGCTGCTGGACGAAACTCCGGCAGGGGAGGCCTGGACAATAGGTTTCCTGTCCCAGGGAGGTGTGACCACCTCCCCAGACAGGATAATGTGTATTGGGGCTGGGCGGGAGCACTTTCGGGTGCTTTGAAGTCCTGCACTGGGGGCACATTTGGTGTCCCTAGTGCATACCCCAGTTCAAACCGGATCAGGGGCTTGCAGCCCCTGCTTTGGCGCGAACTGGACAAAGGGAAAGGGGTGTAGCCACCCCTCTGCCCTGACCCACCCATAGGTGGGGCCACAGAGTAGTCCAACCCCTATTTTTAGAATAAAAGTAGGAACCCAGTCCTTAGGACTTTAGATTATACCTGGACGAAACTCTGAAACTGAATCCTGGACCTTCGACGCTCTACGACAAGATTAGAGGACTGAAGAATCTCCCTTGGGGTCAAGGAGTGACTCCCTGCTTGGCAGGCACCAAAGAAGCATCTGTCCGGTTTGCATTTCTGAAGCTCCCGTCGGACGCCGAAGTCATCGCATCACCAGAGGTGGATTCTCAGACTTCCCCGAGGCTACCCTGAGTCCCCAGCAAAGCTGAGGCCCGTGGCTATCGTGGGTGACTTGAGACCGTGACCCCTGGACACCGAGTACATTTGCAAGTGCATCCTCTTCTGGGTCTCCCAAGAAGTCGTGCTTTGGGCTCATAGTAGCCCTAGCCTTCAGCACCACCTGCACCAAAGATCACTGGCCCCCACTCCACGAGTGTCCTGTAAGCCAGATCCACGTGCGGCGTCACGAGGCTCCTTCGCGGTCGCTAGCCCATTGGCTAGTAGCCCTTAACGAAGGCCAATCCTTTTCTTACTTGGCATCCTGGTTGCTCCAGGCCTGCCCTCACTTACCCTCGCTGAGTGAGTTCCATAGACCTTGCTGGTCTGCACCATCGACGATCTACATCTTCACCAAGACTTGCCGTTGCCAAGGCTTGTTGGGTCCAATCCGGTCGCCGACACCTCAGCACTCGACAGACATCGTGTACCAGCCCGAATCCTGCTCCTGGTTGCCGACAACGCCTCCTGGACCTCGTGGCTGAAGAGTCAAGACGACCGTCAACGCACCTGAAGCACTCGACATCGGTGGGCATCTGTCCATCGCCTTCCTGGTCACTGGCTAGTGACCCAGACTCTGTCCCCTCTGCTTTCAGGTTCTTCAGAACTCCAATCCACTCTTGGATCCACCCGGACACTTTTCTCTTGGCCGCCAGCAGCACTTTGCAGCAGATCGCCATTCGAATCGACGACGAAACCCGACCCCGAAAGGCACCTATGCACCCGGCTTCCCTGGGTGAGGTAACACGAGTACTCCGGTGCTCCCGTGGGTAGAGACTCTTCAAAGTCCTAGATCTCAAAGGGTTTTGTCCTAGTCCTCTTTTAAGTGTCCCTTTTCTCTATTTTCCCGATCCCGACTCTCTCCACAGAAGTTAACGGTGTATCGCGGTTGTGTATTTACACTGCACGCGTCTCCCGTGGGTCCCCTGTGTCACTACCTTGGGTGGCTCCTTGTGGTCCAAGCACTTCTAGAGGCTCTAGGCCTAGTGTCTAGTTCAGTCGTGGTTCGCATACCACTTTATTGGTATATGGTTTGGTACGCCCCTAGGGCCCAAACGTGTATTTGTGCTATTACTGTGAATTAATAACTTATAACTTATGTACTTCGAACTCTAGCCTCATAAAGAGACTAGAGGGGTGTGTTTAGCAATAAATACATATATTTTGAATATATACCTGGTGTGGTGCTCTTTCATTTGATCACTCAAGAGATTATAGACTGGTAAAACAAGCTGCTTTACATTCCTTCAAGACTTAGCCTGAAGGCTGCTCTCCATAGCTACCACTAGGATAGCTTTCAATAAGGTTGTCTTTAACCTATCTCCAATAAGGGGTTGTTTGGACTGGTGCAAGGTGCCCACTATAATTAGTGGACAGCATATGCCAGGCCAACTTCTCACACTAGGATGCTTGATTCCGGTCCAGGGAAGACATGGCTTGGCAGTTCGGTCTGGACTGTTCCCATGAGGCACAGGGTCAAGACTGATTTGCATATGGCCATGTCTGAACTGGGGTGGCGTGGTGAAGCAAAATAACGATGGATTAAACCCAGATCTGTGACTGGGGGTGAATGTTTGCCAATGTGCAGCATTCCGTCCATCATCTTGTGTGTTTTGCATCCCACCCGAGTGAGGCACCATTTTTATCGGGAGACCTGGGGGAACGCTGGGTGATAGGAAATTTGTGTCAGCCTGGTGATGCCACAACTTTCCCACACAAAAATGTGTGAAAAAAGTGATTTTTTCAGCAAAATCTCAGGTTTGCAGGGGATTCTGGGTAAGAAAACGTTGGTGGATCCACACAAGCCATACCTCCCTGGAATCCCCCGGGTGTCTACTTTTCAGAAATGTGTGGGTTTGCTAGGTTTCCTTAGGTGGCCGCCGAGCCCCGGGCCAAAAAGTCATGGGACCCCCCTTGCAAAACCAGGTCGTTTTGTGATAGGCATTTTTGATGTCGCCTCAATACGTTTTGGGCCCTTGCCTGTCGCGGGTACTTGGGCCTCCCACCCGAGTGAGGCACCATTTTTATCGGGAGACCTGGGGCAATGCTGGGTGGTAGGAAATTTGTGTCAGCCCGGTGATGCCACAACTTTCCCACACAATAATGTGTGAAAAAAGTGATTTTTTTCAGCAAAATTTCAGGTTTCTGGGGGATTCTGGGTAAGAAAACATTGGGGGATCCACGCAAGCCATACCTCCCTGGAATCTCCCATGTGTCTACTTTTCAGAAATGTGTGGGTTTGGTAGGTTTCCCTAGGTGCCGGCAGAGCTAGGGTTCAAAAACTACAGCTAGGCACTTTGCCAAAAAAGGGTAATTTTTCACAGTGAAATTGGGGTGTGTCCACGTTGCGTTTTGCGTCGTTTCCTGTCGCGGGCACTAGGCCTACCCACACAAGTGAGGTACCATTTTTCTCAGAAGACTTTGGGGAACGTGGGGTGGGTGGAATTTTGTGGATCCATGCAGATTCCAGAACTTTCCACCACAGAAAAGCGAGGAAAATGTTTTTTTTTTTTTTTTACACTTTTTTAGGTTTGCAAGGGATTCTGGGTAACAGAACCAGGTGAGAGCCAGTCAAGTCACCCCATCCTGGATTCCCCTGGGTGTCTAGTTTTCAAAAATGTATAGGTTTGCTAGGTTTCCCTAGGTGCCGGCAGAGCTAGGGTTAAAAAACTACAGCTAGGCACTTTGCAAAAAAAGGGTCATTTTTCACTGTGAAAATGTGGTGTGTCCACGTTGCGTTTTGGGCTGTTTCCTGTCGCAGGCACTAGGCCTACCCACACAAGTGAGGTACCATTTTTATCGGGAGACTTAGGGTAACACAAAATTGTAGAGCAACTGTTATTATCTATTGCCTTTTGATGCATTTCTGCCTTCCAAATGAAAGACAATGTGTAAAAAAGAAGTCATTTTGAAAAATGTCCTATAATTCTCATGCTAGTATGGGTACTCCCAATTTCGGAAATGTGCAAATATCTACTATTTCTAAACTCTATATTTTGTTCCCATTTCAGAAATACATAGGTGTCTTTCATACCGATTTTTCCATGTATAAATTTTCCCAGAATAATTCCTATATACCCGGTACATAATAAAAAACCATTGCAAGACGCTGCTCAGTTATTGGCTCTGGGTTTGTCGGGTTCTTGGTGAACCTACAAGTCCTATATATCGCCATAACCAGAAAGGTCCAGCGGATGTAACGGTATATTGCTTTCAAATAGCTGTCATAATTAGAAGAAGTTACAGGTGAAAACGTTGACACAAATGGCTGATTTTTTCAACTAATTTTCAATTTTTCCTATATTTAACTGTTTGTTTCTATAAAGAAAACTTGAAGGATCTACACAAATGACCCCTTGCTGAATTCAGAATTTTGTCTACTTTACAGAAATGTATGGCTTTCCAGGATCCATTATTGCTTTCATACCCATTTCTACCATAAACTGGAAGGAGGTTGAAAGCACAAAAAATAGCAAAAATAGACTATGTCCCAGAAAAATGCCAAAACTGTGTAAATTTTTTTTGGGTTTTCTGACAAAAGTCTGCTTGTCCCTGAAAGCTGGGAAGATGGTGATTTCAGCACCACAACCCCTTTTTTGATGCCATTTGCAGGGAAAAAACCAGACGCTTTCATCTGTAGCCCTTTTTTCGCATTTTTCCCCAAAAAACCAAAATTTAGCTGTATTTTGGCTAATTTCTGGGTCCCCTCCAGGGGAATCCACAAACCCTGGGTACCTTTAGAATCCCCATGATGTTGGAAAAAAAGGACGCAAATTTGGCGTGGATACGTTATGTGGTCAAAAAGTTACAAGGGCCTAAGCGCGAACTACCCCAAATAGCCAAAAAAAGGCTTAGCACAGGAGGGGAAAAGGCCTAGCAGCGAAGGGGTTAACAGCAGACACTTTGGGGCCGATTCCGATCTCGGTCGGAGGCGCACCCAATACCATTCGGTCGGGAAAAAAGCCATGCGAGAGCCTGTTTCCCGACCGATCCGTACAGCACACCGAACGAGCAAGTACGATGCGCACAACAGCAAAAATTCCGGCCGAGCCGTACTCACCCAAACCAGGTCCTGTTCTCCGACCGAGGCGAATCCGGAAACGCCGAATCGAGTCGCACGGAAGGGAAAATGCAGCCCCGTCCGGCCGGACAAGTACGATGCGCTTTCCGTACGCGCCGAACCCGTCGCTACGCACGGCACGTCAAAGCATCCGGGAGAGGCGCACATAAGCTCCGAATCGCGCCACAACACGATCCACGGCTACGAGACGAACACAGCACAGACGAGGACGACGCGAAGCGACGAGGACGAAGCGAAGCGACGAGGACGAAGCCAAGCGACGAGGACGACGCGAAGCAACGAGAAGGACGAACGACACGAACCAACCATGAATCCCTTCGTCCCGATCATACCAATATTCTACATCTACTACCGGAACAGGCACGGACGCGTACGGCGCAGAAGGTAAGTCAGACACCAACCACAAAACACATACAACACGTACACGACACATCACACACATACACTGGGAATCTGAATATACTTGCAACAGCAGCACCATAGGGGCGGGATGCCCATCACCAATGCCACATATGCACACAGGGGCCTGAATGCGCGCCACCACCCCAACCCAGGGGGGCTGGATGCCAACCACCACAACCACCCTTAGCCAGGGGGTGCCAGATGCCCACCACCACTACCACCCTTACCCAGGGGGCTGGATGCCTACCACTACTACCACCCTCACCCACGGGGGCAGGATGCCTACCACTACTACCACCCTTAGCCAGGGGGCAGGATGCCCACCACTACTACCACCCTCACCCAGGGGGGCAGGATGCCCACCACTACTACCACCCTTAGCCAGGGGGGCAGGATGCCTACCACTACTACCACCCTTAGCCATGGGGATGCCAGATGCCTACCACTACTACCACCCTTAGCCAGGGGGGCTGGATGCCTACCACTACTAACACCCTTAGCCAGGGGGGCTGGATGCCTACCACTACTACCACCCTTAGCCAGGGGGCTGGATGCCTACCACTACTACCACCCTCACCCAGGGGGGCAGGATGCCCACCACCACTACCACCCTCACCCAGGGGGGCAGGATGCCCACCACTACTACCACCCTTACCCAGGGGGCAGGATGCCCACCACTACTACCACCCTCACCCAGGGGGGCAGGATGCCCACCACTACTACCACCCTTAGCCAGGGGGCTGGATGCCTACCACTACTACCACCCTTAGCCAGGGGGCAGGATGCCCACCACTACTACCACCCTTAGCCAGGGGGCTGGATGCCTACCACTACTACCACCCTTAGCCAGGGGGCAGGATGCCTACCACTACTACCACCCTTAGCCAGGGGGCTGGATGCCTACCACTACTAACACCCTTAGCCAGGGGGCTGGATGCCTACCACTACTACCACCCTTAGCCAGGGGGCTGGATGCCTACCACTACTACCACCCTTAGCCAGGGGGCAGGATGCCTACCACTACTACCACCCTCACCCAGGGGGGCAGGATGCCCACCACTACTACCACCCTTAGCCAGGGGGCAGGAAGCCTACCACTACTACCACCCTTAGCCAGGGGGCTGGATGCCTACCACTACTACCACCCTTAGCCAGGGGGCAGGATGCCTACCACTACTACCACCCCCACTCATAGGATGGACAATGCATGACACAACAAGCACACCACAACCTAGGGAATGCAAGATTAAGACATCCCCCACCACCATGACAAGCGTGTGAGCAGGCTGTGTCAAATGCCTACAACACCGAACATGACATTGAACATACAATGTGACCCCCTAGCACATGTGCCACACATATATGTGTGTGGCACCCACAATGCAAGCAGCCCATGACCATTGTGGCAATGGGGCCTAAACCCCCATCATCACAGTGACCAAAAGGCAAGTGTGGGGTCCATAGCTGAAGCACATTTTGACCATTGTGGCAATGGGGTCTAAACCCCCATCATCACAGTGACCAAAAGGCAAGTGTGGGGTCCATAGCTGAAGCACATTTTGACCATTGTGGCAATGGGGTCTAAACCCCCATCATCACAGTGACCAAAAGGTAAGTGTGGGGTCCATAGCTGAAGCACATTTTGACCATTGTGGCAATGGGGTCTAAACCCCCATCATCACAGTGACCAAAAGGTAAGTGTGGGGTCCATAGCTGAAGCACATTTTGACCATTGTGGCAATGGGGTCTAAACCCCCATCATCACAGTGACCAAAAGGTAAGTGTGGGGTCCATAGCTGAAGCACATTTTGACCATTGTGGCAATGGGGTCTACACCCTCATCATCACAGTGACCAAAAGGTAATTGTTAACAAAGAAAGAGCTGCAACTGCCAAACTGCATGGATCATTCCTGGTCACAGAACCAAAAACTCATCTGTGGCAAAGTAGTGTATGTGTCCCATTGCAACATAAATTGGGGGAGCCAAATACTGCAGTGCAAATGAAACATTCCTTTGGCCATGTGCAGACAAACAACACCCATGGGGGCTGAGACCGTCAACAGTCATCAATGACACAATGACAGAAGTGACCATCAGAATGCAGAACCACATATTTGCACCAATGGGCACACAAATGCAGATACCCTGTGGAGACAGCAGATGTGAGGTGAACAGATACCATACCATGGCAGCAATGGGACACACAAACCATGATCACTGTGCTGACCGATGACCTAGGAGTCCCAGGGACAGCAGGGGAAACACACCAAACAACATACAGCCAATGGCACACCCAAGATATGCCAATGCAGTGGTGCAGATGCACAAACACAAACAGGCAGACCAACACTGTCATCATACACAGCAGGTGAGGGGTGGGGGTGCCAGTGTCCCCAGGCAACAACACAACACATGAGGAGAGCTGAATACCAATCATACAGATGTGCATACACTGCCACACTAAGCTAACTCATGGATCCAAATCCCCTATGTGGGCAAGCAGGCATTGACAGGTGAGAGGGAGCACAAAACACACATGTCACACAGGCACGTAGGAACAACAACTGACACAGCAAGTCACAGACACACCACAGCACCACCCCCAGGGCCCCCACAATGTGGTGACCCTGGGCTGAAGAAAAATACCACTGTGATGACAAAGCTAAATGTCGTTCACACTGTGAACCACAGTCAGGTGTCCTGAGCAACTAACTACCATCACACCTACACAAGCACAAATCAATCAGCATGGCCAGTAAGCCAAGGCCAACATGGAGGCAGGGGACTAGCCGGGCAACAACTCTCATCTGCACACACTCAAGACCACACCCCTCGACCTCCAACAATGTGCAGCAGTGAAGTACACATGCACTGGTGACATTGCACATGCACCCATGACTATTCCAGGGTGGTGGGTGGGAACCAAGGTGTAGAAACACATCACACATGGACACTCAACAAGACTCCTGAATGTCTGACACACTGCACACTACTCTGTACATGGACATGACGGCAATACCACACCGACCAATGGGATCCCAGCCACAGTCACACACCAATGAAGAAGCCAAGGTCACCCACAAAGAACACACATAGACAACAACCAACATTGCAGCCCGGACCCTAAGGAGTGCCAGCAGTCACACACACAACGTGTCACAATCACTGAAAGATAACACAAACTGGAAATCACATGACAGGGGCAAACAACAAGTGCCAAAGGGAAACCTGACTGTGACCCATCTGCGTCAGCACACAAACTCTGCCCTGACAGCAAACACACCTATGGGTGACACCCTGATGACCAGTAATGTGCCATGCACCCACATCACAGAGAACACAGGGAGAAGACTTTGGGGGAACATAGCTCAAGTCAGCAAGCATCACAAACAGGTACAACACTAGGGATCACAGCATGCGCAGATGAATGGAAGTGAACACACAGACATGCACATACAACACACACCTTGGGCGCAGGCAATGTCACACGTGTACACACTGCCATGAGGGGACTCCACTCCTGTGTGAGGAAAGCTGTGCCATATGTTGCCTCAGTAGGGCCCCATCATGTCAGCTGAGCACTTGGTCACACAATCAACAATTAGCACCAAATGAGGGCTCCCATCACATCAGCCTGGTCATGGATGTGCCAACGGAATCATCAGCACAGATCCAACACACTTGTATAGCAATGTTGCACTGACTACACGGATGAGTCCCTCCCCATTGATGCCCAAACCTGCATGTCCACTGGAGATGGCAACACGGTCAGGGAAGTAGACAAATGCAACGATGGCAGGCACAACAGATGTGCAGGGGTGGAAGCCACAGATATGAAATTGCCAATGTAAGTAGGAAACCCATTGCCAAATACTGAACACATGACACCCTCAGATGCTGCTATTGATGACATGGATACACCACATGATAGGACACATTCCCCCTGGACCACATGGGTTCCTGCACAGTAACACTTCATAATCATGAGACCAGATATCACCATCACTGCAGCAAGGGCATGGTTAGCTGCACCAACAACATGTACATCTGAAGCATGAGCACTAGAGAAAAGAAAGTTGCTTTATTCAGCATATGTGTTGAGGCCAAACGAAGTCCTGAAAAAGAGCAAAGGCCAATGGCCAGTCCATTGTCAAAGTTCAAACAGGGTGACACTGGCAGATGTCACCCTACGCATGCCTGCACAATACCAGGGACAATCCACTAGGAGGGGCAACCGGGGGGCAGGCCAGGCACCGCAGGGACAGGATCAGGGCTCACCAGGGGGAGTCAGGGAAGGGGTGGTGGGTGCAGGAGAGCCACTGACAACTGCAGTGGAGGTGTCTGACATGGTGTGTGCCGGCACAACTGGGGGGCATGACACAGATGTCGTGGGTGCCGGCACAACTGCAGTGGACCCTGCAGATGGGGTGGACAGGTCCGCCACTGCAGTGCCCAAGTCAGACAGGGCGGTAGTGGACTCCACTGCAGTGCCTACCTCCAGGGGAGGAGAATGGGGAACAGGCAAGGTGGGTTGGACAGAGGGGGGACACCCTCACCACATCAGTGGCACAGACAAGCGCAGCGGGGGTGTGGTGCTGGGAGAGCAAGTGGCAGGGGGAGAAGGCCGGAGCATCTTGGGGATGGTATATCTGTGGGTGGGGGAACCTGGGGCAGGGTGTGGTGGGGGCACCTGTGCAGTGGGGGCCTGAGGGATGGAGGACGGAGACCTTGTGCCTGAGCTGCAGGGTGGTGGCGGGGTCTTGCTCTTAGCACTCCGGGGGACTTGCGGGTGGGGGCCTCAGTCCGTCTGCGCCTGGGGGAGGGTGTCCGGGGGCGAGGGGCACTCTGCTCCGTGTGGGTGGGCTTCCTCTTCCCCCGGGATGCTGGAGCAGCTTCATCGGTGGGGAAGAGGCCGAGGTCACAGAGGAAGAGCTGCTGTGACTTTGGGGTTGCAGGTGAGGCAAGGGAGGGTGCTTTGGAGGGAGAGGGAACTGAGGACTGCGCAGTGCATGTGGATGCGTGTGTGTGTTCCAGGGCCCCATCCCCTGTGAGTCTGGCTTCAGTCCCCTGAATGTGCGTGCGTGTGCGTTTTGTCATTGGCGTGTGTGTCAGTGTGCTGGATGTGTGTGTGCTGGTGTGTGCCTGTGCCAGTGTGTGTGTGCCTGGGATGGGTAAGGTGCTGGGGAGTGTGGATGGAGCAGAGGCAGGAGGGGTGAGGGACCGTTTGAGGAGGGACACTGCTGCCGTCAGGGAGGAGTCCATGGACCTATTGCCCCTCTGTAGGTCAGACATGCCCGATGAGATGCCCTCCATGAACGACACCAGCTGAGTCAACAGCGCGGTGTGCGCATGGAGGACACTCAGCATGGCTGTCTGCCCTACATGGAGCTGGCGAAGGAGGTACACAGACTCCTCACTCAGGGCAGCAGGGGACACAGGGGCAGGGGGTGCGGTGCCTGGCCCAAAGGAGACACGCTCCCGGACATGGGAGCCTCCACGGACCTGGGGAATGGGAGCCGATGGGAGGGCGGTGGTGGTGCTGGTGGTGGCGGGGACAGCAACACTAGCTGGGGTGTGGTGGCTGCTGACACCCGCCTCCATAAGGGAGTCATCCTCCGAGTTGCTCTGGTCCTCAGCTGAGGTGGATGGTGCTGAGGACTCCTCGGTGTGGCTCCCCTCGCCCTCCGTGCCACTGGGTCCCTCCGACCACTCCTCGGCTGCTGACCCAGTCTGGCTCTCCGGCTCCTCCTGGTCCGTGGAGCTGTCCCCTTCCGTGGCCGTGGATGTATCTGCAAACAATGGGGAAACAGACAGACATCAGTCACCTGCACCAAACGCACACACCACTGTGAGCACAGCACATTACAGAGCAAGCCCTGGCATCATTAGTTGTACATTGCTAAAAGTGCCCTAATTGAACAGGAGAAGTCAATTGTCAGTCTGATGCCAAGCATGGCACTCACATCCCACATGGCCTTGCACCCATCTGTCTGGTGTCTGTTGGATTGCAACACCCCAGTGTTGACACATGCACCAAGTACACAGTAGTTGGACAGTGCAGAGGACACGGTGTGGACACATCACAGCTCTTGCCACTGAGTCAGTACAGGTTTACGGATGTAAGGGATGCCCAGAGTCAAATAGGAAATGCATGTGATGCATACCAGCGACAGACACCATGATGCACCCATGTCCTGATAGCCAGCGCCACTATGGTGTGCATGTAGCACATGTCACTCCCCTGCAGGATCACCAATCAGTAGACACATGCCATGGCGGAGGCATGACTGCAAAGTCATACATCACTGTCTCAGTGATGTATGACTTTGCAGCCAGACAACAACACTCTGCACTGTGTCACAATAGTAGGTCATGGGGAATGCAAGTCCTGGAGCTGCACAAGTGCACATGTACATCCCCCCACAACACATCCTCTTAACCCTCATCTGTCCAGGTCATACCTATTGGACATATGGGAGACCTGTGACACTACCCTCTGAACCTGAGCCCCTCACACTCTGCTGTGCATGGGGAACAGCTGCCTGAACTTCACATTTACATGCCCCAGTCTGCATGGGCAGCTGATCAGACACCTATGTGTCACACAAGTATCGTCTCCTATGGTCACATCTCCAGTGGCATGCTGAGCCCCTACCAAGAAACTCCACAGCAGTCCTGGCGACTAATCCACAGCACACTGACACAGAGGCAGACACCTGAGGGGTCAAATCACTGTGCACAATGTGTCCTCTGATACACGGGAGTGGGAGTACAGAGTGTATTGTATGGCCTGGAGTAGGCATGACTGTCCAGCCCCACATGAATGAGGGATGAGCCCTGGACTGTAGGCAGCTGGCTAAGTATGTGTGACACACGTCATATACATACTCCTGGGGCCCAAACATTGTTCCCACCCGCAGCATGGGTGTGTGCCAGGTACCCCAGCCACATGTGGTGGATCAGCTCAGCAATTGGACCACAGATCAAAGTAACACGCTGAATACATGTCAGAATACAGGCATTGTGTAAGCAATGGACCCACCCATGATGCCCACCACAGAGTCAGGGAAACAGATGCTGTCTCCCACCTTGAGTCAAGCAAACTGCAAGGACACAGTCCTAAGTGACAGAATTCCCTGCATGTAAGGGCCACACCTGGGTATCAGATGAGGAGTGGGCAGTGCACAATAGAGGGACATGGCTCCTGGACAACATGACTGCTGTACTGTGGCAGTTCAACCTGGCCCGAGGAGGGCACATAACATGTTAGACAGAGTACACAGTGCAGTCTTTGACTCACCCCCTCCTTGCTGCTCTCTGGCCTTCAGCTGCCCATCCAGGTCTGGAAAGACCACCGCCAGGATCCTGAGCATGTGGGGGTCAGGGTCCGTGTTCCGCCCCTCCTGCGAGGAGGCGACAGCTTCAGCTGGACCCGTGCAATCCTCCGGGTCCAGCCCCGAAGGTCCTGCCACCTCTTTTGGCAGTTGCGGATCCGGCGCTTGTAGACCCCCACGGACCGGACAGCCCGGACGATGTCCTTCCAGATCTCATGCTTCCGATGGGCAGAAGCCTGTCAGGATGACAAAGTGATAAGGACATTACTACACATGCAACATATCCGTGCATGACACAGTTGCATATACATGTCGCAATCACAGGGGCACATGGTGTACCCAGGCAGTGCACGGCTGCCCATGGACAGTTTTCCAGAAGTCACTACATGGTATCATAGCATGGGGAGTAAAACCCTGTTCAGAAGCACTGTCACTGCACCATACCTGTCCAGTGCAAGTCACTACACACTATGGGGGGTGACAACTACTCAGTGAGCCTGCTAGCCAGTGGTGTGCTGACTCTCAGCCTTGCTAGTCAGACAAAATGCACATTCAGAAAGGCAGTGCACAGAACACTCACCTGCTCCCCTGGTGTCCCATACAGCTTGCTGTACTGTGGAAGTAGGCTGTCCAGCAGGGCCTGGTTCTCTTCAAGGCTGAAGGCTGGGGCTCTCTCCACAGTACGTGCCATTGCAGGGTCCAGAGGGGCAGAGACAGCAGCAGTGCAGTGGCAGATGTCGTCCTGGAGCATGTAGTGCAGGCAAGTGGGCTCTCAGGGGAACATGCAGCAATATATATGTGCTGGAGAGGCAGATACTGTCCCTTGTGTCCAAAGTGATAGGTCCAAGTCGTTTGCATCTTCTGAATCTGGCCAATCCATGGAATAGCAGCACCAAAACACGCCCACAGCATCCTTCAAAATTTCAACTTCATGACATACATGATTTTGCAACATTGTTGTGGGTGACCAACTGATTTTCCAGCAACCGACTCGTTCGAATATTCGAAAACGCGTCCGTTGCCAGGCAAGCCCATTGTCAATGGGTGCGCACCGATCGGTCCATTGAGGTACAACGCGCACAGGGGTACAACGCGTACCCGCACACATTGAATGCAATGGGCCGGCCGGAGGCACCGATCGGTCCATTGCAGTACAACGCGCACAGGGGTACAACGCGTACCCGCACACATTGAATGCAATGGGCCGGCCGGAGGCACCGATCGGTCCATTGCTGTTCAACGCGCACAGGGGTACAACGCGTACCCGCACACATTGAATGCAATGGGCCGGCCGGAGGCACCGATCGGTCCATTGCAGTACAACGCGCACAGGGGTACAACGCGTACCCGCACACATTGAATGCAATGGGCCGGCCGGAGGCACCGATCGGTCCATTGCTGTTCAACGCGCACAGGGGTACAACGCGTACCCGCACACATTGAATGCAATGGGCCGGCCGGAGGCACCGATCGGTCCATTGCAGTACAACGCGCACAGGGGTACAACGCGTACCCGCACACATTGAATGCAATGGGCCGGCCGGAGGCACCGATCGGTCCATTGCAGTACAACGCGCACAGGGGTACAACGCGTACCCGCACACATTGAAAGCAATGGGCCGGCCGGAGGCACCGATCGGTCCATTGCTGTTCAACGCGCACAGGGGTACAACGCGTACCCGCACACATTGAATGCAATGGGCCGGCCGGAGGCACCGATCGGTCCATTGCAGTACAACGCGCACAGGGGTACAACGCGTACCCGCACACATTGAAAGCAATGGGCCGGCCGGAGGCACCGATCGGTCCATTGCTGTTCAACGCATCACTGTACATGTGACTGGCATATGTCAGCATGCCTGTCTCAGATGGACATATGCCAGCCACAGATAGCTCCCAGGGAGTGAGGGGCACACCTACATCACGACAGCCTGTCCAAACCTTATCATAAGGCATGTAAGGCTGCATTTCCTATTGTGTGTATGTTGGTGTACATTTTGTCCTGTGGGTGTCACCTGTGGGCAGCCACCCCCAGGCTGTGCACGTGTTAATGGGGACAGGATCCTGGGTGTTACGTGTACGTGACCACTGTGATGTGCAACTGTTCATATCTGTGCATGTGCCATGGTCACATTTCACAGTGGTGTTTGTGTATGTCATGTCACATACCCCGTGAGTCCCATGTGGGACGGTATGTTTGAGCCAGGGTGTCCCAGTGGCACAATAGTGATGGCCCTCCACAGTCTTTGTGCATGTAGTGTTTACAATGTCTCTGATTTCATGTGCACAATGGGAGACAGTCTCCACATCCACGTTGTGTGTGCATGGACTCTGATGTTGTGCGTGTGTGTCACAGACGTCCATGGCTCTCCTGCCATGGCAAGTGTGGCCACTACCTGTGGGGGTCATGTTTGTTTTGTTGTGGTGTACACATGATACTCCAGGTGATGCCAGTGTCCATGTGGCATTACAGGGTCCCTGGGAATGTGCCTGTCGTTGAGCTGTGGTGCCTGGGGCACATCTGTCCTCACATGTCACTGGGGGGTGACTGTGACACAGCATCATGATATCCAATGGGCCAACCTGGGACAAATTGATGCCACCTGTAGGACCGTGTTGACAGATGTTGGCCATGTATGTACCATACATGTCGTTCCGGTACTGCACACTTCATGTAGTTGTGCCTCATGATGATGTATGTTGGGATCTTGAGTGTGTTCAATGCCGCATATGTGGGGTGACTGACGATCTTGCTTACTTCTCCTCTGCACTGCAGGGCTCCTGCTGTCCATCGGCCATTCCCAGACCTGGCAACGATGGTGGAACGGGACAGCATCCGACGGTACCGCTTCACCAGGCAGCTGATTGAGGATTTGGCAGTGCAGTTGTCCCCACATTTGCAGCCTGGCCGGCCGTATCCTACAGCGCTGACCCCCAAGGTGAAGGTGATGGCAGCCCTACACTTCTTTGCCACCGGTACCTTCCAACATACTGTGGCGTCTGCTGGTGGGATGTCACAGACCATGTTCAGCCGTGTGCTCCGCGATGTTTTGGCGGCAATGTTGCTCTTCCTGAACCGGTACATCTATTTCCCTAGACTGCGACGACTCACTGACGTGAAGAGTGACTTTTATGCCCTGGGGAGGATGCCGCATGTCATTGGCTCCATTGATGGGACACATGTGGCTTTGGTACCACCACAGGCCCAGGAGCAGGCCTACAGGAACCGCAAGCACTACCACTCGGTCAATGCACTGGTGGTGTGTCTTGCAGACATGACCATCACACACGTGTGTGCCCGTTTCCCTGGTTCAGCACACGATGCCTTTGTGATGAGGAGTAGTCGCATCCCCAGGTTGATGGCACAGATGCAGAACCAGCGTGCCTGGCTTGTCGGTGTGTACTGACTTTGTGCCATTGTGTGTGATCTGATCTGTAGTATTCCGCCCACTTTTCCAAGTCAGCTGATGTGCACTTGTCTGTCCGTAGGTGACTCGGGATACCCCAACATGCCGTGGTTGCTGACACCCCTCAGGAACCCTGTGACACCTGCCCAGATGCGCTACAATGAGGCACATGGTCGGACCAGGAGAGTGATTGAGCGGACCTTTGGTCTCCTGAAGAGCCGCTTCCGCTGCCTGGACAAGACCGGAGGGTCCCTCCCATATGCCCCTGCGAAAGTGTGCAAGATTATCATCGTCTGCTGCATGCTCCACAACCTGGCAGTGCGGAAGGAGTTGCCTCTCATCCAGGATGACGATGACCAACATCCGCCACCTGTGGAGGATCCTGGCCTGGAACACGATGCCAGTGACGATGATGATGATGATGGTGATGGTGATGTCCGCACACAGCTCATCACCAACTTCTTTAGCTGAATGTGAGTATCCTGAGGTGTCATGTCAATGATGTGAGTTGGCATGATGTGTGGGTGGTGCTCTGGTGCTGTTGGAGTGTGTCCATGGGCTACTTGACTGGATGTGTGTTGCGATGTGTGCTTACAGGTGGGCTGTACTCCCCAACAGTGTTGACATGCTAACTTGGTTCTGGGTGGGTATCTTGTAACATGTATTGTGCATGAGTTTTGCTGTTCTGTCCTGTACTCCATTGCTTTTGACTGTGTGTCATTTCTGTCCTTCACAGGGTACTTTCAGATTCGTTTGGTCAACTGTGTCCACCGACAACGTGATTGCACATCCAGGCTGGTAGCTGTTGTGTCCCTACAGGTGATGTGCGCCACACCCATGGACTTCCTTCTGTCTACAGTTGTTGACTGTGTGCCCGCTACCAGGTGGGGTTACCTTGCATCTGTAGTGGTTACGGCATGTTGCTACTGTGTAATAAACCTGTGCTTCACTTAGTGATGTGCGTTGTCTGTGGTCACACATTTGACTGCCATTTGCTTACTGCACCTGTGGGCTACTTGACTACAACTGGGAATGGGTGTGGTGTCTGTGCATTGCACCGTCTTCCCTGGCAACATCAGTGTAGGCAATGAGTCAGATGGCCTAGGTGTGTATGTGTTGTGTAGCCCTGGTGGTGTGTCTCCCTCATATGTGTCACGTTGCCTGTACTCACATGCCTGTGTTGTCCTTGCTGTTGCAGTTCGCATACACAGTGTAATTTTGTTGTTCATCATCCCCATAACAGCACCCACGTTGGAATCACGACAGAGGCAAGTATGGTGTATTATTGTGTTTATTGTGATACATCTGTGATAATAGTGCATAGGATGGATTGTGCTGTACATGAATCTTGCAATCCCAAGTTCCTAGATGAATAGAAAGTCCAGGTAGACAGGATCCCCAGTATCGGGGCCACAGTTGTCTGACACATTGTTCCAACTTGTACTCCCCATGCAATGTGTGGGAGTAGTGTTGCCATCAACAGGGTGAACAGTCTGTGCACAAAGGCGAAAATCCAGAACAGGTTCAGGCTTCCTGGGAGTTGCGCTTGGCCATCAGCCTCTCACTTTCCCCTCCTCGGACGACCCCTCTTCTTGGGGGGGCCCTCAAGTGCAGGCTGCTGCGGTGCAGGGGACTCTCCGCCAGAGTCCTCCTCCCTCCCTGTGGCAGTTGCAGTTTGTTCGGTACCAGATGTTGTTGGCACACAGGGAGGTGTGGACTGGTTGCTGTTCATCTGGCGGAGGCATTGTAAAATGTCCCTGTGCACCGCCGTCATCTCATGTAGTACATCCCACTTGGACTCCACGCGGGTCATGTGGGAGTCCACACGTGACATGTGGGAGTCCACACGTGACATGTGTGACTCCACATGGGACATGTGGGAGTCCAAGCGGGCATGATGGGCAGCCTGCTGCTGTTTGATGTCTCTGAGGAGCCCCACTACCTGGCTGAGCTCTCCGGTGCTGGACTGGTACGCATCAGCTATGCGTACCAGTTGTGGGTCTTCATGCACACCAGCAACGTCTGCAAGCAGCGACCTCTGTCTCCCACCCCTCCCACCACCCCTGCTGACATGTGCAGTGTGTGCAGTTGCACGCACAGATAACCCTGGTCCACCTCGGGGTTGGTGGTGGTGGTGGTGTCCATGGCCCCAGGTTGGTCCAGGGTCACTGCGCTGGTGTTGTTCCTTATTCTGTCCATGTCGGCAGGGATGGTATTCGTGGTGACAGTCGTTGGAGGGGTGGGTGCAGGGGGTGCAGCTGGTGGACCTGCTGGTGCTGCAGCTGGTGGTCCTGCTGGTGCAGCATGTTGACTTGCACCGGATGTGCCAGGTTGTTCTTCATCGTCCGAGGAGGACAGAGGCTGTACGACGCCAGTGAGCTCGGCATCCTCTTGAGCCTGGGACTGGGACTCCTCAGCGTCTGCTGCTGTGTCCCTATCATCACCTGTTTTTGGGAGACACAAACAATGTATGTCATGTTTCTGCAGGCATCAGTGGTTGACACACCTGACAGTTGTGACTGTGCCTCGGGTGCGGGCCTGTACATTGTATTGTCCTAAGTCGTCACAGTCAGGGGTTGATATTGGTGTGGCACATTGTCCTGCATTATTTGGGCATTTCTATGTATTCTCTGGGGTGTGAACATGGTCTGCATTGATTGTGTTTGGTTGACAGCCAGACCTCCTTCCCACCCACCCACCCACCCAGTCAGTTATCCCACCATGGAACGTGCTTGCATTGCAGGGAGTGTAAGTTGTCTCTCAGGATGTCAGTCAGAGGTGTCCTGCTGTTTGTTGGTGCACAGTTGGCAGCAGGGCCTTGTGCTCCCCACAGCAGTAGCCAGTGTCAGCCATCTTGTGAGTCCTTCTCCACTCCCTGTGATGTGAGCATGGTTCAGGGTGGTGTTGATGGGACAGTTGTGAGGCTGAGCAATGTCTGTGACTACCACTCCCATCATGCTATTGCCTCCACCCCCTTCCCAGCATGCCCATGCTTCCTTCCTTTTGACTCTGCTTCCCTGTGGGGTGGGCTGGCTGTGCTGACAGGATGGCTGGGAGTGTTGTCCTGGCAGTTGTTTGGCTAAGAGTCCCAAGAGTGTCCCTGTGCTTCACACAACATAACCCAGGGTGGTGGTGCTTTGTGGGATCTTGTGTTAGGATGGAGGGCATTGCATTCTACCAGGTGGGTACTGTGGAGTTTGTGTTGGGGGGGTGTGAGGGGAGGTGCTGGTGACTATGGTCAGTGCTGCAAGTCCCCCTTCCCACCCAGCCAGCCGGATATCCCACCATGGAACGTGCTTGCATTGCAGGGAGTGTAAGTTGTCTCTCAGGATGTCAGTCAGTGGTGTCCTGCTGTTTGTTGGTGCACAGTTCCCAGCAGGGCCTTGTGCTCCCCGCAGCAGTAGCCAGTGTCAGCCATTTTGTGAGTCCTTCTCCACTCCCTGTGATGTGAGCATGGTTCAGGGTGGTGTTGATGGGCCAGTTGTGAGGCTGAGCAATGTCTGTGACTACCACTCCCATCATGCTATTGCCTCCACCCCCTTCCCAGCATGCCCATGCTTCCTTCCTTTTGACTCTGCTTCCCTGTGGGGTGGGCTGGCTGTGCTGACAGGATGGCTGGGAGTGTTGTCCTGGCAGTTGTTTGGCTAAGAGTCCCAAGAGTGTCCCTGTGCTTCACACAACATAACCCAGGGTGGTGGTGCTTTGTGGGATCTTGTGTTAGGATGGAGGGCATTGCATTCTACCAGGTGGGTACTGTGGAGTTTGTGTTGGGGGGGTGTGAGGGGAGGTGCTGGTGACTATGGTCAGTGCTGCAAGTCCCCCTTCCCACCCAGCCAGCCGGATATCCCACCATGGAACGTGCTTGCATTGCAGGGAGTGTAAGTTGTCTCTCAGGATGTCAGTCAGTGGTGTCCTGCTGTTTGTTGGTGCACAGTTGGCAGCAGGGCCTTGTGCTCCCCACAGCAGTAGCCAGTGTCAGCCATCTTGTGAGTCCTTCTCCACTCCCTGTGATGTGAGCATGGTTCAGGGTGGTGTTGATGGGCCAGTTGTGAGGCTGAGCAATGTCTGTGACTACGACTCCCATCATGCTATTGCCTCCACCCCCTTCCCAGCATGCCCATGCTTCCTTCCTTTTGACTCTGCTTCCCTGTGGGGTGGGCTGGCTGTGCTGACAGGATGGCTGGGAGTGTTGTCCTGGCAGTTGTTTGGCTAAGAGTCCCAAGAGTGTCCCTGTGCTTCACACAACATAACCCAGGGTGGTGGTGCTTTGTGGGATCTTGTGTTAGGATGGAGGGCATTGCATTCTACCAGGTGGGTACTGTGGAGTTTGTGTTGGGGGGTGTGAGGGGAGGTGCTGGTGACTATGGTCAGTGCTGCAAGTCTCCCTTCCCACCCAGCCAGCCAGCCAGATATCCCACCATGGAACGTGCTTGCATTGCAGGGAGTGTAAGTTGTCTCTCAGGATGTCAGTCAGTGGTGTCCTGCTGTTTGTTGGTGCACAGTTGGCAGCAGGGCCTTGTGCTCCCCACAGCAGTAGCCAGTGTCAGCCATCTTGTGAGTCCTTCTCCACTCCCTGTGATGTGAGCATGGTTCAGGGTGGTGTTGATGGGACAGTTGTGGGGGGGCAATATGTGTGACTGCGACTCCCATGATGCTATTGGCTACACTGACTTGGCCAGCATACACAGAATTCCTTCCTTTGAGTGGTCTTCACTGTGTGTTGGTGTTGTTGTGGTGGCTACATGTGTGGATGTGTGTGTTAGTTCTATTTGTGCCACTGCCTAGCTGTAGTTGTGGTTGTGTTTGTACATGTGTTGGCACAGTTGGATGTGACTTTTTTGATGGCATGTGTTGTGTTTATCTGACTGACATACACATTTTGGGATGATTCTGTTCTAGTTGCTGTGTAATTGCTATGAGTGCATGGTTTGACTCTCCCCTTGACAGTGATGTGTGTGTTTTGTGGCAGTTTATTGTGTACATTTGTTGTGTACTCACCAGGCTCTGGGATGTCCTCTAGTCCATATACGCTCACTGGCGGAAGGATGGCCCGCACCTTCTCCTCCCAGGGCCTGAGGTATACTGGCTTGGCAGGAGGGCCACTGCCGGTGTATTGGCTCAGGTGGTAGTCTTTCTTGAGCAGCTCCCGGACCCTCCTGCGCACGTCATACCACCTGTTCTGGATGTCCGTCTTTGTGCGCCGACATGGTGATTGGGCGTTCACCCTGTTGATGATCCTCTCCCACATCTTGGTTTTCTGCGACATGGGGGTCTGTTGGACCAATGTGCCAAACAGCTGTGGCTCCACCCTGAGGATCTCGTCTACCAGGACTTCCAATTCACAATCTAGAAACTTGGGATTCTTCTTGGGGGGCATGGTGATGGTTGGTGATGGTGGGTGATGTGTGTGTTGGTGTGCAGGTGAGGGTGTGTGGGTGTGTGTTGTGCTGGGTGTATGTGAGGTAGGTATTTGTTGGTGTGCTGCTGGTGTGTGGCTTGTGTGAGGGATGAGCTGTGGGTGTGTGGTTGCTTTCTCTTGGGTGCTGGCAGTGGAATGGCATTTGCAAAGGCTCATGGTAGTGATTTGTGTCCTTTATATAGGTGGAGTTGTTGGTGTGTCTTTGTTCTCTGTCCCCACCCCCCCAGTATTTATTGGCTTGGTAATTGCTTGTTTGGCCTTTTTTTGGTTGATTTTTCCTTTGTGCTGTTTGTGTATGTTGGAAACGTTCTTGTGACCGAGTCGGACCCTGCATTGGTCTCGTACGGTGTTTTCCGTTTCGTTCACGCTGTGTTTGTGCAGTTTTGTATGCTGCGTACGCGTCGGTCGCGGTGTATTGTGTTGCTTCGGCTCGGTTTTGTATGCGTGTCGGTCGTACGGCTTGTCCTCCGTCCGACTCGGTCGTGTTTTTCGCGCCTTGCATCGTACTTTGCAGGTTGGAGTTGGCGGGTACGATTCGGTCGGATTTGTTCCGGGTGCGTGTCGGTCGGTTGGATTCGCGTGTTTTTCCGGCCGGATTGCTATTTTCCGAGCGGCTCGGTCGGTCGGCTTGGTTTCCTGACGTGTCGGTCGGATTTATCGCGGCTTGCATCGTACTTGGCGTGTCGGGCGCCACTGGTACGTGTCGGTCGGTATTTTTTCCGGATCCGAGTCGGTCGGTGCTTTTTCCGGCCCGAATCGGAATCGACCCCTTTATTGCTAAGGTGATCACCACAGAAGGTTCTAAAGTATATGACAACTCCTGCTGTATCTCAGTAGGTGCCTGCCTCACTCCCAGGTACCAGGTGCTCTGGAAGGAGAACCAGAATAGCTTCACCAATTCTTGTAGAAACGCTTGCACCAGTGTAACTGCCATGCAACCCCTTTTAGGTGAGCACACAGAGGTGGTTAGAAGGAGCATACAATATTTAAAAAGATGCAAGCAGTATAACCATCACAACATATAACCATCATAACAGTTCAGATTGCATATGTAGAAGGGTGGTAGGTACTTTATTGGGAATATATACGTTTAGTACGCATGCTTTACATCGCATGCCATTACAACGCGGTTGTTACAACGACCGCGTTGTTACAACGCAAACCATTACATCGCAAGTCATTTCAATGACTTGCTGTAGGGGGCGCGTTGGACTTAGGAATAGTATAATTTACTATTCCTACTCCAGTTTGTGCAACAGCAGGGAAGGTGTTGGATTATAAATCCAACACCTTCTGCCCCCTACAGCAAGTCGTTGTAACGACTTGCGATGTAATGGTTTGCGTTGTAACGACCGCGTTGTAATAGCATGCGATGTAAAGCATGCGATCTAAAGGCTGTTTCCCCTTTATTGGTGACATTTCAGAGCTCAAGGGAGAATTCTTTTAGAATCAGAATCACTGGGTCCAAAACAAACAGAAGCACAGCCAACACGTGTTTCGCCCCCTTTGCAGCATACAGGCCTGGTGCTTTTTCAAGGCTGATAAGTCATTATGACAAAGTCCAAACATAAAAACAAAGGAAACAATATAAATACAGTAATAGGATGTAGAATGTGAAATCGCAGTACAAATATAGCATGATTAAGTCATCCAATTTCCAAAATGATCATTATGATCAAATTCAAACCGAGAAACAGAATACAAAGAAATACAAGGTAAAAAAGAAAAAGTACAAAACCACAAGAACAACGAAAATTGCCAAATTATAAGAGTGTTCGGTGTACAGGTGCAAATATAACACATATATATGTAGTTGGGTGTGTATATTTGACATAATTAACAAGAGCAAGTCATTGTCCATTAGAATATAGGGAAATACCAAAAGTTGTCAATCATCGACAATACAACATGGAGGTACATGAACAGCCAACCCCAATACAAATTAGCCGTGGGCGGTGAACTCTGCTCCGTTCGCAAAGTTTGCAGAGTTTTCCCCACTCCGCAGAGCACGTGGAGTTCCCAAATTTTTTTTGTTTTTGGCGCTCGCCAACGTCAAGTTGGCAAGCACGAGCGAGGAAAATCCAACTCCCGGCGAGATTTTTCCTTGCTCTAGCTCGCCAAGTTCTAGTTGGAGAGCGCGAGCGAGGAAAATCAACCTCCTGGCGAGATTTCTGAATTTATATGATATCTGACTATAATAACAAAAATGGCAACTGGGACAGCAGGAATTTAAGAAATGTGCACTGAAAAATGTGCAAAACATATAAAAGGGGACAAAAGTTAGCATGTATGCTGTTTTGCAGCATTACGAATAGCTGTAAGACACTGCTCACTAGCACTTATGAAAACACTACAGTCCATGCAATACATGGCCATTCTTGAAAACTCTGGAGCCATATCTGTTGCAGTAGTCTGCACCTCAGAAGGGAGTTTCTGACCAGGAATTGTTGCTGCTGCCACTGAAGTAGATGGTCCTCCAGCTTCCCTCTGCTTGATTGCCTGTTGGAGAGGTTTTTTATGATAGGATTTTAGATGGTGTAACATGGACGTTGTCCCACATGAATATTTCTTGTTCATCCCTCTAGAGAGGGTCTTCTTGCAGATTGTGCATTGCACAAGTTTGTTAGCTGTTTTTGATTACCCTGATGGGATTGTAACAAAATCCCATGCCACACTGGCTCTCTTTTGTGGAGGTTTCTCTTCTTCCAAATCTTAAGTCTCTGATGACATCTCAAATAACCTCACTGGTGACATCATCCACAAAATCTCTGATGCAGCCAATCACACCCCCATGTAACCATTCATATACCCACTCCAACTTTCACACTATCATTCTCGAAACAATTGACACACCCATATCAGTACTTACATACCCACTCACTGATTCAAAGGTCTACACACACATCCACTCAATCGCCCATACAGCCACTCATACACCCACTCACTAATACAGCCACTGACATATCCACTCATACACCCATAAAGCCACTCACACACTGTCAGAAACTCAGAGCTACTCACACACCTACTTGCTCACCTATACAGTTATACACACACCAACTCACTTATTCATACAGATAATAACACATACTTACTCACTCATACAGTCACTGACACAAGCAAACACTCAGCTATACAGCCACTCTCACAATCACTCACTTATACATACAGTCACTTATATGCTCCAACACTCACGTATACTGCCTTTCACATATGCAGTTACTCACCCATATACAACTGACTCATCCATTCACTCACTGACACAGCCATATGCACACTTACTCACCCATACAATCCCTCTCAGATGCACTCATGAACCCATACAGCCATTGATTCACCCACTCACTCATACGCGCACAGACTCACACACCCCCTCACCCACCCACACAGACACTCATACACCCATACAGGCACTCGGACAACCAATCAATAACCCATATAGGCACTCATGTACCTACTCACCAACCCATGCAGCCACTTACACACCAACTGACAGACTGATACAGACATTCACTCAAATTAGACACTCACTCATACATTCACTGAGACATGTATAATCACTCACTTATACAGTCAGTCATGCAGCCAGTAAATCATCCATACAGGCACTCATACACCCACTGATTCATCAATACACCTTGGTGTATATATATTTAACACTCAAACGTTTTAGAAACACTTACAGTCACTGGATGTTGTCATCAGTGATGTCATTTGAAATGTCATCAGTGATGTCACTGACCATGTCATGAGTGATGCAATATGTAAGGTTATAAGCAGCATAGCATATATATACACGTGAGAAAGGACCTGCGTGGCCGAAACGCGTTGGTGTGACAGACTGGCTCTGTTTACTTAATTAAATACCTGAAGTGAAGGATTTCTGAGTGCGGCGTATCTTTACTGAAAAAAGAATATATATATCTATTGTTTCTCCATTATTTGTCCATTTCAAACGTGCAGAGTGCATCAAAGGCAAACAGAACGACCTACGCGTTTCGGCCAAAGGCCTTCGTCGGGGGGGGGTGTGTGTGTGTGTGTGTGTGTGTGTGTGTGTGTGTGTGTGTGTGTGTGTGTGTTTGTGTTACTATCCTTGTGGGGACTTGAGTATGATAACACACTCACGTTGTGGGGACTTGATTGCACTGTGGGGACCTGAACCCAAGTCCCCACAAGGTAAAGTCTTCTAAATGATTGGAAATGACTTCAGAAACATCTGTGCCAATTTTTACAACTTTTTAAAAAATTGCCTTGTGGGGACCTGTGTTTCACCATGTGTGTTTATTTTTTTGCTCAGCACTACCCCCATAGACAGGAGGTGGTACTGCAGCCTTAAACACACAACATATTAAACACACTTCAGTAATTGAATCCCATCTAGCAACAGAGGATAGGGATTTTGAAGGAGCATACCCATCAGAAAACCGAATACCTTATTACAATGGCTTTTTTAATCGTATGTAACTTTTTTCGAAGCAAAAAATTAATCAAATGAGGCGACTGACGTTGCACTTTTATTTAATTTGCTGGTTGTTTTCTTTGAAAAGCTTAGAAATGCACAATTAATTAAATGCTATTGTTTGCCTTTCGAACACATGACTGAGTCCCTAATTAAGATCTCACTTTACCTTATAGTTCAATCATTGATCATGACTAAAGCATATCCACTCGGCCTGTACGATTTGTGTGCAATATAACTTCTTTTCTTAAGGTTTCTCATAGTTAAGCTGAAAGTATATATAAGTACCTTTTCATTTGGATGTTATTTTTGCAAAAGTGGATACTCTCCCGTGTAGAATTAAAGAGGACATTTCCTGCTAGAAATGTTCAATGTTTTATATGCAAAATGAAAATTTCACACATTTTATGTATTTTGAGTTTCACGAACTGAATTTCACACAAGCCTAACAGGCCTAACATTCACGCAATGAATACAAAACTTTAAAAATACAATGAAACACTCTTTCTGAGTTTAAAATTGACACTATCTCAGGCAAATCGTGATTGCGCACCCTCTATTGCAGCGCCACTGCGTTCAACACACATTGCCGAGATTTTTTGACCAGCTGTTAACAGTTTCCTATCCTGGCATAGTGAAATTTGCCCATGTCAGTAAAACGAGTAGCAGGTTAGATACCGCAATGACTGCAGGCACCATGTCTACTACTTAAAATGCAACACTTTTTCCACAGTAAAAAATAGCATTTCTTCGATCTATGAATGAGTGTTACATATTTTTCCTAGCCATTTATTTTTAATGGCGTGAAAAACACGTATGTATTACTCCGACATTTGAGGCACACCTGCACGTCTTTAAAGGCCTGAATAAGATGATCAAAGATTAAATGGTGAGCGCATCCCTGTCAACAGAATTGAACAGGTTAAAGCTGACCCTCCCTGACCCCCTCCTGAGCCATTCTTAAACAAAGTGGGCTCTGCCTTTTGTGGTAAAAGTTCTGAGTCACACGGTTATAAGTTAAAACAAATCAATTGTATTGCCGGGAATGAAGTAAAGGGCTTGTTAAATAGTTGTGTTTCTTAAACGAGGAATGTCTGCAATATCGAGTTGCACTGTAATTGCATTTTAGTTTTGTGTTGACGTTAAGAGCTATGTGCTTCATTATATTTAACTTCGTGTATCAGGTGCAGTCTTATACCACGAAGTTGGTTAGTTTGCCTTATTTTGCAGATGATACCTTTTTTTTTTTTAACGCTTACAATTTTTATAATAATCATGCTTGGATTACTTAACTTGGTTTTCAAAAAGATTACTGGTATAGTGTTGTTTATATGCTGTGATTGCAAACTCTTCATGTGACGTCTACTGGATGCAGCATATTTATTTAAGTCTCCATGAGGCACTTACGCAGAGAAGTTATGCCTAACCTTCTTTCCAAAATTGTGTGATCCTTGGCAAGCAATTTTAACTCAATATACCAAATTTGATGCTACCTACACTTGATTAGTTTCAGTGCACACTGTGCAAAACCATATATATACTGCTTATTAGGGTATAACTGTGCAGCATGAAAAACATAACCATGTTTAACTATTGTTATAAGGGGCGCAAACTTGTATGAGTGCTGACAAGGCCGTCAGGGCCTTGTTTTTAAAATGTTTTTACTTTCATATTTACAAAGTATAGTGTTTTTTGACGATCACCCAACAAGTAGTGTCTTGTAATGTGTTATGTGTAACACAAATGAAAATCAGCACTGACAAAGCCAATATGTCTGTTTTTTAATCTGGATTTAGAGACCTCTCTATAATGGCAATAAATGAGGAGGTAACATATTGAGTTGTATTGTGCCTTTCACAACGTATCGTGTGGTAATACTATGGTTGGAAGAGTGAGTTTGTCAAGGGGGTACATGGTTAGTTTTTTGATGTCATGCGTGAGAACAGTAGATGACCTATACTCATATTCTGTCACTAACCCTATGTGGCAATTCGTAGTGAAAAGGTATGGTCCTAGGATATCTAGGCATTACATGCTGGTGAATGGATGGACTGAAAGTGTGTGAATCAGTATGGCCTATCAGTGGAGCGTTATGGCATTAGGAGAGTATGAAAGAGGATGCTCAAATTGTCACAGCAAGTACAAAGTTGCGCAACCACAATGTGTTGCAGAAAAGTGTGAGAAAAGACACCATTGTTCATGCGAACATGTGCAAACCAGCTTAACATCTGATGCAGAAGCCTGCACTAGAGACTTTCAGGTGATAGGTCAGCTGACAGAAACATCAACACAGTACAACCAGATGTGGTCTTGATCACTGTGATTAAGACCAGACCTGGACAAAACACCGAGTTTTTTTTCATTTGTCAGATAATATTTTTTAGGACTCCATAGAGTGCAGCCGGTTTCTCCTTCTAGTGGGATTTTTATATATATTGTGCTGACCTTCGGCATTGGTTAGTGTGCCCAACCTTTCAGTTGTTGGCATGACCGTGGCTCTTGCAGTGTTCCCTAGATGTGCCCAAGCTTGTCCACACTTCTGAAGAAGAACATTGTGAACCTGCGGCTCCCACTCCAGGGTGCCCTGAATGGACTACACATTGGCCTAGCTCCAGCATTTGCAAACTGTTTGCCATGCGGACAATGCAGCCGAAGAGGAGAAACTGCTGAGTCAAGGCACTTTGTCCTTGTCTGTCAAAGCACTCATTGGCTGCCCGTGGGGCAGTCAGCATGCTCAATCAGAACCAACGGTTGCTGCCAAAGTGCCTTGAAGCTACCGACTCACCAGATCGGTATCTGAAGGAAGAGTCCATCACTTCATTGCCCAAGGAGACCCAGTAACTATCACCAAGACTCGCCAGTCCAGATTAAGTGGACCTGCTGCAACCTCGGGGTCCATTTGCTGTTGACGCTGTCTCTGTCTGACGATAGCTGCCGCCACTGCCTCCAGGACACTGTCATGGAGCCTGCACCAGCCCAACGTGAGCAGGGCAGCAGCATGACTTCACTACAACCATCAAGCCTCCAGTGAAAAAGGACTGTGAGCTGAAGGCCAGCCCAGAGAACAGTTGAGAGACTGAACACTGCTATAGATCCAAAAAGACTGATATCTAAAGTAGAGAAGCACTACACCTGTACTGTTTTCTGTACCCGAAGCACCCTAGTACATGAGAAGGGGAGAAAGGGGAACAGTGGAGATGCAGCTTCCAGCTGCATAAGATTTACACCCAGATATTCCAATTTGGTCTGGAGTGCTTCCAGCACATCACCAAATAAGCTAATCCTATGTCCCATGCCTGAAAGAAATACTCATGTTTTCTGGATCTTGTTTTAAAGTGGTCACTAGTGGTTCTATTGGTAAGGCAAATAAAAGTGGAGACAAAAGGTATCCTTGTGGAGTTCATGTAAGAATCCCTTTCAGATTTCCACGGGGCAGGCAGGGGTTACTGGGCCCAACTGTGGTGGTTGAGGCCTGCTAATCCTGGTGTCCGGGGACCCGACCTACTATGTGGATCCTGAGTAACTGGGCCAAGCACTCTTTCTGCACCTGGCTCTCAGTGGTAGATTTGGTCAAGCAGTCAAGGCTCCCTTGGGGAGGGGTTGCTACTGGTCAGTGAACATAACTCACAACTCAAAGTTCAAACAGTATGAACAATAAATCAATGTCCTGCCAAATACTTGCTTTTATAAGAAAAAGTCGTATTTTATTTCTAACTATACACATACAAAGGAAAACAACATTCAGAAGCAACAACACAATTCCTCTTGAGGTCGGGGCTCTAGTAGTTGTCAGGCAAATCCCTGTCCCACCCTCCTTTGTGTAACCAGTTCAGGGTTATTTCCCATTCACTGGTGGCCGCATCAGGTAATGCAAAGTATTAGTCCATAGTCAAGAGATGTCCCTTCTGATTCCTCAGGATCTGAGTCAAAAGTGTCTATGGTGCTGCAGCACCTTTAGCAGCAAGTCCCAAGGGGCCCAACAGGGTCTTAACTGCTCTTGCAGCACAGCAGAGTTCAGTGATGCAGCGAGTACCTCCGACTCACACTCATGGGTCCTTAACTACTCAGAGAAGTTGGACTGCTTGTGCCCTTCACTGTAGCACTCTGCAGCACAGGCACTCTGACCAGAGTGGCCTGGCCGGAGGTCATCCAGATATCGGAGCGGCCCCTTGCTGTTGAGGAAGCAGTAAGATGACTTGGTACAACAGGGGTGAGGAATCCATCTTTGAGCTCTCGACTGGAGCCAGCAAGGATGCAACGTCCTCCATGGCATCTCCAGGAGTCCTCCATGGTTCGCCAGGGGCAGCACCCTTGCAGCGTGGATCAACCCACAAGTCGTAGCCTCATTCTCTCCTTCGGTAACGTTGGTACCGGCAGCCCCTCCTGGTAAATTGGATTGCACTCTCTTCCAGCCTCAGCACCGGGGCCCAGACAGTCACAAGCCTTGGCACTCCTGTAAATACTTTTTCCGATGGTGCCCTCTGGCATATGGGGTCATCGCTGCGTGGCGGTGGAGATGTAACAAGAAACGCATGGCGCTCAACACAAGGCTCACTCTATGGCCGCCCTCTTCTGGCCAGAGTTTATACCTGGATGTCAGTCACAGTGATGTGTGCATCAAGGGTTAACCCCAGACCACCCAGTTCCACTCTTTGTGATTCTCTTATCTCCTGAGATGTGTTCAGACCCCTTCCTGGTGATCTATCCCTGAATCAAAGAAGGGTCTTTGAAATGCAAAATGAGTCTGTTCTCTCGAGCGTGTCCCATGTCACTGTTCAGCACTGAAACTTTTTTATTTTTAACCAGGGTGTGCTTATTTTAAAACACATGCACTGCCATCACACACACTCACTACGTGCACTCTGCACAACTCTTCACCCTTCAAGTATTGTACTTCATGCAAGCACACATACACCCAGCACATGTTTTATCCACACATGCACTGCAATGCACTACATGTCTCATGTAAAGTATGCCTCTCAGGCATAGATAGAGGTAGGCAATCACTATTCCTGCACTGCACATCACTCCACATCTACTAGGCCAAGGGTGAGTTAAGTAGACAACCGTGGAACTTTTAAAGCGGTGAGTGAGTTTGCAGGCATCACTCCAATGGCAGAGGGTAAAAAGATCCTGTTTACTACTATTGATCACTACACGTTATGCTGCCACCACCGTGCTGATTAGCGCCTGGTGAAGGCAGTAGCCTTCCAGTACTATTAGGGTAGTGCTTTGGGCGCCCCTCCCGGTCAAACAAAACTGCAATCCATGAGAGAGGCTTATGTCATGATGCACACGCATGATCTGAGTTCGCCTATGACAAAGGGGCACCAAGGGCAGAGGTACATGTCTCTTATCATGCAGAGGACTTTTTCATCCCAACAGTTCCTTTGCCCACGAATATGCTCTCAGATCGACTGCAATTCATTAAGGTGTTTGTCTTCAGGTTTTCATAACTGGTGAAGTATTCCACCAAAATGTTGTTTCAAAAATATCCGTTGACAAAAATATTGTGATTGAAGCTAAGAATATCTATTTTTTCAAAGTATTTTACATTTTTTTTTTTAAAGTTGTGCATAATTTTATCTTATAATTTTTTTATTGTTAAGTGTGTTTATTTTTAGTGTATTTTGTGATCTGGGAGTAGATTTAAAAGGCTTTTGATGTTATTTACATTTATTTGTTATTGGTGGGTTTTTGGGTTTGTAGTAAAATAGAGTGAAAAGTGTAAAATATTTTTTTAATTGAGTATTTATTTTATAATTTTAATTTGATTCTTAATTATGTAGATTATTTTGTATTACTTAATGGATAATTTACCAAAAAATCTAATTTATTTTGTTAGTTGTTGATTGTTAATTAGATATTTGATTTTATAAAGTGTGTAATTGTTTTTAATAATGTGGATATTAATTAATTATATTATGTTTTTGCATAATAACTTTATAGTGTTATTTTTTTAAAATAGTGTGTAATGTATTTTACTCTAATATTATGTTAACTTATTTTTGTGGGTGTGCCAACATTAAGGTCATAGGGTGGTTTTTTTTTAAAGTCCATTTATTCATGTTTTATATAAATAAATGTTTTAATATAATTTCATTTTTAATTTAAATTGGTAATGTAAAGTTTTTTTTCATTTTTAGTTACATAAAGTATACACAATTAAACATATTCTATTTTTTTTATAGATTTGTGGTAATATATTTTATGTTTATTTTATATAAATGTATTTTTTTATTAGTTTAAGAGTGGGAAAAGTAAATCTGAGCTTACGCTGCAGTGGCATTCGTAGGTCTGACCCCGCCAATGAACTCCTCTTACCCTACTGTTTTTTAAGTTGGTGTGGGAATAGTAAATCTCATCCCTCCAAAGTCAAACCTCACCCTACTGTTGTTTACGTTGGAGTGGGATTAGTAAACCTCACACCTTCAATCTCCAACACTTTCCCTACTGTTCCTCAGGTTGGACTGAGCTAAGTAAATCTGACTCCTCTAAAGTCCAACACTATATCTACTGTTGCTCAGGTTAGAGTGGGGACAGTAAATCTGACCCCTCCAAAATCCAACTCTTGCCTCACTGTTTCTTACTTTGGACTGGGAATAGTAAATTTGACCCCTCCAAAATCCAAACCTTGCATTACTGTTGCTTATATTGGAGTGGGAAAAGTATATCTGACCCCTCTAAAGTACAACACTTTCCCTACTATTGCTTATGTTGGAGTGGGCATCGAAAATCTGAATAAACTACCCCTGATTTAAGCCTTCAATGCCTCCCATTTGGTGGCTAGGGCAATACTATCCTCCCTTCTGCAGCTCTAACCATTCTTTATTTGTTCTTTAACGTCACCCTCATGCCCTGGGCCTCTCAGAGGATATTCCCTTAGCCATCACCCCATATCCTTTTTTGATGGCCCCTGTGACCCACTCCAAAGAAAGATGAGCATGGTTAGATAACACCATACATCTGATTTCTGCACTCTGTACCCTCCCCATTATTTTCTGAGTGCCAAAAAGATAGTTTATTATTGATAAAGGTCCTATATGTACTGCTGAGAGATGGGAATAATCTCTCTCACTGAATATGTTGGTTGTCCACAAATCAACAAGGTCTAGCACTTCCATCGTTCTTCACAGTCTTTTACTCCTTAGTTAACTTCTCTCAAGGCCCCAAACCAGATTATTATCCACTCCTTTTATCACCCATAAAGAAAATGGCTGAGCGAGTATATGGTGTTATTTATGTAGGGGTTCTGTCCTATATTATTAGTGTATATGTTTGCTTACATTCCAGGTGCTGTTGTAAAAAAAGGTAGGTTTGACCATTGTTGCTACATTTTCTATCTTGGATGCATTCGAGGAATAGAACTGAGAAGGACAGTCTCCGTACTTCATCCTTTTTTGGTCTGCCTCAGTGTTAATTTTAAAAGCATGTCATCAGAAAATAAGCTAATCTTATGTCCACACTCGAAAGGAATACATATTATATCTGCGTTCTGTTTTATTGTAGATGCTAGAGTCTTTATAAAACAAAGCAAGAATGGAGACAGGGGGCATCCACGTTGTATCCCCTAAATGGGTTTCTTCTAGGAATTGTAGGTCTGCATTGTGTTTCTTAATTTGTGCCAAACTCTTTGGTGTGTGTTTAGTGAGTTGAGCCCCCGATCATATTCCGTAATTTGTCGCTGCCTACCTCTAAGTGTGACAAATATAGTGATCTTCCTTATGTTTATGTTCCCATATGCTCACTACCAAATGAAACATTGGCACTATCTTCATGGCAAGAAAAATTGAAAACACAAAAACTAAATAACCCAATGTTTTACACTTTAGATTGTTCTCCATTTCACGTCATTGTTCTCTTTGATTCCTCCTAGATTTAGGCTTGCTTCTGTCCTCTTCTATTCGGGAGGTTCTGTGCCTGCTTTGACTCATACACGAAGCAGACTTTGGTTCCTTGTTCTTCAAAGTAAATCAGAGGCCTATAGGGAATATCGAGCAAAAACGAATCCGCTTGATGTTAAGTAATGCCAATAACTATTTGTACAGCCTTCTCTTCACCAAGGTTGTGGGCATAGGTCCTGGAAGAGTGTAACCTGGCTAACCCCAAATTGTATGTGTGGCTGTGTTCTGTTAGCTTTAAGAATATTTTTCCTTCATTGAGTAGGAGAGCTTTGTCACAAAGTCTTTTGGTCGGTCACATGTTTCATTGGTTTTCATTCCCACTGTTTGCACTTTTTCTGTTCCTATATCCAGGGATACTAACATATATTCTGAAATTTATGAATTTAGCAGTTAAAAAGGAAAGAAAGGGATTGTTTTGTATAAAGGTTTCTGTTTCAAATTAGGCCTGGGCAAAATTTTCATTACGCCAGAGTAATTATGCATTACTCTTGTAATGCAAAATTACGCCATTATGCCAGCTTGATTAGTTATGAGTAATTTTGGGCAAAACGTCTACCGCAGGAGCCCAGGAACAGCGAACTAGGTTAGAGCAAGTGGATGTTGGCTACTGCTGTTTGTCAAGTAACATTTAGTGCTTTTTTCCCAGTGCAAAATGCATCCTCTGGACCATTTTAGACGCAAGAGTGCACTTTGAGCTAAGAAAATAGCACTAAATTCTGGATTACGCCTCTCACATAATTATGAGTAATTTTGTGGTAATTACAAGTAATTACGGCGGGTTATGCCAGTTATGCTCACCCCTGTTTTAAATCAGGATGTATGTCATATTTTACTTTAATGGATGGCAGAAAAAAATATTTTTGCTTTTAAATTATTAATGCTTTTTGTATATTTTTCATTATCAATGACTGATAGTGATCATTAATCCTTTTTAATTTCTGTAATCAAAGCCTATCAGAATGTCATGTAAACAACTGCTTTTATTTCCTGTTTGTTTGATATTGATTTTATAAAGAATATATGTTGTTGCTAGGCTTGGGTTGCAACCCAAAATAAATAAAGATAATCTGATCTGAAAGAACAGTTGAGGCAGTATGACGGTACGCAAGATGCCGAATCCACTCTTACGTGCAGATTTATCAATGTTTTGCTGTGCCCTTGCATGGTGACGCCGGGCCACGCAAAAGCAAGATTCAAATTTACCAAGCCATGCAAGGCCACCCTGCGTGGCCCTGCATGACTTGGTAAATCTAGTGTAACGCAAGGCAGCACAAGTTGCTGTATTGTGTTACACTGTGTGGTAGCGGCATTACATGAGTGGGGCATGGATGTTCCCATGCATCCACCAATGCATGCTAATGAATTCCCAGATTTTCCAACACTGGTAGACCTAGGAATGCATCATAATTGTACACCTTTCCACCAGAAGTGTAACAAGGAGAAATATCATTCTTTCTCCTCATTGTTTCCTCTTTCCAAATGTTCTGCAGCACACTTAGAAAGAGGGAACTGCCTCTAAGGATTGTTTTTTGTGCAGGAAGGTGTCCTTTCCTGCACAAAAACAACCCTGCCTGTAAAGTAGGGCAAGGGTGCCTACATTGGTGATAGGCGCCACTGAGTGTGACAGTGCAAGAAGGACAGGAATGCACCATATCTTGATAGATATGGCACATTCCTGCCCTCTCCCTTTCACGCAGCACAGCAAGGTGTCTTGCTCCTTTGTGTTTAATGAAAAAATGATAAATCTGCCCCCTACTGCAGATCCATAAATAGAGAGCGATGGCACAGGCCTTGAAGTCCAAAGACATTGAATTGGATATGTCCCCAAATTTGAAGTAAATACATAAAAAATAGGACTGAAGCAATATTAGTTGCTTTGGAACCTTAGTCAATGGAGACATGGAAAAAAAGGTCTGATGTCACCAACGGCCGAGTGTCCTTTATACCTAATATGTCACTTTCCATTGAGTCCCAAGACTTTGTTTAGAGTGTCGAGTGCCCCAATTGATATTGGTGTCTCTTAACCACTACAAAAATATTTTGAAATCCACTCTGGTGTCTGGGGCAGTACACTTGAGGAATCTACAGAGCAGTATCTATTAGAAACCTACTTTAGCTGGAGACGTTGATGGCAAAATTGTTTTTATGTAAGCCTTCTCATGGGGGAAAATGATTCCCAAGATAAATATGTCTCTACAACTCTTTTGGTGGAAATATTCACCTTTTTCCCAAAGCTGTTGAAATCAGCAAACTTTGCGAAGTCGTTATATTGTTATCTTTGTATTTCCCCACCAGCAGAAAAAAGAATGTGCACCACTAAATAATAGGGCGAGAAGAAACCCATAACCAATGCATACTTCAATTACAATTTTCTTTCAATAGTTGGGCTGAGGCGAGAGGAAAAGACTATTAAAGGAGTGTGATTGAAGTCCTTATTGCAATGGTGTTAGAACTGTAAAAATGAATGGGTCCTTCTGTTCAATCTGAAATCCGGGAGATCAGGGTTTCAGATGCCAAACCAGAGCATCAGTCTGTTCAGACTTTCAGTGCTCTTCTGGGTGATTGTCAGTTCCCTAAGCTCAGGTTCTCCAATCCCTGGTGCATCTTCTCACAAGCTCAGTAGCTCTTGTCAAGAAGTCCCTTGCTACCTCAGATTCTTTAGAGCCAAAATGTCTGCTTATTTGTCCAGCTTGTAAGCCTCTTATACGTTTGCATTTCTTTACTGCAGACATTGACACACTTCTGAGCTACACACCCATCTTATCATTGGGAGAACTCTTGGGACACTTCGATAGTATTTTACAACCAGAAGTCTTAATGTACCCAATATTGGTCAGGGCATCAAGTAACATAAAAACATTTTCTGTTGCTTATCACATAAATAATTGCAGGATATTTGCCGGATTAGTTGTAGCCTTCTCTTGTGCTACTCAGATCCTCCTCTTCCAATGCCTAGCCATAACATTTACGTTGAAATGAAAAACAACATTTAGGGGCAGATTTACAAGAAACAGACACATCTCTGCGTTATAGCAGAGATGCGCAAGTTTATTTGCGTCACTCAAAAAAACCCTTGCGCCACCACGGATGCCGTCGCATTTACAAAGCAGCGCACCATGGCGCAAGCATTGACTGATGCGCCATGCATCTGTTGGCGTAAAGGTAGTACATTGCTGGAGTCGTGTCGCAAGCATGACGCATCTCCAGCAATGCTCAGGAATGCCTATTCCTAATGTGCTGCGTTACTCCTTACGCCTTCGTCAAGCAGGCGTAAGGTTTTGACGCAGTGGTGTCACAGAAGTGGCGCAGTGAAATCTTGTAGATTTCACTGCGTCACTTTTACGAGGCTTTCTTGCATCGGAACGTCCACCCTGCATACATTATACCTGACGCAGGTATAATGTTGCACAGGGCTTTACAATGTGATGCATCTCCCTAGATGCGTCATGTTGTAAATGTGTCACAACGTGGTGCATTGTTTACGCCGCCGCTGCGTCACAAAAGTGACACAACAGCGGCTTAAAAGTGTCGCAAGAGGCTTGTAAATCTGCCCCAAATTTTGTATTGTGTGCTTTACAGTACAATCATATAATATTAGCTAGTGACTAAACGTGATTCCAGGGGACAGTTAGAATTTGTTATATTTTCTGCTTGTAGAAGGCCTGATGTGATGCTCCACGTGTCCAATAAGGATCTATCAGAGCAGCACTAGACAGAACTGCATGCCGAATTAATGAGCACAGTGTAAAGAGCAGATGATCAGGGCCGCCAAAGCAAAGGTACTGTGGAGGAAAGATTCCTGCCAGGTTTCACCAAATTATGCGTCATGAAAAGGCAAATAATGCAGCAACAAAAATGAGGCATATTATGCAATTTAAGGCAAACTATGCAGCCCCGTTCTATGGCCTTATTTAGCAATTTTGACATTGTAACACACAATACAGTGTATATAGAAAATCCACTGTATACTCAGCAAATTCTGTTCAAAATTATGCGTTTTGTTGTATGTTACACAAACACCGTTTTATACATGCACACCATTCTATTAATGCTGGTCTTTCTACCCCTTAGATTAAAATAGTTTTCGTAAAACATTTATGTTGCACACGGAAAACATACCTGCGAGAACATACATACCTGTGATAAAATGTGCGCTTATTTTATTCTGAACATCCTGTTTATGTTTAAAAATGTATCTTGAGTTTATCCTGTGTTCACGCCATACAGCCGCTGGGTGCACCCGTTTCCTATTTTCACCTGTTTCCTATATTTCTATTACATATTTAAGTGTTTAACTAGGAGGCACCATGACACTGAAGCCGTAAATCCTTTCACAAAGATGTGATAAGATGGGTCTTATTTTAAAATCCGAGTAGCCTTTTTTCTGTGTCATAAGTTTTTATCGTAATCTGAGTGCACTCTTGAAATAACTTTCAGATTCAGAAGTGCCTGTAAACTAATAACAGCTTTGAGAATAGTGCATGTGATATAATCTTGAATGCACTTCAGTAAAAAACAAAACAACTTCAAGAGTAAGAAGGAAACATTTTTCACATTGCGTTTGAGGAGCAATTTAAACTAACTATTATCCCCAGCCTGTAAATAAAGCCTCGCCCTCAGTCCACCAGCACGGATGTTAAATGTTTCTGGCTTGAGACAAGACACCAGCCACAGTCATGTAGACACACCTATGCATAACAAAAGGCCCATTAGCACGTCAAAAGGCCCGAGTGCTGGAAGCCGGTGAAGTCACTTTTTACTTCCCAGATTGGGGGATGGGCCCTGCTCCCAAGAGCACACCTTTACAGGAAGAAGGAGCCTGTGATGCCACGGCTCTGACACCCGGACAGCAGCAAGGATGGGGCTCAGGCGTCTCAAAAGAGGCTGTCTCTCATCTTAGACTCGAGCTTGGAGCTACTTTAACAACAACAGTTGTAATTTTAAAGTGCATTGCACATTTAAAGGCGCTGGTGTTTTTATTGTAATTCATAGAGAATTCCTTCTGTCCAGAGGTTTGTACTCAGTGAAAGTGAAAAACATCTCCATCTCTTCACAAGCTATTACAGCTTTTTTGGGGGCTTTTTCTGAACATCCTCACATTGAAGGTAATGTGCATTACAAATGGAGAGATGAGAAGAAGGGCAAAATGGCAGGACTGGGCAAGAGTAGGGAGAACGTTGAACTTTGAAGGGTTTAAGAAATGAGAGTTTGGAATTTTTGGGGAGTTTAATATGAGTAAAGAAAAAACATAGGACGCCGGTCTCACAAGGAAGACGGAGGAAATTAACAGATCTGACGAAGGAAAGAATGAAAGAGCTCAGGTGGAAATGGGATGGGGGAGAGAAATAGACAGGGGTCTGGTATATGGAATGCGTGAAAAGGAGAGATGGCGAGAGTTAGTGTGATGAGAGAGGGGAGAGGGATGCCTATTTACATCAACATTGGTAAACACTCAAGAAGCATAATGATTTAAGAGATTGAAGTGTCTACTGTTCACGCAGATGTGAGGAGAGAGTGCACTTAAGTAAGACTCATGCCCCCACAGATCCGGCCTACACTGGTCACACCAGGAATTGCTAAGAAGAGTCATCACCAATCAATGAATTTCAAAGCTTTTCAGTTTGCATGAAATACAAAAATAATGCCCTGGGCACCTGATTGTTTAAAATTGGTCCAATATCATAAGAAAGCACCAGGAGAAATAGAGATGGGGTGCAGGGGCGTAGCTTCCATTGGTGCAGCAGGTGCAGTGCACCAGAGGACTGAGGGGCACACTGAACCATGATTATTTCTGAATTTCATAATTCAGACAGCAGTCAGTAGGTATGGTTCCTCCTTTGCACCATGGCCCATGACACAGAAGCTACGGTACTGATAGGGAGAAAGACAAAAAAAGAGATGGGGGAGAGAGAAACAAAAAGAGAAAAAAAGACAAAGATAAGGAGAGACTGATAAAGTCAGAGAAAGAAAGGGAGGGATGTGGAGCTGGAGACAGAAAGAGGAAGGGAGAAATTGAGAGACTATAGAGATAGAAAGACAGGAAGAGACAGACAAAAACAGTGATTGGGAGAGATAGAGGAGAGAAATGTTTGCGAAGAGATAGAGAAAGATCTGGACAGACCTAGAAAGACAGAAAACTCCTGGAAGAGAAGCCAAAAAATACAAGGATGCACTGAGAGAGACAGAGAGAAAAATAAAGTCAGACAGAGAAAGTCAGGAAAAAATACAGAGAGGGTGTAGAAATCGAAATAGATATGTAGAGAAAAACCATTTGAGCTAGAGAAAAGCCATGAGATATGCTGGGAAAGGGAGGATGGATAAAGACAGAAAAAGACAGGCAGAGATAATGCTATGGAGAAACTGGGGAAGAGAAAAATGGAGAGAAAAAGAGCAAGAGAGACAGTGAGAGAGAAGCAGCAAGGGAAAGTTAAAGACTGAGGAGTATAGGCAAAGGCAGAGAGAGAATGGAAGTGAGATACAGGAAAAGGCAGAGTGAAGGAGTCAAGGAGAGAAATATACAAAAATGACAGGAGGAAAGAGTTATAAGAGGAGAGGGGAGACATGCACACTCTGAACTCAATCTGCATCACTTCAAATCTATCTATATATCTATCTATCTGCCTATCTATTTATCTTTACTTATGGCTATCCACTTTTTATCTCTGTCTCTATGTCTCTGTCTTTCTCACTGTTTGTGTCTCTCTCTGTGCCCCTGTCCCTCTGTTAGTTTCTCTTTTTTAATTCACTCCTGCTGCCCCTATCCTGTCTCTCTTAATCTAAGTCTATTTAAATCACAATCTCTCCCATCATCTGAGAGGACCCAAGTGAAACCTGGGCACAATCTGACCCCACATATTGTGGAAAGAATTGCATTTTAGGCACAATTGGAACCTCACATCTGCATGGACAGAAGTCTTGCCACTAAGAGTGAGAAGTAAAGGTGAATTGAATCTCATAGTGTGGATTATTTAAAGAGAGAACACCTGGAAAGATATCACATTTTACCACAATCAATATAGAGAGCTGTCATCTATGAATTTGGTAGATCTGTGGATGAAGCAATAAAGTCTCTCTTTTGGCGAAAACTGAAGGCGGGGTTGAAAACGGATAGGGAATCTCAGGGAGTCGAAAATGGATGACCCAATCTCAGCAGGCACATGATTTTCAAGTTCAGCTTTTCTTTCAATAAACCGCTGTAATCTAGATTTCTGGTGCACAACATTGACTTGAAGTTAATATGCACTGCAACTCTATGAAGGTATTAAGAAGATGTTGAATGAGTGCTCAGGAGTGGAAGAAGATGCCCCAGGTGACAAAGCCATCTGGAAGCTTTATGATGAAACTGAATCACATCTGAATAGTGAAAACCTGTAGATATCGCTGAGAGACAAAATAATGAAATCTGAAGCAAAAGGAAAAATCTGCAGAGGAGAATATGATAAAATTGAAGAACTGCCATATGACTCCATGTTACCAGGAAACAACTTCTTGAGTCAATGCCACTACATTATTTCAAGTGACCAGAACCAGGACTACAATTACCAGAATACACTGATTCTTTTTTTAATTAGAAGGTACAGGACTGGAAAAAAGATTTCTTGGTGGCATGACAACGTGAATTCATCTACTAACCATATGAGGAATGAGGAAGAGTAAGAGAAATTAAGGGGAAGAAATGGAGTGATATCTGGGCGAAAGGTATAGGCACAGTGAAGAAGTTATTACGCTGTGGTAACTCAATGGTTTCTCTTTGCCAGGACTCAAGTTTTTAGGTCTGAGCCTCACGTTCAAAAATCATTGTTATCAGATGCATTAATCCAGTTTGGTAAATTGAATAAAGATGAAACTTTAAAAAATGCAACGATTTGCTAAACTAAACTGTGAACTGGATGGGAGATGGAAGATTAGAACACCTCAGATACTACACATTTTTCTTGTGGGGACTTGAACATCCCAATAACCACACACTATAGCTGTGGAGAATTGAACATCACTATAATCACACACTATCTCTGGGGGACTAGCATATCATTATACACTGTGTTAAGTTATGCAGATATGTAAGGTGCACTATCATCAGAGAGGGTATCCTGGCTGTCACTTTATGGACTTAATCATGATAGGCTCCACAAAATATGTCGGTAGAGACTTGATCACAACTATAATCATATACTATGTGAAGGCTTAAGCATGCCTATATTCACACACTATCTCTGTGGGACTTGAATATCACTATTTTTATACATTACCACTGTACGAATGTGACCATGATAATCTTCACACACTAAATCGGTAGTAACTGGAACATCACCATTATCGCACAGAAAGAGGGTTCTTGAACATGCCTATAGTCACACGCTATCTTTGTGGGGACTTGACCATCATCATCTGCAGACTAGCAGTGTAGAGACTTGAACATTATCTCCATACCCTATCTTTGTGAGTACTTGAACATGCTTACCTTCACACACTATCTTTGTGAGATCTTGAATATCATTATATTTTCATATTAAGTTTTGCTATTTATGCAGATTTGAAGAGCGCACTATCACCTGGGAGGGTATCATGGATATCACTGTATGGACTTGACCATGAGAATTTTACACACAATGTCAATAGAAACCTGAGGCCAACTATAATGACACACTATGCTGCAGCTTAAATGCCTTTGATCACACAATATATTTGTGGGGACTTGAATATCATTATCTTTTAAACACTATTTTATGTTGTGCAGATTTGTAGGGTGCACTATCATCCAGAGGGTATTCTCGCTATCACTATCTGGACTTGACCATAATAGTTTCAACACAGCATATTAGTAGAGACTTGAAACCCTTATGATCACATACTATGTGAAGGCTTAAACATGCCTATAATCACATTCTATCCCTGTGGGGACTTGAATATCATTATCTTTACACATTACCACTATATAGACTTAACTTTGATAATCTCTAAGCACTCTGTTGGTGGGAACTGGACCACCACCATAATAACATGTTATGCAGATTTTTTAACTTGCCTATGGTCACACTCTATTTGAAGACTTCAACATGATTATCTTCACACACTATCTATGTAGGGATTTGAACATGTTTACTTTCACGCACCATCTCTGTGAGAGTGGTGAGTTATAGTCCATTCAATGTGGTGAGTGAGGTGACAAGACTGTGTAGCTAGGTGCATGACTTCTAGTAATTTGAAGGTGGTGAGCAAGTATAACGGTGAGTTATAATTATGACATAGTAATTTGAAAGAGATGCGCAAATTATAAATTAAAGTTATAACTATACCTTTAGAATGTCTAATGTTTGTGTTGTTTACGTTTGGTCTGTATACAAAGACGAAATAAAGTTTTCCTAACTATATCTTATCCTTAACCTCTGTTTTTTCATGGGATTTCATTTTTTTTACATTTTAATAACATTTTGTTTATAATGATACAGTTTACTGTTGTCGAGTGGAGTGTCATTAAATGGAGTGTGGTACAAAACATTGGAGGATAGTGTTGTAAAGTATAATGTCATACAGTATAGTGTCGGAGTGTGGAGTGGAATAGAGTGGAAAGAGGTACACTTGAGTAGCGTAGACAGGAGTGGCATAGAGCGGAGTGGAATAGAGTGGAGTGGCAAACAGTTAAGTGTGATAGAGTAGAGTGGTGTACAGCGGAGTGGCATATAGTTGAGTGATGTACAAAGGAATAGCGTATAGTAGAGTGGCATATAGTTTAGTGGCATACATTGGAGTGGTATAAAATGGGATAGCATACGTGGAGAGCGGTACAGTGGAGTTGCATACAGTGGAAAAGTGTAGAGTAGTGGCATACAGTGGAGTGCTATAGATTGGAGTGTTGTACAGTGTAGTGGCATACATTGGAATAGTGGATACTGGAGTGGCATACAGTGCAGTGGTGTACAATGAAGTATGGTTGACTAGACTTGCATACTGGGCAGTGGCTAAGCCTGGGCGGAGTTCGCAGAGTTACGCTACACGGAACTCCGTGAAGTGCAAAAAAACCTCTGTCACGCTACGCGGAGCTCTACAAGCGGCAGAGTGTGTTAGAAAAATGCAGTTTGCTGTAATTTTCAGCGCACTGTAAAATTATCGCAAATGGCACCATGCACAGCGTAAGTGGGCAATGCTTTTTTCTGCCGCTCAAGTGGATTTTCTACTCGAGCGGCAGCTTTTTCAGCACAAACGGACGGTTTCTCAACGTGAGCAGTTGCGAGCATACGCAGCCACTCACATTGAGAAATCTGGCCGCCCGCGTTGAGAAATCTCGCCGGGAGGTTGATTTCCCTCGATCGCGCTAACCAACTTGAGGAAAATGTTTGCACGGAGGTGTATTTTCCTCGCTCACGCTCGCCATTATGATGTTGACGAGCGCGAGTGAGGAATAAACTCCACGGTAACTCCGCGAGCGGAGCATAGTTCACCGCCCAGGCTTAGCAGTAATGTAGACTGGAACATCGTAGTATAGTGGCATAGAGTGGAGTGGCATAGAGTGGAGAGGCATAGAGTGGAATGGTGTAGAGTGGACATGCATAGAGTGGAGTGAGGTACAGTGTACTGGCATAAAGTCACCTAGTGTAGAGTACTGTGGCGTACAGTATAATAGTATACATTGGAGTGGGGAAGAGTGTAATAGCATAGACTACAGCGGAGTAACAGAGTGGAGTGCTGTACAGTGGAGTAGCAAACAGTGGAGTAGTGTCGAGTGGAATAACGTTGAGTTTAGTGGCATTAAGTCTACTGATGTACAGTGGAGTGGCATATAGTGGAGTAGCATAGATTACAGGGTCATACAATGGAATGGCTTAGACTAAAGCGGCATAGAGTCTAGTGGCATACAGTTTAGTGGAATACAATGTAGTATTGTACAGTGTAGTACCATACAGTGGATGGTGGTAGAGTGGAGTGGCATATGCTGCAGTTGAGTACAATGAAGTGCCATAGAGAGGAGTGGCATCTAGTGGAATAGTGTAGAGTATAGAGTGGAGTTCCATACAGTGGAATAGCATACAGTTGAGGGGCATACAGTGAAATAGCATAGACTGGAGTGTAATAGAAGAGAGTGACATTCAGTATAATAGCGTAAAGTAGAGTGGTGTAGCATGGAGTGGCGTAGAGTGGAGTGGCGTATAGTGGATTAGCGTACAGTGTAGTAGTGTATAATGGACTGATGTAAAGTAGAGTGGCATAGAGTGTAATAGCATAGAATGGAGTGGCATAAAGTGAAATGTCAGAGTGTTGTGGCATAGAGTAAAGTGTATTAATTGAAACAGACGTAACGTGAAAGTGTGTGAACTAATGTAAATTTCATGTGGCAGGAAAATACATTATGATGTGTAAATGTTCATTTTTGGTAGTGGCGGGGTGGAGTACAGTGGAGTGGCGAACAGTGAATTAGCGTGCAATGTAGTGGTATATAATGGACTGGGGTAAAGTGGAGTGGCGTCGAGTAGAATAGCGTAGTGGCATAAAGTGAAGTGTCAAAGTGGAGAGGCGTAGAGTTAAATGTGTTAATTGAAACAGACGTAGCGTGAATGTGTCAGAACGAATGTAAATGTCATGTGGCAGGAATATACATTATGATGTGTAAATGTTCATTGCTGGTAGTATCTGTAAATAGTGTAAGTAGTGTTAAACTTATAATTTAAAAAATATATAATTCTATATTGTACCACTTTATACCGTGGTATGTTCATGGTATACCATGGTATATGGGGCTGAGAAGTGACTATGTGATTGGCTAATGGCTGTGTTTACCAAAGGTAAAAGGCAGCCATCTCGTTTTATCACAGTTTTGCTGTGTTCTGCGTTTCACTGCGCTCTGGGTTAGAGTCTTACTTATGGCAAAGTATTAGGTTTTATTGTTGTTCATTATCTATTACCACTTTATTCAAGTGGCAATAGGTGGAGATTTTTATTTATACATTTTTATAGCAGTTTAGGGTAAACTGCACTTTTTTAGGTAGAGCGATAATTTCAGGACAAGAATAATATTAACATTAATGAAAATTATTGTAAAAATATATATTAGAAACATAACATACTTAGGTAAATAAATAAAAATAATATAAAAATATACATTTCAAATAAAAATAGATTTTTTAAAAATGATTAACATAAAAAGATATATAATTTAAAATATATAACAGCAATTAAAAGAAACAGCAAACATAATTTATTTAACTCCAATTAAAATAAAAGTAAAAAAAAGTTACACTTGAAAGGGGTTACGTTTGCTATTTATTCCCACTCCAATTTAAGCAAACTCAGATAAAATATTGAACTTCAGATGAGTTAGATTAACTATTCCCACTCCAATCTAATGGTTTGGATTTCGGAGGGGTTAGATTTACTATTCCCACTCCTATTTAAGCAACCCAAGGAAAAAAGATGGACTTCAGAGAGGCTTCATTTACTATTCCACTCCAATCTAAGCAACAGTACGGAAAGTATTTGACTTCAGAAGGATTGGAATCACTATTCCTACTCTGATCTAGGCAACAGTAGGGAAAGTATTGGATTTAGGCGGGATTAGAGTTACTATTCCCACCCCAGTATAAGCAACAGGTAGGGAAAGTGTTGGACTCTGGACAGGTTAGATTTGCTACTCTCATTCCAATCTAAGCAGGGCCGGACTGACCGTAGCAGGCACTGGGCGTTCCACCGGTGGGCCACGAGGGTGGGGGCCGGTTTTGGGCTGCTGTGGGCCGTTTTTGTTACCGGGAGCTGGCAATATCGGCCCCCTACAATAAAATCGGCCGAAATAGGCCCTAGTAAACAGTTCGGCCGCACCCCCAGGGGGCTGGCTGAGCAGTTTGCCAGGGCCAGTTACTGTTCCCAGTCCGGCCCTGAATCTAAGTAACAGTAGAGAATGTGCTGGACTTCAGAGGGGTTCAATTTAACTATTCCCACTCCAGTCTAAGCAGCAGTAGGGAAGGTGTTGAACTTCTGAACTGTCAAATTTACTATTTCCTTTCCACCCTAAGCAAAAGAAGGGAAAGTGTTGAATTTCAGAGAGGTTAGATTTCCTATCCCCACTGCAATTTAAGCAAAGCTGGGAAAGTGTGAGACTTGAAATGTACTATTCACACCCCAATATATACAACAGAAGGAAAAGCATTGGACTTCAAAGGGGTTAGATTTACTATTCTCACTCCATCCTAAGCAACAGTAGGGAAAGTGTTGGATTTTGAAAGGGTGAGATTTACTACAATTAAGCAACAATAAGGAAAGCATTGGAATTGGATGGGCTAAATTTACAATTCCCACTCCATTCTAAGTAACAGTAGGGAAAGTGTTGGACTAGTGAAAGGTTACATGTACCATACCGACACAGTCATTAAAAAAATATTTAAATACCTAAAAACATAAAATGATTAACCATATTTAAACTAAAACATATATATTGTTTACATTTAAATAAAATACACAATTTATTATAAATATACAGAATAAATGTATAAATAAATGAAATATTGAAATATACATACATAGAATTCTCTCGCTACTACTGAAAAAAAAACAGATAATATAAATAAAAATATAAATAAAACAATAATAAATTAAAATAAACTAAATAAATGAAACATAAAAATGATAAATAAAATATACACTTGTTTATAAATATTAACTATTTCTTACATAGTCTAAATAAAACAACAATTTTACATATAAAATAGTCAAGGAAAAAATATATAATGATTTATGAAATAAATAGTTAAATGACATAAAAAATAAAGAAAGCTATTTTAATTTAAATAATTTCTCACCGTACTCCCCTACAAACCAAACAACACACTACTAAATTATAGATGACTAAGTATACTATACAAAATATAAATTATAAATCCAAATCCAAAATTAAACCCAAATAAATGAAAGAACAATTAAACAATTACAACATTTACATAATAACCAATTAAATATTTAATTCACCTTATATTTCCTAACATTAAAAAACAATTCTTTAAAATGTAATTAACTTCCCACTATATTCCCCTACAAGCCCAATATCCTGCTACTAAATTATAAACTATTAATTAAATTTTAAAAATTAAATTACACATTTAAAATTGCAAACTATATTTAAAAAAGACAATTGTACTAATATTAAGTATATCTATATATATATATATTCACTGAAAAAACCATAGGTTTCAGGCACGTTATAGTTAGAAATTAGCATTTAAAAAACCTTAGAAATTCACTGAAAAAAACATAGGTTTCAGGGATGTTATAGTTAGTTGGATATTTCACTCGTATAAAACCATAGAAATTCCCCCGTTATAGTTAGAGCGCTTTATAAATGAAATAAATAAAAAAACTATCACCTAACAGGCATCCTGGCGCTCAGCTAAGTATAACTCGCGCCCCCGCAATGCACTGCTGATGACGTCACATATTACATTATTCATGACATGGTCAGTGACATCACTGATGACATCACTGATGACATCATCCACGTGCAAATCTGATGTACCTCCTCACACTCTAATATAACCTTTGATACACCCACTGTAAAATACAGACTACCATTTTCGAAACCATCGACACACCAATACCAGTTACTACATACGCACTCACTGATTCCTAGGTCTACACACACATCCACTCATTTACCCATACAATCACTCATACATACAGTCACTCATCAATACAACACTATCATATGCACTCATACACCTATACAGACACTCACACACCGCCACTCACCCATGGAGTTACTCACACACCTAGTCAGTCATGCAAAGAATCAATCACACTTCCATTTACTGACCTATACAGTTATACACACACCACCTCACTTATTCAAACATATACTAACACATACTTACTCTCTTACACAATCACTGAGACAAGTACACACTCATCCATACAGCCACTCTCACAATCACTGACTCTCACATATAGTCATTTATATACTCCAACTCTCACATACACTGCCTTTTACATATGTGGTTACTTGGACATGTACCACTGAGACATCCAATCTCTCACCAACACACCCATACACACACTCACCCGCCCATACAGATGTTTCCACATGCAATCTTGAACCCATACATCCAGTGAATCAACCACTCACACATCTATGCACAGTCACACACCTCCCACCCACCCACCCACCCACTCAGTCTCCCATACAAATACTCAGGCAACCAATCAATAACCCATATAGACACTCATGTAGCTACTGACCAACACATGCAGCAGCTTACACAACAACAGACATACTGATGCACACATTTAGACAGTTTAGTCACTAACACATGTATTCAGTAAGACACATTTAATCACTCACTTATACAGTCAGTCACACACCTACTAAATCCTTCATCCAGACACTTATACACCCACTCATTCTTCAATACACCTTGGTATACATATTTAAACTTTACAGAAACACAGTCACTGGATGATGTCATCAGTGATGTCATCAGTGATGTCATTTGAGATGTCATCAGTGATGTCACTGACCATGTCATGAATGATGTAATATGTGACGTCATCAGCAGTGCATTGGGGGGGCGCGAGTTATACTTAGCTGAACTAACTATAACGGGGAATTTCTCTGGTTTTATACGAGTGAAATGTCCAACTAACTAGAACATCCCTGAAACCTATGGTTTTTTCAGTGAATTTCTAAGGTTTTTTAAATGCTAATTTCTAACTATAAAGTGCCTGAAACCTATGGCTTTTTCAGTGAATTTCAAAGGTTTTTTAAATGCTAATTTCTATCTATAACCTAGCAGTCGCGTTTGCAGAGTGGTGGAGAAAGGTGAGCGTGGCCTTCAAACACCTTTTAGCAATCCCACTGTGTGGGATTTAGCGGACGTAACAGGAGGGATAGTTAGCCCCCAACGTCAACCTTGGTGGCCAACTACCCCTTTTATTACCTCCAGTAAATCCCACACAGCAGAATTGCTAACTTGTTATATCAGGCCCGACCCCCTCCCTGCAGCACTCTGCAAACGCGCCCGCTGGTGCGTTCTACATTGGGGGATTAAATCCCCTCCAATCCTGAGGGTCCCTGGGGGCCAACTAGCCCACCATGTACCTTCAGTTTGCGCCACAGAGCTGCATTGCAGAGCGGTGTAAAAAGGGGCGTAGCCTCAGACCACCTCTCTGCAATGCAGCTCTGTGGCGCAAATTGAAGGTACATGGTGAGTTGGCCCCAGGGACCTCAGGATTGGAGGATTTAATCCCCAATGCAGAACGCACCAGCGAGCGCGTTGCAGAGTGCTGCAGGGAGGGTCGAGCCTGATATAACAAGTTAGCAATTCTGCTGTGTGGGATTTACTGGAGGTAATAAAGGTAGTTGGCCACCAAGTTGACGTTGAGGCTAACTATCCCTCCTGTTACGTCCGCTAAATCCCACACAGTGGGATTGCTAAAGGTGTTTGAAAGCACGCTCACCTTTCTCCACCACTCTGCAAACGCGACTGCTAGGTTATAGATAGAAATTAGCATTTAAAAACCTTTGAAATTCACTGAAAAGCCATAGATTTCAGGCACTTTATAGTTAGAAATTAGCATTTAAAACCTTAGAAATTCACTGAAAAAACCATAGGTTTCAGGGATGTTCTAGTTAGTTGGACATTTCACTCATAAACAGAGAAATTCCCCGTTATAGTTAGTTCAGCTAAGTATAACCGCGCCCCCCAATGCACTGCTGATGACGTCACATATTACATCATTCATGACATGGTCAGTGACATCACTGATGACATCTCAAATGACATCACTGATGACATCTCAAATGACATCACTGATGACATCACTGATGACATCATCCAGTGACTGTGTTTCTGTAAAGTTTAAATATGTATACCAAGGTGTATTGAAGAATGAGTGGGTGTATAAGTGTCTGGATGAAGGATTTAGTAGGTGTGTGACTGACTGTATAAGTGAGTGATTAAATGTGTCTTACTGAATACATGTGTTAGTGACTAAACTGTCTAAATGTGTGCATCAGTAACACATGTATTCAGTAAGACACATTTAATCACTCACTTATACAGTCAGTCACACACCTACTAAATCCTTCATCCAGACACTTATACACCCACTCATTCTTCAATACACCTTGGTATACATATTTAAACTTTACAGAAACACAGTCACTGGATGATGTCATCAGTGATGTCATCAGTGATGTCATTTGAGATGTCATCAGTGATGTCATTTGAGATGTCATCAGTGATGTCACTGACCATGTCATGAATGATGTAATATGTGACGTCATCAGCAGTGCATTGGGGGGGGGGCGCGAGTTATACTTAGCTGAACTAACTATAACGGGGGAATTTCTCTGGTTTTATACGAGTGAAATGTCCAACTAACTAGAACATCCCTGAAACCTATGGTTTTTTCAGTGAATTTCTAAGGTTTTTTAAATGCTAATTTCTAACTATAAAGTGCCTGAAACCTATGGCTTTTTCAGTGAATTTCAAAGGTTTTTTAAATGCTAATTTCTATCTATAACCTAGCAGTCGCGTTTGCAGAGTGGTGGAGAAAGGTGAGCGTGGCCTTCAAACACCTTTTAGCAATCCCACTGTGTGGGATTTAGCGGACGTAACAGGAGGGATAGTTAGCCCCCAACGTCAACCTTGGTGGCCAACTACCCCTTTTATTACCTCCAGTAAATCCCACACAGCAGAATTGCTAACTTGTTATATCAGGCCCGACCCCCTCCCTGCAGCACTCTGCAAACGCGCCCGCTGGTGCGTTCTACATTGGGGGATTAAATCCCCTCCAATCCTGAGGGTCCCTGGGGGCCAACTAGCCCACCATGTACCTTCAATTTGCGCCACAGAGCTGCATTGCAGAGAGGTGGTCTGAGGCTACGCCCCTTTTTACACCGCTCTGCAATGCAGCTCTGTGGCGCAAACTGAAGGTACCTGGTGGGCTAGTTGGCCCCAGGGACCCTCAGGATTGAAGGGGACTTAATCCCCCAAGTTACTACGTGCCAGGGGGCTCATTTGCACACTTGCCATATCAGGCCCCGCCCCCTCCCTGCACCACTGTGCAAACACGCCCCCTGGCGTGTTGTAAGTTGGGGAATTAATTCCCCTTCAATCCTGAGGGTCCCTGGGGGCCAAATAGCCCACCATGTACCTTCAATTTGCGCCACAGAGCTGCGTTGCAGAGAGGTGGTCTGAGGCCACGCCCCTTTTTACTCCTCTCTGCAACGCAGCTCTGTGGCGCAATCTGAAGGTACCTGGTGGGCTAGTTGGCCCCCAGGGACCCTCAGGATTCAAGGGGACTTAATCCCCTAAGTTACAACGCGCCAGGGGGCCCATTTGCACACTTGCCATATCAGACCCCGCCCCCTCCCTTCACCACTGTGCAAACGCGCCCCGTGGCACGTTTTAAGTTGGGGGATTAAGTCCCCTTGAATCCAGAGGGTCCCTGGGGTCCAACTAGCCCACCAGGTACCTCCAGTAAGCGCCACAGACCTGCGTTGCAGAGAGGTGTTCAAAGGGGTTTGGCCTCGGACCACCTCTCTGCAAGGCAGCCCTTTGGTGCATACTGGAGGTACCTGGCGGGCTAGTTGGCCCCCAGGCACTCCCAGTATTGAAGGGGAATTAATTCCCCAACTTAAAACGCGCCACAGGGCGCGTTTGCAGAGTATTGCTGGGAGGGGGCGGGGCCTCGGCACGATGCCTGTCTATTTTTTAATTCCTTTTTTTTTTAGAAGGGGGGCTGTGTGGGTCCGCTGTATAAATGTGAGGTGCTTCCGGGTACGTGTCACGGAGGCGTGGTTACGTGGTCACATGACCGGCGTAATCACGCTCAGTGACGGCGTTGCTGGGCGTGGCTTACCAAGTTGTTATGGACGCCAACGGGTGGAACGTTCAGGCAGTGGACGCAGATTAGTGCAATGAAGGGGGCGTGACTACAAGTGGCTGGCGTAGTGACGCTCCAAAGTGGCAAAGCCGGGCGTGACTGTAAGATAGTACAGGACACCACAATATATTAGTGGGCGTTAAAGAGGCCAAGAATGTGGTAAAGAGGCCAATTAAACTCCAAAGAAGGGTTGATGACGGGACTAGGACGTGACGGGACACATTAGTGTATCAATTCAGGAGCTTGCTTCATAAGTAGAAGAGTGGAAAGCACTGGACAAATTCTGCACACTAGATGCTACCAAGTGGAAAAAGAAGGGGGGGGTGGTTCACCTGCGATTCACGGCATCTCCATTGTTACGCTCTTAACCAGCATGCATGCTTTTACCTGTCTGTACGCCCTCACCAATTTGTTTGAGCGCGTAGACACCCACTTTAAATGAATAATGAAAGTGGAGTTGATTAAGATATTCACGGACTGAATATGTACCCTGAGTGTTTGTGCGACTGGCATAACTTCACTCCATTTGCCTCACAAATTTGCCTGAGCACGTAGACACCCACTTTAATGAATGTCGTTAGTGGGTTGTATCTCATGATCACGGGCTGATTATGTATCCTGAGTGATTGTGCGACTACTCCTTAGTGCCTCACACTCTAGGGGGCACACCACGTGTGATTATTATTAGTAGTCACCAGACACATCTCGTGTATCTTCATTTTTTAATACACTGGATTGTGGATAAGAGGAGCACTCATTACTTTGTCAAAGACACCCTGTATGTTTTGCGTTTGATTGTTGGTTTGTCTTTACAGATATTTCCCTTTCAACATTTGAAGAGAGGGTGCCTAACTGAGTACATGGTTGGGTTTTGCAGTGACCAAGGGTAGGGTACACCTTAGTGTGTGTAGACCGCCCGGGTCACGTCCACTGGTCCTGACGAAAACCTGGTATTATCGCCATCAGGTTGAAACATGTAAACCATCTGTATTCACTTTTTGTTTCACTATAAAGATACCGGAGGTCAATTTAACCGAGAACGGCATCTTACGAATATTTAACATTGTCCAGTTGCTCCAGAATAAAAATTTTTGAGGGAGTTATATCTGGCCAATTTTTTATTCACTTTTTTCACTCACTTGCACCATGAAAAAACCTGCTCCACTGTAATCAGGTGTCGAAGCACACCCGGATAGCATTCGGCTATTCGGGTGGGACCCCTATGATGAAGCATGTCACCAACTAGGTTGGTGAGTGAGGGGTCTTCTTAAAAAGGAGAAATTCGCCTTTTTGTGCACCTCTCCCTATACTGCGGAGACATTGAGTTGTCTCCAGGGTGTACTCCAACTGTTTGATTACTCTACTACAAGGGGACCAGGAGTATTCCCTTCAAAAAACCCTTTCTCTCTTCTTTGTTTTTTGTGATTATAGACATGCCCAGGTCCCCACAGAGATAGTATGTGATTATAGAGATGTCGAGGTCCCTACAGAGATAGTGTGTGAATATAGACATGCCCAGGTACCCACAGAGATAGCGTGTGATTATAGAGATGTCGAGGTCCCCACAGAGATGGTGTGTGACTATAGTATTACCACGGTTGCCGAAGAGAATGTGTGTGATCATAGACATGCCCAGGTCCCCACAGAGATAGAGTATGATTAAAGACATGCCCAGGTCCTCACAGAAATAGTGTGTGATTATAGACATGCCCAGGATTCCACAGAGATAGTGTGTGATTAATGGGATGCACAGGGATGTCAAAGAGATAGTGCATGATTATAGTCATGTAAAAGTCCTCACAGAGATATTGTGCGATTACAGTGATGTTTAAGTCCCCACAGTGATAATGTGTGATTACAGTCATATTCAAGTCTCCACAGTGATGTGTGTAATGATAGGGATGTTGAAGAACCAATAGAGATCGTATTAGTCTAGTGGCTTATTAAACTAATTAATCCACTTGAGGGATATGTTTTTGACCTCTCTCGCACATGTTTGAATCCTGGTGCTACCACTCACCCTTTCATCCTTCCAAGGTCTATACAATAAGTACTATTTACTTGGATGACAATAAACATATGGTATTCAGCACCAAGATACCCCCATGTGTGAATGTGTCCATAATATATATGCACATGAGATGATATGATGTGATAATAGTGGTACTCAAGCCACCACGAGAGATAGACTGAAATTATCCCATATTTATTAATCTCACTTCAAATGCATCATAAACTGAATTAAACTGTGTACATCCAGGAAGGTCCACACTTCCTTAAAAATCCAAGTATCTGAGTTCTTATTTTCTTTTCTAGCCACCATCTTATGAACTCTAGTCTTCATAAGGAAGATAAAACTGTATTTCTCATTGCAACAAACACCACATGCTGATTTGTTCTGACCCTTTAGGATTATTACAATAGAGAAACAGATTTAAAAACTGGCACATCTTTATAATTTTTATCTATAATTCGAGAATGTAATCGTCCTCTCGCCATAAAGCTCTTCTTTCTCTCAAAGTATTTCTTCTACCTGCCCCTGGGGCTCTTTCTAGCTACCCAGGCTCACACTCTATATATACCTGTATATATGTAAATAAACCTTGTTTAACAAACTTAAAACATTTACTGAGCACAAATTCTATAAGTGGATTTCCAGAACGGGGCTAGCTGTCCTTTGTGCAAGAGTACAAAAAAATCATTTTGGAAGAGGTACTTCCACCTTTTTATGGGAAAAGATACAGTCTCATAATGTGCCCAGTTGAAACATGGAACACTTTCACAAAGTTAAAACATCCATTTGAGAACCAACCTTTTATATTTGGAGTGTAGAATAGATATTCTTAAACAAGGCTTGTGTTTTTTTGTACAAGAGTAGAGAAAGGTAGTTTGGCTGGTGGTGCAGCAGCCTTCTTCATGGAAAAAGGTACTTTCTCAGAAGTGCCCAAGCCAACTACAAGAGACTTTCTCAGCATTGAAGGTCTTGTTACTTGAAGGCCAAATTATATACAAGAGCCTTACAAATTGTATTCATGAACTGAGCTGGTATGCTCATTGTGGGAGAGTAGAGAAAGTCACTTTGGCTGACACACAGGTGTCTTTTCACGGGAATAAAATCCTCAGAAGGTGCCTACTTTAATTATAGGAGTCCTTCACAATGTTAACAAGAACATTTTTGAGGAGTGAGGCCAAATGTTGTACGTCGGTGTGTGTGGGATATACAACTAGGCTTCCTAAAAGGGGCTGGTGAATCCTTTGTTCAGGAAGAGAAACGGGCAATTTGATAGTCATGCACACATGACTAGCTGTTTTTGTGTGAAAATAAACCTTAAAATGTGCGCCTGTTAAAGATGGTAGTCCTTCACAAAGTTGAAAAACATGCTTTCAGCAGTGGGCATTTTGTACATAGAGTCTTAAACACTCATTTTTCAATTAGGTTTGTGGTCCCTTTGTGCAAGAGTAGAGAAAATCACTTACTGTTGTGTAACTACACTTTTCATGTGGAAAGGGACGTGTTCGAAATGGGCAAATGTTAAATATAGCGAATAAAACAAATATTGATTCCAAAATATCATGTGACATAAATATGTTGTTAAAAATATCACCACTGCAAAAATATAGTGGAACACAATATCAAAAGTAAGAATACAGGTTTTATTGTATACAATATTGTTAATAATAAAATTGTTGTAATTAATATTGGGTACTTTAATATAGTTGTAATAAACATTGATTTTAATTAAATATATATATATATATATATATATATATATATATATATATATATATATCACATATATATATATATATACACACACACATTTCCTACTGGCGGTCGCCAGTAGGTAGTTATAGTTAGAACCAAGTTTCCATAGGAAAAGCATTTTTTGATTTGCTAATATCTTTGGCGTCGTTTAACGAATCTTTGTGAAATTCTCCAAACAAAAGGTCTATCCAGGTCAGCTCCTATCCTGAAAGTGTGGGGGTGATTCGTCAAGCGGGGGCGGAGAAAAAAGGGGGGTCCCAAAAAGTATTTTTCGTGTGTTAATTTCCATAGGAAATTTTGAGACAGGCTACAGCCCGAACTGCTGAACGGAATTACACCAAGTTTGGCAGAAAGGTAGCTCTTGGTTCAGATAGCTACCTTTTTTTAAAATGGTGTAAATCTGTTCAGTAGTTGCTGAGAAATTCAAAAAATAAGAGTCAAAAAATCAATTTCCCATAGGAAACTTTAGGCAAGGCTACAGCCCGAACTGCTGAACGGAATTACACCAAATTTGGCAAAAAGGTAGTGCTTGGTTCAGAAAGAGACCTTTTTTTTAAATGGTGTAAATCTGTTCAGTAGTTCTTGAGATATTAAAGAAAAAAAATATATATATATATATGTGGGCGGACCCTAATCCCCGAGCACGAGCTTGCCTCTGATTGGCTGCCAACACTTCAAACCAGGAAGTGTTGGCAGCCATCTTGTGCTCGGAGGGAGGGAGAAAGAAAAGGTAAGGAAAAAGATTTAAAAAAACAAGAAAAGGGGGCAGGGTAGAAACACCCTGACCCCCCCAGGCCTGCTCAGGGGTCCCACAAGGACACCCAGGGCCCAAAAAAGCACTTAAAAAAAAATTTACAAAAAAAAAAATTACAAAAAAATTGGCGAAATTCGCGCTGGGGTCACGAATCCGGACGAAATTTAAAAAAGGAAATTAAGCGCGGGCTCCCGCGCTTCATTTAACTGAGGCCCCTGGGTGGGCCAGGTCCCGGGGGCATTTCCAACAAATATATGCGGGGTCTTGCTTAAAATTATGTGCGGGAGGGCACTCGGCCCTCCTGAAGCCCCGGGGACCGCCACCCCACGGGGCTTTGTTTTTAATGTGTGGGGGGCCTCCAAGGCCCCCCCAAGCCCTGGGGACCGCCACCCCCGGGGTTTTTTAAAAACATAAATAAACCTGTGGGGGGGGCTTGAGCCCCCCCCACACGCCCCGGGGACCGCCACCTCCCCGGGGCACTAAAATGCAAATGCGGGGGTCCGTTACGGACCCCTGAGCCCCGGGGACCACCACCTCCCCGGGGCTTCAATCACATTGGGAGGGGGGCCGCGCGGCCCCCCTCCTGGAGCCTTTGATGGCCCTGGGGACCACCACCCCCCAGGGCTGGCTCCTGCAGTGTCCCGGGGTGCCCACCCCCGGGACACTGCTGTTTGCTATGGCAGGGCAGGAGCCGTGTGGCTCCTGCCCTGTCATAGCAAACTTGCTTTGGATTTTGGAAGCGAGAGCAGGGAAACCTGCTCTCTTCCAAAATCCAAAGCAGATTGCTTTTCCACACGGGGAGCTGCATGTCAGCAGCTCCCCATGTGGAAAAGCAATGCCGGCTCCTGCAGGACGCGGGGAGCCGGCGGGACCGTGGGGGCATTGGGGCTCCCCCCACGGTCCCGAACGCATAGGGCCTGCCCCGGGGGATGGGGTCCCCGGGCTAGAAGTGCCCCGGGAGGAGGGCCACGCGGCCCCCCTCCCCCAAAACCCCCCAAATATATAAATAAAGGCCGGCCCCGGGGGATGGGGTCCCCGGGGCCAATAGAGGCCTCAGGAGGGGGGCCACGCAGCCCCCCTCCTTAAAAAATTAAATAAAAGTGGCAATGCCCCGGGGGATGGGGTCCCCGGGGCCGGAATTGGCCACGGGAGGGGGGCCCACGCGGCCCTCTTCCCGTTCAGATTTTTTTATTTTTTTTTAAAAAGGGGTCAGGCCCTGGGGGATGGGGTCAGGCAGTGGACGCAGATTAGTGCAATGAAGGGGGCGTGACTACAAGTGGCTGGCGTAGTGACGCTCCAAAGTGGCAAAGCCGGGCGTGACTGCAAGATAGTACAGGACACCACAATATATTAGTGGGCGTTAAAGAGGCCAAGAATGTGGTAAAGAGGCCAATTAAACTCCAAAGAAGGGTTGATGACGGGACTAGGACGTGACGGGACACATTAGTGTATCAATTCAGGAGCTTGCTTCATAAGTAGAAGAGTGGAAAGCACTGGACAAATTCTGCACACTAGATGCTACCAAGTGGAAAAAGAAGGGTGGGGGGTGGTTCACCTGCGATTCACGGCATCTCCATTGTTACGCTCTTAACCAGCATGCATGCTTTTACCTGTCTGTACGCCCTCACCAATTTGTTTGAGCGCGTAGACACCCACTCTAAATGAATAATGAAAGTGGAGTTGATTAAGATATTCACGGACTGAATATGTACCCTGAGTGTTTGTGCGACTGGCATAACTTCACTCCATTTGCCTCACAAATTTGCCTGAGTACGTAGACACCCACTTTAATGAATGTCGTTAGTGGGTTGTATCTCATGATCACGGGCTGATTATGTATCTTGAGTGATTGTGCAACTACTCCTTAGTGCCTCACACTCTAGGGGGCACACCACGTGTGATTATTATTAGTAGTCACCAGACACATCTTGTGTATCTTCATTTTTTAATACACTGGATTGTGGATAAGAGGAGCACTCATTACTTTGTCAAAGACACCCTGTATGTTTTGCGTTTGATTGTTGGTTTGTCTTTACAGATATTTCCCTTTCAACATTTGAAGAGAGGGTGCCTAACTGTGAGTACATGGTTGGGTTTTGCAGTGACCAAGGGTAGAGTACACCTTAGTGTGTGTAGACCGCCCGGGTCACGTCCACTGGTCCTGACGAAAACCTGGTGTTATCGCCATCAGGTTGAAACATGTAGACCATCTTTATTCACTTTTTGTTTCACTGTAAAGAACCGGAGGTCAATTTAACCGAGAACGGCATCTTACGAATTTTTAACATTGTCCAGTTGCTCCAGAATTTTTTTTTTTGAGGGAGTTATATCTGGCCAATTTTGAATTCACTTTTTTCACTCACTTGCACCATGAAAAAACCTGCTCCACTGTAATCAGGTGTTGAAGCACACCCGGATAGCATTCGGCTATTCGGGTGGGACCCCTATGATGAAGCATGTCACCAACTAGGTTGGTGAGTGAGGGGTCTTCTTAAAAAGGAGAAATTCGCCTTTTTGTGCACCTCTCCCTATACCGCGGAGACATTGAGTTGTCTCCAGGGTGTACTCCTCCAACTGTTTGATTACATGTCTATAATCACACACTATCTCTGTGGGGACCGTGACATCTCTATAATCACACACTATCTCTGTGGGGACCTGGGCATGTCTATAATCACACACTATCTCTGTGGGGACCGTGACATCTCTATAATCACACACTATCTCTGTGGGGACCTGGGCATGTCTATAATCACACACTATCTCTGTGGGGACCTGGGCATGTCTATAATCACACACTATCTCTGTGGGGACCTGGGCATGTCTATAATCACACACATTCTCTTTGGCGACCGTTGTAATACTATAGTCACACACCATCTCTGTGGGAACTTGAGCATTCCTGTAATTACAAGCAAGCTCTGTTTTGGCTTGAACATCATCAGCTTCGCATTCTCTGTATGGAACTTTGTGAATACTGAAAAGTAGTAAAGTTAGACTTTTGGTCTAAGTTTACATTTGTGAAACTGAAAAGTGGAAAAGTTAGATTTTTTGTCTAAGTTTACCTTTGTGGATCGGGCCCTATTTTAATGCGGACTTTAACACAATCATCTTCATGCACTATCTCTGTGGGGACTTAAACATCGCTATAATAACACACTATCTTTGTGGGGGCTTGAAAAAACGATAATAAAACACTATCTTTGTGGGGACTTGAAAATCACTATAAAAACATACCATCTCTGTGGGGACTTGAGCATTCCTTTAATTAAATACAAGCTCTGTTTCGACTTGAAGCACCAGGGGGTGCCATGAGGCACAGGGTCAAGACTGATTTGCATATAGCTGGGTCTGAACTGGGGTGGCAAAGTGAGCTAAAGAACGATGATGGATTCAACCCAGATCTGTGACTGGGGGTGAGTGACTGAAAAGTTTCAGCACTCCGTCCGTCATCTCCTTGTGTTTGCTTTGTTCGCCCTAAGTCGGCAGGGTATGCCCAGACGTGGGTCCATTGCTCAGTTTGCCACTGGATTCAAGAAAGCCTGGCTGATGAGGGGATGTTACCCCGAAGCTGGTCCCAGGATGCTTGTTTCCGGTACAGGGAAGACCTGGCTTGGAAGTTCGGGCTGGATTGTTCCCATGAAGCACAGGGTCAAGACTGATTTGCATATAGCTGGGTCTAAACTGGGGTGGCGAAGTGAGCTAAAGAACGATGATGGATTCAACCCAGATCTGTGAATGGGGGTGAGTGACTGAAAGGTTTCAGCACTCCGTCCATCATCTCCTTGTGTTTGCTTCGACTTGAACATCATCAGCTTCACATTCTCTGTATGGGGCTTTGGGAATATTGAAAAGTAGTAAAGTTAGACTTTTTGTCTAAGTTTACCTTTGTGAATTGGGCCCTATTTCAATGAGGTCTTAAACACAATCACCTTCATGCACTATCTCTGTGGGGACTTAAACATTGCTATAATAACACACTATCTTTGTGGGGACTTGAGCAACACTGAAATAACACTATCTTTGTGGGGACTTAAACATCACTATAATAACACACCATCTCTGTGGGGACTTGAACATCGCTATAATAACATACCATCTCTGTGGGGGCATGAGCATTCCTATAATTACACACAACCTCTGTGTGGACTTGAACATCATTAGCGTCACACTCTTCATAATGGGATTTAAGCTTTGAATGTACACGCTATTTCTATGGAGACTTAAACACAATGATGTTCACCCACTATCTCTGTGGGGACTTGAACATCTATTTTGGCAAAAATGTAAGCCGCTAATCAAGCTCTGGGTTCCACTTGACCATATTCCTTAGTTCCGTATGTTAATTTCTTTATGTGTTAGTTCCCTTATCTCCTAAGATTTTAAGCACTAATAAATTGGTTAAATACAGCTGTAAGTGTCTTTATTTAAGCATGATATGATATTTTCTGGCACATTAACATAATCTGTCTTTAATGTATACCCCTAGTATATATGCAGCAATTCATATATGAATATATTATAATGTTGTTTGTGTATATTGTTGATAAAATAAACATTTAGCATGTGCCTTCGACTGTATTCAATCACAAATAGTGTTACGGACTAGGTCCCCACAAGGATGGTAGCACATGTTCAAGTCCCCACAAAGATGGTGCTGTGCGCATGATTAAATAACAATATATTTGCAAATTTGAAGCAGGATCCTGTATCATGAATTTTTTCTTTACATTTTTCTGTTGTTAGTGTATTTTAAAAACATTGGGAAAGGTTAGTCCCCACAAGGCAGGTATTCACACATAGTCCCCACGAGGGAGGAGGTGTGTGTGTATGTGTATGTGTATGTGTATGTGTATGTGTGTGTGTATATATATATATATATATATATATATATAGATATAGATATATATATATATATATATATACCTGGACGAAGGCCTTTGGCCGAAACGCGTAGGTCGTTCTGTTTGCCTTTGATGCACTCTGCACGTTTGAAATGGAGAAACAATAGAAAGAAAAATAAAGATCGCCTTACAACTACGATTTGCCGTGATTTTGCTGGTGTGAGTGCTGCCTTTCTGTGCCCCTCAGGAATCCTGGTGAGACGAGGGGAGACACAGGAAATCCCTTTTCCCATATATATATATATATATATATATATATATATATATATATTCACTAAAAAAACCATAGGTTTCAGACACGTTATAGTTAGAAATTAGCATTTAAAAAAACCTTTGAAATTCACTGAAAAAACCATAGGTTTTAGGGACAGTTATAGTTAGTTGGACATTTCACTCGTACAAAACCCGTGAAATTCCCCCGTTATAGTTAGTTCAGCTAACTATAACTCGCGCCCCGCAATGCACTGCTGATGACGTCACATATTACATCACTCATGACATGGTCAGTGACATCACTGATGACATCACTGATGACATCTCAAATGACATCACTGATGACATCATCCAGTGACTGTGTGTTTCTGTAAAGTTTAAATATTTTTAATATATATAGGAAAAGACGTATTGAAGAATGAGTGGGTGTATAAGTGTCTGTATGGATGATTTAGTAGGTGCGTGACTGACTCTATAAGTGAGTGATTTAACGTATCTTACTGAATGCATGGGTTAGTGACTAAACTGGGTGAATGTCTGTATCCGTCTGTCTGTTGCTGTGTAAGTGGCTGCATGTGTTTGTGAATAGCTACATGAGTGTGTATATGAGTTATTGAATGGTTGTCTGAGTATCTGTATGGGTGCCTGAGTGTTTGTGTGGGAGGGGTGTGTGCGACTCTGTGCATAGATGTGTGAGTGGGTGATTCACTGGGTGGATGGTTTCAAGAGTGCATCTGTGATAGACTGTATGGGTGGGTAAGTGTGTGTAAGAGTGTGTTAGTGAGTGAATGTATGTCCCAGTGGTACATGTGTGAGTAACTACATATGTGAAAGGCAGTATATATGTGTGTTGGAGTATATAAATAGCTATTAGCGAGAGTGAGTGATTGTGATAGTGGCTGTATGGATGAGTGTGTGCTTGTATCAGTGATTGTATAAGAGCGTAACAATGTGCTAGTATTTGTATGATTAAGTGAGCTGGTGTGTGTATAACTGTATAGGTGAGTAAATGGCAGTGTGTTTAATTATTTGCATGACTGACTAGGTGTGTGAGTACCTCTATGGATGAGTGGCGGTGTTTGAGTGTCTATATAGGAGTAAGAGTGCATATGATAGTCCTGTACTGAGTGACCATAAGTATGAGTGACTGTACGGGTGAGTGAGTGGATGTGTGTGTGTAGACCTAAGAATCAGTGAGTGGGTATGTAGTTATTGGTGTTGGAGTATCTATGGTTTTGCGAATGGCAGTCTGTAATTTAGAGTGGGTGTATCAAAGGTTATATTAGGGTGTGAGGAGGTGCATCAGATTATCACGTGGATGATGTCATCAGTGATGTCATCAGTGATGTCACTGACCATGTCATGAGTGATGTAATATGTGACGTCATCAGCAGTGCATTGCGGGGCGCGAGTTATAGTTAGCTGAACTAACTATAACGGGGAATTTCACGGGTTTTGTACGAGTGAAATGTCCAACTAACTATAACGTGTCTGAAACCTATGGTTTTTTCAGTGAATTTCAAAGGTTTTTTAAATGCTAATTTCGAACTATAACGTGCCTAAAACCTATGGTTTTTTCAGTGAATTTCAAAGGTTTTTTAAATGCTAATTTCTAACAATAACGCCCCTAAAACCTATGGTTTTTTCAGTGAATTTCAAAGGTTTTGTAAATGACAATTTTTAAATGTATTAATTGTTATATTTATTTTTTTGATACTGATTTACTACATTTTTTAAAACTATTTATTTTTAGATATTTTATTTATTAAATTACATTGTAATTACATTATACATTACAAAATATACTTTCTCTGAATGATTTACTTTAGTTTAAATAGTTTGCAAATAGGCAATAGAGTTTTAAGTACAGTAGTTACAGTTGTTGCAATGGGCAACACAATTTCAAACAATGCAACATTGAGCTGAATGTGAATTTCTAGTTAAATGCAATTAGTTACTTTATGGATTACTTTTCTAACCACAGGACTGGATCCTAGATTCAGTCCTGGGACATCTCCTGTAAACAGTTGAGTAAAAGCGTTTTGGTTACAGTAGTGATTTTTAAGGAATATTATTGTATTTTAAAAGTTGACACTTAGAAACTTTTTCACATAGAATCACCAATGTTATCCTATGGGAGGAAATTCACTTAGCAGGTAAGTAGTGTTATCGTTACTTTTTCTTACTCAGTGTTGGATCTTGGATCCAGCACTGGTGCATCTCCTGTAAACAGTTGAAAGAATGCGTTTAAGTCATACAGGCGATTTGTAAGGAATATTTGTAATTTGTGAAAATCGACACTTTGAAACTTTTCTGCTGAAAACCAGACAATGGATTCCTACGGAAGGAACTATAAGTTACTGGTAAGTACGGTTAAAATTACTTTTCAGGGTCAGTGCTGGGCTAAAAGATGCAGCACTGGGTTCTCTCCTGATAACAGGTGAGTAAATCGGAATTCGTAGTTCGGTTGATTTTAGAGGAATATTATAAAGTTCCAAAACTCCACACTTAGAAGAATTTCCAAGTGAAACCAGTCAATGTTAGCCTATGGAAGGAAATTCAAGTTGCTGGTAAGTACGGTTAAAATTACTTTTCAGGATCAGTACTGGGCTGAAAGATGCAGCACTGAGGTCTCTCCTGATAACAGGTGAGTAAATCGGAATTCGTATTTCGGCTGATTTTAGAGGAATATTATAAAGTTTCAAAAATCGACACTTAGGATATCATTGACTGGTTTCACTTGGAAATTCTTCTAAGTGTCGATTTTTGAAACTTTATAATATTCCTCTAAAATCAGCTGAATATATTCGATTTACTCACCTGTTATCAGGAGAACTCAGTGCTGCATCTTTCAGCCCAGTACTGATCCTGAAAAGTAATTTTAACCGTACTTACCAGTAACTTGAATTTCCTTCCATAGGATATCATTGACTGGTTTCACTTGGAAATTCTTCTATGGAAGGAAATTCAAGTTACTGGTAAGTACGGTTAAAATTACTTTTCAGGATCAGTACTGGGCTGAAAGATGCAGCACTGAGGTCTCTCCTGATAACAGGTAAGTAAATCGGAATTCGTAGTTCGGCTGATTTTAGAGGAATATTTGCACAATGGTGAAGGGAGGGGCGGGGCCTGAGGTGACATCTGTGCAAACGCGCCCCGTGGCGCGTTTTAAGTTGGGGGATTAAGTCCCCTTGAATCATGAGGGTCCCTGGGGGCCAACTAGCCCACCAGGAACCTCCAGTATGCGCCAGGGGGCTGCGTTGCAGAGACGTGTACAGAGGCCACACCCCTTTTTACACCTCTCTGCAACGCAGCTCTGTGGCGCTTTCTGGATGTACCTGTTGGGCTAGTTGGCCCCCAGGGACCCTCAGGATTGAAGGGGATTTAATTCCCCATCTTAAAACACGCCACGGGGCCTGTTTGCACACATGTCACCTGAAGCCCCGCCCCTCCTTCACCACTGTGCAAACGCACCCCGTGGTGCGTTTTAAGTTGGGGGATTAAGTCCCCTTGAATCCTGAGGGTCCCTGGAGTCCAACTAGCCCACCATGTACTTCCAAAAGCGCCACAGAGCTGCGTTGCAGAGAGGTGTAAAAGGGGCGTGGCCTCTGTACACCTCTCTGCAACGCAGCCCCTAGCGCATACCGGAGGTTCCTGGTGGGCTAGTTGGCCCTCAGGGACCCCCAGTATTCAAGGGGAATTACTTCCCTTCTCAAAACGCGCCAGCAGACTGCTACAGGGAGGGGCGGGGCCTCCGGCACGATGCCGGTCTTTTTTTTTTTTTATTGGGAGGGGGCTGCGTGGCCCCCTTCCCTTAGCCACTTTGACCCCGGGGACCCCATCCCCCGGGGCCTGAGCATTTTTTTTTTTTTAAATAAAAAAAAACGGGAAGGGGCCGCGTGGCCCCCCTTCCCTGGGCCTGTATTGGCCCCGGGGACCCCATCCCCGGGGCATGCCCTCAATTTTTATTTTTTAATTTGGAGGGGGGCTGCGTGGCCCCCTCTGGCCATTTAAGGCCCCGGGGACCCCATCCCCGGGGCCGGCCTTACCTTTTTTTTTTTTTTTTTTAATAATTTGGGGAGGGGGCTGCGTGGCCCCCTCCCTGGCCACTTATGGCCCCGGGGACCCCATCCCCGGGGCCTGGCCTCTCGTTGGGGACTGTGGGGGTCCCCAATCCCCCACAGTCCCGCCGGCTCCCCGTGTCCTATGGGAGCCGGCATTGCTTTCCACATGGGGAGCAGCTAACATGCTGCTCCCCATGTGGAAAGCAATTAGTTTGCATTTTGAAAGAGAGAGCAGGTTTCCTGCTCTCTCTTTCAAAATGCAAACTAAGTTTGCTATGACAGGACGGGAGCCGCGAGGCTCCCGTCCTGTCATAGCAAACTACAGTGTCCCGGGGTAGGCACCCCGGGACACTGCAGGAGCCGGCCCTGGGGGGTGGCTGTCCCCAGGGCCATCAAGGGCTCCAGGAGGGGGGCCGCGCGGCCCCCTCCCATCCAGTGCACAGCCCCGGGGAGGTGGCGGTCCCCGGGGCATGTGGGGGGGCTGGAGCCCCCCCACACAGGTCAAAAAATGTAAAAAAAGAAGCCCCGGGGAGGTGGCGGTCCCCGGGGCAGCGGGAGGGCAAAGAGCCCTCCCGCACCATTATTTTTTTTAAGCCCCGGGGGGGGCACACCGGAGGCCAATTAATGAATTAAAGGAGCAGGCAGGGTTCTATAGTCACGCACGCTATTTTTCAAATGCTCACTATGGCCTCTGAAGAAGATGAACTGAATTCATTGAAACGCGTCAGGCCAGAAAGGGAAAAAGACGGGAAGGGAAGCTGCCTGCTGTATCAAATAAAGAATGTTTTCTTACCTGCAACGGAGTGCGGACTCATTTGCTGAGGCAATTTTGGAACATATATATATATATATATATATATATATATATATATATATATATATCCATCCTACTGGCGGTCGCCAGTAGGTAGTTGTGACCAAAGTTTCCATAGGAAAAGAGATTTTTGTTTTGCCAATAACTTTAGCGCCGCTTGATGAATCTGCACGAAATGTTCATAAAACCTCCCCTTTTTGGTTCAGCTGCTGTGTTGAAAGTTTCGGGGTGAGCTGACAAGCCGGGGGCCGAGAAAAAAGGGGGTCCTAAAACGCATATTCCCCATGTTATGTCTACGGGGATTTTTCATTTTTTGAACACAACTACAGCCCGAACCTCTGAACGGAATTTGGCAGAAAGCTAGATGTTGGTTCAGAAAGCGTGCTTTTTGTGATTTGGTGTAAATCCGTTCATAATTTCAGAGATATTTCAGTTAAAAAATATAGATATCTGGGATCCAAACAGCCTACTGAAATTGAATTGGCTGCCAACACTTAAAAAAAAAAGAAAGCGTGCAGGGTAGAAACACCCTGACTCCCCACTGCCAAAAGAAGCGTTTTTTCAAACATTTGCGCCAGGATCCGCGGATTTGGGCGGAAATAAAAAAAAACAAAAAAAAAGCACTTAATTCATTATCTGCCTCCGGGTGGGTCGGGCCCCGGATGCATAGTTTTAATAATAGAGAGGGGCATGCCCCCCCCTCCTGGGCCTCATTATGCCCTGGGGACCACCACCTCCCCGAGGCTTCTTTAATTAATAATGCGGGGAGGCCCATATGGCCTGCCCTGGGAACCACCAGCTCCCTGGGGCTTATTTCCTTTTAAATGGGGGGCCGCTCGGACTCCCCCAGCCCCAGGGATTGATACCTCCCTGGGGCTTTATTGTAAATTATTTGCAGGGGGGCAGCATGGACCCCCCCCACAGCCTCAGGGACCACTACCTCCCTGGGGCAAATATAAACGACGGCCCCCCTCCTGGAGCCAACATGGCCCTAGGGACCACCAACCGAGAGGAGTTGGCCTAACGGCTAGGGCGGTCGACCTCCAATCTGGGCAACTGGGTTCGAGTCTCGGCAATGACGCTGAACATCCTGTGATTCTGGGAAAATCACTTAATCTCCCCGTGCCTAACCAAAATGAATGTGTGTCCTCATGTAACGTAACTGGTGCTCATGTAAAGCGCTCTGATACCCGATTCGGGTCAAGTTTGCGCTATATAAAACTCTGCAAAAAAAAAAAAAGGACACTGCAGTTTGCTATGGCATGCTCCCCCAAGCCATAGCAAACTCTGCTCCGCTTCTAGTAAGCGAGAGCAGAAAATGCTCTCGCTACTAGAAGCAGAGCAGAATTGCTTTTAGACAGAGGGAACTGCACGTTAGCAGCTCCCTGTGTCCAAAAGCAATGCCGGTTCCTGCAGGACGCGGGCAGCCGGCAGGGACCACGAGGGCATTTAGGCTCCCCCTGAGGTCCCCAACAAAAAAGACTGGGTGCGCTGGGTGGGACCAGGGCCTCTAGTATTGTGGCCAGGGCCCAGGGATGGGGTCCCAGAGGCCAAAATCTGCTAGGGAGGTGGGCCGTGGGCCCCCCTACTGTGTTTTTTAAAATAAATAAAGGGCAGGCCCCAGGGGATGGGGTCTCTGGGGCAAAAATCGGCCCAGGGAAGGGGGACCACATGGCCCCCCTTCTTTTGATTTAAAAAAATAAGTTAAAAAAAGAAAGAAAGAAACTCCGGGATGGAGTCCCTGGGGCTGTAATTGACCCGAGAAGGGGGGCCTCGCAGCCCCCCTCCCCATTCTAAGAATGCCTGGCCCCAGGGGATGGGGTTTCCAGGGTCAAATACAGCTCAGGGAAGGGGGGCCACATGGCCCCCTTCCTTTATTATTAAAAAAGAAAAGAAAAGGCAACCGGCATGTGACACCAGAGGGCCACCCTCTTTCTGTACCACTCTGCAATCGCGCCTCCTGGCGCGCTGCCGATTGGGGGATGAAGTCCCCTTGGCTGCTGAGGGTCCTTAGGGGCCTACAAGACCCCCTCTTATCTCCAGTAAGTCCCACACAGCTGGATTGCTGAGAGGTGGTCGAAGGCCACGCCCCCTTTCTCCACCACTCTGAAAATGCACCTCTTGGCACACTACTGGTGGGGGATGACATACCCTTGCCTCCTGAGGGCCTCAGGACTAAAGTGGACTTCTACTCTCCCCCAGTCGTGCGCCAGGAGGCATGTTTGCAGAGTGGTGGAGAAAGGGGGCATGGCCTCTGATGACCTCTCATCAATCCAGCTGTGTGCGTCTTACTGGAGGCAACAGGAGGGGTAGTTGGCCCCCAGTGACATCCTTGGCACCAACTACCCCTCCTGTTACCTCCAGTAAGTCCCACAAAATGGGATTGCTAAGAGGTCTTCAGAGGCCGGGCCCCCTTTCCCCACCACTCTGCAAACGCACCTCCTGGCGCACTACTGGTTGGGGGATGAAGTCCACTTTACTTCTGAGAGAACTTTGGGGCCAATAATCCCTCCTGGTATCTCCTGTAAGTCCTACACAGTGGAATTCTTGAGAGCTGGTTGGAGGCCCAGCCCCCTTTCTTCATCACTCTGCAAACGCAACTGCTACTTAAAAAGCCTTAGAAATTTACTAAAAAAAACAAAAGGTTACAGGGACGTAATAGTTTGCAAATGGAATAAAAACAAGCATTTGCAATGCAATAGGTCTCGCATTAGTGACAGTTTGAGCTATTGGCATTGCAAATCAAAATGTTTGTTCGATTTTGTGTTTAAATATCCCAGCAGTAGCATAGGTAATAAAAGAAATTCCACGAAGCAAGGACAGGGCACAGTTCATCCCATTGAAATGCAGAGAAATACAATTAGGCCCCAAATGTTCACGGAACACGGACTGAGACGGAAGGAGAAACTAATGCCAAATAGTCCTCCGTGACTTTTTATTCTTTTTCAGGCAATATTACTGCATCAAATAATGCTAAATTAGTACAGCACAAACATATTGTATCAGTGATGATAGCAAAAAGATAAACCCAGAAGACAAATAAATGCCTTTCTCCAACTGACCACTCCTGCCGACACGGACTGCGAGCCCTCCAGAATCATTACGCAAATAACATATATGCAAAGCTGACCAGCGTCAGCTGCGGGTGCAACAGTCACTTCTGTGACATCAATACCAACTCAGTTGCACATGCACAACAGTTGTTAGACTTGGCCCTTTTGACAGGTTTATCCCCAAACGTTTTGCCTTTTGCCTCCTATTTTTTTGACCCTGTTGTTGTTGGCAGTAGGATTCTGGGCACTTCACCACTGCTGATCAGTGCTAAAGTGCATATGCTCTCTGTGTAAATTATGATATCATTGGCTATCCATGATTGGCATATTTGATTTACTGGTAAGCCCCTAGTAAAGTGCACAGTGTGTGCCAGGGCCTGTAAATCAAATGCTAGTAGTGGGCTTGCAGCACTGGTTGTGCCACCCACAGGAGTAGCCCTGTAAATGTATCTCAGACCTACCACTGTAGTGTCTGCGCATGCAGTTGCTACTGCCATGTTGTCCTGGCAAGGTCACCCACTTGCCAGGCTCAAACCTTCCCTTTCCTTACATGTAAGGTACCCCTAGGGTAGGGTGCAGTGTATGTGACAGGTAGGACATGCCCTGGTGTGTGGCATGTCCCGATAGTGAAATACTGCCAATTTCGTTTTTCACTATTGAAAGGCTATCTGGCCCATAGGAAAGCATGGGAGTTAATTTATAACATTTTATAAATATAACTTCCTATTGATACCAGATAGGAAAATAAAGTTTAGTATGCCTGAACTCAGAATCTAAAGATGCATCTTTTAGTAAAGATGATTTTTACATTCTGTGTTTGAAAATACCACTTTTGGAAAGTAGGTATTTTCTTGCTTAGCCATCCAGTGTGCCTCTGCTAGGATGTGTATTAATTGTCTGGTTTTGGAGTGGCAGGGGCTGGGGATGGGGCTGGGGATGTGCAGTGGCTCCAGAGTCTGATGAGTCAGGGCTGGGCTGAATAGACCTGGGCTGCATTTAGAGTAGGGGGAGGAGATTCCTTTTGCACTTGAATGGGCCTGTTCTGCCAAAGACAATGCTGTCTCCGCGTCCTGCCAGGCAGCTACACTGAGGGAACAGAACTGGTTCTGGCTGGGCATAGGGCTTCTCTGCCACCAGAGAACAAAGGATTTTTCTGTATAAAAGGTGGGGCCCAGACCCCTGAATTTTAGACTACTTCTGGAATCAAGAGGAACCTTTGCCAAGGAGAAGAGCTGGAGAAACTGAGGAGAAGTACTGCCCGTGCTGTGTGTCTGGGGTTGGCCTGCAGTTGCTGTTTTCTGCCAAGGAAAGGAGAAGGACTTTGCTGTGTCCCCTGCTTGAGGAACGTCTTCAAGGGCTTGAGTAGAGCTTGCCTCCTGTTTTGAAGTCTCAGGAACACAAAGACTTCACACCCAGCTCCCCTGAACTTCCTTGGTGGGAGTTCTGACCTGCCAAGAGGTGCCTGTGACTGTCTTGGGCCTCTGGAGGTTGTTTCTGCTATTGGGAGCTGGAAAAGCAACGCAGCGACAAGGAAATCGACGCATCGCTCTTCTTGCAACAGTTTTTCCAACGCAACGCCGTGGTGGAGAAGAATCTCCCCGCATCGCCACGCCGCTGCCAAAACCAACACAGCGCTTGCCGCGGCGGCAAGAATCGATGCATCGAGGGATCGCAGCTGAAAAGCTCGACGCAGCGCCGCACGCCGCATCATTCGCCGGCGCATCAGGATTTCCATGCATCGTCCCTGTGCGGCAAGATTTCCGTGACGCATAACCCGCAGATCAGAGTCATCTCAGAATCGACGCATTGCTTCCCCCTACAGACCAGACCCAACGCATCACTCCCCTGTGTACAGTGGAACTGTCACATCGCATCCACGAAGGTCACAGGAACGATGCATCTCTTTGTTTTTCTACGCTTCTCATCGCTGCGGCCGTTTGGCTTCGTGAATTTTGTCGCAACAACAGGTACTTTGCAAGAAATCACGCATCCATTGTGTTAGACTTGGCATCTTTTGGCATGTTTCCCCTGACTTTTTGCTTTCTGACCTCCCGGTTTTGACTCTGTTTTTGCTGGTGTAATGATTCTGCGCACTTTCCTCACTGCGGTCCAGTGGGAAAGTGCAAGTGCTCCTGTATAAAATGCGTTATGGATTGGTGTTTCCATGATTGGCCTATTTGGTTTATGTGTCAGTCCCTTGTAAAGTGCACTGCGAGTGCCAGGGCCTATAGACCAAATGCTGTTGGTGGGCTGCAGCACTGGATTGTGCCACCCACGCAAACAGCCCGTAAAGTGTAACTCGGGCCTGCCAACGCAGAGCCTGTGCGCAGCCTGGGGCTGCCATGTCGACTTGGCAAGTGCACACACTTGCAAGTCCCTAAACCTTCCCTTTGCTACATGTTAGCCACCCCTAAGGTAGGCCCAAGGTACCCCTGTGGGCAGGGTGCGTTGTACGCGAAAGGTAGGACATGCCCTGGTGTGTGCGGCATGTCCTGATAGTGAATTACAGCCTAGTTCGTTTTTCACTATTGCAAGGCTACCTGTTCCCCCTAGGCCAGAACGGGCCGTTTTGATTATTACAGTTTATAATCCTAACTGACCCCGGGAACATGGTAGAAATTCGAGTTTAGTATGCCTGGACTCAGAATGATAAAATGCATCTTTTAGTGAAGTTGGTTTTAACATTCTGTGTTTGAAAATACCACTTTTAGAAAGTGGGTATTTTCTTGTCTAACCATCCAAGCCTGCCTCTGCGAGGTTGTGTATTCCTTGTCTGGAGTGTGAGTGACAGGGGCTGGGGGATGCCAGGAGACAGGGTGAGTCAGCACAGGGCTGAATAGCAAGATCTACATGTAGATGGGTGGGAGGGGTCGCACCTGGGCCCTGAATAGGACAGTGCCTTCCCTCCACAATGCTGGCTCCACCTCCTGTGGTGCGTCTGATGTCCCTGGCCTACTCACTGAAAGAAGGGACGGAGACTTGTCAACAAAGTGCTCCAGAACTGGTTTGGACTAGGCAAAGGCCTCTCTGCCTTCAGAGAACAAAGGAATTTGGGATATAAATATTGGGGCCCTGACCCCATGAATTTAGATCTCGCTGGAATCAAGGAACCTGCCAAGACGAAGAGCTGGAAGAGCTGCCAGGAGGAGTACTGCCCCTTTGCTGTGTTGTTGCTTTGTTGGGTTGGCCTGCAGCTGCTGCTTCTGCCTTGGGCAGTGAAAGGACTGGACTGAACTTTCTACAAACTTGTGCTGAGTATCTCCAAGGGCCTGGAACCGAGCTGGCCTCCTGTTAAGAAGTCTCAGGGACTACAAAGACTTCACAAGCCTCTGGGTACCGCTTCTGGAACGCTGTTTCAGTTGCCACAGAGGAAGGGAACTGCAACCGACTCCGTCAACCGAATCCATCCCTGGCCGGTGACCTGTTTGCACCGCAGACCGCATCGCCCCGCTTCGCATCGCAACCCTGGTCTCACCGTGGGCGACGTCCGACGCCGCCAACATCGAGCCGCTGCTTGCACCGTGACCTGTGGGCACCGCAGTTCGCATCGCATCGCATCACTGAACCAACCGGACCCGACCGACGCGGTCGCTGCAACTGGCTCAAGAGTCGAGACCGCACCGCATTTGGGGCACCGCTCGCACGTCTGCGACGCACCGCTCCGACTCGCACCGCTGTCCGACGCCAGCTCCCGCACTCCGGCTAGGTCGCCTGCATCGCAACCTGTCAGCACCGCATCGAGCATCGTCTCACCCTGCATCGCACGTCTTGGTCTCACCGACTCCGTCTGCACGACGCTCATCGAGCCGCTGCCTGCTCCGCATCGAGGGACACCTCACCTTGCATCGCTCCGTCTTGCACCGCAACCGCGACGAACGCCGACCGGCTCGTACACTCCGTACCAGCCACAACGAGAAAGGTACTGTAACCGAGTCTGTTCATGACTCTGCTGGCCCGTATCGACGCGGTCGGCTGGAACTGTTAGACTCTGGGGTTTTCAGCATCACGGTAGGCTCGGACGGAGCTACCGACTCGTACGAACTTTGCTTTTGTGCTATTCCTGCCAAGAAGAAGTTACCGTATCAAGTATTCATTCGTAAAGTATAGTATTGTGGATTTTTGTCGTAATTGGTCTTGTCTTGAGTATATAAAATATTGGTTATTTTTCTAAACTGGTGTGGTGTCCGTTTGTAGTGCTTACACTGTATTACTGTTGGGTATGTGCAAATGCTTTACACACTGCCTCTGAATTAAGCCTGACTGCTCGTGCCAAGCTACCACGAGGGTGAGCAGGGGTTACTTCACGAGTGTAACAACCCTTACCCTGACTAGGAAGAAGGGTCCCTACTTGGACATAGGTGCAAGCCCTTGCCAACTAGAGATCCCATTTCTAACATTGGTTGTCAGCGGTGAGGATAGGACTTGTGTTTACACTTGACTTACAGTGATTGGTGTGCACTACTACCATATCGCAGACCATTACGTACCACATACTGGTTCTTTTTCTTTTGGCCTATTTTTGATCTTGCCAGTTTTCAACTCACGACTTTTGTCATGCCTGAATCAATTGCATCATCCGTTGCATCTCTGGAAGTTATCTTTGAGGAGGACAGGTTGGAATCCTACGCCGTAAAGGAGTTACGAGCGATTTGTAAAAACCTGAAAGTCCAAATTAAAGGCCTCACAAGGAAGGAGGAGCTACAGAAGGCGCTGAGGGCCTGGGTAGCAGCCAGACATGCCAATGGGCAGCCTGGTGATCTCAGTGAGGAGGTGGAGGAGCCTATTTCCAGGGTGGATGTGCTTTTGGGTAGGGGGAACCCGCCAGGTCAGGCAGCAGCAGTCTGTCCCCAGAGGAGCTGGAGGACAGGCGGGAGGCAAGGCAGTTTGAGCTGCAGAAGCTCAGGCTGGAGAGTGAGCGGGAGGAGAAGAGATTGGCCATAGAGGAGAGGAAGATGCTCTTAGAGCATGAGAGAGAACTGAAGGAGCTAGAACTTAGGAGTAAGTCAGGCTCAGATGGTGGCAGCAATTCGTCCAGAAAGGCAGACAGGATTGTGCACATTCCCAAGAACGTAGGCAAGGAGTTCAAGAAGGGGGATGACATACAAAGGTGGTTTCAGGGTTATGAGGCAGCCATACACATGAATGGGGTCCCTGAGGAGAATTGGGGAGCAGGATTGTGGCCACTTTTCCCGGAAGAAGCAAGGGATGCTCTGATAGCTTTGGGTAAGGGTATCACCTCACCTATGCTGACATGAAGGATGCCCTTCTCACGAAGTATGGTCTTACTCCTGAAAAGTACAGGGATCAGTTCAGGTCCAGTAAGAAGTCTGATGCCAACACTTGGTTGGAATGTGTGGATGTGTTCTGCAGGTCTCTGGATGGTTGGGTGAAGGGCAGTAGCGTAACAGATTTTCAGGGGCTCTACAACTTGATTGCATGGGAGCACTTGTCTAGTCTATGTTTTGCAGATCTGCGCCAGCACCTAGTTGATAGTAAGCTAACTGACCCCAGGAAGCTTGCTATGGAAGCGGACCGCTGGGTGAGTACCAGGGTCCACAAGAAAGCGTTTGGGGGAGACTCAGCCAAAGGTGGGCAGGGTCCCCAGCAGAAAGGTGGGGGGACAAGGGTAAAGCACAGGAGTTCTCTAAAGGGCCCCAAACTAGTACCCAGGGTAAAAGTTCCCAGCCCCCGGTGATAAGAAGAAAGGGGTCTCTACAGGGAAGCCTGTTGAGACCGGCCCCCGCAAGTGTTATGCATGTGACCAGGTAGGTCACTTTAAGGGGGACCCCAAGTGCCCGAAGGGGACACAGCCACCCACCGGTGGACAGTCCAAAGTGTTGGCTAGTGTAGCGCTTGGGGAGGAGGGGTGCCCACAGGAGGGTGGGGATCCCGCAGAAATGACCCTTGTCTCACTAGGGGACAGTGAGATGGTCCCAGGAAACCAGGTGCCCCCTAACACAAAGAAATATAGCACCTGGGTGACCATTAATGGGAACAGGGTAGAGGCTCTCAGAGACACTGGAGCCAGTGTGACCTCAGTCCGGTGTCACCTGGTGTCTGAGAAGCAAGTAGTCCCCGGGGCATTCCACCAAGTAGTTGCGGTAGACAACTCGGAGCGCCAATGTATGGTGGCGCAGGTTCCCTTTGAATGGGGGGGGGTCTCAGGTCCCTTGAGGGTGGTTCTGAGCCCTACCATGCCTGTAGATTGTCTGCTAGGAAACGACCTGGAGCAGTCCTCATGGAAGGAGGTTGAGCTCAGGTCTCACTTGGAGATGCTTGGGTTGCCAGAGTGGGCATGCGTGTCTACGCGTGTCTACTCGGTCAATGGCAGCCAGAAAGGGTGATCAAGAGGACTTGGGGCCTGAAACAGTGGCCCAAGTCCCTGCCAAGAGAAAGGGCAGGGGGTGCGGGAAACCGGCCCCCGAAGTTCCCACGGACCGGGAGGAGGCGGACCTCGAGGGGGACGCCCCGGTGCCGACAGGGGAGCAGGTAGCCGAACTGGGAGACATCTCTGAGCTGACCCATTGGCAGCAAGAGGGGGTCCCACCAGGGAGGAGTTCTGCAGGGAGCAGAACGAGTGCCCTACTTCTGGAGGGTCTGCGGCGGCAGGCTGCAGACCAGGCAGCTGGTAATCCGTCCGGGTCACATCTGATCTACTGGGAGAGTGGTCTCCTATACAGTGAGCCTAAGGTTGCTGAGCCTGGGTCAGCCCGTGTGCTGGTGGTACCCCAGCGCTTCAGGACCTTCCTACTGGGTCTGGCTCATGACGTGCCTTTGGCAGGACATTTGGGGCAGGACAAGACCTTTGACAGGCTTGTCACCCACTTCTTTTGGCCCCAAATGCGAAGGCAGTCAGATGCACACTGTAGGTCTTGCCAAACTTGCCAGGCAAGTGGTAAGAGTGGGAGGAAGGTCAAAGCTCCTCTCCAACCTTTTCCTGTTGTTGGAACACCCTTTGAAAGGGTAGGGATGGATATTGTGGGGCCACTGGATCCCAAGACAGCCATGGGCAACAGGTACATCCTGGTCTTGGTGGACCATGCCACCCGGTACCCGGAGGCAATCCCTCTCAGGACAACGACGGCGCCCGTGGTGGGCCGGGCGTTAATGTGGATCTTTTCCCGTGTGGGATTCCCCAGAGAGGTGGTTTCCGATAGGGGGACCAATTTCATATCGAAGTATATGACATCCCTGTGGAAGGAGTGTGGTGTAACCTACAAGTTCACCACTCCTTACCACCCACAAGGAAACGGTCTGGTGGAGAGATTCAACCAGACCTTGAAAGGCATGATCAAGGGTCTAACAGAACCCATGAGGCGTAAGTGGGACGTCCTCTTGCCATGCCTACTCTTTGCATACAGGGAGGTGCCTCAGAAGTCTCTTGGGTACAGCCCCTTTGAGCTCCTGTATGGCCACCCTGTCAGAGGACCTCTGAGTTTGGTAAAGGAAGGCTGGGAGGCGGCTCCCAGGAAAACTCCCCAGGATGTATTTAGCTACATGCTGGCCTTTAGAAACCAAACTGCCCGCTTCAGGAAACTCGCTCAGGCGAACCTAGAAGCAAGCCAGGAAGAAATGAAGAGATGGTATGACCAGAATGCCACTCTGGTCGAATTTCAACCTGGGCAAAAGTGTGGGTCATGGCCCCAGTGGCACCTTGTGCCTTGCAGGACAAGTGGACTGGGCCATATGAGGTAAAGGAGCGCAAAGTGACGTCACCTACCTGGTGGATTTGCAGGCTCCAAGGAACCCTTTGAGGGTCCTTCACGTGAACCGCCTCAAGCCCCACTTCGAGAGGTCCGAAGTGAGTATGCTCTTGGCGACAGATGATGGGGTGGAAGAGGAGAGTGAGCCTCTCCCTGACCTCCTGTCTACCAAGGAGCATGATGGGTCAGTAGAGGGTGTGATCCTCTCCCCTACTCGGACTCAGGAGCAGCAGGGGGACTGTCGCCAGTTGTTGGGACAGTTCGCCCCACTGTTCTCTCTGACCCCCGGTGTTACTCACTGGTGTACCCATGACGTGGACACCGGTGACAGCCCTCCTGTGAAGCACAAAATTTACAGGTTGACTGACCGGGTCAGAGCCAGCATCAAGGAGGAGGTCTCTAAGATGTTGGCGTTAGGGGTGATTGAGCCCTCCCACAGTCCTTGGGCCAGCCCAGTGGTCTTGGTCCCAAAGGCTGCGGCGCCCGGTGCCACTCCAGAACTCCGGTTTTGTGTGGACTACCGTGGGCTCAATGCCGTCACCAGGACTGACGCGCACCCCATCCCCAGAGCTGATGAGCTCATTGATCGGTTGGGAGCTGCCCGGTTCCTCAGCACGTTTGATTTGACGTCTGGGTACTGGCAGATTGCCTTAACCGATGGGGCCAAGGAGAGATCAGCATTCTCAACCCCAGAAGGTCATTACCAATTCCGGGTGATGCCCTTTGGGTTGAAGAATGCCCCTGCCACCTTTCAGAGGTTGGTCAATCAGGTGTTGGCTGGGCTGGAGGATTTCAGTGCCGCCTACCTGGATGACATTGCTGTGTTCAGTTCCAGCTGGGAAGAACATTTACAGCACCTTGAGAAAGTGTTGAGGGCTCTGCAAGGTGCAGGCCTCATGATCAAGGCCAGTAAGTGCCAGATCGGGCAGGGTTCTGTGGTGTACTTGGGACACCAGGTAGAAAGCGGCCAGGTGGCGCCCCTACAACCCAAGATTGACACCATTCTGGCTTGGGAGCCCCCAAGACCCAGACAGAGGTGAGAGCCTTCTTAGGTCTCACCGGCTATTATAGGAGATTTGTTAAGGGCTATGGCACCATCGTTGCCCCCTTAACAGAGCTGACCTCTAAGAGGCAGCCCAGGAAAGTGATCTGGACTGAGTCCTGCCAGAAAGCTTTTGATGCCCTGAAGGCAGCCATGTGCACGGCGCCCGTGCTCAAGGCACCTGACTTCTCCAAAGAATTTGTCGTGCAGACTGACGCTTCAGAGCATGGTGTGGGAGCGGTGCTCTCACAACTGAACGAAGAGGGCCTGGATCAGCCTGTAGTCTTCCTTAGCAGGAGACTACTTCCCAGGGAACAGAGGTGGAGTGCCATAGAAAGGAAGCTTTTGCTGTGGTCTGGGCGCTGAAGAAGTTGAGACCCTACCTGTTTGGGACTCACTTCCGGGTTCAGACAGACCACAGGCCCCTCAGATGGTTGATGCAAATGAGGGGTGAGAATCCAAAACTGCTGAGGTGGTCCATCTCCCTACAGGGGATGGACTTTACGGTGGAGCACCGTCCTGGTACAGAACACGCCAACGCAGATGGTCTGTCCAGGTTCTTCCGCCTTAGTGAGGAGAACTCCAATGGGGTTGGGTAGTTCTCCCTACTTTCAGCTGGAGGGGACATGTGTTAGACTTGGCATCTTTTGGCGTGTTTCCCCTGACTTTTTGCTTTCTGACCTCCCGGTTTTGACTCTGTTTTTGCTGGTGTAATGATTCTGCGCACTTTCCTCACTGCGGTCCAGTGGGAAAGTGCAAGTGCTCCTGTATAAAATGCGTTATGGATTGGTGTTTCCATGATTGGCCTATTTGGTTTATGTGTCAGTCCCTTGTAAAGTGCACTGCGAGTGCCAGGGCCTATAGACCAAATGCTGTTGGTGGGCTGCAGCACTGGATTGTGCCACCCACGCAAACAGCCCGTAAAGTGTAACTCGGGCCTGCCAACGCAGAGCCTGTGCGCAGCCTGGGGCTGCCATGTCGACTTGGCAAGTGCACACACTTGCAAGTCCCTAAACCTTCCCTTTGCTACATGTTAGCCACCCCTAAGGTAGGCCCAAGGTACCCCTGTGGGCAGGGTGCGTTGTACGCGAAAGGTAGGACATGCCCTGGTGTGTGCGGCATGTCCTGATAGTGAATTACAGCCTAGTTCGTTTTTCACTATTGCAAGGCTACCTGTTCCCCCTAGGCCAGAACGGGCCGTTTTGATTATTACAGTTTATAATCCTAACTGACCCCGGGAACATGGTAGAAATTCGAGTTTAGTATGCCTGGACTCAGAATGATAAAATGCATCTTTTAGTGAAGTTGGTTTTAACATTCTGTGTTTGAAAATACCACTTTTAGAAAGTGGGTATTTTCTTGTCTAACCATCCAAGCCTGCCTCTGCGAGGTTGTGTATTCCTTGTCTGGAGTGTGAGTGACAGGGGCTGGGGGATGCCAGGAGACAGGGTGAGTCAGCACAGGGCTGAATAGCAAGATCTACATGTAGATGGGTGGGAGGGGTCGCACCTGGGCCCTGAATAGGACAGTGCCTTCCCTCCACAATGCTGGCTCCACCTCCAGTGGTGCGTCTGATGTCCCTGGCCTACTCACTGAAAGAAGGGACGGAGACTTGTCAACAAAGTGCTCCAGAACTGGTTTGGACTAGGCAAAGGCCTCTCTGCCTTCAGAGAACAAAGGAATTTGGGATATAAATATTGGGGCCCTGACCCCATGAATTTAGATCTCGCTGGAATCAAGGAACCTGCCAAGACGAAGAGCTGGAAGAGCTGCCAGGAGGAGTACTGCCCCTTTGCTGTGTTGTTGCTTTGTTGGGTTGGCCTGCAGCTGCTGCTTCTGCCTTGGGCAGTGAAAGGACTGGACTGAACTTTCTACAAACTTGTGCTGAGTATCTCCAAGGGCCTGGAACCGAGCTGGCCTCCTGTTAAGAAGTCTCAGGGACTACAAAGACTTCACAAGCCTCTGGGTACCGCTTCTGGAACGCTGTTTCAGTTGCCACAGAGGAAGGGAACTGCAACCGACTCCGTCAACCGAATCCATCCCTGGCCGGTGACCTGTTTGCACCGCAGACCGCATCGCCCCGCTTCGCATCGCAACCCTGGTCTCACCGTGGGCGACGTCCGACGCCGCCAACATCGAGCCGCTGCTTGCACCGTGACCTGTGGGCACCGCAGTTCGCATCGCATCGCTTCACTGAACCAACCGGACCCGACCGACGCGGTCGCTGCAACTGGCTCAAGAGTCGAGACCGCACCGCATTTGGGGCACCGCTCGCATGTCTGCGACGCACCGCTCCGAATCGCACCGCTGTCCGACGCCAGCTCCCGCACTCCGGCTAGGTCGCCTGCATCGCAACCTGTCAGCACCGCATCGAGCATCGTCTCACCCTGCATCGCACGCCTTGGACTCACCGACTCCGTCTGCACGACGCTCATCGAGCCGCTGGCTGCACCGCATCGAGGGACACCGCACCTTGCATCGCTCCGTCTTGCACCGCAACCGCGACGAACGCCGACCGGCTCGTACACTCCGTACCAGCCACAACGAGAAAGGTACTGTAACCGAGTCTGTTCATGACTCTGCTGGCCCGTATCGACGCGGTCGGCTGGAACTGTTAGACTCTGTGGTTTTCAGCATCGCGGTAGGCTCGGACGGAGCTACCGACTCGTACTGAACTTTGCTTTTGTGCTATTCCTGCAAAGAAGAAGTTACCGTATCAAGCATTCATTTTTAAAGTATAGTATTGTGGATTTTTGTCGTAATTGGTCTTGTCTTGAGTATATAAAATATTGGTTATTTTTCTAAACTGGTGTGGTGTCCGTTTGTAGTGCTTACACTGTATTACTGTTGGGTATGTGCAAATGCTTTACACACTGCCTCTGAATTAAGCCTGACTGCTCGTGCCAAGCTACCACGAGGGTGAGCAGGGGTTACTTCACGAGTGTAACAACCCTTACCCTGACTAGGAAGAAGGGTCCCTACTTGGACAAAGGTGCAAGCCCTTGCCAACTAGAGATCCCATTTCTAACACATAGTTTTCTATGGACTCAGTTGCTAAAACCGATTGAAAGTCATTTTTAGGTCGAGCATTCAAAACCTCTTGTATATACTTTAGTATATACTTATATGTGCATGTACTTTTTGGGCTCTGGAGATCAGCCCTAGGACTTGTCTGCTTCCACTTAGGGACTTTCTTTTTCTGTTCAACTGCCTCTATTTAACTGTTTTGAAAGAAAACAACCAGCAGAGGTCAGTAAAATACCAGAATTGCTTTCTGCTGAGGGACTTTCTTTTTTTTTTTTTCTGGCAACTGCCTCTATTTAACTTTCTTGATAGAAAATAACCAGCAGAGGTCAGTAAAATACCAGAATCACTTTAGCATTCTCTAGATTCCAGTCCATAGAAATTGTCTTCCACGAGCACCCGTAGACAATAATATTTTTTCCAAGTCTTGTATTTTCAGTGATATGACCACCGAAGACCCTGCTTTTATATTAAAACAGAGCTTTGGACTATACCATTTCCCGTTGAAAGGCAATATTTCTCTCCATGTGTTCCCATACCTGGTGTGTCACGAAGTTTGGTGCTCACTTTCCCTTCATGTTAAAGAACAGTAGATGTTTCAGCACCCAGGCTAATGTGCTGCATAGCTAAATACACACAAGGTCCCAAAGGCGAGACCGATTGCATTGAAAATGCTTGTTCTTAATACGTGTATGTTGGATTTTTGTTGTTTTGGTCTTGTTAAGTTTAGATAAAGATACTTTATTTTTCTAAACCAGTGTGGTGTCCATTTGTGATGTTATCACTGTGTTACTGTGAGTGTTGGTACAAATACTTTACACATTGCCTTTGGGATAAGCCTGTCTGCTCGTGCCAAGCTACCAACGGGTGAGCAGGGGTTATCTAGAGTGTGTATCCCCCTTACCCTGACTAGAAGCAAGGGTCCCTATTTGGAAAAAGGTCCCTACCTCTGCCAACTAGAGACCCCCATTTCTAACAACAGTCGTGTGCCCTTTCTACAAACTGAGTCAGTCACCCATAGAGCTACTCACACACCTAGTCACTCACCCATACAGTCACTCAGATACTTACTCACCCATACAGATACACATACCCACTCACTTACTCATCCAGATACTAACATGTACTCACTAACCTATACAGTCACTGACACAAACACACACTCACCCATACAGCCACTCTCACATTCACTCACTCACCCATACAGTCACTCATATAACCCATCACTCACCTATACTGCCTTTCACATACCCAGTTACTCACCCATATACCACTTACAAATCTACTTACCCACACAGCCCTAAACTCACTTACCCATACAGTCCCTCACACATGCACTTACTAACCCATTCAGCTACTGACTCACCCACTCACTCACACATACAGGCAGTCACTAATACCCTCGCCCACCCACACAGACACTCAGACAACCATACAGGTACTCAGACAACCAATCACTCACCAATACTGCCACTCATGTACCCACTCACACACCCATACAGCTACTTAGACACCAAGTGGCAGACTGATACAGACATTCATGCAACCAGTCACTCACCCATACGTTCACTGAGACACCTAATCAATCACTTATACAGTCAGTCATGCACTCACTGAATCATCCATACAGACACTCATACACCCACTGATTCACCAACACACCTTGGTATATATATTTAACACTCATAAGCTTTAAAAAAACACTCACAGTCACTGGATGATATCATCAGTGATGTCACTGACTATGTCATGAGTGATGTAATATGTGAGGTCATAAGCAGTGCTTTGCAGGGGGCGCGAGTTATAGTTAGCTCAGCTAATTATAACTGCTGAATTTCAATGTTTTTTTATGAGTGAAACCTGAGCCTAACTATAACGTCCCTGTAACCCTTGGTGTATATATATATATAGATATATATATAGATATATAAATAAATAATGGGGAAACGCTCCAACAGTCTTATTTAGGATTTGGTCTTATGCTCCAGCACTGCATAAAGCCATTGACAAAAAAGAATGCATTTTGGATCTGTTACATAACCGAGCTTCTGATCACTGGCTACATGTCTGGTACTTTCAATAACATAGCTCGACATCAGGGGTTGTCCATTGGCCTTTTAACTCCTTCTACAATAAAAATTTTAAATGGAACCTCAGGACACAAAGCAATGTGTAATTGTCTTGTTTTACAACTCTGAAAAGCACATAGTTTGAAACACACTGTTTATCATCTTGGAATGCTGGCAGCATCTTTATTATGTAGAATTGTTCATGTATATTTTGGCAATTCGTGTCCAGCAGGGCAGAGAGGGCTCCTTGTTCTTACATGAACCATTTAACTTGGCATGTATAAAGGAGTGTGCCTCAGGGAGGTTAGTTGCGTCTATGAAAGTCAACAGACTAAGGGGCATATTTATGAGAATTGTCTTGCAGTGAGGCACAGCAAGTCACCTTGCTGCACTGCGTGACAGGAATGTGCCATATTTAAAAGGATATGGTGCATTCCGGTCTTTTCCCCTGTGCTGGCACCGTTTTGGCTGCCTAGCACCAATGCAGGCACCCTTGCACCGTGGTGCAAGGGTGCCTGTGTTGCATGCAGGATTGTTTTTGTGTAAACAGAGGCATATTCCTCTATCTATGTGTGCTGCAGAATACATAGAAAGAGGAAGTAACAAGGAGAAATAAAGATATTTCACCTTGTTATGCCTCTCCTGGAAAGGCTTATCTTTTTGGTGCATTCCCAGGTTTACTAGAGCTGGTAAATCTGGGAATGCGTCAAAAACCATGGCAGTTGCGTGGGATCACCCACGCAATGCCCATAGAACGCCTCCCTAGCGCAGAGTAAGGTAAAGCAGCGTTCTGCTCTGTGTTGTTTTACTCAAGATTTATAAAGCCACTCAGGGCCACGCAAAGTGGCCTTCCGTGGCTTCATAAATCTAACTTTTCAGTTGTGTCGTGCATGTATCGCGTTGCGTGGTACAAGTGCAACACAACTGGGGTCATAAATATAGCCCTAAGCATTCTTGTTTCTGGTCTGTAATCTCATGTATCCAGATATGCAAAATACCAAATAGTTGGTTTTCTGGTGGAAAGTAAACCTGTAGAAATTACATCCAATTTTTATTATAATGAGGTGGCTAAGTTAAAGCAGACCTGGATTGTTGGAAGTTATGTCATACCTTTGGCTCCCAACTTGTATCTTGTTAACTACGTTTAGCAACATTGTACTCATTACACTCCTTATGACCTTATAGAAAGTACACACTACACTGCAGTGGTGTAACAAATGCGCCATGGGCTCTAATGCAAGCACCCAGTAAGGTTTCAACCAAATACCCTAGTTTGCCTAGTAAAGGCAGCCATAATAAGAGTTCAGAGGGTCTCTCTCATCCCTAGGTCCCAATACCAAAAGGCCCCTGCTACACTGCTTTGCCTATTTTAAGGAGGAATTATTGCAAGAGCGAGAGAGGTTATATTGCTCAATACTTTAAACTGATGACACTTTACCTACTTTGAAATCGAACATAATGTTGAGTATCTTTTAGAGAACAAGTCCATATTTCAAGATAAGGCAACTGGGACCCATGGATAACTCACATCGGACTAAGCAGCAATTGAGACATGAGTCAGAACTATGACAAAGTGGTAGACCTTCTAAAGACACAAGCTGCATGCCGACACATCATGGCGTAACGACTGGTTTCGGACGCACATCGACTTAGACATGACTTTCAGCCATGTGTTATATGAATAAAAAGAAGCTTCCATCTTTGAATGCCTTTTATTTTTACAAATCAAGTTTAAAGATGTCTACCAGGGATGCGTGCTTGTTTCTGGTGGCATCTCCTATGTGTTTTGCTAAAGTCAAATAAAACACATTGCACATGTACACAAATGTAAGGTTGGAATTTTCCAAACGCACTCGGCCATCTTGCAATGATCAAAAACAAAATTACGATGGCTCTTGCGCTAACAGCACAGGAGGTGCCGGAAATGAGCTAGGGGGCTGAGGGGCAAAGGGACACTGGATGGGAGTGATTAAAGAGAAGGGGATGACATCGGCAAAAGACGGATGCATCGGCCAGTCAAAACCCGGAAACCAAAATGCTCCTGGGTGGGACAAACACAATAATAATGCGGAAAGCCATTGAATCTCCTGGGCAGGGATGTCAGAGAGACAGCAAAGCCATCCAATCATGAGCAAACAGCACTCAAGGTTCACTCTAAGTGAAGTAATGTAATGTTAAAAAGGTAAATGAGAGAATTACCTCACAAATATATTTCGATTTCTTAGGGTTTTATATAATAAGCATCAGTTATGGTTTGTGAAATCCACGAATTTTCACATTTTTATTTTTAGTATAACATGAAATTGTTAGAATCTAGGTAATTCCATGTATTAGTTAGAAACTGCATGCCGTGAATTACCCAGGATTTATTTTTGCCATCGACCATTCTACATTTTTCTACACCAGAAATTTGTCAGCATTTGTGCAAAACATGAGTTAGTCTACATCTGACAAATTAACTGGGAATTTTGCTAAATAGCTATGATACATATTGTGGATGAAAGATGGTGGAGGGGGATCCTATATCCAAAGATTTTTAAATTATATTGTAGACCCTTCTGCACATACAATAATGAATAAATAACCCGGACCGACTGCTGTGAGGGAGAATGCCTCTATTTTTTTATTTTCCACTGGACCTACTCTTGAACACCACATACTTTGTGTCTTAAACATATAAAAAAAAATTAAGTGCCACATCTTTATAGCTTACAAACAGGACAGACCTCCACAACATTCCTATAGGAATGCACTTGGATTCCCCTTTCAATAGTAACGAATTGTAATCAATAAAATAAAATTGCTCTCATCAGGATGTTAGAGGCAACCTCCCATGGGGATGAAAAACCACCTCCATTTACCTGGATGCACCCAGGCCATTTCTTTTATTTTTTGAGCTTTTGAGAGCTTACCTCTGATTACCTAAAACGCTATCACCCTTCACCACTTAGCTCGTTGTTGTTGTAGTAATCCGCAAAATGTAACATTGCTGTGGGTGACCCCCATCAAACAGACATTATGAAGTTATCTAAACTTCAGTTTCAACAACCAGGAAGAGGATAGCCATGGACTTCAATATTCCTCCAAAGCTAAAGAGAGGTATCTACTGATGTAAACTGCATGATGTTACTAAGCCTAGAAATCCAGATCTGAGAAAGTGGCTCACTCAAGGTCCTCAAGAGGTATAAATATAAATGTATGCATCACTTATTAGTTGAATACAAGTGTTTTATCTCCACTAGTCCATATTTCATGCACAACAGAGTGTTCAAAGTTTCTTTTCTGCAGTAAAAAAGTAAGCAAGACAACAGACCTCGAATTTTCTTTTTCCAAAAAACTGAAATACTATTGTACTCAAAAACATATTTTCTAGTATTGCAGAAAATGTTATATATTTGTTTAGTCAGACAAGTTACGTAAGAGTGTAAAAAAGTATGGAACAGATTTTGGAGCCATAGTAAAGCAATTGTGATGGCGACTGTGAAGAATATGCATTTTGCATAGATATGAGGATCATACCACGTAAGAATGGAGGGTTTCGAGATTACCACAAAGAGTATCTTGACATGTAACATTTTCTGATATGATCAATTTCATTGGAATATTCAGAGCTAAGAGGTCCTTTAGTGGTCAGCTTTGCCCGGGCAGAGCAGCATATTTCTGTTGCTATGAGCTAGAGATTGTATTGCTTTACTTAGTAGAGTCTTAACCTTAACACTGACATGTACCATTCCAAACCAAGTGTCAAAGAAAGCCTCAGTGATGCTTCTTTAATCTTTGCCATGGAGCCACAAACAGACTATATGAATTCTGGCCATAGGTTCATTCCTCCTATTCATAACTCAGGCCTTAGTACCCAATTTCCTTCAAGAAGCCTAACCAACATACCCATGTCTGGCCCCAGTTCCTTATACAAGTGCAAGAGCCTAGGCAGTTCTGTACACCCCCCATCTACTGTATGTACTGTACTTTCTCACGTTAAGTGAATTTTCACCAAACATATTTTCCCTAATTGTACTGACTAAGGATATTTTGCTGCCAGGTGCAAAGCAAAATAGAGAAAAAAGGTTTGTTTAATACCTGTTGCCTTCTAAAATAAACATAGGGCAAACCTGTATTGCTTGTGTTCCGGTTCAGGGAGGACATCGCTTGCTAGTTCGGGCTGGTCTGTTCCCATGAGGAGCAGGATCGAGACTGATTTGCATATGGCTGGGTCGAAACTAAGGTGGCATAGCGAGCAAAAGAACAATGGGTTGGAGTGCTACCCCGGGCTATTGCCAGTGGTTAGACTTATTGCAAGCAGCCTCTCATCATCCTTTGTGTGTTTCTTTCCTTGATTTAACATAGGGTATTAGATTGATTTTATATAAATTACGGAACAACCTCACTAGTTCCCTATGGGATACAAGACTCCGGTATGTATGGTTTAGATAGGACCACTGCCCTCCTCACAAAGAAGATGATTGGCCTCCATTAGGAGGCTGATATGTAGTCTTATGCCATCCACTATGTCTAACAGCAGACCACCATTTCTTCAGTTCGTGCTCTTATTTAACTGAAGTGGTATGATTTGCAATATGGAATGCTTGAATATGCACGTTTGGACCATATATATTTGGTATGTAAATGAAAGATGGTATTACAGATGTAAATGTATTTATTACCAGTAGATGGATTCCACCGTAGTTTGCTGCTTGCCATATGGTTATGGTCAAGACATTTGCCTCATTTCAGTTTCAAAGGATGTCAACATCTTCACACTCATGAGCCCAAAACAGGACAACATGAACCGTTGATTGTTTCACATCTTTGTTAAATATCGGTGTTAGGCTAACGAAACGATCACATACTTTGACGTTATTGTGAGGTTTAGATTGGATTCAAAGCTTAAGTTTGGGTGGTTCCAGATGGGAACAAGCAGAACAGCAGCATCCGATTATTTATTTCTGGTTAGAAATCACCTTGAAATAGTACTTTAAAAAAGCACATTAAAGTGAAATTGTTTTCCCAAGTTTCCTTACTCCCCGTATTTTTAAGGTGTGCACAGAATGTGCTTGTCCTCTGCTTCACTTCTCCTAATGCATGTTAGCAGCCCAACTGAAAATACTTAAAGGGGCTGGCCACCTAGTGAATGATGTCACAACACATCTCCAATCCCTGGATGACATTGGCCATCCAGTGAATGATGTCACAGCACATTTCAAATCCCTGGATGACATCATCAAACAAAGCAATGATCTAGAATAGTTAATGATCGTTAGTGATGCACAAATGAAAAAGAACAGTTTTTTCTCTACACTGGACGGCCCCTTTAAGCAGTGCTTGTGCATCTATCAGTGGGGAAATGCTATTAAGGAAATCTCTGTAATTCTTATTTTCTACAACCACCATTCCACCGTGGTGTCTCATTCTGTAGGAAATGTATCACAACGTGTATTTTGGCAGAACATTCAGAAAGAACAGCCTGCAAACTGTCGATGAGACACAATTATTCCAGCGAGTTACTGCTGCAGAACAGGCTCTATAGATTTCAATAGTAAATGTTCCGGAACAATTTGGGGTGCCCGCGCAGAGCTTGGAGTAAGTGGATGGGTGTACAAAGTTTAAAAAAAATCCTTAAATAAGCTTTAGAAGTTCCATCTCATTGCAAGCCTTGATACATGCTTTCTTTTTATATCTGCACTAGACGTCTTGCTTTCAGCATTTATTAAATAGCTTTTTATTTCAAAAGCCATTTCACATCTCATTAGGCAGGAGACCAAACATATCTGACATCCATTGCTTTAGTGGGAAGTGTTTATGTTTTTATTGATTTGCAGGTGCGTAGGAGAACTCTGTTGACCGAGTTAAGTGGGTGATGAGAGAGTGCAGAATTTATAAAGCAAATCTATATGAACTGGGTTCCTTCTATACAAGGACATGACACAGGAAGTAGAGTGTACAAGGCAACGTACAAAAGAGATAGAACAGTAGGAAATCTGGAGTTTACAGATTTTCAGACGGTCATCCAGGGGGCTAGTAAAGAGAGCAGGCTGTTCCTGATTGGTGCACTTCTCGCTAATAAAGCCTGGTTAACCCCTCCTCCACATTTTTACATACTTCCTGGAGGGGACAGTTGCCTCGGGGACGGGCACAAGTGTAGCACCTGGAAACGCAGCATCCTACCCTCACGAGAGCACGAGGCCATGGTGACCGATCTTGTGCGTATTTGCATGCCTAACTACATGGAATAGCAATAATATTATAACAAAATATGCCTTTTTTTTTTTTTTTTTTTTTAAACGTGACCATTTATTATTAATATTATGCCAGGAGGTATGTATGCATTCCCTAATGGATGCACTTTGAAATGTATGCCCCACCCAGGGAAGTAACCCAGGCACCTGCAGCGCACCAGGGGTACCCCAACCCTTCAGGGACCCCATTCAGCCAAGGTCAATGAATATCTGTGTGATATGCGAGACTCCGAGGCTCAGTGACTTCACACGTCTCACCTCCTGTCAGATTAGTGCTTCTCAGTTGGTAGATTTGCCACTTTTATTCCCTGACCAGCCATTTTCTCTCTCTGCGATGCTCCAAAGGGTTTTTTCAAAGTTGGTACCATTTCAAGGTCAATATCAGTCCTTTGATTAGCTTAATAGAAGACTGTGGGCAAATTTTTTCTTATGCAGAGGATACAGAATTTTAAATGGTCCTGCTTGATAGCCAATCATTGCTGGATGCAGGCCGTTTATCTTTTGGTTATTGGTGACAAGACTGAGGCTCTAATGCCTTGGGGGAGGGGGGACCAATCTCTGGACAGCAGAGACTAGATCAAATATCTGGGTGATTTCTCCTACTTGGTGCAGAACCTTGACATCAAGTTGGAGAGAAACATCTTTATGCACAGTGGGAATGTGCAACTCTAGTAGCTTCCAGTTTGGACTTTAGAATAGCCTGTATTTTTACTATCCTCACTATTTAGTTGGCTACTTGCAGTAGCTTCTAAATCTCACAGCTCACCTTGCCACAGGCACAAGTTGTAGAAGCATACTCGTCGAGTACTTGTAAGACTACACCGGTTTCTAGTACACCACTGAATACAATTTAAATTGTAAGCATCACTCAGATATGAAAGGCCTTTACGTCATACTCTGGTGCATTTAACCTTAGAAAAAAACAGGAAATGGACAGAAGAAGATGAAGTACGTGTGTCAGTTTGGAGCTACAAAAACATGATCGGAGAAAAGTGGGCCAATAGAGAATGCTTTAAAATGTGTTCCCTTTTAAAGTCAATGAAGTTTGCAAAAGCATTTGTGGGGCAGTTTTGGTTCATTCCCAAGTTCCTTAAAGTACTGATAATATTGCAGGAAGTCATGGCAGCAAGAATGAAAATTAATTCCATACTCAAATAGAAAAATATATTAATTAATATTCTGGTTTAGTCCCAACTATCAACTACGCTTTGTCTGATATTAAAACTTAATTGGATAAACATTCCCTCAATTTATGTCAATACAGAATGTCATTTGAAGAGAAGATGAGGATGTCACATACAAATTAATCGGTTCAAAATTAATTAGGGTCTCTTTTAGTATGTTTTGTGCCACTTCTGGTCTATCAAAGCCTTCTTGTTAATCCCGGACCCCTGATACACCTCCGTAAACAAATTGTTGTCCAGAGATTTTCATTTTTGATTTGTGTTTTTAGGTCATTAGAGAAGTAATTTAGCTTGAGTAGACATTGCTGATCCGGGCCAAATTTTTCTGGATTACATTTTTAAAGAGGGTGGATGTGTTGCAGTGATGATGTAATATTTCAGGAACCATGAGACCTATATACTTCATTTTGGTGTCAAAACATAGGTGTTGGGGGTCAAGAAGTCTTATAGAGACAGAAAATAACTCCTCAGAGCAACCCTTTCACCATTTACCAAAATGTCAGCAATAATAGAGAAAGGGGAGACATATATTGAAATGAAACAAATAATAATGGTTTTTAATCCTTTTATATATACACTAAACAATGTTTTTGATCCGAATATAGTAAAAAAATAATGTTTATCACTCCTGTTTTAGACACATTTTCATAGTTCACTTTATTTGTTTTGGCAATCGCTTGTGGTACATTTTCAGAATGTTGAACATTTGAGAAGAGCATATCGACAGGGTCATCTTTCTGTAGCACAGGTTTTGCAAGTACATGTACGTGTACGTTCTGTGGGTAGAGGCTTTAGAAATTTCATAGGTTTTAGCACCCCAGCAATATCTTCCCAACCAAATTCACATGGATCTTTCTCTACATATGCATGATCCAAAACATTTACACATCTTCTGATCAAGTAGAACACTCTTTTAATGTGTCCATGCACAGAATATGTCGTCAGTGAAAGGTCACTTAGTGGGACTGATCTCTTGAAGTCACTGTACCGAAGATAGTCAAATGTGTGATAGACTCGTTTTCCACACATGCGCAAGGTATTTTTCTACGTCTTTAAAGTCACATTCTTTTTCTGTCTCAGAAAATCCTTTTAGAAACTTCACAGATTCAGCAGTTAAAGCTCTTAACTGTGTTCCAATTTTGCTCATAGTGTCATCACCCGTAAGAATATGTGCCTTGATAAGAGCACTGGCCATCTCCGGGTCAAGTTTCTTGTACAGAGTATGAAGCAGGATTGAGTGTCTTTTCTCGCCTGTTCCATAAAATATCCATAACTCTGACAATCCTTGACTTATGAACATTGCAACAAATCTAAGTAGCACAATAATAACATCTGTGTCATTTGACAGTACAATGACTCGATTGGAACCATTTCGAACAGTCCACTCAACAAGTGGCACAACACGAAGGTCAGCTTTCTCCAATTTCCTGTTAAGTTCTTCGGTAATATGGCCTATACCTTTTGAATATCTCTCTGCAGGCACCAACTCCTCATTGACAGCCATTCCACTTTTAATAATTGGAAATTCAGTGTTCACTGAAGCATCAGCAATGTTTTGGTGAGTTTACATCTCCAAGTTCATCTTGTTCGATGCCGATGACCAGAATTTATCAATTTGCACAGGAATAGGTGTCAAATTTTTGATGCAAGCAGGGTCAATTGTTCCACTTGTAGACATTCGCCTGATTCTCTCAAGTTCTTTAACAGATAGTTTAAGATAACTGTTAATGACAATGTGCAGTTCCTGCAAGGTTCACACTGACTTTGATATTGTAGAATAGTCTGAATGACCTCTCCGAAGTTTGCATGGATGAAGTCTTCACCATTCGCAACTGTGACATATAGTACACAACATCTGTTTTCAATGAGGACACCTGTTGAAACAGAATATCTTCAGGTGAAAGGTTTTTTTTGAGCTCTTGTACGAGTTTGTGATTCACTGGTTTGGTTGCAGCATCTCTATCAAATAATGTGTTAGTTGGAAGAAGATCATGCGAAAGAATGCCCTTGATACATTCACCCCTTTCTTTTGCTCCATCCATCTCTCTATGTGCTTGTGAAAGTTGTTTTTTGTAACCTTTTTTGTAGTGACTGGTTGGACTCAACTCTTACTATGGCAATTAAAGCGTGGAAGTTTAGCTTTCGTGATTATGTCAAACAGCTTTTTCTCTTTCAATAAAAATCTCTCCTGGTTCAGTTCTGCGTATAGTTTTGATCCATGTTCCAGGACATCTAGTAGACGCATATTTTGGTCATGAAGTTGTGTAGTCACACAGGCTCAGTCATTTTAAAGGGGTTTCCTTGCTGCTGCATGAAATGACTAAGGCGATCAACATGTTTATTAAAACGTTCCCCTCTCTTTCCCACAAATTCGTTATGATGAACAGTTTCACGTTGGTCCATTAATTTTGAATTTGTCATCTCTCTAAATACATTGCAAATAGAAAGGACTTCATGGAAAGCTAGCTGTCATTGAGCAATATATTCACTTTTTCGTGTCCGATCAACAATTCCCATGGAGCTTTCCTGTGATCTCTGGATTGTCTGTTCCAGTTTCATATCTGGAGCCACAGAATTGAACCTTCTCTCTCTGTCTTTGATTTGATTTCTTATAGAGCGCCTGAATCACCCCCCAAGGGGTATCTCCACACTGTCGGATTGCTGCTACCAGCCACATGTAGAGGTGGGTTAGAACAGTAGGGTTTTAAGGTGTTTTCTAAACTGTAAGTGATCCGAACAGTGTCGCATGTGCACCGGGAGTGCATTCCACAGGGTAGGGGCTACATGGGAGAAAGCTTTTCCTCCCAAGCGCTCTTTGTTATAGCGAGGAGTGACCAGGAGAGATTTGGATCCTGATCGGAGAGATCGGGTCGGCAGGTAGTTGGTCAGTTTCTTCGCTAAGTAGCTAGGGCCTTTGCCATTCAGAGATTTGTGCACAATGCAGCAAATCTTAAACTTGATCCGCGTTCGTACTGGCAGCCAGTGTAGCTGTCGCAGAAGAGGCAGGGAGGAAGTTCGAGGGGGGCAGTTAGCTACCAGACGGGCAGCAGTGTTCTGAACTACTTGCAGCCTATTCAGAGATGCTTCATTTGCTAAATCATCAGGGAATTGCAATAATCTAGCCGGCTTAACACTAGTGCCTGGATAAGTGTTTTCCGAGTGTGTAGTGGCAGAAAGGGGAATACCTTCCTTAGAAGACCAAGCACGTGAAAGCATGACCCGACAGTCGATGTCGCGTGCTCTTTCATGGTCAACTTCTGGTCCAAACGGACACCCAAGTTTTTTGCCACTAGTTTCGGCGTAGGTGCGGTGCCCATTTCCTTGGGCCACCACCCAGAAGACCACCTCAACATTGCCTCGCCAAACTGCATTCTCAGTTTTCCCTGCCTTAAGCTGGAGAAAGTTATTACAATGGTGCGCATTCCCTCCGCAAAAGTTGACTGAGCATTGGGATTGTTCTTGTCAAAGGAGAGTAGAAGCGGAGTATCATCAGCATAAGACATAGGAACAAAGCCTGAATTCCTTAGTAATCTTGCTAAGGGGGTAACATAAATGTTGAACAAAGTGGGACTCAAACAGGAGCCCTGCGGCACTCCCTTAGTCAATTTTGTGGTTTTAGAACGGAACGGGCCCAGATTTACAGTTTGTGTTCTGTCAGACAGAAAACTCGTCATCCATTTCAAAGCACTCCCTTGGAGTCAATTTCCCCAAGCCTCCCGAGCAAGGTCTGATGGGAAATAGTATCGAAGGCTGCCGATAAGTCAAGCAACACCAGCAGCACCGCTAGTCCGTTGTCTAGGGACATTCTGATGTTGTAAATGACTTCAATCAAAGCAGTCTCCGTACTATGTCTGGGTCGGAAGCCCGACTGAGCTGAATCAAGGCAGTTTGTAGCTTCGACAAAGTCAGACAAATGTCTGTTGATATGCTTTTCTAGTACCTTGCTCAGGAGAGGTAGTAACGAAATGGGACGGAAATTGGATAAATCATCCATAGGGGCTTTAAGATTTTTCCGGATGGGAATTATCTGTGCTGCTTTCCATGCGGCGGGGAGGTTACCCTTTTCTATAGAGCAGTTCAGAATTGAGCAAATAGGAGCTGCAAGTTGTTTGGCCAGCAATGAGGTAATCTTAGCAGGGATGATGTCCAACGGGGAGCCTGATTTTATCCTTTTGAGTAGAGTCTCCACATCTTTGGGTTTGAGTGCCGTGAATGCATCTAACCTCTGTGCATTGTCTACAATTGCATGGTCAGTCGTGGATTCGATCAGGGGGCTTCCAGCTGCTGTAATTTTGTTGTAGATCAATTCTATTTTATGGGTAAAATGTATTGCTAGTTTGTCACATAGGGCTTGGGAGGGTATTTCTTCTTTATCACATGCCTTGGGGTTGGTGAAGGTTTTTAGAATCTGATAGAGGGCTTTAAGGGCCTGTTCTAGTTCTTGCGCTATATGAGTTCTGCGAGCATGTTTAATGTTTTTATGGTATTGCGCCAGTGCTAGTTTGTATCTTTCTTTATCCTGTGGGAGGTGTGATAAACGCCATAGTCGTTCCAATTTTTTACAACTGCTCTTTTCTGTTCGAAGATTGGAAGAGAACCAAGCTGTCTGAGGATGCCTGGCTACGTTGGTGCATTTTTCAGCGGGACCAGACGGTCGATGGTGGTTTTGATATTAGAGTTGAAACAGGCTAGGCGCTCCTCTACATTACCTGTATCAAAATTCTGAGAGCTAGGTAAAGTTTTTTGAAAATCCTCGGGCGTGAGTTTGAACCACTGTCTACGCCACTTAGCTGCATTAGTGCGAGAATTGTTAAGTGTCCCCGGGCCCCTAATATAGAACTCGATAAGTGAATGGTCTGTCCAAGTGAGTGGAGAGGTGGCGCCACAAATGATATAGGGGGATTTGGTAAAGATAATGTCTAACGTATGTCCCGCTAAGTGGGTGGGACCACTATTGATCTTAGCCAATTCCAGTGAGGTTAGGTCAGGTCAGCCAGAAAGGTAGCAGTGTCTTGATTTGCGGTATTTTCGCTATGAATATTGAAATCTCCGAGAAGCACAAAGTTTCTAGTTGAAATCACATGTGGTAGAATGAATTCCATTAATTGAAGTGAGAAATTAGAGAGGGACCCCGTCGATAGACCAGAGCACCTTCCCAGCAATGTTGTGGGAGCAGATCTATTCTAAAAACCAAAATTTCCAAAGTGTCGTTACTTAGTTGGGCAAGTATAGACACTTTAATGAACTCTTTATGAATAATAGCTATGCCCCCCCCGTCCTCTATCCAACTTTTGGATCCGATATCCTTCTGGGAGAGCCACAGCAATGGATGGGTTTGAGCTGGGTTTTATCCAGGTTTTCCACAAAATGTCTTTGGATGAATTTTCTTAGAGGTATTGTTTGTCCACCTATAACTTCTCCACTCTTTCCAAATACCAAGACCCATATCTCAGGTATTTTATGCGATCAATTTCGTGAAACACAGTAATCAGTGACTCCACAATCTCCACATGCAGCTCCCAATCACAGTCCTGATCAGCATGTACCAACTTTTTCACTAGGGCTATCATGTTTATAACACATTTCCCCAGTATTTGCAAAGGTCTAATTTTTCTTCACATTCTCTGATGAACGATACAAACTTGGTTTTCAGGTTTTCTGATTTTGAACTGAGTGTATTGAACATTGCCTGGCTTTGCATTATGTCTTTTGAATGAAGTGTGCCCTGTGCCTTGTTCAATTCTGAGAAAAAATATGCAAAAACGAATTTGTCATTCTTGTTCCATAAAGCATTCCAACGCAATGTTTCTATAGCCTCAGATGTGATGAGCATACATTGTAACAAATGAGCATAATGAGTTCCGCTCAATACTGACTGGACAGTTTTGCTTCTAAAGATTTCAGCCTCAATAAGTGCATTGTCTATGCCACATCCACTGAGATAACTTCCTGCACACCACAATGGAACTTTTGCCATGTGGAAAACGCCCATTATTGGATACAGATCATCAAATTCTACTGGATTGCTCATAAAAATGTCAGCTACAATACAGAAAACACCTTTATTGCAGAAAATTGGCAGGATAGGCTGGTCTTCAAGCTGAGCACGGACATTTCTGAAATTTGTGACTGGAGATGGTATTACTGGTAAAACCCCAACCTTCTTCAGTGGGGTGGTATTCTGGGAGATCAGAGAATGAATTCCAGCCCACGGAGGAACTGTTTTTTTCTTCTTTCTTCAGTCTGCACCGAATAAGCAATCTGATAAATTCAGTTAAATCTGCTTTGTGGACCGCAGCATCAGGTAGAAGAAGATCCATGTCTTCAGCCACTTTGAAACTTTCTGGTAGACTGGGACGTGTTGATGACTTGTAGTGATTTTGCACAAGTTGGCTAGGCAGTTAGGTTATAAGTTTGCAGCTTCATTTGTTTATGCCTACAGATGACACAGCTTGTTTTCCATCAGCTACTTCATTGGTACCGTCTTGAAAAATCACCATGGCAGTATCATGTGTTCTAGAGGTTCCAGACAAAGAAGAGCGGTCTTCAAAATCAAAATTATCAACAGCAGCAATTGTAAATCCTTTCCTGGTAAAGTAACTTGGAAGTGCTGTGCTGTTGGATTGACACGATTCTATAGCATGAGCTGCTAACAAGTTCCTGCTCCGTACTATGTCATAACTTGTTGACACACCAATCTTATTCATTGAAGTGATTAGCTCTCTACTTTAGCACTTGTCATAGATTGCGTGGGCAGTCATGTGTAGCGGAGTTTTCTTTTTGCTGTGATGTTATTCATAAAACCTAATTTGGAAAAGACAGTACATTTGCACAGCAAAACCCTGTTGGTTCATGGGATTGACACTTCTTTGTATATATCTTCAAAGCCATCATCAATGTTGTCAGCTTCTGTTCTGAACTCAGGAACTTTAGTCTGTAACAGTTTTGCTTTGCTGATTTTAAACAATGATGTAAAAAAAAATTGAGACAACATCAGGCATTCTTGTTGACTCCCAGATTTGCGGAGCTCTGGGGCATCACAAAATTTGTCATTAAGTCCAAATTCTAAATCTTTCAGGACATTTCTTAAAATGGTTCCTGCTGATTTTACTGCATTCTGTGATCTTATTTTGGCAGCAATAACTTCAAGAGTCAAATCGGCTGAGAACACCATAAGTGGCTCATTCTTTTTGTTAGAGTGACAAAAACCAAAATCTGTCATTGTACATTCTCACCAGAAAAATCTTAATTTCATTATTATGGATCAATACTGTTTCATCAATATTCACCATTATTTCTCTGATCTCACTGAGTGTGAACCCATAGCCAGCATTCAAGAGTGGCTTTAAAACTTCATTTGCTTTTTCAAAGAGTGCAAACTTAACTGAAGGCTGGCGGTTATGTTACTGCTGGGAGCTATTTGTACATTCATATTTTCGGATGTATGCATGCATACAGTTTGGGTGGGCATGCAAATACATTCATCTCACTGTTTAGATCAGCTACTCAGCTGAAAACTTAATCTTGGAAGAAACTAGCTACAGATAAAAACACGTTTGCCCTTTGAGACTCACATACTCGGTACTTTGTTCTTTTGTCTGTCCCATTGGCCCTTGTTGTGGCTAAACCACAGATAACACATTGAAGATCCTCTGCTTTCTTATCAGTTGTTTGAGGTGGACATCGATCTTCTAGGTGGATGTGCACTGGGTTTGGTTGTTGTCACTTGCTCAGAAGACTCGGATTCTTGTTGCGATTCACTGGTTCTGCTATTTTTGGACAATTTTTTTCCAGGCTTTTTTCCATTGTATACGACTTGTAGAACTTGTTGTTACAATGATAAAATATTTGATCCTCTTCACGCATCAGTTTTAATCTTTTGTGAACTTTGTCTTGCCGTATTTCTGCAGCATCTTGAACTCTCTTCAGTCCAGCCGTTGTTGATGTTAGCTTTTCTTGCGGATTAGTTTGGCATATGACACATTTTTCTTTGTTGAAGGAGTCCTCAGATTTTGTAGTTAGGAACACTCCGTCAGGAGGTAAATATCCTCTGCTAACACCTGCTTCGCTCAGGTTTACAAATTTGAATCAATGGAAAACCTGAAACAAAAACATTAGTAAAATAAATTACCAATATGATAGCTAAAACACATCATTATAGAGCCGCCATTAAAGGATTGCTCTGAGGAGCTATTTTCTGTCTCTATCAGACTACTTGACTTTCAAAACCTATGTTTTGACACCAAAATGTAGTATATAGGTCTTGTGGTTCGTGAAACATTACATCATCACTGCAACACATCCGCCATTTTTAGGTCTCGCGCCTAGCGTTGCAGTGCGCAGCACTGCTCGCGCAGCGCGAGTCCTCTAGAAAGGGCTTCTGAAAGCTACCCACACGCTCGTGCGTGTGGTTTTGCTTTCGGAAGCCCACATTGGCTGGAGCGTGCGTTTTTTTTGCTGAGACGGCACGCGATTGGTCAAAGGCGGGCACATGTCCCGCCTTTGCCGCGCCCATTCCCGACGGTGGCCAGAACGCGCAGCAGCGCGCGTTCGTCTGCTGCCGCTGCGGCGCTCCCTCCCCCCGCTCCTCTGTGTTGCGCGCGCACCACTAGCTTACTCGTTGCTCCTCGCAGCTGCCTGGGCCCAGGAGAGAGTCTGGTCTCTGCAGAGAATGGCAGGTTATTTCTACTATATTTATCAGCAGGCTCTATTTATCAACGCGGTGCCCTTTCAAGAACGCCGCGCTGGTTTCGCTTTCATTCTCCTGCCCCCCCTCCACCCCACTCTTTCTGCTCTCTCTCCCTTGCAAATTGTCAGGGAGCTCCGGCTTGCCTCCTAGCAGAGCCAGGGGGACGAGAGAGAGGGCTGTGTTGCAGGCTGCCTCAGAGCAGGGGCACTGCTGCCTGTGCCTGCCCTGCTCCTCGCAGCTGCCACGGCCGTGGCGTGGACTGACTCTGATCTTTGTTCGTGGTTGTTTCCAAGCAATGTGACCCCCATCAAACAGGATGCAAAAACCAGAGCAGCTGTTGCTGATAAGTATCCCTGCTCGAGGATCGGCTTGTTTTATTTGGTTCCCTGCAACCAGTTGTGGGTTTAAAGTGCAGTGTGACCTTGCCGTTGAAAATGCTGGTTTTTTCTCCTTTATGTGTGCCTTAATTTATATGCCCACTAAGCGGTTTTAGTATGGCACGCTGTCTCTACCACACATACAGATAAAGTAAACACTGCACTGTCATATGCACTGTGCTGCCGCACACAACATTGCGTCATTGCTAAGCTCTTCCTACTGCGCCCGCACTGCTCTTTGAAACAGGTACACCGTACTGTTCCACAGCGGTTAGATCTAGGCCACCAGAAAATATAGCTTCCATCTCTACCCTGGCAAACTTGTAGTTAACAGCTCTACTCTCTCTCATCTTGCCCTTCTTTGCTGATTTTCATCACAGTGCGTACGTCCACCCCAATGCTTTCACAGTATCCGTGACAACCATGTCGTCCTCCTCTTCATTAAATGTCGTGTAACATTTGAAGTGGATGGTTCGCATCTTGAGACTGCAGAGGCACTCTGGCACCACGATGAAATGTGGGTTAAGGGAAAGACGGCAGGGCAAAAGGGGTGGGTTGTATTTATATTCTTCAGAATTCTGTTGCCGCCTGGTGAGTGCGATTTTTACCATCAGCTGTAGCTGTTTCCTACGTCTCACCATTCGGACCAGTGTTTACCTATGATACGTACCATTCCTCCCACACGATATACACTTTGGTTGCATATTCTACGATGTACTGGTATGTTATATAACGCTTGTAGGTTATGTGTGTGTTAACACTCCCCTGATTTGCATTGTTGCATGTGGGACGTCGGTATAAGTCTGCATGTACTTAATAAGACATGTTTATTTTTTGCTGGTTACTTATTCATACACATTCGCACAGACCTACTTATTCCTGTGCATACAGAACACGAGGCAGGTAACCAGTGCGCTTTGTATTTTACTTGGCTCAAAATAGCACCACTTAAAGCCATAATATTTTTACATTCACACAAGGAAAAAACAGATTTGCCCAATAACACTTAATATTAGGCCAGGACAAAACTGCATTTTCATCCCCAAATCCGGCACATTTCTTCCTTACACCTCATCCTCTCCACAATAGCCTTTGCCTGTCCGATTCTGATCCTTCTTTCCAGCACATTCTTTTACCTATTTCATCGGCTCCCTTTCTCTTCTGCTCTTACCCCCTCTCATACTTTTCTGTTCTTCCCTGTTTCTCCTTCTCTCCTCCACTTCTCTCCTTATCTCTTCCTAATATATGTCACGAATTTGAGGATTTAAACTACTACTTACTTTGAGCCAGAGTCTTCCAGTGCGCACCAAAGCACTTGATTATTAGCACCTGCTCTTTGCCCTCACTTCCTCCATTTCTCCACACCACTCAACTTTTCTACACACCACTCAGCTTTACTCTCCTCCCAAAACCATTACTCCACTCTGCTCAGCTTTACTCCAATCCACTCTGCTTTACTACACTCCACTGCGCACAACTTTCTGCTTTATTCCACGCCATTCTGCTTTACTCTGGCATTACTACACTCAACTCCACTCTTCTTTACGCCACTCCACACTACTTTCCACCACTCCACTCTACTTTAATACACAACACTCAAATTTATTCCACCTCACCCCACTCAGCGTTACTCCACTCCATTCTGTTTACTCCAGTCCAGTCTACTCCACTACACTTGACGCCACTCCGCTTTACTACACACCACGCTGCTTTACTCCAGTCCAATCCACTCTACTTCACTCCACACCACTCCCTACAATGCCACTCTGCTTCAGTCCACGACACTCTCCTTTACTCCACTCCGCTCAATGCAACTCTACTTTAATTCACTTTACTTTACTCACCCACACCCTACTTTACTCCACTGCACTCCACTCTACTCCACTCTGCTTTACTCCACACCACTCAGCTTTACTCCCCACCACTCAGCTTTACTCCCCACCACTCAGCTTTACTCCCCACCACTCAGCTTTACTCCCCACCACTCAGCTTTACTCCCCACCACTCTGCTTTACTCCACACCACTCTGCTTTACTCCACACCACTCTGCTTTACTCCACACCACTCTGCTTTACTCCACACCACTCTGCTTTACTATACTCCACACAACTCCATGCAGCTTTACTCCACCCCACTCTGATTTACTCCACTCAACACCACTCTGCTTTACTCCACACCACTCTGCTTTATTCCACTCCAGTCCACTTTACTCCACTCCACCCTGCTTCACTCCACACCACTCTGCTTCACTCCACACCATTCTGCTTTACTCCATGCCACTATCCTTTACTCTATACCACTCTCCTTTACTCAAACCAATCTCCTTTACTCCATGCCACTCCACTCAATTCCACTCTACTTTACTCTGCTTTACTCTGCTTTACTCTGCTTTACTCCACGCCAATCTTCTTTAATCCACGCCACTACGCTCAACACCACTCAGCTTTACTCCACGCAACTGTGCTTTACTCCACGCCACTCTACTCCACGCCACTCTGCTTTTCTTCATGCCACTCTGCTTCACGCCACGCTGCTTTACTCAATTCCACGACACTCCACCCACTGCACTCCACACCACTGCACTACATGCAACTACACTCCACACAAACTCACTCCACTCAACTGCACTCCACTCTACGCCACGCCACTCCATACAACTCAGCTCTCCGCAATACCACTACACGCAACACCACTCAATACAAAACCAATACTTGCAACGCCACTCTACTCTATGCCACTTCACTCTATGCCAATCCACACAGCGCCACTCTACGCCACTCCACACAATGCCACTCCACACAACTACGCTTCACTCTATGCCATTCTGCCCCACTCTACGCAACTGCACTCCACTCTGCACCACACCAATGTATGCAGCGTCAATCAATGCAGCACCACCCACACAATTCCAGTTCTTGTAATATCACCCCACTCTACACAACACCACTCCACGCAACCCCACTCCTCTCCACACAATGCCACTGCAACCAACTGCGCTCCACAAATTACTACACAACTGCACTCCACTTTACACCACTCCACTCAACGCCACACCACTCTACTCAATGCCATTCCACGTAACACTACTCAATACAATGCAAATTCATCCAACCAAACCACATAACATAATTACAATCCACATAATACCACTTAACACCACATAATTCAACTACACCTAATTACACACTTCTCAATATCATATAAATACACCCCACATAAATCCACTCTATACCACATAACAATCCACATAAAAACACTTCAAGCCATGCCATATAATTCCACTCAAAATGTCACTCTATACCAAACTATTCCATGCCAAACTATTCAACTTCACACAAATCCATTCCACACCACATATTTAATTTAAAAAATTCCACCCACAACACAATTCCACTACACACCATATATATCCAATTACAACACATCCATATAATTCCACAGCACACCATTCCACATAATTCCTCTATAAAAATCTAATCAACGCCACACAATTACACAACTAATCCAATCCAACACACATAATTCCATTACACACCACATACATACATTCCATAACACATATGTAAAACACATTCTCATTTAGAATGCCAATAGCTCTAACTCAAACAAATGCGAGACCTATTGCATTTTCAATGCTTTTACTCTTACTTTTCCCCCTACTTCCTTCCTCGCCCTCACCATCTTTTGCTATCCCGTCCCACCAAACAGATGTGCACTCCCGGCTGCTCGGGCAAATCTGTGGGCATCTCATCCAGACCACATCTGGAAAAATAGCAAGGAGAAATAGGGGATGGACAGACACTTTTGTTTTTAGTGGCTAGCATTCATCTTTCATTTTGGATTAATATTCACACAAAAGGATGTTTGCACTCATCTCTGGGCAAACCAAGCGGAATCCCAAGTAATAATTGTAATGATTCATTATCAATATTTAGTCCGGTCTAAATAATAATAATGAATTATTACAATTACTACTTGGGATTAGGTTTTGAGCCACAGATCATCCATCACTTGCTGTTGTTGATAGGAATCTTACAGTTCCTAAAACCTTGGTAGAACAGTGAAACAAAGCAGACCGGCTACCTCACCAGGCTCAGGCCCTCACAAATTAAAGGTGGGAGTTACCTCTCAACCCCCACCAACAGCCCCCATCTTTATTGTGCTTTAAAAAACGGAACATTCCAAAACCTCAATATAGGAAACTTATTGTAGGTTTGTATATCTGTGAATGCCTGTAAGACCATCTGGCATGGCATGATTGTTGTTTTCCACAAAGAGTGGTTCTACTACGCAATAAGAAAACGAGCATTTGCTGTGCAATAGGTGTCGCATTTGCGAGAGTTTGAGCTATTGGCATTGTAAATACCAATGCCTTTTATTTCTGTATTTTAAAAACCTGCAAGCGGTGCGTAAACAGGCACTTTGTACTTGCAGTCGTTGCTTACGAGAAGCAACGCTGGCAGTAACTATGCCTCTTTTACTGCCAGCCTTCCTTTTCGTAAGCAAGGACTATAATTACAAAGGGCGTGTTTATGCACCGCATACAGCTTTTCGAAACACATAAATAAAAGGCATTGGCGTTTACAATGGCAGTAGCTCAAACTCTTGCAAATGCAACACCAATAGCTCAAACTTTAATAATGCGAGACCTGTTGCATTGCAAATGCTTGTTAAAAATGTCATCCAGAAAATTCGTCCCAAATTAGCAATGTCTACCCAAGCAAAATTACTTCTCTAATGATACAAAAATTCAAATCAGAAATGAAAATCTCTGGACAACAATTTTTTTACGGAGGTATATCAAGGGGCCAGGTCTATAGTGTTGCAGGCAGTTATACTGTAATGTCTTCTATACACTTGTAAGTACTCACATTAAATTCCATGTATAACAACATCACTGCTTCTGAATGACAAATAGCCTATGTTATTCGGATTGCCCATCTACTTTCATGTGATTATGGAAATGATTCCTTTTATTTACGTGGCACCAGATTTCAGGCATTTAGGAAACAAACAGGATCAACATTAACAACTGGGTTTGGACTGCTTAACTATGAGCTAATCCTTGGTTTGTTATGGCCGATCGCCATACATGCATGAATAATGTATTTAGTAGATTTTCAGAGAGGTACAACAATAGAACATTAATCTTATTCACAGTGAGTTGGGAAATTTAGAGCTTAGTGAAAATATCTTCATCAAATGAAAAAGCAGCAACAAAGGCAAGGTTCCTTAGCGTGAACATGAATTGAGTTAGGTCATTTATTTCCTAGGTCTTTGTTGAAGACATGAACTATTCCTTGCACATGTTAAGGTTTCTGTAGGCTTCTTTAGTTCTTATCCAAAGATGAAATAGGCATTTGATTAATTGGTTGGGTGCAGAACCCCACCATCCCTATACTCATGTTCCCTCTTTCTGTGGTATGTTATAGTTAGGTCAGGACGTGTCCTGAACATAGTTTTTATAATTATGTGGAAGTATGGTGTCAGAAGCCGTACAGCAGAAAACCAGCACTCCCTGTCCAGCTTTACTCAATTTTATTTTTTCATGCAATAAAGCATGCTATTTTGTTGCTTCAACAGGACGAGAATTGGAAAAGTAAATAGCAGCAGGAGCCTGTACAATTGGTGTATTTGATGAGGTGCCCAATACACATATTTACAATGTTTGAGAAATAATGCATTTAATGAAGAGCAGGATTACTGTTCTTACTGAATAGGCACCCAGAATCTTACCTGAGCTAGGCCATTGTCACCCTGTAGTCAGGGGGTGGAAGAATGAAGGATGCATTGTGCAGATGCACAACACTGTACAGAGGTCACAATATGTTAGCATTAATCAGTTAAATTTGTATGACTTGTGCAGAACATATAGCCACATTTGTGGTGGAATTGCCATACATTTCTGGGCACTTTATACTTAAATGTTATTATAGGTATGTATATTTAATTATGCTTTTTGTATAGCCCAGTATTTATAAACACCATGGTTCCTAATCCATGAGATGATCAAAGTAATAAACAAGTGTCTTCATGTAACGATAAACATATACACACACACATACATACATATATATATATACACACACACATATACACACACAAACACACATATATATACTACTGGCTGTCGCCAGTAGGTAGTTATAGTTAGGACCTCGTTTCATTATGAAGAGCGATTGTTGTTTTGCCAATAACTTTGGCTCCACTTGACGAATCTTCACAAACTTTTCAAAACGTTTACTTTAGTAGGTTCAGCTGCTGTGTTGAAAGTGTCGAGGTGATCTGTCAAGTGGGGGCTGAGAAAAAAGGGATTCCCAAAATACGTTTTCCCCAATGCATTTTCCCATAGGGTATTTAAACAGGACTACAGTCCGAACCGCTAAACAGAATTAGACCAAATTTGGCAGAAAGCTAGATGTTGTTCCAGAAAGTGCAGTTTTGTGATTTGGTGTAAATCCATTCAGTAGTTTTAGAGATATTTAAATTAAAATAATATAGATATCGCAGATCCACAGTACCCATGCTGAAATTTGATTGGCTGTCAACACTTCAATCCGGAAGTGTTGGCAGCCATCCTGGGACTCGGATTGAAGCAGAGTCCCACAACAAATTTAAAAAATAAAGAAATGGGGGCAGGGTAGAAATACCCCGACCTCCCCAGATATGGTAGGGGGTCCCATAGGGACCCCGCCGGGGGTTAAAAGCATTCTTTTAAATTCAAATTTGCTGCAAATTCGTGGGTGGATCCACAGCATAATTGGAAAAAAACGAAACCTGGGCTCTCACCAGTCGTTACTAATCGGCCTCCAGGTGAGTCAAATCCCAAGGACATTTTAATAAAGGAGGGGGCGTACGGACCTCTCTCCTGGGACTTATTGATGCCACAGGAACCACCTCCTCCCCGGGGCTAGCTTCATAAAAAATGTGGGGGAGGCCCATATGGCCTCACCCGCTGCCCCAGGGACACCCACCTCCCGGGGCTTATTTATTTAGCAATGGGGGGCCTCTTGGACCCCTCCCAACCCCGGGACCATCACCTCCCCAGGGCTTTATGTTTATAGAATGCGGCAGCTGCGCAGACCGCCCCGCAGCCCAGGGGGCTGCCACCTCCCCGGGGCTTTAATTTTAATTAATGCGGGGGCCATGCAGCCCCTCTGCATCTGCAGCCCTGGGGACCACCACCTCCCGGGGCAAATTTGGGGGGGGGCATGCGACCCCCCCTTCCTGGAGCCATACTTGGCCCTGGGGACTGCCACCCCAAGAGCCGGCTCCTGCTATGCCCTGGTACGGCTTGGCAAATTGTGCTCTGCTTCTAGCAAGCAAGAGCACAAAAAACGCTCTTGCTTGCTAGAAGTGGAGCACGCTTGCTTTGACAGAGAGGGAGCTGAATGTTCAGAAGCTCCACCTCTGTCAAAGCAATGCTGGCAGGGACTGCGGGGACCTTGAGGCTCCCACCGCGGTCCCCAACACTTCAAAGTGGGTGCCCTGGGTTGTACCAGGGCACCCACAATAGAGGCCGGGCCCTGGAGGATGGGGTCCTCAGGGCGGAAATCAGCCCCCCTCACTGTAACAAAATGTTTTGAAATAGGCCAGGCCCCGAGTGGTGGGTTCCCCAGGACTGAAATCGGCACAAGGAGGGGGGTCACGAGGACCCCCTTTAACAAAAGGCCTGGCCCTGGTTGATGGGGTACCCGGGGCCAAAATCAGCCCAGGAAAGGGGGGGAATCATGCGTCCCCCCTCCCTTAATATATATATATTTTTTAAATAAAGCGGGACCGACAAGTCGCCGGAGACCCCGCCCACTTTCTCCACCACTCTGGAAATGCACCTCCTGGTGCACAACTGGTTGGGGGATTAAGTCCCCTTGACTGCAGAGGGTCCTTGGGGGACAACAAGCCCGCCTGTTACCTCCAGTAAGAAGCACAGAGCGCGATTGCTGAAAGGACTTCGAAGGCCACGCCCCCTTTCTCCACCACTCTGCAAACGCTCCTCCTAGTGCACTGCTGGTGGGGGGATGAAGTCCTCTTGGATGCTGAGGGTTCTTGGGGGCCCAGAAGCCCTCTTGTTATCTCCAGTAAATCCAACACAGCAGGATTCCTCTGAGAGCTGGTCGGAGGCTCTGACCCTTTTCTCCAACACTCTGCAAACGCGACTACTAGCTAAAATAAACATAGAAATTCACTTAAAAAACCAAAGGTTACAGGGACAATATTTAGTTAGGAGATAGAATTTGAAAAACCTTAGAAATTCAATTAAAAAAAACAAAGGTTACAAGGATGTTTTAGTTAGGCTTAGACTTCTCTTGTACAAAACCATTGAACAGTTATAGTTACCCGAGCTAACTATAACTTACGCTCATGAAATGCACTGCCTATGACCTCATATATTACATCACTGATGGCAGCTCAAAAGACATCACCTAATGTTCTCTTGAGCGTCAGATTTTTAATAATCATTCCTCTTGCCTCCTGTTCTGAAATATAACTGTGCACCCAATGGCCTCTGAATGGCAGTTCATTTTCTTCTACTTGTACATGTTTATTAATGTAAGATATACACTTTTCTTTTAGACCAATCAATGACTCTGCACAGACTAAAATCAGTAATTCACTCAACAGCTGTCTCGGGAGCCAGTTGATCTAAATAATTTAGCCATATTTTGGCTGCTTTTATGTGGTTTCCACTACAAATCTACTTCTTTAAAAATCTCTCTTCCTACAACAAACTTTCATTTCAACACCATGTTTTGCATTTCCATCATGAAGCTGCCTGCACCTCTTCTTGGTGCAGGTCAGTAAAGAGAGTAAACTTCTGCTTAATGAAGATTGTCTGTAGCTGCCACCAGAAAGTGGAACATCCTCCCAGGAGACCATGTTTTCACCAGACCTGCTTGCATTTTGCTGAATACTGATAATTTCATCTGTCTTGACGTTCTTCTCCAGTTAATCTCTGCAACTACTTCTAGGTTTTTTTTAGTTTACAGCTATATTTTAGAAAAGATGGCATCACAAAGAATGTAAAGTTCTCTACTGGAGGTCACCAAACAAATAGCTTAGCTAGTCTAAAGAAAAAATACAAACTATGACTTCCTAAAACTAAGTTATGTTAAGTTAGCATCGGAAAGAACATCATACACACTTTCACCCTCGCAATAACAGTACAATAAGTGACATCACACAACTTTTGACATCTTTGGCAGAGCACAGTAGATCTTTTTTAAACAATATTTATATGAAAACTGAACTCTACAGCAATCTAAGAGAACCAACAAATAAAATAAGTGTAATAATGGCTTTCAAGTGATCCTAAACAATGAGCAGAGGTTGCAGTTGCCTACTTAACCATTACAAATGCTAAGCATAAGTGTGTATAAACCCTGCATTGTATATGAAACAATCTAAATTAGCAACCCTCGTTGTTAAGTGCACACTGACTCAAATGTTAGCTGGAAGAAAATATTGACATCAGGGCCATCGCAGTGGTGTGGCAATGGATTACAAAAATATGTATCTGGTTTGAATAAATCAGATGGCATGAAAAGGCAACTTTTGAGATAAGCACTAGCACTTATGTGGTATAGTATGCAATTAAGGACACATTATGCAAAACATTCTGTAGCAATATTATGTCTAGCTATTGTGGCTCTTTAACATTCTTTTGTAGAAAAGGGATCTCAGTGCTAGTACAAAGAAATGGGCTTCTTAAGACAAACAGACTATATGCATTTAGCAGACTCTATTCAAAATGACATTAGCTAATAATTCAAGATTTAGGGCCCAATTCAGAGTTTGGAGTGCAGGGTACTCCATTACAACCATGACGGCGAGCCCTCAGTCTACCCATTCTATTTTAAGTGAGGCAGACCATCAGTTATCCAATGGCAGTGCCCCACTAGCTCTGTCCTTGAAAAACCTACTCCGATGGCCTGACGGAGTAGGGGCTGTCGGAGTAAGGGCATCAAGCTACCCGCCCTATTTAGAGCAGACAGTCTGATGTCTTTTTTTCTATCCATCACCACCACATATAACCTGGCAGTCACTAACAGAAAAAGCATGTGGTGGCCATTTTTCAACAACAAACGCCCGCTTTTGGAGCTTGTTTCTGAAAAATAAAAAGGTTTGGGGTGTGGCTGCCTAAAAGACAGCGGCCTCCCACCAAACGTTCAGTGCCATTGTTTCATGGCAATGGCTCCTCTGAAGACACAGTGATCACCACAGAGCTGGGGCGATCTTTTTCATAGGCGGTAGTCCAGCGGAGTCGGCGATGGAGATGATCTTCTTCACCCTGGCGGACAGTGGACTGGCCACATATGAGGACCCAAATCTTGCATGGAAGCACAAAAACACCTTTCTGTGAACGCTGTGCTTTCACCTTTCTAGAGTGGAGGATTTTGATAAGCATGTACAGTATTGCCACAGTATTGCCCTCTGTAGACAATAAGCCCAGGCGCATACACCTCTTCTAATGTAAGATGGGGCTCAGCTCTGTATTGCTTCCATGCTCGATCTATCCTTCGGTTTCGGTTTACCCCGTGTTCAAATCGCAGGGTCTCTGGAAGCAGCTGTTTTCTTGAAGGACCTTCTAGTAGTTCATTCATTTTGGATGTTTCCACTATCTGAGTAAAATTGTCACTTCTTGAAATGCAGCTAACAGCTGAAAGATGGCCAGATAGATTTGCAATATGTCAATGTTACACCCGGTGTGCCACGATTGTAATTGATTTGAGTTCCAGACAAAAGGTATTTTTGTTGACATCCTAAAATTATGCACCAGGTACTAAAAAATTAAAAAATGCAGGGGTCAGAGTCAGACAATCACATTTTTCCAGTGAGTTGATATATTGTATGAGCCATTGAAACTCATTCCTCCTCCTTTCCTTAGCTATGTGACCTTTCATAAGGCTGTCAAACTGAAAGGTTAGAAAATAAAACTAGGACCTCAGGCAAAGCAGCAGAGGTCTAAAAGAGAGATGTTTTCACCAAGGCTGCATGAAATGGAAAAAGTCAAAATAGCCTGTTTCATGTATTAAATCTGGACAATTTATGAAATTACATTTAGCTGATTATAATCAAATACTTAGGTACAAGTACTGTTCCTTAGTCCTCAGAGCTTCCAAGACTGAATGGTTTCACTTGGATTTAGTGCAGCCATTTTCGAAAAACAATACAAACCATCTCCACACCTGTCTAAGGAAGCTGGTTCTGTGAATGCGAAGAGGCAGCGGAAAGGGTCCCACTCCTTGCAGAGTGCTTCTTCAGCAGCAGCTGCAGCAATCTGGCACCTGCGCCCCAGTTTGTGAGGGGCACTTCAGCAGACCGGTCTGATGTACTGATGGCTCCTTGGGGCTGGCTCCGATGAGGACTGCACCAACTGTTCCCTCTAACTCTTCGAGAGACGAAAGTCACCAGCAGCATCCTGGATACAAACAATGTTACTAACTAGCTCCTTTTGCCACGAGCCTCTATCAAGCGCTGTTTTTTAGCCAACAGCAAGGCCGGACTGGGAACCAAAAGCAGCCCTGGCAAATTTTGTCAGAACAGCCCCCTTACGGCATGAGGCATGCGCACCTGACTGCATGAGACACGCGCACCTGACTGCATGAGGCACGCGCACCTGACTATTGCAAGAACGGTATGGGAAGGCTCTCCTCCAAGAATTTTTTTAAAGAATTGTGAATACTGTGTGTTTTACAAAAATAATTTCATTATTGAACCTTGTCCAGTCATTCAATAGATGGATGGAAACTGGAGAGAGGGCTGCATGGCTGAATGAATAAATAGTTGGATGGTAAATAGAGGGTGGGTGAATGAATTTAAGAATTGATGATAATGACTAAAGACTTTTAGCTATGCACAGCAAATGGTCTCAATGCACTGACCACAGGTTGGTGCTGGTTTTAATTTCAGCTTCTGCATTATGCCCAGTGCTTTAAATGGGCCGGTACTGTCCCGTACTGAGCACCGCCACTTTTTTATTTTGAGGGGGAAGAGTACTGGCACTTCTCAAGAGAGACGTAATACTTTTAATTGGAGAGTACCAGCAGTTTTCAGAAACAAGCAGGTATTCTGGTACAGAGTACCTGCACTTTTATTTTTCCATTTCAAGCACTGATTATACCGTCACCCTCCCCAAACCCTGCTACCATTAATCCTTAAGAAACAAGCATAGCCTGGGTGTATTTAACACAGTGCACGGATTTAGCACTTCAGAGGATTAGGCACAAACTATTAAGCTTTGATCTAAAATGGGAGAGCGAATGAGATAACCACGTAGTGGCTGAATTGCTCAAAAACCTTGCATCAATCCCATCATCTCTCTCCTTGACCACATTGTGTGATCCTAGGCAATTACTTTTTTTTTTACAGTGCCTCCTTTTTCCTTCATCACATGACAGCTCCTTCAAATACATCAGTTCGGAGAGAGTGCTGCACAAAAAGCAAAAGACTACAACTTTACTCCAACTATAGTAACACCCTATGCCACGTATAGAGGACAAAAGACAGATTTTCTTTTCGTTCTCTAGTAGCATTGTCGTCAGGATGGTGGTGGGTCATGAATAATTCTAAATTCATGACTAGAACCTGTGATTTCTAATGAAATGTCATGTTTAATATACTAAACTTTGCGTTTCAAAGATCACATATGTAAAATACAAACACTGAAGAGTCCTTATCATGTATGTACTTGACTCAGCCAAGCAACAACAGCCCCCTCACCCCCACAGCCGGCTCCAAAACCATGAAGGTCTGTGCTGATGGCGACCCTGCAGGAGATAGGAACCACCCAAATGCAAACACAAATGGTTCTGAAGCAAGCACGGTTTTAAACCATTTGTTTTTGCATTATTTAGAAGCATTGCAAGCTGAAATGTGGCCGGCCGAACTTCACCAACAAGACCGGCCCCAACTGGATTGAAACCGGCCCCCACTCTGCCAGCCCTCCGGGTAAATGCCCGGTGCCTGGTGGTGCCAGTTCGGCCTTGGCCAACAGCACTGCATGCTGGGATTTGGTCTTCGAATTTGAATAGCATAAGTATACATCGAACAGTCTCTGTATGAAAACTGATGATGGATATAAAGCCAGGACTGATTCATGACCCAACTATTGACTTCATGTCAGCTGGTAATCTTTAATAAAGGATTTCTAATAACTAAGCTGTTGAATGGGAGATCCAAGGCAGAACAAAAAGGCAAAATGAAGAATGTATTGCATGCAAGAGCCCACAACCGCCTGCTCTCACCACCAACGTCTCATCAACTGAACCAGTCGAGAGAACCATGCCAGAAGGTGGATTGCAAGCTGAACAACAACAAACTAAACAAACCACAAGCTGCATGACTGGGAGTAGGCATGCAGCTCGTGTGCAATACAGTACATCACCTTCCCCCTTATAAATAACAAAACAAAGCTAAACACAATATTGCAAAATATGAATTCACATAATAGTCCTTGAAGCGGTAAGGCATGGAAACATTACGAGAATACATGTTGGTATAAGATGGTAAAGTAGCAGATGCAGGAGCTTGGCTAATTGTGTGTAATGCAGTACACAGACCCAACACACAGGACCTCCACAGGATCTAAATTGAATCCACGCTGTTTCAATACACCACAGACACAGAAGACACCATAACCAAAGAATTCTGACAGTAGCCGTTGTCATCTCTCAGACCTTTTTATGTGGACCCTGGCAGCATGCGTTCTGCCACCTATTGTGCAGAGAGAGGGCCCAGGGAAGCAAAGTTACTCATACTCCAGGCCCTATTGGATAGTTAAAAAATGATTAATAACATCTAGCATACAAGTGTCAAGAATGAGACACTTTATTTTAAATTCTGTTTTCTTGATTTTTCAATCTATCAAACAAGAAAATCAATGTATTCAACAATACCCACAGCACATTTTGGCAAATCTCTTTAAAAGCACATTTTTAGAGATGGACTACTGCATATGAACGAGAAAAATCATATTGTAATCTGGCATTTGGGGATCATGTGGTGGGTATTGGGATTGAAAATCAGTGGTCTATTTGTGGGACGACAGAAGATTCTTGCAAACTACCTTGGCCATAATTGTATTGTAATGTTTTGTGTGCTGATAGCTGCTTTCATTGATGTACTGTAATTTGTAATTGCAATAAAAAGAGTTGTAAAAAAAAGAAAATGACTCCACCATTTTCCACATACTCTCTTATACTTTCGTTGACAGCCACGGGGTTTTTAGATGAATTTTAATGCAACAGCACAATAATTAATTCCCTTGATCCATTCTAAAATTGCGGGCGCAGAAATGTCCCGCCAGTTTATGGAGATGTGTGTTTTTGCTACAATGTACCTACCCCAGCCTCAACAGCAATTTGTCCCTCCAGAGCCCGTAGCAATTCAGATGAACACCCAATGAGACCACTTTTGAAGACAGTGGGAGAGGGAACCCACTCACGTCCTGCAGTGTAAGAATGAGGCAAACTTTAGTATTCTGCTCTAATGCGATTCTAACACACATGTTCCTAAACTCTTAGGCGGTACCGAGGCAGTGGTAACTTGGTGGCTCCTCCGCTATGGCGGAAGAGCGTCGCCCCACTGCTTTCAAGCAGCGCGAAGTAGAAACATAAAATGATAATAACTTTGAGTTATTATCATTTTATGTTTGTGATGCTTTGCAGGCGTGCAGGTGGGCGGGGCAGCTATGCTCTCGGAGCAGGGCAGGGGAGGAGTGGTTTGACCACTCATAAGTACACTTGACTGTTTGGCCGGCCCTCTTGAGTGGCGCAAAACAGTCATGCGCACTTTCCCTGTTCTCCATGCAGGCTGCAATACAGCCTGCGTGGAGAACATACCCAGACCCTCATTCCCTCGCTGAGCGTCAAACCAGGACGCTCAGACAAATCACAACGTTGCATTGCAGCTTTGTGATTGGTCAGTGGGGCCTGTCTGTGCTTCCTGTTCCTCGAGTTCGACAAGGCGAGCAGGAGCAGAGACGCGGGACCCGGCGGCAAGGTAAGTTTAAAAAAAAAAAAGAATTATATTGCGCACCCCCCCAACCACCGCGTGATCCCCCCCCTGCCACCGCCCCTGCCCCACCACCCACAAGCCATGCCGGCCGTCACTGCAGACACTGCATGAAGGACCTTCGCGGCGGTGAGGAGTAAGGTCACATGGCAAGGAGTTTCTGTGAGACTGACTGTCACTCTTTTAAGAGGGTAAAGCACTCTTAAGTATTTGAAATCTGCACTCCTTTGGAGAAGTCCTTGCGCAGGAATGTACTTGCTAATCTTGCTATAAGCCATCTTTCTTGTTAGCTTAATTTTCCAAGCGTGTAAACAGCAGTTCTCTTTGCTTAAAAGCTGGGTGCTAATGGCGTTCTCTGTGCTTAACGCGGACCTTGTTTAATTACGTCTCTCCTCTATGTTGCGTGACTCTGCCCTTCCTTTTCCCTTCTTGTTACCCCACATCGTATAACCTGTTCCCTTTATTATATTCACTGTATTCGTCCCTCAATTACGCTTTGTTGAGATTGTTTATGATTATGGTATTATTTTGTGGTCTCTTTCCATCCGTGGTTACCTGGTTCTGTATACCTCGTACCCCATGTTGTTCTGATGTACAGTGCACCAACACCTCTTCGGTCGAGTTGTGCTTTATAAAAATGAGAATTTAATAAACAGCAGTCAGCTTTATTGAAAAAAGACACTTATTTGACGTTTATCTAGAATATAAAACAAGCATTGGCATAGCCAATAGGTCTCGCCTTTGGGACCTTATAAGTGTTTAGCCAGAGATATTGACTTTGCCTATGTCTTTAAGCTGTGCTGTACAGAAGTCTGCAGCATGCTGAAAAGTTATAATAAAGAAGTGTCAGAAGCATTTTTGTTACCGTATATATGACCAAGAAAGCATTATGTACAACTGAACGACCATATTAAAAAAGTATTCACAATAAATAATGTCTTGAGTTTTTTTTGTCCTTTCAATGCTGGCAACTTCTATCTGCCTGTCCCAATGGTTGCTTGTTATGTTTTTTTTTGTTATGGGGGGGCATAAATAACAGGAGGGTGAAGGTTGGGAAATAGTACCTGTATAACAGTCAGTGAGAGAGTCAGTCAGTGAGAGAGAGTGAGAGAGTCAGTCAATCAGTCAGTGAGAGTCAGTCAGTCAGTGAGAGTCAGTCGGTGAGAGAGAGATTGAGAGAGTGTTAGTCAGTCAGTGAGAGAGTCAGTCAGTGAGACAGAGTGAGTCAGTGAGAGAGAGTCAGTCAGTGAGAGAGAGTGAGAGAGTCAGTCAGTGAGAGAGTTAGTGAGAGAGAGAGAGAGTCAGAGTCAGTCAGTTAGTGAGAGAGTCAGTTAGTGAGAGTGAGAGAGTGAGTCAGTCAGTTAGTGAGAGTCAGTCAGTGAGAGAGTCAGTCAGTGAGAGAGATTGAGAGTCAGTCAGAGAGAGAGTGAGAGAGAGTGAGAGAGTCAGTCAGAGAGAGAGTGAGAGAGTCAGTCAGAGAGAGAGTGAGAGTCAGTCAGTCAGTGAGAGAGTCAGTCAGTCAGTGAGAGAGTCAGTCAGTCAGTGAGAGAGTCAGTCAGTCAGTGAGAGAGTCAGTCAGTCAGTGAGAGTCAGTCAGTCAGAGAGTCAGTGAGAGTCAGTCAGTGAGAGAGTCAGTCAGTGAGAGAGTCAGTCAGTCAGTGAGAGAGTCAGTCAGTGAGAGAGTCAGTCAGTGAGAGAGTCAGTCAGTCAGTGAGAGAGTCAGTCAGTCAGTGAGACAGTCAGTCAGTGAGAGAGTCAGTCAGTCAGTGAGAGAGTCAGTCAGTCAGTGAGAGAGTCAGTCAGTGAGAGAGAGTCAGTCAGTGAGAGAGAGTCAGTCAGTGAGAGAGAGTGAGAGTCAGTCAGTTCAGCGAGAGAGTCAGTGAGTTAGTTAGTGAGAGAGTCAGTCAGTGAGTGAGAGAGTCAGTCAATTAGTCAGTCAGTGAGACAGAGTGAGAGAGTTAGTCAGTGAGAGTGAGAGAATCAGTCAGTGAGAGAGAGAGAGAGAGTTAGTCAGTGAGAGAGAGAGTCAGAGTCAGTCAGTGAGAGAGAGAGAGAGTCAGTCAGTGAGAGAGAGAGTCAGTCAGTGAGAGAGTCAGTCAGTCAGTGAGAGAGTCAGTCAGTCAGTGAGAGAGTCAGTCAGTCAGTGAGAGAGAGAGTGAGAGAGAGTGAGAGAGAGTGAGAGAGACAGTGAGTCAGTCAGTGAGAGAGTGAGTCAGTCAGTGAGAGAGAGAGAGTGAGTCAGTCAGTGAGAGAGAGAGTGAGTCAGTCAGTGAGAGAGTGAGTCAGTCAGTGAGAGAGTGAGTCAGTCAGTCAGTGAGAGAGAGTGAGAGAGTTTGGGAAGCACTGCTTTAGGGTGAGGTTTGTGGTAGGGTTGCTGCCTTATGACTTTTTTATTAAGGATTGGTAATTATTGTCAACTTAAAGTAAAATAAAAAAACTCACTATGAATTCGTTACTTTGTATTTATCACTGATGTACATCTTTGTTTTAGCCTTCCCATTTCCTCATAGAAATTATTAACACTGCAGGCTTACGGATGCCCTCTTTGTCAACAGGTGTGGCATAGTACATGAAACAGTGACTGGTACACAGGCATCGGATTGAAAGGCACGGTCTTCTATTTCAAGTTTTTGTACACGACTACCATATGTAGAGATTTTTTACAGGACTTTGAGACTTGCACAAGTGTGAACACGAGTAGATTGCGCTACAAAGCAGGAGGATGGCAGTACAAAAAACACTTGACTTAAGTATGTTGTTCTAAATGCAGAGAGTCTATAATTATAAGTCAATTGACTTTAAAATAAAATAAAAAGGACTCTCTTAAGTGGTGGCATGACATTTCAGAGTTCTACAATACATGCAAGCGAAATTATTTTAACAAAGACAAAAATGGCAAAAACAAAACAGAGGTAAACTGCAGACATAACAAAAGCTTAATACCCGTTCTGCCGGTTATCCCAAATCTCCAGTACATTGTTCAGGACAAACTCAGGAATCTATTCCTCAAAGAAAGAATTCAGAGCATGCAGCATCCAATGTGAATTCACACTGTGAAACAGTAACAAAGAGGAAGGAAAATAAAAGCGAAGAGGCCATAAAGTTATAAGAAAAAGAGTGTCAGAAGAAGTTTATCTGCAATCTCATGCAACAGCAATCTTTTTCTCAGAAGCACGAGACTTCACAGTTTAAAGTTCAACGGAGGACCCGTCACCTTTGCGACGCCCAACAACTATCAAATCGCCAATCGGCACAAAGGGCTCCAAGATGCATAGGAGATATTTTGTGCGCCTGAATGATCGACATAAGGCCACTGCGTTATATGAGCAACTGCCATTAGTAGCGAGTATTACTAAAAACAAAACACGGACAGGAACGAACAAGAACGAGCATGTGCGTTAAGAGAAGCTTGAGGATAAAAGCATGTAAGCTGTGTTTCCAAAAATAAATGTCAAGTTCTTCACTGGCAGGCCAGAGTCCTCCTTGAAGTACAACTAGCGCATGGAAACAGTTAACCCTGGGCGTAGTTCGCGAAGTTGCGCTACGCGAAGCTACATGAAGTGCACCTCGCACTACGCGTAGCTACGCGAACTGCGTAGTGCACTGTGCAAAATGCTGTTCGCACTGATTGCACAGTGCCGGATGCTTGTCCGCACTGTGCAATCATTGAAAACGGCATCTTGCACAGTGCGAGCTGTCTTTTACTGCCGCTCGAGTAGATTTTTACTCAAGCGGCAGCTTTCTCAACGCGGACTGGTAGTTTCTCATCGCGAGCGGTCGCAAGCATGCGCAACCACTCGCAATGAGAAACCTGACCTCCCCGCGTTGAGAATCTCGCCGGGAGTTTTTTTTTTCCACGCTCGCGATCGGCAACTTGATGTTGCTGATCGCGAACGAGGAAAAAGTCTCGCCGGGATGTCATTTTGCTTGTTCGCGGTCGCCAACTTGACGTTGAGGACCGCGAGCAAACAAAAAATGACCGCTACGCTACGCTACGCGTGTTTGCACTGTGCTACGTGCAATTCGCGTAGTGCGAAGTAGCGCAAACTTCGCAAACTACGCGAGCGTAGCGTAGTGCTTTGCCCAGGCTTAGAAACAGTGCAGAATGAACAGAAGTTAAATCTCCCTAAGTGATACAAGAAGATGCAGGAATTAACAAACATCTGCACTATTGTATAAGGAATCTGCAGTACAAGCAGCAATTTTTACATATATATATGTATATATTTACAAATATATATTATATATACACACACACCTATTAAGTATTAGCTACAGACATGTTGGCAGACCTGTTATGTTCACTAGTTTACATAGTTAAAGAGGGATTTGGGTCAGATATTTGCGCTTTATCTTTGCTGCCCATCCCAGGTGCCTGCTATTTTCTCATTTTTTTGTGTTGTTTCAGCACGGGAACATTTTGGTCTCACAGTATTGTGATTGGATGATTTGTATCCTTCCATCGTTGACTTGAGGGGGCTTTTACTTTTGCAGTGAGCACTCCAAAAGAATGCATGTTTACTCTTTTCCAAATGTTCTTTGAGAGGCAGGGGAGAGGAGGAGAGTGGTTAGGAAGAGACAAGGCAGAGCCTGGTGGTGGACATAAGCAAAAAAGGCGAAGGATTTGGCAAGGGGAGAAATGGAGAGAGAAAGAGCAACGAGGAATAAATGCCATGTAAGAGGGGCGAGACTAGGACTGGCTAGTGTGAATGACAGTTAGGGTAGGGCTGGGACAAAGCCAGTGGTGTGACATTGACAGTGACTGCCTGCACTATAGGCCTATTTGGACAGCCTCCTGTCACAGAATATCCACATTCCAAATACGGATCGGTCTGACTCTGCCTCACCCTCTACCCCCTCCTTTCACTGAATAAATGTTTTGCTGCCTCTGCTCTTTTCATAAATTCTCGGACTTGACTACGTAAAATAAGGAGTTCCAACTCTTGGGTGCATGCCCTAGAAAAAAGCAGGCAGTAAAGGGTCTTTTCTTGAAATGTAACCTCTGTAAGTTAATAGTTTATTTTACTTTTAGCCATGTGAGAGCCCCCAGAGAGATCAGTTTGTGTGTAAATGTCCTGTCTATCTACCAAGGCTAACTACAATCTTTATAATACCCTAACTTGTATGTGCTTTCACTGCACCTGTCTAGCATCACTTATGGAAACACTTCCACCCATGGCAGCAAACCTCCTGTACACTTTACATCTCAGCCTAAGAAGTGCTGACACTGCCAGGGTACGATTACCTTTAGATAAGACATAACTGGTAGAACATTCAGAGAGCAGAAAGCATGCAAGCGGTTGGGTAAAAATAAAAGACCCAATAACTAGGATGAGCTCTAAATAAAGTCTAGACAAAACAACGATTATATGGGCACAATTTAAGCAGAAGAATCCCCTAAATGGATGTTCATCAGAAAAAAGAAAATGTTGTTAAAATATTTCCTGAACACAAAAAGAAATAATGCCAATAACAATCCTTGTCGCCAAGCATTTTAAGCTATACATTTTAAGTGGTATTTGCTGTACATTTCAGGTGGTATTCATCAAACCTACCTGCAAAGCACACAAAGGTGACAATATTAAATGTTAATTGAGAATCTGCTGAAAACTAATTAAAAAAAAACAAAGGCAAATTCTTCCTCTATCAAGCCCCACATTTTAAGCGATCCCAAACAATGAATGGAACTACCACTGAGTTGGCTTATCCAGGATTCAGAGTAGCAAAAAGATGCAATTTCTGGTGTGTGTTGTGTCGGTAGCAGCTACTCATTTCGGGGGTGTGACTGATAGTATAAGTCCACCATCTGAAACACCGTGTCTATCGGAAAAGGGAATTCTAGTGACCTCTGGGAGTTTGCTGCTGGTCACCCAAAGGTTCTTTGTTAGAAAGAAGCATTTTAAAAATGTGTACAACCTACTGAGATGTGAAGGAAGATAAGTGGAACCTACGTGACGTCACTGAGAAGCTACCATAAATGCTTCCCACCCACTTCTGTCTTACTATGTCGGACATAATCCGTAGCATCACATACGTGACACAAGCTTTCTACTGAAAATGCTCTGGACCCTGCCGAGTAGTTTTACACGACTAAAGACAAGGGTATTAAATCACTTGATATTTTCAAATACATGTGGTTCAAAGGCTCTATCACTTGCTTTTTAAGCAACGGTATTGTTGGAAATGTATTGAAAAACAAACTACGTAAGAAACGCTTTGTGTTAAGTGATGACACGCCATCCGAAAGCAGGTATCGAGTTTCCCACCCGATTATGCCTCCCAAAGGTACCTTGTCTAGAAGTGCAACGCGCCAGCTCGGAGTGGAGGAGCCAGCCCTTGGCCACCGAGCAGCAACATCCAATCATTTGGCAAGGCTGAAGGCAGCTAAGACTGGAGTGACCAGGAAATGAATCCTGAATTGCTTGAAACCAAGCAGGGCTACTTGTCAAAATCACACCACCTCACTTCCTGTCTTAAAACAAGCAAAGGTACAAAGTCTACTGCATAGTTTAAATGTAGGCGCATCTAGCAATGTAAACTCACAGCGCAACCCTTTATCACTGGGGACATTAAACCGGACACGAAACTGTCCAAACTTTACATGCAATACTGCACTTTGTAGCTTCATAACATCTCTGCTGAGGTATTCCATGCATATCACACCCCCCCCCCCCTGTCAAAAATTGCACCAATTTCGGATGTAATCCCTGGAGTGCATGGATTGTGTGTACTTGTCAAATAATTATGAATGGTCGCATTCTGTGTCGCCGTTTTTGTTTTGTTTTTAGGTAGGAAAGCATATCTGTGAACCGCTTCGTTATTCTTATTGCGCCAAGTAGGAATCTGTCTCGCAGATCACAGTTCTCGCCCTTACTGGCGATCGCCAGACTTCGACTTTGGGAACAAAAGTGTCAACTTCACAATTAAAGGGAGGGGTGCTAAAACTACAAATTCACGTCAGTTTTTACCCAACAACACGGTGTCCGACTCAGGGAATGATGGTGCTGTGACCTGCTATGCGTGTATGCGAGAGAGGGGAGAAAGTGATAGTTCCTATATTCTTCCCATGGATGCCATTATTGCTGGGAATATCAGCAGGTCCAGGTCGGTTCTTCTTGCGCTCTGGAGCGGTCAGATTGGGAGCTCGTTGTGAGGACGATCACGTTAGGTGAGAGCGTTCCGCAGTTAACGTGGTCAAATGGGGTCTCCGAACTCATCGGATATCTTGGTCAGAGTTTTCCATTCACCAACCAACACCAATTGACCTGAACTAAAGTTACAATTCGGGGGAGCGAGGGGCACAAAAACAAACAAAAAAAGATTACGGAGAAAAACGTTTATACAGAAAATCAGTGCCGAGCGGAACTGAGAATATTCAATTTTTGCTTAATGTTGCAAAGTACTTTCTTAAATCTGGATTAATAGCAAGGAAAAGAATACAAGTAGGCTACGTTACCAGATGCTAAAAGACCGACTACAAAAGCCTTTATGGCACCAATGAGTTAAGATGTCATAGCTCTAAAACTCCAATGCAAGACTAAAAGAATGACAACATGTTAAAGTTCTTAAAGGGCTAGACAATATTGCCAAAGACACAACCAAAGAAACATACTAAGTTAAAAGGTGACAAATCACATGCCCAAACCCTTACTTTACATAATACCGAAACAGAACCAAAAACCCAGTACAGACGCAAAACCTTACCAAATAAAGACTGCAACACTAGGGGCTTGAAATAGAGATCGCAGATCAAATTAAAACAAGCGTGGTCCTAAAAAGCTATCGCCACGCCAGGCGAAGACAACAAGCTTGCAAATCACCTCTCCGCAAGCAATAAACACAAAACAAGTGGACGAACTTCGTGGCAAGCCCTCTGAAAACTGCGAACACAGCAGAACATTTTGCTTTGGACACCAGGCGCCTAACCAGATAGCAGAAGAACACACACTGCCTAAAAGTAAAAAACAAGCGCGGTGAAAGCAAATCGCGCAGCAAATGGTAATTAAATAAATAAACAAGCGCGGTCCTAAAAAGCTATGCCACGCCATTCTGGGAATGAAAAAAGAAAGTGCTTACCGAGCAATTAGAAGACAGTGTGTCACGCCGTGGAGTAAAAGCTCCAGTCCCGGTGGGCGTGGCCAAAAGTGGACAAGGCGGAACCAGGAGGGACTAAGAAGCCTCCTTTTCAATCATGAGCCAGCGTTACCATGGAGGATTACGCCAGCGTGACGCCAGCGAATGAAAAAGATGGGCGGGGCTTCTGAAAGCTTCGGAATCCGTATCGATTCCAAGAAGCCCTCGCATGGCGAGAGCAGCGCATGCGCTGCGAACGCCAGGCGAGACCTAAAAACTATTCCTTTTAAAGCTGGGGTGCTTGCTAGTATATGTCTATTGCAAACTAAATAGGATATAATAATTGGTTCATTGTTATTCTGGTGCTACACCGCCAATTCTGGTGAAATGATAAGCCACACAATAGAAGGTAGTATGTTTATAAATTTCACCGGAACCTCATGACAGAGTTACAGGAACACAAGGAGACCCTATTTTCTTTTTTATACTTTTTTATTGAGTTTTAACAGTACAAACAAAACAACATGTGTCATAGTTGGTATAGTCAGTAGTTTGCGCCCATACAGATATGATTAAGGTATCAGATATACAAAGTACATATTCATATAACTTATACAAATTTTGCAAGTACACCATAAGCTAGTTTTGATTTTTCTCAGAGTCAGCATTCATCTACAAATAATGCCAAAAAGGCACGTAAATGGGGCGTGACGATTCTGGCCGGAATACATGGTAGAGCTCCAGCTGATCATTGTAGTATGATAGTTCTTTCAGCCAGTGTTGACGTTGTGGTGTTTGACTTCAGTTCCGCGTTGGGCCACTAGGCACTTAGGCAGGAGCAATGCAAGTGCTGTGAACTTCTGAATTTACGGGTTGCATGTGGTATTTTTTCCACCCACCCCAGGAGTGCAACTTGTGGTCATCTCTGTAGAGAGGGAGCCAATTATCTTTTGTGTGGTTTCTATCACTAGTACCCTGAATGTCTGGACTCCACACATTCCAGATTAGATGTATAAATTCAGCAGCCTCCATCCGCTCCACAGCACTCAGAGCAGGTTGTGGGTCCTAAACCCTACTTGTGTAATGCCGATGGAGAGTCGTACATTCTATGACTATATAGAAAGTTTATTGAATGCAGTCTGTTGCTGGGTAGTTGTTTACCTGCCAGTGCGCAGTAGCCATACCTCATAGGTGAGGGGGGACTCCAGGTCAAAGTATAGACATTGCTGCATGGGCAGTGATCTTTGAATGTCATAATATAGTACAGCAATAAGATTCTTGTGGGTTTTGGGCATGAGAATCGACTTGAATGGTTTGAATGTGTCAGGCTCCTGGAGAAAATTCAGTTGTAATACGTCGACAGGTAAGTTTTAATCTGTGATGCTGAAACGTATCTAGTTGGGTCAGCTCAATGCGTGACAGGAGATCATCTGTGGTAATAAAAGTATTATAATTCATAAAGACCCCCCCCCATTTATTAAGGCACAACTTTTGTAGTTGTGCATGTGCCTTATGTTCCGAGGTCATAGTAAACATGGGATGATGTCATAGGGAAGTACTAGTTACAAATAGAATTATAAGCTGCCCTTTTTGTCTAAGCTTATCCCATGTGGCCACTGTGACAAAGTTAATTTCTGAGTGCATTTACGGGCGTTTGGACCATATAACGGAGCACATCTAGGTTAGAATTTATCCAAGCAACTAAATATTTTATTGGAGATTCATGCCACTCTAGATGGAATTTCAGGCCTGTTCTGTTAGTGTTTGGGGTTATCGGGAGAATCGCTGATTAGACTCAGTTTTTGTTAAGACCTGCGATCCTTTAAGTCACAATGAGAGAGCGAGAGAAAAGGAATCTTATTTGCGTTCTCCCTACTATAATCACAAACACAAATGGGCAGCTAGGATAACATTGCCGGAAGGGACAGTCATAGGGGAAAATCGAAAGATTTTGGGGTAGACATCTCACCCACTTAATAGTGGCATGCTTCATCATTGGCACCTCTCCACACCCTGGTATGATAGTACAACCAGGGCGGACTCAACCAAAAACAAGCATTTGCAATGCAATAGGTCTCGCATTATTAAAGTTTGAGCTATTGGTGTTGCATTTGCAAGAGTTTGAGCTATTGCCATTGTAAACGACAATGCCTTTTATTTATGTGTTTCGAAAAGCTGTATGCGGTGCATAAACACGCCCTTTGTACTTATAGTCCTTGCTTACGAAAAGGAAGGCTGGCAGTAAAAGAGGCATAGTTACTGCCAGCGTTGCTTCTCGTAAGCAACGACTGCAAGTACAAAGTGCCTGTTTACGCACCGCTTGCAGGTTTTTAAAATACAGAAATAAAAGGCATTGGTATTTACAATGCCAATAGCTCAAACTCTCTCAAATGCGACACCTATTGCATAGCAAATGCTCGTTTTCTTATTGCGTAGTAGAACCACTCTTTGTGGTAAACAACAATGCCATGCCAGATAGTCTTACAGGCATTCACAGATATACAAACCTACAATAAGTTTCCTATATTGAGGTTTTGGAATGTTCTGTTTTTGTAAAGCACAATAAAGATGGGGGCTGTTGGTGGGGGTTGAGAGGTAACTCCCACCTTTAACTTGTGAGGGCCTGAGCCTGGTGAGGTAGCCTGTCTGCTTTGTTTCACTGTTCTACCAAGGTTTTAGGAACTGTAAGATTCCTATCAACAACAGCAAGTGATGGATGATCTGTGGCTCAAAACCTAATCCCAAGTAGTAATTGTAATAATTCATTATTATTATTTAGACCGGACTAAATATTGATAATGAATCATTACAATTACTACTTGGGATTCCGCTTTGGTTTGCCCACAGATGAGTGCAAACATCCTTTTGTGTGAATATTAATCCAAAATGAGTGATGAATGCTAGCCACTAATAAACAAAAGTGTCTGTCCATCCCTTATTTCTCCTTGCTATTTTTCCAGATGTGGTCTGGATGAAATGCCCACAGATTTGCCCGAGCAGACGGGAGTGCACATCTGTTTGGTGGGAAGGGATAGCAAAAGATGGTGAGGGCGAGGAAGGAAGTAGGGGGAAAAGTAAGAGTAAAAAGGATTTGCAATGCAATAGGTCTCGCATTTACGCGAGTTTGAGCTATTGACAATGCCTTTTATTTTGGTTTTCGTTTTTAAAACATAAATAAAAGGCATTGTGATTTACAATGCCAATAGCTTAAACTTGCGTAAATGTGAGACCTATTGCATTGCAAATGTTTGTTAGGACTTGTGCCCTGGACAGGAGGTCAGGGGGGTGATAGACCGGCACGACAAAAGAAGAAGGGCGGGGCAACAGAAGGGCAGGGGTGGAGACAGAAGCATCAATCAATCAATCAATCAATCACGGCATTTATAGAGCGCGCTACTCACCCGGGAGGGTCTCAAGGCGCTGGGGGAGGGGGTAAGTTACTGCTCGAACAGCCAGGTCTTGAGCTGCTTCCTGAAGGAGAGATGGTCCTGGGTTCGCCGAAGGTGAGTGGGGAGGGAGTTCCAGGTCTTGGCTGCCAGGTAGGAGAAGGATCTTCCTCCGGCGGTGGCTCTGCGGATGCGTGGTACGGTGGCGAGGGCGTGGCTGGTTGATCGTAGCTGGCGGGTGGGCGTGTAGAAGGTCATGCGGTCGTTGAGGTACTTGGGGCCCAGGTCGTGGAGGGCCTTGTGTGCGTGGGTGAGGAGTCTGAACGTGATTCTCTTGCTGACGGGGAGCCAGTGCAGGTCTTTTAGGTGTCCGGTGATGTGGCTGTGTCGGGGGATGTCCAGGATGAGTCGTGCGGAGGCGTTCTGGATGCGCTGGAGTCTTTTTGAAGTTTGGCTGTGGTTCCGGCGTAGAGGGTGTTCCCATAGTCCAGTCGGCTGGTGACGAGTGCCTGGGTGACGGTCTTCCTGGTTTCAGTGGGGATCCATCTGAAGATCTTGCGGAGCATGCGCAGGGTGTTGAAGCACGAAGATGAGACGGCGTTGACTTGTCTGGTCATCGACAGGGAGGAGTCCAGGATGAAGCCCAGGTTGCGTGCGTGGTCCGTTGGCTTGGGCGCGGTGCCCAGGGCCGGGGGCCACCAAGAGTCGTCCCAGGCGGAGGGTGATGAGCCCAGGATGAGGACTTCCGTCTTGTCTGAGTTCAGTTTAAGGTGGCTGTTCCTCATCCAGTCGGCGACGTCTCTCATCATGGGTAAAGCATGGGTAAAGACTAAGGCAGGGAGAGAAACAGAATAGGAGGGGACCAGACAAAGGTGCAGGGGTGAAAGAGAAGCACGGGTAAAGATACAAAGGCTGGGGAGAAACAGAGTGACAGAGGTAGAGACAGAAGCACAGGAAAGACAGGAAGGCAGGGGAGAAACAGCAGGTCAAGGGGAGAAACAGAAGGGCAGGGGTACAGACAGAAACACGGGTAAAGATAGGAAGGCAGGGGGAGAAACAGAAGGGCAAGGGGAAAAGCAGAAGGGCAAGGGGAGTGAAAGAAGGACAGGGGAGAAACAGGAGCCGGATTAAAGACAGAAAGGCTGGGAAGAAACAGACGGGAAAGTAAAGTGGGCATTGAGGAGACAGAAGGGTATGGGGAGAGAAGGTTATAGGAAAAATAGAATGTTGGGGGAAGAGACAGGCGAGGGAGAATCATATGGTTGTTGAAAGAAACAGAAGGGAAGGAGGCAGTACAGAAGAAGGGCAGTAAGAAAAGGTTAGGGTATTCCTAGTTTTCATCCCTTTCATAGGGGCTGCACAGTAATTTTACTGTTTATGGGCGGGGTGGGCTCAGTGCGTGCACCAGAGCACACATGGCGGCGGTACGGCGCTCATAGAGCTGTGCACAAGTGCTCCTGTCCACAAGGGCTGTGCATTATTTTACTGCTTATGGACAGGGCGTGCTTGGTGCGTGCACCGGAGCACACATGTTAACGTGTACAGCGCTCATAGAACGGGTACGCGAAGGAAGGCCACCCTAAATGCCGGCAGACAAGTTCACTGGTAAGAGTGGTTTGAATGGAAAAGATTTGAGGGACTAATTCTGCATGTGAGCACTTCCTCCCCACCCGCTTCCTGAAAGGGGAGGAGACCAGATGTCTTACTATACGTGACTCACAGGGCGGGGCGGGTGCTGACATCGGGCATTACACAATCTGCCGAGGCAGCATGAGGTTTCTAGGCCAGGGGGCAGAAGAGCCGTCGCCATAGTTGCACAGGACGAGCTTCTCCCGTGATGAAGCAACGGGAGTACAGTCCTTGCAGTTCTTCCGGGGAGGGTCTGTGGCTCTATTGAGGTCAGCATGGAGCGCTAGAGCAGTTTTTAGTATACGGTCATCGAGACACGACCCTTCGTTGGGCGGGAGAAGGGACTGCAATGGATAATGCCATAGGGTTTATGAAAGACTGCCGCATGGGGCAGTTTAAATAGTCGTCGAGAGGCGACCCTTCGTGTGCGGTTAGGATGTGCCCATGATAATGTCATCGGGTGTAGGGTAAGGGAAGAGGGCTCTCGTGTCACTGACAAAGCGGGGCCACGTCAGGGGTACCCCATGTGGGGAGGGGGTGTTTAAGAGTCATCACACCGCGGGTGCGAGCTTAGCATTCCCCTGGGAGGTACATGGCACGAGTCGGTGCCCTTCCGTTGCTTTAAACTTTCGTAAATCACAGTAGTTAGGATAAAGTCTAGAACAAAGTGCTGTCGGGAGGGGGCTGTAGGAACAGTTCGTTACAGAGCTGTGGGATAAACGGGACATTACTAGTTCAGGACAGTGGTGCGCGCGCACCACAGAGGAGCACGCGGGGGAGGGGGAGGGCAGAGAGCGGCAGCGAGGCGAACGCGCGCTGACGCGCGTTCTGGCCACCGTCGGGAATGGGCGCGGCAAAGGCGGGACATGCGCCCGCCTTTGACCAATCGCGTGCCGTCTCCATAACAAAAACGTACGCTCCAGCCAATGTGGGCTTCCGAAAACAAAACCACACGCACGAGCGTGTGGGTCGTTTTCAGAAGCCCTTTCTAAAGGTCTCGCGCTGTGCGAGCAGTACTGCGCACTGCAACGCTAGGCGCGAGACCTAAAAAGGGATGGAGTTCTTATATAAATTGTAGCTGGATATGTGGCAGGGATCCAGAAGGTAAGAGGTAAAAATGTCTCAGGGTAAACCCAGGGACATTTTCTTCAATAAATGGGTACCTTAGACATAACTAAAAACAGAGTTTGGGTCTTGTAGTTGAGTTGCAATGTCTCAAAAAGACCCTAGTTAAGCTGACATGTTTCGGCCTGCCTTAAAAGCCCACATGGGTCTAGCGCTTTCATCAGGGCTAGGGGTGTCCCTGCCTATCTAAGCAGTTATGCCATGCAGAAATGAGGGATAAGGCTCTCACCTTGACTCAAGGAGACTTTCCTTCAGAAACCTAAAAACATAATGAGTGCACCATAGGGTTAAAAGGTGCTGGACTGTAACTGGCATAACAAAGTACAAACAGCAGTGATGTCAAAAAACCGTTTAGACAGTGGGAGGAGTCAGTGGGAACCTCTGACCGGTAAAACAGCCCCTGTGCTCTCAGACTTGTGGGTTTTTTTTTTGGGAAAAAGGGGGAATATGTTGCCTATATAGTCATGCTACATTGTGAAGCGATAAAGTGACGCACGTCAAACCACTGCAAAACCTCACACAACACACTCTCGTACTTCTTACCCTATATTTGGGTGGTTTAGATATCATGCGCATCTGGTAGGAGGCTCCCTCCCTCCTGTAGTCACACACTTCATTTGGTACCATGCTTGAGCCTAGGCTGTCCCGGTCTCCTTTTATCTAAAAGTTCATCATCTGCCATAATGCTCTTAAGGGTCCGACTAGCATTGACATGTCCCCTAGTAAATGCATGAGGTCTGTGTATTTGTGGGTTCAGCACGGAGTTGAAGTCGTCTCCCCATATCATTGGTATCCTCAACAGTGGGGCTATAAGTGTTGCTGAGCAATACATGTTTACTTCCTAAAAAACATTGTTCTATACTACATCTGCCCGCTGCATTGCTTTCTGAGTGTAGGGTTTGAACGGAGTGCCATGCTACTCCCCTGGTGTATGCTGTATATGACGAGTTGATACCAAAACTTAGCAGATAGACCAATATTTATATTTTTCTGGGGTTATTTAGTCTGAGCACAATCTAAGTGAGGAGTGTGTAGGCAGGTTTATTTGCCAGCCAAGCACAGTTACAATTAGTTGTTGAGAAGCTGGTAGTGATGTAAATTATGTTATGGTGACTAGTCTATTTTTGGCTGTGCGTGGGTCTTACAGGGCTTTAGTGATATGTTCTACATCGTTAACATATTTCCCAAACCAGCCACTTCCAACATCAGCTCTCCCAACTTTCTGGTGCACAGCATTAACCTTCCTTAACTCTCTTCCTTCTTCACGTTCACATTGTATTAAGAATAACTGTGCTACAATAATGGTGAATCAAAAGAAAAGAAGTTCCAGGAGTTTCCCATAGTGGAGATCGCTCACCCAAATTTAGAGATCATGCTTCATAAGTGTTCCTGCCGGGGGACACCCTCAGTTTTGTCATGTTCAGAAAGGGGGTGCCTTACTCCCCCCCACTTACTATGAATGTACTGAGGTGGCACTTTCACCACAGAAACGAGCAGACAGGAGCCCCTGGCGGCATCACAGTAGTTGCTCTTAGGTCTAAACAAGCAGAAACATCTCCGAAATGGGGTGCAGGCCTTACGGTATGCTGGTTATTCCGTTTCCTCTTTGGGCAGGGGAAAGGATTTGTCATCTGTTCGCTGTGTACGTTTGGGTTTGTCTTTCTGAGGTTTCAGGAATAGTAACACCTGTTGGGGATCTGTAGAAATCTTCTGCTTGCCTTGATATGTAATCTTCAACTTAGCTGGGTACAACATTGCGTATGAACTGTCCAGTTGCATTTTTTTCTTGACAGAGAGAAACGTACGGCGGGCTTCCTGGACAACCATTGTAAAGTCAGCATATAACTCCCCGCTCCATTTGCCTACTCATGCATGCATTTCCTATTGTCTTTTTGTGCTGCTCTCTAGTCCCACATTAATCAGTCCTGCTTTCATGTCACTACTGTATCGTGGTTCATAAGGAGGCCCCGATCTCGCAATCCACCACAAGAGGGCAATAGCTGCACTCCCCCACTTTTGAGCGGCTCACACTCCGATCTTCAAGGAGCGCTGGTCGCCATCTTGACAGGCGACAAGTGACTGCACTCCACATCTCCTTGACTGGGTGTATCTGGGCTGGACCACCGCTGCTTGCCTCCCAGTCCACAGGGAACAGCGGCCCCCGCCACTTGACCTGTGACTACCTGCATCGCCTCTGATAGTCTTTTTTGAGCAGCAACGCCACCCCAGCCGGAAGCTCTCATGCTAGGAGGCCATCTTGGTCACTGGACAAACTAAGCCTAAACAACACCCTGTTTTCAATTTCTTGAAGTGAGTCTGTTTTATTTAACACCTCCCATTACTTGAAAATCTCCAATTCATGTGAATGACATACGTGTGAGTTACACAGTTTTAAATGATTGCAAAACACAAATTACAATATCTTGATATTGCAATTGCATCATTATGGACATTGGAGATGGTTAATAATACCAGTTATTTGACCTTACCTAACTTATGAGCTTTCGCCTGAGGCAATTTTGTATACGGAGGGTAAGGGAAAGTAATGAATGTTCTCAAGCTAGCACACCTTCTTTAACTGCTAATGGCTTCAAAATCACATACATCTGAAGCTGATACTTTTCACTTTACTTTTAACCTCGAACTTAATTCTAGTCCTTCTCATTTATGCGCAATTCTTTTTTAAAAAAGAGAACTCTCCATAAAAAGGTGTGAATATTAGAGACTTTTAGTACCACATACCGACTATGTCCAAAGCCGGCACATTTTGAAGGATGCTGTGACATTTTACCGAAATAATCATCACGGCCCAGCTCTGTGAAGATCTTAATCCTATCTAGAGAAGAATCAACAACACATTTTATTCTCTGTCTGGCAGTCAGGATGGCAATGTCCTCCTGTGTGTCAAAATGGCAAGATGGCTGTGTGACATTTAACAAGACCTGATACGTGGCATTATTACAACATGATTGAAAAATAATGCTGAAAAATAATGCAGTGGCCACACAACCAGAGCATGTGTAAAACCAGTGGAAGAAAAGGGTTTTTTAAACACTGTAACAGTGATAAGTGTGTTGCACGGTAAGGATTAGCTTGCAGGCTCCTGTGTGAGCAGGCGGGCAAACGTGAAGTTGGTAAAAATGGCTGAGAATAGTGCGGATATGAATGTTAAGGCAAACAACTCTATATGCTGATATCAATATGGGAGAAACTTAGGTGGAACGTAATACAGCACTAACCACTAATAGGGAAGGAAAGGGTTCAAGATCATGTACATCAAGCACAAACAGGAGGGCGGTTGACTCTTTTCTGGACTGGGCCTTTGTGCACATTTCGAGCTGGAAGGCTCCTTATTGGTAGTAGATGAGATATTTCTTGAAGCTCTATATCTTCAGCTCTGTTTAGAACTGCAGGAGGGATGGATCATGCCTTTTGGGCAGATGGCAGCAGTTACATTTGTTGTAATGCAGTCTTGTAATATTCTGGCTTCCTATGTTGTCTTTGACCTGTGAGCTGTTCTGTTTCTGCCACATAAGGTGTAGAAATGTTTGTTGTTTTATTGGCATTGGTAAGGTGCCATTAACCATAATTACTGCATGGGACTTACGTCATTAATCTAGCTGACTTTTCATTCGAATTTGGAAGTACTATTTTCAATGGTGAATGTGGTTTTCTAGAAACTCACTTTCACTTTTATTGAATTCGACATTATGAACGAGTTGTTGAAAGGCTTTCGACCCTGCCCAGCAGGTCAAGGCCTCTCCACTAATCTTTTCACATGCTAATTCTGCATCAGTGTCTCGGAGAGGTCCCTGAAGAAGTCAAGCACTTTATAGTATCACACGTGGCCATACCAGTTTGTTGCCTGCCAACACAGCCCTAAGAAGGAACAAGCATTTGCAATGCAATCGGTCTCGCCCTTGGGACTTTATATGTATTTAGCTATGCAGCACATTAGCCTGGGTGTTGAAACATCTACAGGAGGATTATGTGAATAATAAGAAAGCAAGGCACATAAGGGTTGTAGAAAGACTAGAGGACGGTATGCTTGCATTGTCTAAAAAGAGGGAGGAATATTAGCGTGTCTGAGTAAATAGAGGGAAACCCGTTGGTAAGGCTTTGTAAATTGAGGGAGGCCCGTTGGCAAGGCCCTCATAGTCCCATCCCAGAACTATGCAATGTAATTGCCCAGCTGTCACTGCGGATGCCTGCACATGGGACTGACTGGACCTCAAGAACACTACAGCATCACACAAGCGAGTGTGCAAGGAGAGAGCACTGTGGATGCCTGCACATGGGGCTGGGGTTCAAGAACATTGCAGCACCACATATTTGAGCGTGCAGGGGGAGAGCCATATGGATGCATGCGGATAGGGCTGGAGTTAGAGGACACTACTACAGCCCGTCAAAACTGAGTGTGGGGGGCGCGAGTAGCTGGGGTGGTGCGTGAATTTTAAGAACCTTTAAGTTTCACAAGTCTTAGGGCGAAGGTTAGAGCTGTGTGGAAGTCTGGACGCGGGCTGAAGTTCCCAAATACAGCATCAGAGATCTCAGTGTGTGTATCCGTGGAGTGCGCCCTATTATTTTGTAACTTGCATCCTAACTAGTCCGAATCTGGAGGGGTAGAGCTGTGCACGTGCTGTGGGCAGGGTGAGTTTTGGAACAGCACATTGCGATCACAAAGATACCCGGAGAGTGTGCGTGCTTGCAAAGCTTCACCACTGTCTGAAGAGGGTGTTACTAGCAGGCAGGCCGGTTTATAAATTACCCCATGGTAACAGCTGCCAGATGAATCAGTACAACAGCTAGAGGCCCACATGCCACTGACAGCGCACACTTGCCACACGCCATCACCAAGCCTTCCATAGAACGGCCATAAGTGTATATCACATCAAAGCTGGCACAGGGTGCCCTCACGAAGGTTACATCGCCCCCTCTAAACCATCAGTGAGAGCCCTCCCTGGACATCATTCATCGCCTGGTGAGCTTTGAACAGCGCACCTCACCCAAAGCAACTTTGCAGGCCGTGTTCACTTCTGATTCCAGGCGCCAAATCTCCAATTCTAAGCAGTCCAATACAATTGAGTGAAATGTACATTATTTTGCTACATGAAATATTTCTATACACTAGTTTGGCAGTGCATCGCCCCACCTGTCACCTCTCACGTTACCACCCATCTATTTAACCACATGGACGGCAAATGACAAAGTACACTTTACCAAGAATTACTGGCATTCAAAAATAAATACAGATAAATCGAGGTGTTATCACCCAAGAGACTCTGAGGATAAACTGTAACGAACGGGAATGTCTTTCAGCTGTAATCTGGAGGAGAAGAGGGGAGTCAGTCCGAAACTGGCCCCAGAGGGTGAGATCGGTTTCACCAACAGCCTTTAAATGATGTTCTTGAAGGCGACTAAGGCTGGTTTCGGGGATGAACGGAAGTGTATGGATTTTCACATGAGACTGTCCGCTACCCTGAATGATCTTACCCGTGCAAAACTTCTGGCGGTGTTTAAGCAGCACACTGTGCTGAGCGAGGCTGGGAGCTGCTCTTACCCAGGGTGGACTTGCAGGCCTCGCAGAAGGTGTCGTCGGTGAAGCACTCCATCAGGCTGGTCTTGCCCACCCGGCGGGAGCCGATGGTGATGGCCTGAATCTTGAAGTCAGACGGTCACGGCGGCTGCTTTCTTGCCTTGCGGGACTGACAGCCTCCCGGAGCCGGAGAGCTCCGATTTGTGCAATAAAGTGATTGTGGGGTGAGGCGGGGGGAATCAAGGCGACTCCTTCGTGCCCACTCGCTGGGCATCACTTGGGCTCCAGGGAGCCTGCCTTGTTGATGGCGATGGTGGAGCGGGGAGATAAGCGCGGATAGCAGCTATTACTTTCTCTCCGTGTTCTGAAACTCACAACCCATTTGCAATGCAATGGGTCTCACAATTGCGAGATTTTGAGCTATTGGCGTTGTAAATGACAATACCTTTTATTTATGCGTTTAAAAAACCTGCAATAATAAAAGGCATTGCCATTTACAGTACAATAGGTCAAAGTTTCTAAAATGCGAGACCTATTGCATTGCAAATGCTTGTTTTATGTGCCAAGAAGAAAGTGAAACATGGAAAGAAGTGGGGGTTGGGAGACTGCCACGAACACCAGTAGGGGCAGAGTTAGGAATAATAAACAACAGTGGGCAGGCGCAGCCAACCTTCGGGGCATTGTGCAAAGGAGGAGGGTCGTGGACAGTCACAGCTTATGCAATGCCGCCCCTAAAATGGTGCCCGAGGATAGGGGACAGGGAAGGAAAGCCAACTCCATCTGTAAAGTTTAAATGCAGGCTTCCATTGGGACATGGTTACCCCCGTGACTAGAAAAATACAAGTTCACAGGGCCATAGTTTAAGAAAGAGAAGGGAACATTTTCCCCTTTCAAATCTCCCACTACCCTGCGCTCCCGACCCCATGTTCCTCCTCCCACCGCCCCCTCCTCCGTAGGGAACTGCTCTCACCCAAAAAATGAAAGTGTAGATCAGCAATACGCTCTTCAGGCAGGTGATGACCGGCTTGGTCTGTAATCGACTGGAAGGTGACGCCATGACGTGACCTCGTCTACCGCTGAAAACAGAACTCCAACTCCTGCACTCCTGTGCCCAGGACTGTCGCCGTCACCGAGGAACTGGTTGCTCACTGCAGGCTCGGACATACTCGGCAAAACTCGGTAGTTTCCGGAAGCGAAAAATTTAAGCACAGAACAAGGGCAAAAGACTCGTAAATCTTCATTAAAAAAAATAAAAAATAAAAAAATCGAAAATAAGCCCATAAAACATCAAAAGATTTACAATGTAAAATAATAGAACGAACTCCCTAAATCCGAGGACTGGGGAGATCAGCAGCACAGGGGCAAAAAGCGGGCGCTGTACTGAAACATAAAGCCGTCGCCCATGCAGAGAAAAGTAATGCTTATGGCGTCTGTGAAGTGGGCACCATGCTAATGATAAAAAGACACTGATAAAAGCAGGCGCCTGCTAAAAACATTAAGCACGGCTCCCGTGTTGTTAATCTAAAGCAGGTGCCGTGCTGAAACTTAAAGCGCGGTGCTCGGGGCTGGACCGGGATTAGGGGATGCCAGCCCTGCGGGTGCCATTGTTGCGAGTGTCTTAATTGATTTGCGCAGAGCCGTGCAGCAGCCATTCTCAAACCTAAAGCTGCCTCACGATTGCAAAAAACAAACCTCGATCTCTTGTCTTTATGGGGCCATGTGTTTCTTATCTTTATGGGGCCATGTGTTTTTTAATTAGAAAGTGCTTTGCGACAGCAGCAAAGCAAGCCACCGAGTCCGGATCGGAGGCCAAAGGGCGTGAACCAAAAACCCTCATTTCCAATGGCAGGCCACCGTTTAGCATAAACGGTGACGCCAGCCAATGGAAATGAGGGGCAGGGCTTAAAGCCCTCTTCTGAAAGTCCTTGTTAACAATAAATCTCGCCGAGCAAGCAGCGCATGCGCTGCAACGCTAGGCGAGACCTAAAAATGTCTGGCAGTCTTAACTCTGCTGCCCCTCTCAGATGTGTTTCTCTAGATCAGCGTTTCTGAGCCACTTTTTGATGTCACAAAAGTCCAACCAATAAATAAAGATATTTAAATGCTCTAATTATCTTGTCAAATTTGCTGTGCTTCAAAGACAGAGGTCAAAAGTCAGGCTATGTCTTCTGACAAATTGCTGTTTTTAAAAAAAATGTGGATTGGTGTTTACAAACTCTTCTCACTTTGCAATCAGAGAAAGAAAAGTGAATTATCTGACAATCTTGCTGGGGTATAGGTGGGTGAAAAGAAGGGCTGTAGGGTGTCATTTTTTGTAACAACAAAATGTAAATGCTTGTAAATGAGCTGTACATATTCAGTGTTAGGAAAGCAAAAATAAAGCACTTTTTTTCTAATTCTGAAGGGTGATGGATTCTTAGATTTTAATAAGATGAAAACAAATCAAGACACTTTACTTGCTGGTGCACACATATTCATTGAAACCAGATTTCCACACATTAACATTTGTGTGCGATATAGTTTTATCAGTAAAACCTTGTGTATGTGCAAAGTTAGCGGCCATTTCAATGGAAAATGCCCTGTCTGTAAATGACAGTGCACTACCACACAACTCTTTAGTGTCTCTCACACACACACACACACACACACGCACACACACACGCACACACACACGCACACACACACACACACACACACACACACACACCCCCCCCTTCCCCCCCCCCCTCATGTCCTTTAAAGCTAGGTGGGTTGCAAAGGTTTGTCGTTCTAAAAAGTTGGAGAACCACGGTTCTAGATTATAGTTTTCTATTCTACAGGTTCTAGGAATGGAGGTGGAGATCATATTGTAGTCAGTTTAGAAGTAGCTTGAGGGAGGGAAATTGAGAATAATGCCACAGGCCAAACACGTTACACTGCTCATTTCTCAACTTGGCCAGATGGGAGCCTTTGGGGATTGCAGTAAACTCCACAAACCAGATATTGCTCATGTGGTGAAAATGGGGAACGCCCCATCAAGTCAGATGCCGTACTCCTTTCTCCCATCTGACAGTAACACAAGGCCAAGAAAAGGATGGTGGATTAACCCCTCAGGACTTTGGCTGCCTTTAGAAGATGAAAAGTATAAACTTGTGAGTGAAAAGATGAGAACGGTAGGAGAAATCCACCAAATACGAGTGCACTGAGAGGTATGTGGTCTTCCCTCCTCTCTCGGAAACAGATAAAGTAATGAGAGGCTTGGACTGACTCCCTAATAGCCTCAAGCCAACACCACACTACTTCACCCACCACAACTAAATGCAGCAGGACACTAGCAGCTGAAGGACAGAGTGACCTTCAGACCCATGCCACACTGCCACCCCACATTCGAGCCGACACCCCACCCTCTTCAGATGGCACCTGTATCTCCTACACATCTCCCTGTAGCCAGGCGACCACTGACCCACACAACATCACAAAGCAGTGGAGTAACAACCTGTATCTGTGTGCACATAGGACATGTTCAATTTATGTCATTTAAAGTGGGTGACTGTTTGTCACCGACTTAGAAGTGATGCATCTGTGCTTGAAGGCGATGCAGCATTAGAGGAGCAGCCAAATATGTATCTGAAATACCTAATATGGGCACAAATACTGCCCAATTAATGCACATATAAAACTTATTTTTATACCCGCTTGTTTCCTTTTCTAATAACAGCACAGGGCTGCTGGAGAGTTAACATATAGATAGGCTGTAGGCAGGGCCGGACTGGCCGTAGCGGGCACCGGGCATTTCCCCGGTGGGCAGCCAGGGTGGGGGCCGGTTTTGGGCCCCTGGGGGGCCGTTTTTGTTACAGGGACGTTTTTGCAGCAAATCGGCCCTTGTAACAAAATCGGCCGAAACCGGCCCTGGCAAACAGCTCGGCCTCACCCCCAACCCCTCGGGGGGGGGGGGGGCGGCCGAGCACTTTGCCAGGGCCGGTTTTGGTTCCCAGTCTGGCCCTGGCTGTAGGTCAGACATTGTAAAAGATTTTTAACACCCTATTCATGTACTCGGGGTGATATATTTAAGTCCTGGGATGTCAAAGTAAAAATGTATCACGATTTAATAAAAACAATCACACATTTAAAGAAAGGGCAATGAACAAGGAAAAAACAAAAAGAGACTGAATAAGACAAAAACTTCTCTGGTGATAATAATAATCACTTGATAAGATTGTTCTACGACTTAAGCACTAGCTGCTGACATACATGCAAAACCTCCATAAAACCTCCAGGTTCAGTTATGCAGGTTTGACTCACATTGTGGGGCTAATACAAGAAGTACCTTAATTTTTTATTTACATATATACACATATATACATATATATACACACACACACCTATACACACATATATATACACATATGCATACATATTTACATACATATATATATATATATACACATATATACATATATATATATATATATACACATATATACATATATATATATATACACACACACATACATATAGACACACACATACACGTATATAATGCATTTTTATTTTTTACTATATTAATTAGTAGTAATTTTGAGTGTGGACTAGGTGGAAACAATTGATTATATTTTAATTCCTGGGAGTCTGATGCCATAACATAAAATTAATAAGGTAGCTATCAAGTACATACAATTATTATGAACGTCTACTTCGCTCCAACCATGCACAGGCAGGTTTTCAAGAAATATGTAACTGGTGTAAAGAATTAAATGTACAGTTTGCCTTCAAATGTTATATGAGGACTTGTTTTAAATGTAAATCAATAATACTGCATGATTAAACAAAAGCGGGCATCTATAAATACTGGAAACAATGTGACTGGGGTTGCATATGTTTTGACGTCTGTGTTCCCATCAAAACACCACAGTTACTCAACTTTGAAAGGAACAGTGGTGTTTGGAAATGCATTATACAGTTGCAAGGCGCCCTGCGAGACTTTCGTAGCCTCCCATTTTGCACCTCCCACACACTCTGCTGTCTCCATCTGTGAAAAAAGCACTTACACTATACGGGGTAAAAACACTTTGTTCTCAAATGTATACTTTTCTGCGTGCTGGTAATGGGAAAACGCTACTGGGGGAGCCATTGAAAAAGGAGCACCACCTGTGTGCAGTCAAGTGAATAGATGCACGGAGGAGCCATTATGTAGCCTAACCCATTGGTGTGCTGTTTCTCTATTTAAAAAATCAGCACACGCTAGCGCCTTACAAGCAGCAAGCAATGGAAAGAGCAGGTTTAGAAGCATGGTGACATTGCCAGGGTTTCACCCCAACTTACTCCCGACATTTAGCGCTATTTTCTTCCAAAATAGACACTAGAATGCATTTTGTGCTAAGAAATAGCGCTAAATGCAACGGAGCATAAATAGCGAGTGTGAGCAGCCGGTGGGCTCCCTAAATATGCGTACGTGCTAGGGTTCCCTCGTCCCCAAAGTACTCTTAATTACATGATAATTGGGTTATTAACAGTAATTCGGCATCCAAGAGTAATGTGGAGTTACCGAATTTACTCCGATTACTCCAGCATAATGGAATTTCAGCCCAGGCATAGTTCTTATTTGATGGCTTATCTTCCTCTTCTTGTGTTTTTCCCTAAATTGGAGAATAGCCTCTTTTTTTTTTTTAAACACAATTTTATTGATTTTGTTACATTTCTTATACTATTTTCGATACAGTAGTTCGGCAGCGGGAAAACATACTTTGGTCTCATATTTCGTTAATTTGAACAGTCCACTTCTGTATACAGGGGCATCTAGATACATTATCTTACATTTTGGTGGATTCATATCGAGTACAACAAGTAATAGCCGCTACCACGTATAATCAGCCATATAAGACGTGCTTCTATTCTATACAAAAAACAAATCTACCCAGCTATAATCTAATAATCACTACTTTAAAGAATCCCTCTTCCCACCCACTTCCTGGCTTTCCCACATAGTTAGCATCTCATTTAACAGTTGTGTATTCTCGTTTATGATTACAACATACTTGCCATGGTAGACAGCTATTTGATCTGAGGTCTTAGACGTTTCACAATGTATAGTGCTATAAGGGCTCGATAGTATCAGCTAATGTGGTTGGGGGTGGTGCTGTTTCAGTTTGTGGAGCTGGGGTTTCTAGTGGGTCCGTAGCCTTCAGTGTTTCTAGCATCTGATCCCATTCCATAGATATGGGTATTTTACGCAATCCAAGGAATTCTTCCTTCCTAATAATAGCGCACTCAGCACTTCCCCAGCGAGTCATTTCTGCATGCCATGTAAGGAGAGTAGGGGGAAAGGCTGATTTCCATCTCATCATGATGGTGCGTTTCGCAATGAGAACAGCCATGTCCGCGAATCTGTACGGCACTTTGTCCTTTCGTACAGTGGTGTAAACCCAGTAGGCAACTTTCCGCTGTTATCAAAACAGCAGTACCAGTTATTTCCTGTATCAGATACCCTATTGCATGCCAGAATCCCCGCAATCGCGGGCAATCCCATAACATATGCAGTATATCCTCATTGTTCTTCTGACACCGAGGGCAGGGGATTTGTGCATCCGGGTACATACAGTTGAGGCGGTGCGGCGTAAGATAGGCTCTATGTGAAATCATATACTGTATATATTTAAATTTAGCGTTTCTGGACTCTTTTTTGGGGAATTCTAGTATGGATGCCCATTCCTTATCCGTGAGATCCCTGCCCAGGTCTCTTGTCCTTTTTTTCCGTAGAGGTGCGAGTGGTGTTCTTGAGTGTGTCCGGATGCCTCTATACAACCAGCGGGTAAGATGACGTCCTTCTCCCATTAAGTGTACTGCATGCACTAATGTGTGGGTAGAGGGTTCTTTCCCATCGGGGGACCAGTGTCGTTTAATATAGTAGGAAATGGTAGCGTGTAACATGAATAATGTCTGAGGGACACCTTGAGTGCGGGTGAAGTTTTCGTGATCTGCCAACGTTCCGTCTATGAACAGTGAACCTATCGTCGTCACTCCTTCTTGCATCCATTGGGAAACCCTGCATCTAGTAATAAGTCCATTCGCAGTGGGAATCCCGAGTAAGGGGATATTAGGAGAATAAGGGGGATTTCGTTTAGTATATTGTAACGTTTGTCTCCAATACAATAGAGCCGTTTTAAGCAAAGGGGGAGTAGTGAGCGGTAGTCTAGCAGTTGGTAACAATAATGTACGGAGTGTTCCTTGGTTAAGGATTTGTGGTGTATAGCCGATCTTGTGTATGTTACGTCCTGCTAGCCAGTATGACAGCCACTGTAATTGACTAGCCATACAATATGCACGAAAGTCAGGGACACCCAGTCCTCCCTCTTCAGGTATCAATTGTAATTTTCCTAGGCTCACCCTCTTACGTCCTTTTTCCCAGATAAGTTCCGATAGAAGGGTGTCTAGTGTTCGAAAGATTTTGGCTGGGATCAATATCGGCAAGTTAGTGAAGAAATATAGAAGTCTTGGGAGCATCACCATCTTAGAGATGGCTGTTCTACCCATCACTGATAGAGGTATGGAGAATAGCCTCTTTATCGTCCTTTTCATTGGCAGATTTATATCCTTTAATTGCTCACTTTTAGGGAACTAATTTTTACTTCTTGGTTAAGCACACCATAAAAGTGCATGTGTTTTCCATCGCTCTCCCTCGTGTGCTTCCCCCACCAAATACTCGCCCCTCCCTGCACTCTGTGTTCCGCTATTGTGTGCTTTTCCCTGCCAAGTCCCCATCATCTTATTGTTCTCTCCATTGTGTGGTTCTCCTTGCTCTCGTGTTGCTCCCTTCCTCCTGTACTGCTTTTTACCTTGTTCCCTCTCCGGCCCCACCAACTCCTCTGCTGCCATGCCACCACGCTGCTGTCCTTTTATATATTTTTATTTTGCATTAAAAAGTTTTTATTTTTTTATTTACCAAGACAAGTGTCACCTCCCAAATACAAAAAGAAAAGAAAATGGCAATCACATTCTGTTGGCGTGTGCATGCGTGGTGACACGTGTATGCCTATAGAATGACAAGACTGGCAAAAAGAGTCATATCATCACGTCTTTTTTTGCCGATGCTCTGCAGCATCCTCAAACTGTACTGGCAAAGCCAATAAGTCCAAAAGGCGCAACTTGTTGGCTTTGCCAATGCTTCTTATGGATCTATTTAATGTGCCTACTGCAGTGCACTGTATCTGCAGGCTACAGAATTGAATCCCCCTGGGCGTCTTTGATAATTTTCTTGCATTTGTTGCAGAGGTTCACATGTAACTGGTATGCCACAAGGTATCATAAGCTGCAGACCCTGGAGCACAGCACAGTGGCCGTGCACCCACTACAAATATGTGCATGGAATACTCAGGGCATGCATTTGAATATCTATAAAGTTAACCTTAAAACTGAGCAGCCTATGTGCAATACATTGACTTAAATTGAGTTAGGCAGTAAGCAACAACTTTAAAATAGCATCAATGAACTATTAAGTTTCTCCTGTGTACTGTATAAACTTTCATTGTTAGCATGTTTTTCATCTAGCCCTACAGAATATTAAATATATATAAATATATTGTGCATTAAGAACACTGGCGTAGCAAGGGGGGGGCGGAGGCAAAAGGCAGGAAGGCAGGGACCGCCACGGGCGGCAGAGTGCCTAGCTACGCCACTGATTAAGAAGACATTTCCCTTGCCTACTCTGAAGGCAGTGTGCAGTACTGCTTTCAGCAATTTCTACTGGCTCATGCACACGGTAAAAATATGGGGATTTTTCAAATTCGTTATTTTTCCAAACTTCATAATTACAAATAGTGGGTTAAAACAGAAAAGAAGGTGTGGAAAATATTGTCTGAGAGTTGAGACAACATCTAGCTATGCTCCACCCCTGTCTTTGCACGTCTAACCCAGTCTGGAAAATTAACTACAAAAAAAGGGTTATAAACTGTTTGACTTAATTTACAAAGATGAGAAAAGGCTTGGGTGGTCTCCCTTATCTTTATATACTGCTTTGTCCCTCTCAGAAATGTTGGTACTTGATGGTAGAAGGAAAGGGAAAAACAGTGGCGGCTCCTCTGTTAAGGCAGAGAGGCGTCGCCCCACTGCTTAAAAGTAGTGCAATGCAAAAAATAAAATGACAATAACTTCTGTTATTATCATTTGATTTTTTGTATTCCGGCTGCGCCAGCTTAGGGCAGAGCAGGGCTGGGGTCCCGTGACGTCAGGGAGGAGGAGTGATTGGTGCTGCTCCTAAAGTGCACATGACTGTTTGGCCAGTCGTCTTGGACCGGCCAAACAGTCATGCGCACTTTGCATGTTCTCCACCCAGGCTGCATTACAGCCTGGGTGGAGAACATGCCCAGGCTCCCTTTCCCTCTCTGGGAGCTGAACCACGGTGCTCAGACCAATCACGACGCTGCTATCAGCAGCGTCGTGATTGGTCAGGGAGTCTGGAAGCCTGGGTGCTTCCTGTTACTGTGAGGAGAGGCAGAGACTGGCGATGACAACGGCGAACAGCAGGTACGCTTTTTTTTTGTATTTCCTAAACGCCCCCGATCCCAGCACACTTGAATCCCTGAATGTGTATGATGCATAAAATTGTGAAACAGGGCTTCTCCAGGTGAAATTTAGCACATACACATTTTTTACTCATCTAGATGGAAGGATTCCTACTTGTCTGCGAGTTGGAAAATCCTATGAAGAAAACATGGCGCACTAACAAGTTGGAGAAAAACATCAGTACTACATGCAAATGTCAAACAATTGTTTACCATTGCTGAGTCCTATTTAGATAATGACTGTGTTTAGGTCCACGTTTAGGATTTAATTTTCATTTTACTTTTTTTAACTTTTCCTAAACAAATACATCTCTTTGTGCATGTTCAAGTAGTTGTAAAAAGGACAACGCTTTTGGATGTATATCTACAGAATCATATGCACAGGTTTGTTCCTCCAGATTCACATCCACAGATGTGCCTCTTCTGTTGTGCACCTGCAGTTCTGTGATAATACAATTATTTATTTGTGCAGAAGAGGGCTGGACTGGGGTGACGATGGGGTCAGTGGCTGTAAATTCATATTTGTGAAGGGACATGCATTTATTCAGAACCCTTGTGGCCTCAACGCACTTGGAAAACCCAACACCCATGGCCCCAATGCAAAACCTTAAAGGGGAATAGGATCATGGTGAAAAGGCACAGCGTCGATCCTGATCCTGTATTGCTTCCTGTTCCATGATAAAATGGCTCATGTTCAATGTGGAATTGTTGTACTTATTTTTTTAACTTTTAATCAAGAAAAATATTATAATGCCCATGGATTACTACTGCTCACTGTATGTGCCCAAGGGCTGGCCCTGTGTGAAGCAGAGAAAGTCGGTTTTTAGCCATTCAGTTTTCTAGATTGAAAAGGAAGATTTGTGGGGCAAGAATACCTCTCAGTTAGGATTTGCCCCTTTCAGCAGGATGTCATATTTCCAGTCATGAATTTCCCTTTAACAGCTCATTGATTTCTGGTGTTTTAGTTTATTTCATTCAATTGAAGTAAACCACGAATATAGCTGCCAGAATGTATTAAGCTGTCAAATGAAAGGCTGGAATGGAAAACACTATGCCAATTGACAATTTTTCGGGCAACAATAAAAATATAAAAAGGTATGAATTGCAATGCTTTTTAAAGAAACACAGACACAGGCCCACATTGCTCTGTCTCCTCAGATGTCTAATCTCTCAAAGCTGATTTTACCTCGGCCTTCAGGACAAGCTGTGGTGGTCCTTGGTGGTCTGAGAAGTCAGTAAGTGGGGGCATTCAATCCGTCAATCCTCTTCCACTGCTCAATATTCTTTCAGTAAAAGCAAAGGCAGGAATAAACAGCTTGCGCCTTATATTCTGCAAGTCATATATTATATATACAATTGCAGTACTCAAAGTCACGGTGACCAACCCAGCTTTAAAATAACCTGCTCTACTTTTCCAAGACATACCTCTGTACCAGGGGTTTCCCCAGGATGCAAGGGAGCTTTCGGCTGTATCAACAAGGACATTAGTATTAAGTTTATAAATGTACAGTGTTCCCTTCAGTGGCAAAATATGTTCAGCAGTGCCACTCATTAACTTTTACCCATATCAGAATGAGACTGAAACTCTGGTTCACAAGACACAGCAGGCAAGGGAGCAAGACATTAGAGACTTGCATATGTGGACAATCCATTGTCAAAAGCGCAGGTGGCATGCAAGAAGCCTGCATTTGGACAACAATAAGGTCTGCACTATAAGAACGTTGCTATTCCTTGATCAGGACAGGTGGGGGGATGAGATGGAGACTACTGCCACCATTGTTGAGGGGGCATCACCAGAGGGTTGAGGGGCATACGGACAAGCCGCCAAAGCTGGCTATCATTGTCACACACCTCGGGAAGAATTACCCAGCACAGTAGACAGGGCCTGAGCTCATCAAGATGATGAGACATGGTTTGAAGGCGAAGCAGAAAAGATGTGGACATTCAATAAATAATTTTATGCAGTTAGTGCTAAGGAGAGTTTGTATGAAGCCTGTGGCCTTTATTCATGTCCACAGGGAGTGAAAAAGGAATTTTCAGGGTTTTGTAAGGCACAAGGCAATTACCCATGGGGACATTATATGCATGTTGTTTGTATTCTACCAACAGGATAGGGTACACTGTTATGTTCCATATAGGTACCCTAATATAGGCCTGGGTAACATCATACCCCTTCACCTACATTACCTCCCCTACACTACACTGTAACGACCCTTTTAGGATTGAACCTTTACCTAGTACTAGTCCTGGGTGCAAAAGGAGGGTTGCTCCTAAACAATAGAGTCCTATAACTCCATCAATAGACTCACACAGTATGAATGAATATTCATAAGGGTTCTTAGAAACCAGGCTGGGGCTACACCACCTTCCTCCCCATATCTACGTACACGGTTCATCCCATACGTCATCCTCAAATCCAACAATGGCTAATACAAGCAACAAGGGACAAAGGAGCCCTAGATACTTTCTGTATAAATATAGCACCTCTTGCTAGTGTTAGAGGGCACCGAGACTTCCAGGCCGACACACTGACCAGAGACGCGGAGGCTCCTGCATGCAGACGCTCCAGCTGACAGTGGTCTGAACATCCCTTGCGGGGTGTCCAACTCGAGACCAAGAAGGGCTCCTACATTCTCACACTTCAGGTAATGGGGTTCGACTAAGTCCTAGAGGGATTCTTGGCTTTCCACCTACTCACATGCTAGGTACACTTGGGTACATCTAGGTAGGCATCGTAGGAGTACGCACTTTCTTTTATCAATGCATTTTATATTCATGTATTTATTCATGCTTATTGCAAGATGGTAGAACTGTACTATCCTTTCATATTCGCTGTACTGCTAATCATATATCTCTGCTAATGTCTAATGGTTCTTGCAGCTCATATATTCTACACGAGAATAACAACTGTTCAATAAACCCTTATTGAAACGCCCAGGCTGTTTATTCTGTGTATCTCTGAGACAAGATAAGTGAGCACGAGTGACCAACAATCTGCTTGCCCATGGGGATAACACCACAGTTAGAGGATTGTACCACTTGGGGTACAGTCTTTGCTGCCATATATACCAGAACTCATGGTATTCCTTCATTAGCGGTAGTACCAGATGTATTAAGACAAATACAAAACGAGTACGGAGTAGAGCCTGCCCTGAACTTAGGGATGAAGTTATTAAATAACTATGACCAGGTATCAGCCATAATACTAGCTAACATTAAAGGAGAAGCAGCTTCAGTGGCAATCCGCCAAAGCCTAGGGAGTTCAGTCCGTTAGACCAACCACACGAACTACCCAAAATAATCGAAACTGAATATGCAGAATTAGGCAGAGACAGTTTGGGTGGGAAAGCTTTAAAACCACAACTGATGGGCAGTCCTGAAAAGGACACTTCCAAGCAGACACCCGCTTCTTCTAAAAAGAAGTGGGATAATAAAAAACAACAAAACTTTTTCGAAAAGAGATCTCAATCCCGAGGTAGATCTCCTCCACCGGAGCCCTCTGAAAAGAGGTATAATCTCAGGAATAGGGATAATATTAGGAAACCTGGCAGGTATCAGGATACTGATACACGTTCCTCTTGTTCCTTTTATGGCTCGACGAAAAACTCAGAGACAGAAGGATGGTCACAACACAAAGAGGAGCTTACAAAGTCCAGAGACAAACAGCACGCTCAAGACTACCCTTCCACAAAAGAAGAAAAGCCAAAATCAAAACCTCAGTTTAGAAGAAGAAAGTTGCAGGCATAAAGATCAGACATGCCCAGAATTCTTAGGACGCAGCTTCTGAACGGGGAATGGGCTCTGATGATGCTAGACAGTGCGGGAGAAGTAACAATAGCTCACCAGAACCTGATGGAATTTCTGGTGACAGCGGACTTGAATGATTACATCACGGTGGAAACACCAGATACAAGGGTGAGCGTCCCACATAAGTTACACAAAATAACACTCCAAATGGAGGGGGACAAGCCCAGGAAAGTTAAAAGTCTCTTTTGGAGAAAACCTATCATCTGGTTATGACATCCTATTAGCTGAACAAGATTGGCCGCCAGCATTCGTTATGGAGTGCCCTAGGGGAGAAAATGTAATTTTTCCAGCATTCTCCGACCTCGTTCCCATACACCTTAAACATGCATATGCACAGGAGTGGGCGGTTGCCCTAGCTCCAGCATTGTACAAAAATGATGCCGGATGGGATGAGGATTCAACCCACCACATGATCCCGTTAAAAGTTTCACCAAATGCTCAGAGGCAATACCCAATAAAGCAAGAAGCTAAAAAACAGGTATGGGAGATCTTAGATCAACTTGAATACCAAGGGGTGATTGAAACATGCACCTCACCAATGACCAACCCTTTGTTTCCAGTATCAAAACCGGACAACTAATATTGTCTAGTTTTAGATTAAAGACATTTAAACACATGCAGAAAGACATTCGCTGTCCAAAACGCACACAGTGCTGCATTAATGAATAACATTGTGCGGAAAAAGTACAAAACTACACTAGATATCTCAAATGGATTCTTCTAGCAAAATATAGCGCCTGAAAGCAGGTATTTGACCGCATTCTCAGTGTTGGGGTCCCAACGACAATTTTGTCATCTCCCCCAGGGTTATAAGAACAGCCCGGGGGTATTCTCAGCAAGAGTAACTGAGTTACTCCAAAATATTGATGAGGAAGCATTGTCCTATGTGGATGATATTTATTTGACGGACGATGACTTAAAAGGCACTTGACCAGGGTGAGCACCATTATTATGGGATTCACCTCTGAGGGCTACAATTTTTAATTTTTAGAAATCAAAAATAGCCCACCTCAATGTCCTGTTTTTAGGATATGAGCTTTCAAGTGAAGGGAAAAGTCTGGCAGCTAACTTTTTAGAAAAGTGTGCGCTGCTCCAGCCCCCAAGATCATTAAAAAATCTACAATTAATACTGGGATTCTTAAATTTTGGCAGAATACACATTTTGGATTACGCGGAAAGAGTAAAACCTTTCTACGACTTAATCAAACCTGACTTTTCAGTCAGACATTGGACACAGGAACACACAAACATCCTACGTTCACTACAAGAAGACATGATAGCTTCCAAACACTTACAGACACGCGTAATTGTACGCAACTTAGTGATCTGAATAATAGCGGGTCAATGCGGGTACACATACTTAACCTTCAATGAAGGCGAAACCATACCAATCGCTTACAAATCACACCTATACACAAGAGCAGAAATGCGTTTCACTTCAACAGAAAAAATCCTGACAGCAGTTCAGACCGCTGTAGCAAGAGAAAGAGCCCTGGCTCAGGGGAAACGCATAATAGTCGTAACCCCAGTACCAGCTTTAGAAGCTGTTACAAAGGCAAGCATCCCAAATGCAAAAGCCTTACATGCAAGATGGATACAATGGGCTAATTCTCTTACTGCAATGGACGTTGAATACAGATTTGATCCAAGTCTAAAAACACAGGCATTCCTGCAATACGAACAAGAATATCCTCTACCGAATGAAATTTTGCCTCTCGATCAGTATGAATATATTATTTACACTGACGGATCTGCTCAACCGGCCATAGGGAGTAAGCAACAATACAGCGCGGCATGTGCTATCGTTAAAGGTCGCATGCGGGATGGAAAGTTCCATCCGAGTTGCACCAAAACGCAATCTCTAGGAGACTGCACGGCTCAGTTGGCAGAGTTAAAAGCACTGATACTGGCACTTGTAAATACGGATCACGAATTCCCCACACTAATTGTGTGTTATTCCTTTTACTGTGTGCAGTCATACAATGAATATTTGTATCATTGGGAACAAAACGGGTTCAAAGACGCAAAAGGTGGCACAATTAAGCATAAAATGCTATGGGAACAGGTAGTTGAGTTAAAGAACAAACTACTGAGGACTCAAGTGATCCATACACGGAGTCATCAACGTGATGGCATTCACGTTGAAGGGAATTCATTGGCTGATGAAGCCGCAAAGGGGGCTGTACGCACGGCTTCCGTTGCTGCAATCACTCATTCAAAAACGAGAATAGACGGTGAAATTATGGTAGCTGTCATTGCTTCGCGCAAAGGCAGCTCAGCAGTACCAAAGAAATTTTCACTCAAGTACTCCTACAAGTTAGATGCAAACAACATTCCATATGCTCAGATTCCTGGAGTGGGGGACAGAGTAATACCAAATATGGATCGTAGGCAAGGTTTAATACTAGCAGCACACGAGGGTTTGGGCTCTGCGCATATAGGCGTTACAGCGACTATTTCGTTACTGAAACAACGCTATTGGTGGCCAGGTGTAAAAAAACAAACTAAAGACTATGACTTGAAATGTGACATCTGCCAGCAGGTGAAGGGCTCCACCATAAAACGCCCTGCGCAGACACCACTACTAATATCTGACAAACCTCTCGCATGTGTGTATCTGGACCACTGCGGCTCCTTACAATCTGATGGGGCTTACAAGTATATCATGGTTGCAGTGGATTCCTGCTCTAGATTCCTCTGGGTCTGGCCTCAGCGCTCGACTGATGCTCAAACTGTTATCAAAGATTTGCGAGTCTTTATAGGGACATATGCAGTTGGCACGTTGCATTCTGACCGTGGCCCAGCGTTTAGCTCTCAGACTTACAAAGAGGCCATGGAAAGTATGGGCGTTGCATTGCGGTACTCTTCTCCGTACCATCTTGAGGGAAATTCGGTTGTGGAGAGGAAAAACCGGGACTTAAAGCAATCTTTAACAGCTAGGGTATTAGGCAAGGGTGGTAGTTGGGTCAATCACCTTTATGGGGTACAAAGAGCACTCAATAACCAGCCAAGAAATTCTCTAGGGGGTGTCACTCCATATGAGGTCCTATTTGGGACGAGAATGTGGGTACCTGATCTTGATTGTGAAGGCGCAGTGGCGGATGAGAAGCCATTTGATATCCATGATCGTTTGGCTGTTTTACAGGATCTAAATGAATCCAGGACACAACAAAGCAACGTTGTCCAGAAACAGACTGCCACTGGGGAAGTCAAGGCAAACACGGCGAGACCTGTCTGGATCCCAAAAGTCGGGGATCTGGTCAGAGAGAAAATAGCGGACAGAAAAGAATTTGGACCATCATACAGAAAGACTGTACCTGTCCTAGCAGTTCAAGGAAGAAGAACTGTTCTTTTGCCGCCTCGTGCCGGAAAAAAGTAGAAAAGATTTGTCTCAATCGACTTAATCAAACCACACTATGTGGCCGATACTGAACAGTAGGCCTTGTGTTCTCTTTGTACTTAGTTCTCATGTTGCAGGGTGCAGTCCCATGGGACCTCTTTTGATCACATATGGTACTGCACCCTGCAGAAGATATGGTAAATCCACCCTACCCATAATGCATTACATGCAAGACAGTACCACGAGTACATTCAAATAGCTATGTCCATATATACAATTAGTAGCTTTGAAATGTGACAAAAGAATTATCATATTAATTCCGGGTTAGGTTGTACTCTGTGTGGAGCTGATGAAGGGAAATTTATAGGTGGTCTCATAAATGTGAAATGTGCTAGTGAGTAAAGTAACCACTGCCAGCCTAGTTTAAGACCAAGTGAGTGTTCTGCCTGAAGCCCTTTAAGAAAATAGTGCTGTGAGGCTGTAATTAAAACCTAGGGAGTAACAACACATGTAACAGAGGGTATCTTCATGGGAGGTTACAAGAAAAGACAAGGGGGTACTAAGGAGGGACTACCAAGCCTACTGATCAATGAAAAGCTACCATTTACAAAGGACAGGGACAGGAGCCAATCAAAAAGATGGGCAGAAAGTTTACTTTGGTTTTATTTGCAGTGGAGTTATTATATTTGCATAGCACTATTGCCAATGGTATAAAAAAGCAAAAGTAAAAAACATTGTCATTTTCAACGCCAACAGTCTTGAGTTTGTTGGAGTTATTGGCATTATAAAAGCCAATGTTTTTGAACCTAGCCATGTTGCAGGGTGCAGTACCATATGTGGCCAAAAGAGGTCCTGTGAGACCTCTTTTGGCCACATATGGTACTGCACCCTGCAAAGTTGGAGTCATTGTGCTGCAGGGTGCAGTGCCATATGTGGCCAAAAGAGGTCCCATGGGACCTCTTTTGGTCACATATAGTACTGCACCCTGCAGAAGATATGGTAAATACACCCTACCCATTATGCATTGCATGCAAGACAGTACCACGAGCACATTCAAATAGCTATGTCCATATATGCAATTAGTAGCTTTGAAATGTGACAAAATAATTATTATATTAATTCCGGGTTAGGCTGTACTCTGTGTGGAACTGATGAAGGGACATTTATAGAAGGTCTCATATAAATGTGAGATGTGCTAGTAAGTAAAGTAACCACTGCCAGCCTAGTTTAGGACCAAGCGAGTGTCCTGTCTGAAGCTCTTTAAGAAAGTAGTGCCTTGAGGCTGCAGTTAAAATCTAGGGCGTAACAACACATGCAACAGGGGGTGTCCTCATGGGAGGTTACAAGAAGAGACAAGGCAGTACTAAGGAGGGACTACTTAGCCTATTGACCAATGAAAAGCCACCATTTACAAAGGACAGGGGCCAATTAAAAAGATGGGTGGAAAGTGGGTGGAGCTTTATGCCCGTATCCTGAATACAAACAAGGTGTCCAGGAAGACTGTTATATCTAAGTCTAAAGGAACCTTAGACCAACAATTCTAAAGTGCACTAGCTTTATTCAGCTTAGTTTAGCTTTTACGAAAAGACATTTGAAATTAATTGTGCAGGTCTTAGAAAGGGTAACACATTATTAGGTTATACGATGTCATCCAATTAACATTTTAACAAATAATCCACATGAATACATACAACACAATACCTTTGTAAAAAATAAATAGAAAAAGACACTTAAGTACATTAATAATACAGCAAAACAATATATACAAGCCTAAAGCACTTGACCAGTCCTAAATTCAAAATTTGGCACCAGGTGGACACTGTCTCATTGCTAGACTAATGTCTACTGTCCTGCCTGTGATCGGAGAATGGGGTTACACAAAGTACCAAGGTGTTGTCTCAAAAAAGGGGGAAAACACAATTTGACCAATTCCCTCGTGGCACACCCCATCAAAGGTAAACTAAGCTGAATAAAGCTAGTGAACTTTAGAATTGTTGGTCTAAGGTTCCTTTAGACTTAGATATAACAGTCTTCCTGAACACCTTGTTTGTTTTCTATCAATTTAGTGGTCCAGTCCAGGCAGTTAAGGACCCAAGCCTTGCTTGTTGACACATATCCTGAATACAGCAGGTCTCGAAGAGACAGCTCAAGCGCTGCATAGGCGAGACCTAAAAAGAAGTACATCAGACCAAGTCCACTAGCGGAAACATATAGGTCTTGTGGATTTTAAATCAAGAGGTCAGATCATCAGTTTACCAGACAAGGTACTCTGTCAGATGTTTGGCAGAGTACACTCTCTACATCAAATTTTAAATAAGGCCCGGGTCTCATAAATTGTTAATATTGTCTTTAAATCCAAAACAAATTAATAATAAAAGGATTAAATGGAAGATGAGAAACTTTATCCAGGTCAATATCTTTCGCTTCAATCTGTCTATATGTCGTCACCTTGTTGATTTGCATTGTAACACAAGCTAATTTGCATTTTTCCCCCGATATAAGCCTTTTACATTGCCTTTTTAAATTCTTTGCTTTAGTGATTTAAAATTCATAAATAAGAGACAATTACATGTTCCCAAGGGCAAATGTATTGTTCAAAGCATTATGAAATGTGAGTGTACCCTTTATTTTGTTTTAAAAATGAAGACTCAGACAATTGTGTTCAGTTCTCCAGGGTGGCTGCATTATTCTTCAGAGAGCGCTCACTCAAAGTCAAACGTTAGAAACATGAAAGGAGTCCTTCCTCAGCAATTAAGTAATACAGTTATACCTCGAATGCTGAAGTTGTAAGGTAAGCTTCACTCACTAGGTTATAGTTACATTTCTATATCATAATGAGTGTAGGGATGCTGTGATAGCTCTTTACCTTTAGGACCTGCCACATATATAGAACTTATGGTTATCTTCTCTCCTCTGTTTTCATACCATCAAAGGTTATAGGGCAGCGGAAGTGACACAACAGGCCCCTTATCCCTAATGACATCACAGGAAGTAACATCAGATAGCCTTTTACACTGATGACATTAAAGCACGTGGATAAAACCTACAAGGAGTAAAAACAATTACTAGCTTTGAAAACTTACTGGAACTGACAAAACACTACCTTATAGGTCTCATGGTTGTAATTTCAAGCTCTGGTAAATCCCAAGGGAGTTCAAGACAATCAGTTCCTTTGACCTTCCTGCTGACAGTGAACAAAAACACTGGTCTCCCTTTCTATTGGTGCTGGGGGTAAGAACGCTTGTCATCTGAAAATAGATAGCCAGTGACACAGAAGAAATGATGGCATCTAGTGATCCTCAGACGTTTAATCGACAAAATATTTTGAACGTGTACAAATAAAAGGTTTTGGGGGCAAGGACAGCGAGCCCAATTCAGCTACAGCTAGCCCAATTCAGCTACAACAATACATATTGAAAAGTAGCCAGTTTCAGATTTTTCACTGGACTAGTTGGCGAGCCTTGAGTGAAAGTATGATCAGTTGTTTGCAGAGATATACACATTTCCATCATTATGTTAAGAGTGACTTGCTGATCTCAGTGCCAAGATCTCCTTAGAAGATGTGGACAACATAAGGATATGGAGTTAAAATGAATACAGAATACAATCAATTGGAGCATCCAAATCTCTGATTCAGTGTATGGGGTTGAGACTCACTAAAACTAAGACCATGATTTTAAAACTTAGACAAAAGTGAGAATGGCAGAGTTTCCCTTCTGGTAAAGAACAGCCTCAGATAAAGGGAGGAAGAAAAACAAACAGACATAAGATATATCTGAATTGGATATGCTTTTTCACTGTATATGGTTGTTAGAAATGGGGGTCTCTAGTTGGCAATGGTTTGCAACTTTGTCCAAGTAGGGACCCTTCCTTCTAGTCAGGATTAGGGGGATACACTACTGAAATAACCCCTGCTCACCCCCTTGGTAGCTTGGCACGAGCAGTCAGGCTTATCTCAGAGGCAGTGTGTAAAGCATTTGCACAGAACCAACAGTAATACAGTGTAAACACTACAAAAGGACACCACACCAGTTTAGAAAATTATTCAATACTTTATATATTCAAAACAAGACCAAAACGATAAACATCCACCATACAGTACTTACAAATATGCACTTTGCAAGAAAAATGCAGTTCCTTGAAGTCAGTAGCTCCGTCCGGTGCTACAGCGGTGCTGAAAATAACAGAATCCAACAGTTCCATCAGACCGCATTGGCCGGGGTGTCGGCAGACTCGTAAACAGTACCTTTTTGTTGCGGCCGATCACGTTGGTGCGGACCGGTCGTGGCAACCATCGCGGTTTCGGTGTGAAGCGTAGCGGTGCGGCATGCGGTGTCCTTAAGTTGCAGTGCAGACAGCGGCTCGGTGACGGTCATCCAGCGGCGACGGTGAGACCAGTGCTGGGGTGCGGAGTGAAGGCGGTGCTCGTTGCAGTGCGGACAGATCACATTGCAGGCGACAGAGCCAGTTGTGAGGAGCTGGCGTCGGTCGGTCCGGACTGTGATGTGGGACGGGGCGGTGCGTCGTGAGACTTACGAGCGGTGACCCCAAGCCACAGTGCGGTCACGGGTGTCGAAGTCAGAAGGCAGAGACGGCGTCGTTGAGACCAGGGCGGCGAGGCGGTGCGGAGTGTGGTGCCCACAGGTCATGGTGCAAGCAGCGGCTCGGTGGCAGCGGTCGTAGTCGGTGAGACCAGAGTTGCGGTGCGATATGCGGCGGTGCCCTCTGCTGTGCCTTCAGGACACGGAGCCAGTGACGGAGTCGGCTGCTTTCCCCCTCTGTGGCAACTGAAACCACGGTTCCAGAGGCGGTACCCAGAAGTAGGTGAAGTTTTTGCTGTTCCTGAGACTTCGTGAACAGGAGGCAAGCTCTATTGCAAGCCCTTGGAGATACTCAGCACAAGTAAAGAAAGTTCAGTCCAGTCCTTTCACTGCCCAAGGCAGAAGCAGCAACTGCAGGCCAACCTAACAAAGCAACAACACAGCAGCGGGGCAGTACTCCTCCTAGCAGTTCTTCTAGCTCTTCTTCTTGGCAGGTTCCTTGATACGAGTTCTAAAGTTCTGGGGTTTGGGCCCCAATATTTATACTGCATTTCTCTTTGTTCTCTTGGGCAGAGAGTGTCTGTGTCCAGCCCAAACCAGTTCTGTCCTCTCTGACTAAGCATCCTGGTAGGAGATGGAGACAGCATTGTCCAAGGCAGGCCAGGCCCATTTAGGTGCAAGGAAATCTCCTCCCACTACTCTAAATGCAGCCTAGATCTATTCAGCCCAGCCCTGACTGATTCAGTAAAGGCAGGACACACTTAGACCACCCCCCGCGTTCCCCCCCCCCCCAGTGGCTGAGAATGCACATCCCCAGCCTCTGTCACTCGAAAGCCAGACAGTGAATCCACACACCCAGCAGAGGCATACAGGATGGCTAAGCAAGAAAATACCTACTTTCTAAAAGTGGTATTTTGAAACCCAGAACACAAAAATCATCTTTACTAAAAGGTGCATTTTTATATTCTGAGTTCAGGCATACTAAACCCATTTCCCTATCTTGTATCACTGGGAAGATATTCTTATAAGATGCTACTCCCATTCTATCCTATTGGACAGATAGCCTTTCCATAGTGAAAAACGAAATACACTGTAATTCACTACCAGAACTTGTCACACACACCCGTAACATGTCCTAACTTTAATATACACGGCACCCTGCCCACAGGGGTACCTTGGGCATACCTTAGGGGAGACTTACATGTAAAAAAGGGAAGATTAGGGCCTGGCATTGTGGGTGCAGTTACCAGGTCGACATGGCAGTCATAAACTGCGCGCAGACACTGCAGTGACAGGTCTGAGAACCCTTTACAGGGCTGCTTGTGTGGATGGCACAACCAGTGCTGCAGGCCCACTAGCAGCATTTGATTTACAGGCCCTGGCACCCTAAGTGCACTTTACTAGGGACTTACTAGTAATTAGAACATTGGAATGTTGGGAGCTCCATTGAAAACAATGGAGTAGCTCCGGGATTATAATGGCTGGTATAAGCCCGGAGCTCCAACATTCCAATGTTTCTTTGTTCACAGCTGTGGCTGTGAACAAAGGCTTCAGGGAGCCTGAGGGGATTTCAATCCCCTCGCGCTCCCTGAAGCTTTTGTTTTATTTGTTAGAACATTCTGCCCTCTAGTGGCAGAGTGTTCTAATAGCCTTATAGCCCTTCGTAGCTGGGCTATACCGGCTATTAAAGTCCCGCTCCCTTGTTAAACGCTGGAGCGGGCCTTTAATATAGGTGGTATAGCCCGATACGGCGGGCTATAAGGCTATAATCAAATATGCCAATCATGGAAGCACCAATCCATAACACAATTTACAATAGGAGCACTTGCACTTTAGCACTGGTCAGCAGTGAGAAAGTGCGCAGAGACACTAAACCAGCAAAAACAGAGTCAAAACAGGGAGGTCAGAAAGCAAAAAGACAGGGGAAACACGCCAAAAGATGCCAGTTATAACAATGGTGCATAGCTAGTCAGTAGGGAATAGATGTATTTCATAACTGACAAGTACTTCTGAAAAACAGGCAAAGTTGGAGAAGTCTTAGTCACACGCTCCAGGAGGGCAGACCTATCGGATTCTTCGTGAGTAGTCCTGGAGTTTCAGTGACATCAACCTGTTAGGTAATCTCTCTTTTGACTCTGGTCATGTGCTTTAAATCAAAGTCTCGTGAAAAATGGCTAGGCAAACTGAAGAAAGCAAACAGGAAATCCAAATTACATTTATACTGTCAACACAAAGATTCCGCAGACAGAGACTTATATGATGCCCTTATACCACTTAATTGGAAATATAAGCTAGCAGTTCAAAACGTATTGTAAGTGCATATGAATCTATATTCTTTTGAAATACAATGGATTTTGAAACATCATTTACTTCATTTTTTTCACTGTAAGCATTATGTGGTTGATCTGATTATATGCTGCTCTTTTAAGGTTACTTTAGAATACATATTCATGTATTTTCTATTAATGGAATGTTTACGCGTGTTATTTACTTTTTTTAAGGGCAACATGAGCTGAAGTCCGATAAAGAGAGAGCGAGAGAGAGAGAAAGAGAGCGAGAGAGAAAGAGAGCGAGAGAGAGAGAAAGAGAGCGAGAGAGAGAAAGAGCGAGAGAGAGAGAGAGCGAGAGCGCACGAATGTGTGTGCATGCACGCATGCTCAAACATACCCAAGGAATTAAAAAACAAAGAGTAAGAATGTATTCATATTTTATTACATTTATCATTTCATTTCCAAAAGAGAACTATAACAAGAAATAAATAGGCAAATATTTTAACATCTCATTCAGTATTCTTTTTGGAGGATATTGCCTAGTAACCTCTTCATGAAGCTAGAAAGATTATCATCAAGGCACAAAGAGTATAGAATTTATCAGATTCATCTTTGCAGCCTATCTCACTGACCCAGGTGTGAAATGGCCTTCTGTCAAATGCAATTTTCCAGAAAAGCAGAGGATTATAAATAGGTTTCATAACAAGCAGAAATATGGCCAATGCTGCATCTGCTATTCTATTCCATGGCATTTTTGAATCATTCACTTTCATAGGGAACACTTCGGTCAATGAATCTATATGCAGGTAGCATTCCTAGTATACAGAACTATGCCTGGCAAACTTGGGTTGCTCAAACTATAAATGGTGAAACACTGCTGCACACGTGTTGAATTACCAGTCTATGCATAGGAGGACGGTCTGATTCTTTGACAACACACAAAACACTCTCCTTGGGTTTCTCATAACGTCCATTCCCGACCTTGTCGCACAGTAATATCCACACTATTTCAGACCCAATATTTAAGTCCGACATTTTCTTCCAACTACCCAATTTACCAAAAGGGTTTTATTTTTTTAATTCATGCTCGAATTTCAAGGCAATACACTGAATTTGTCAAACCAAACAGCTGACTCTGCTTTGTAACAACCAATGCAGCATTTTTTTTTAACTCAGTTAAATGTACAGCATGGAAGCATGAGCAGCAAAAACGCAAAACCATGCGCACAAAGAAACATGATAGGACGAGCAATTCAAAATCCCAATAAGATTATAATTGCTCCACTCCACCTGTAACACAGAAGTAGCATTCAAATTAACAGTTCATCACTTCTTAAAACTAGCATTAACAAAGCCAACGATCTCGCTTTGGGACCCATTGGCTTTGCCAATGCCTTTTAGTCATGCCGAATAGCTTCAGCAAGATACTGTAAAGCATGGCACAAAGTTAAAAAAAATATATAAAAGGCCCGAAGATGCAGTTGTCTCATTTTGTATGCGTGTGAATGCTCCATTACGCATGCACCCAAAATTATACAAGCGCCTTTTATTTAAGTTTTCTGTTGCAAGATTGATCAGTAAATTAAAAAAAAATAGCAGTGCAAAAATGCTTTTAATACGGATGGGCTGGCAGCAATTTTCTGCCTTGTGTTTCGCATACAAAAATAAAAATAATAATAAAGGTTTGTTTTAATAAGATCATGCGTGGGGGTAGGGGACAGCAATGGAGAGCGGGAGGGTCACCAATGGGGAGCAGGAAGGTGGGAGGGAGAAGACACTCCTAAGAGATATGCACACAAGCAAGATAGCAACGTAACAGGGAGAAGCACACAAGGGTGGGTGCAACAAGAAGGGAGCAGGGGCGACACATATAGACGAGAGAAAGCAACATGGAGCTAGATAGAGAGAGAGAGAGAGAAAAGCCCAAGTGGAAGGCAGCTGGAAAACACCTACACTCTCATGTTGTGATTGAACAAAAAGAAAAACAGAATGAAGAGGGTTGACCGAAAGACCCTGTAAGTTAGTATATTATACATACAAGTTTTGTAAAAATCAAAAAGAATTGGCCTACATAAAAACGAGCTGGGGTAACATTATCTAGGGCAACCTGCCACTAAAGAGAAATGATATTAAATATATAGGATACAACTCACTCTGATGACAGAAGCCAGAGTCACAGAGAGAAATTATACATAGTCCTAGAAAAGAATCACAATTTACCAGAATATGGTGCATATAGAACTGTGCATAAAAGTTCGTCCAAGTCCCTCTTTGCCATAGTGGCCTCTAAATTTTAAAGGGGATGGTAATAATAGTTAACGGGCAGATGGGAATTGGGTGTTTGCGCAGAAACACTGCAGATCTCTGTACTTTCACCTGGAGAACAGCTGAAATCTCCATGTGAAAGTACAGGGGAAATGAGGAACTATGGGGGAAATTGGACCCAGAATTTCCGATTCCCCCTGTACGTCCTCCTTTCTCAGTGTACCCTCAGGGTTCAACTTGTAGCTAGATTTTCCCCACTAGTGGAGTTATCTGCATACCCAGTATCAGTAAATCCAGGAGTGGGGAAAATCTGTCTTCTTTACCAGGCATCACATAAAGAGGGTCCAAGTAGTTAAAATGATTGTTGGACCCAATGCTATGGAGTTGCTGTTAAATATGTCACAGCTTCATTACAAACCCAAACTTTTGCATTACCCGAGAGCAGATCCCAGGCCCTTCTCAGAGCTAACCTCACCAGCCCAATTGCAAGAACACATGCTTCCCAGACTTATCAAAACATTCTTAACTAGTTCCAAAACAGACAATGTTGTAGGAATTGCAGGATGCAATCAAATGGTTGGCCTGTGCCCTAAGATCTATGTTCAACCCACCCTCTGAAGGAATCTTGCGAATTCAAAAGAGGCATGGGCAAAATTGAAACTATGGCGGTGTAATTTTGGGAATTTTGTGTTACAATTGTCACGCAAAATCTCGAAAATGAGGCCAGTAGAGCACTACACCTAATTATGAGCCATTTACTGTAAAAATTTACCACGAACGCATTGGAAAAACAGAATGCGAGCAGCTGTTGTGCGCAGCGCTTTTGCTTTTTTGCACTCTTTTTTGTATTTATATGAAATGGGTTTTTGTGTTAAAAATGGACGCAAGGACACATTTCTTGCTACAATACAGTGCTAAGTGGTGGATTTGCATTTACCTTAACTTCACATAATTTTGTATAGTTACTTAAAAGCAAATTTCACACTTCCCTACTTCAAGCCTGTCCGCCCCACTCCATTGAACAGTTCACGATGATAGATCTTGAGCATTTGAGGATGACTGTCACATCCCTATTAATAAATATATGTCTGGACAGCACAGGCCTGCTTGTTCAAATTAAACTTCCTTTTCAATGCTATGTCACCGATTGCTCAGAAGCGATGTGCCTGTAGGTTGGAACCTGCTCTCTACTTAGACACCTTAAAGCATGCTTGAAGTGTCACCCCTGCATAAATAGATCAATGGTCCGCCTCCAGAATAACCCCAAGACATGGTGAGAAAGGTCGTGAGACTGCAGTCGTTCTCCGGGCAAGGGAAGAGTAGGAGGGAGTGCTCAAGGTCTTTTTGATTTTTGTATATACGTGCTATTGCTAAGCTTCCACAATTTCGTGCTCTGCCTCACTAAGCTGAGAACATTCTCCCGTGCCTCCCCATTGCCTGTGGACTGCCTCCCCTCCTTCTTTCTGCTTTTTTCACAAGTACTTATCAGCTCCTTTGTTAGCTGCATTTGTAAAATCGAAATGCCCTTTGTCTCCCATTCTTGCCACCTCTGAAGTATGAGGATTGCTTTTATTCCAACAAGCTTTTGTCTGCATCAGGCAAAACATTATAAAGCCTTTGAAGTCTCACTCTACTTCATCCATACTTCTCCTATACTGTCAAAAGTTTCCGTAGCTACATTGACCTACCCTGAAAGTACCCTCTGTTGCAGAGAAGGCTACTCTGCAGAGCCAAAGCAATGACAACACGCATTGGCAACTCTCGCTGGCTTTCAAGTGCTACAAGAAAACAAATGTGTGCGCGAATGCTGTGGTGATGATAGTGGTGGTGGTAGTCATGATGGTGGTGGTGGCAACAGGGGTAATTGTGGTAGTAGTATGCAAGCTTCCATAAGAGGTGGAATGACACGACAAACAACATATAGCTTGTGGTGAGAGGGTAATTCTCCCTAGGGTGATGCCAAAGGCCGCTATATGTATATTTTAAATAATTAATAATAATACATCATTCAGGCAGCTGCCTGGCACTGTCAAGCCAGACCTAAAAAGGCAAATACCACAGAACAGAAAATGCTCAACTTGTTTTCTCTTTTAGAATGTGCACACCACCACGAAGACAGAGCACCATCTTATTCACACACATCACCCCACAGATGGGAACTACTTCACACCAAATGTCTATAACTGTTTTTGCATGAAGAAGTTATTTTTAGAGAGTCTCTGTGAAACTGTCTTTTCGAGAACTAGCTGTCATATGTTCACACGCCCACCTACCAAAAGGTATTAGATTTTTTCGCAGCAATATTTAAAGTTAAGCCTTTTTAAATTATGCTCTGAAATGCACGATCTGAAGCAACCAGCCAAAAACGAAAAGGCACAGAGTAATAGATAAATGCCTTGGAACACAAAACTCTATTCTGTGCCATGAGGATAAAAGAAATGAACTGAAAATGTATTTTGCTAGTATAATTTCGTGCCAACAACCGAAAGGGCGGTTCATCAGTGTTGGGTATACCATTCTTCTAACTCAGTGGCCTTCAAGCTTTTCGAAGGTAAACCCCACCCCAGCTCCCGCACATATTATTTTTGTGATGGGACCATTTGCAACTTTGGTGGACAGAGAGGACTAATAAAAGCATATTAAAACCTTGCCTCAGTAGAACTGTACTGGGGCACTAAGGACACAGGATTGAGTCCAGTGGCGGCTGGTTGGTAATGGTGGCAGGGAGGCTAGGGAAAACAAAACCTACCTTATCGTCGCCTATCAACAGCCGCCGCCTCTCCTCCTCCGACACAGGAACAGGAAGCACCCAGCCTCTCAGAATCCCCTGCCCAATCACTGCTAAGGCAGCGTTGTGATTGGCCTGAGCACCGTGGTTCGGCACTCAGACAGGGTCTGGAGGCTGGGCATGTTCTCCACCCAGGCTGTAATGCAGCCTGGGTGAAGAACATGCAAAGTGCGCATGACCGGTTGGCTGGCCCGTGACGGCCGGCCAAACTGTCATGCGCACTTAAGTGCAGCAGGAACCACTCCTCCTCCCTCTCCCAGGCAAGCCCACCCCTTCCCCAACCTGGCTGGTTTGAAGAAGAAAATTATAATAAGTAAAGTTTTTAACGTTGCATTATTATCATTTTCTTTTTGTACTTAGTGGCGCAAAGCTCCTCCGCCTTAGCAGAGGAACCGCCCCTGATCGAGTCCTTCCACTCATTTCTGAGTTTTTCATTGCCCTCTAGATCACTTGTTTATGGTACTCACAGCTTCCTCTCTGGTCACAGCTCTATCATGAGTCATTACAGAGCTCTCATGTAACTACCCAGATATCCCACACTGACACTTCCACCTATCACCTTTCACTACTCCCATAAATATCCATTTTGCATATCATATCACTGAACATCTATTTCTCCCATCACCATCAAGATCTAGCGTTGCTATTCACCTCTCCAATCACTGATCCGTCTCCCATCAGTGTCCACTCTCCCCTGTTATAGCCCTTCCATTCTGTGACAATTCCTCACTTCTATTAATGACCATAGCACAGCTCACACTCTACCTCTCCTGTCACTGCCATCTTTGGTGTCACCGTTCTCCTTTCTCTATATTGTCCACTAAATGGCCACTGTTTGTGTCTTGTCAATGTCCACCTTTCCTGGCATTGTATACCCCCCTCCATTACTACAAATTTCCTTCCTTACTATCCTACTTCCGCATCGATGTCCACCTCATCTGTATCCGCCTTTCCCAACATTGTCCACGTCTCCAGGGCCGGACTGGCCGTAGCGGGCACTGGGCGTTTCCCCGGTGGACTGCAAGGGTGAGGGACGGTTTTAGACCCCTGGGGGGCCGTTTTTGTTACCATGTGCCGGTTTGCAGCGTAGCTGCAATATCGGCCCCCAGCAACAAAAGCTGCACAAAGCTTTCTGCTAACAACCCTCCCCCCCGGGGGCCGGCCAAGCTCTTTGCCAAGGCCGGTTTTGATTCCCAGTCTGGCCCTGCACGCCACCTGTCAATGTCCATCCCATAAGCTGGTGTCTTCCTGTCACTGAAGCTTCCTCTGTTAAAGCTCACCTATTGTATCATGCCCTCTCTATCCTGAGCCCTCTCCCCCATCATTTCATGTTCCATCTCCTTTCATTCACTGTATGTCACGCCTACCTTCTCCCGGTCTCCTCTCTCTCCCCTCCTCTCCGCCACTGACCCTCTCAACTGCCTAGACCCACCCATGTAGCTGCCTACCACTATGAATCCTGTCAAGACTTCTTTCCATGCAGCCCCCTGTCTGATCACAACCCACCATGGGAAGACATTGATAAACATATCACTTTCATTGTGCAGGAGATATATATCTCCTGCACAATGAAAGTGATAGGTTTATCAATGTCTTTATATATATGTTTATCAATGTCTTTATATATATGTTTATCAATGTCTTTATATATATGTTTATCAATGTCTTTATATATATATATATATATATACATACATATACATATATATATATACATATATATATATTCACTGAAAAAACCATAGGTTTCAGACACGTTATAGTTAGAAATTAGCATTTAAAAAACCTTTGAAATTCACTGAAAAAACCATAGGTTTTAGGGACAGTTATAGTTAGTTGGACATTGCACTCGTACAAAACCCATGAAATTCCCCTGTTATAGTTAGTTCAGCTAACTATAACTCGCGCCTCCGCAATGCACTGCTGATGACGTCACATATTACATCACTCATGACATGGTCAGTGACATCACTGATGACATCTCAAATGACATCACTGATGACATCACTGATGACATCATCCAGTGACTGTGTGTTTCTGTAAAGTTTAAATATGTTTAATATATATAGGGAAAGGCGTATTGAAGAATGAGTGGGTGTATAAGTGTCTGAATGGATGATTTAGTACGTGAGTGACTGACTCTACAAGTGAGTGATTAAACGTATCTTACTGAATGCATGGGTTAGTGACTAAACTGTGTGAATGTCTGTATCCGTCTGTTTGTTGGTGTGTAAGTGGATGCATGGATTTGCGAATAGCTACATGAGTGTCTATATGGGTTATTGATTGGTTCTCTGAGTATCTGTATGGCTGCCTGAGTGTTTGTGTGGGTGGGGTGTGTGTGACTCTATACATAGATGTGTGAGTGGGTGATTCACTGGGTGCATGATTTCAAGAGTGCATCTGTGATGGACTGCTTGGGTGGGTGAGTGTGTGTATGGGTGTGTTAGTGAGTGAATGTATATCTCAGTGGTACATGTGCGAGTAACTACATATGTAAAAGGCAGTATATATGTGTGTTAGAGTATTTAAATGGCTATAAGTGAGAGTGTGTTATTGTGAGAGTGGCTGTATGGATGCGTGTGTGCTTGTATCAGTTATTGTATAAGAGCGTAAGAATGTGCTAGTATTTGTATGAGTAAGTGAGCTGGTGTGTGTATAACTGTATAGGTGAGTAAATGGGTGTGTGATTAATTTTTTGCATGACTGACTAGGTGTGTGAGTACCTCTATGGATGAGTGGCGGTGTGTGAGTGTTTATATAGGTGTATGAGTGCATATGATAGTCCTGTACTGAGTGACTGTAAGTATGAGTGACTGTACAGGTGAGTGAGTGGATGTGTGTGTAGACCTAAGAATCAGTGAGTGGGTATGTAGTTTTTGGTGTTGGAGTGTCTACGGTTTTGAGAATGGCAGTCTGTAATTTAGAGTGGGTGTATCAAAAGTTATATTAGGGTGTGAGAAGATGCATGAAATTATCACATGGATGATGTCATCAGTGATGTCATTTGAGATGTCATCAGTGATGTCATCAGTGATGTCACTGACCATGTCATGAGTGATGTAATATGTGACGTCATCAGCAGTGCATTGCGGGGCGCGAGTTATAGTTAGCTGAACTAACTATAACAGGGGAATTTCACGGGTTTTGTACGAGTGCAATGTCCAACTAACTATAACTGTCCCTAAAACCTATGGTTTTTTCAGTGAATTTCAAAGGTTTTTTAAATGCTAATTTCTAACTATAACGTGTCTGAAACCTATGGTTTTTTCAGTGAATTTCAAAGGTTTTTTAAATGCTAATTTCTAACTATAACGTGCCTGAAACCTATGGTTTTTTCAGTGAATTTCAAAGGTTTTTTAAATGCTAATTTCTAACTATAACTTGCCTGAACCCTATGGTTTTTTCAGTGAATTTCAAAGGTTTTTTAAATGCTAATTTCTAACCATAACGTGCCTGAAACCTATGATTTTTTTAAGTGAAATTCAAAGGTTTTTTAAATGCTAGTTTCTAACTATGCCAACAGAGGTAGGACATGTGAAGAAAGAAGAAAAACGCACAGAAAGAAGCAAAAGATGTGCAGAAAGAACCAACAGAGGAGCAGAAAGAGGCCTTGTTGCAAAATCATCCTGTGCCCACAACTTTTTCAGACGGGTACTGGTGGTAACTGACTCTTACTAACCAGAGCCAGTGCGCGCTTGCACAGTGGTGAAGGGAGGGGGCCTGAGGTGACATGTGTGCAAACGCGCCCCGTGGCGCGTTTTAAGTTGCGGGATTAAGTCCCCTTGAATCCTGAGGGTCCCTGGGGCCCAACTAGCCCCCAGGTACCTACAGTTAGGACCACAGAGCTGAGTTGCAGAGAGGCGTTCCGAGGCCACGCACTTTTTTCACCTCTCTGCAACGCAACTCTGTTATGCTTACTGAAGGTACCTGGTGGGCTAGTTGGCCCCCAGGATTCAAAGGGAATTAACTCCCCAACTTAAAACTCACCATAGGGCGTGTTTGCGCACATGTCACCTGAGGCCCCGCCCCCTCCCTTCACCACTGTGCAAACGCGACCCGTGGCGCGTTTTAAGTTGGGGGATTAGGTCACCTTGAATCCTGAGAGTCCCTGGGGCCCAACTAGCCCACCAGGTACTTCCAGTAAGCACCACAGGCCTGCGTTGCAACGCCTGTAACAAATTGTGCAGTTGTGTTTAGGTAGTGAAGAGGGTCGTGCAGGGGGTAGTGTTTTAGGGTTTAGGGTAGTGCAGTGGTGTTTGTGTAGTGTAGGGGGTCATGCTGGGGGTAGATTTAGGGTTTAGGGTAGTGCAGTGGTGTTTGGGTAGTGTAGGGAGTCGTGCTGGGGGAGTGTTTTAGGGTTTAGGGTAGTACAGTGGTGTTTGGGTAGTGTAGGGGGTCGTGCTGGGGTTAGTGTTTTAGGGTTTTAGGGTTTAGGGTAGTGCAGTGGTGTTTGGGTAGTGTAGGGGATACTGCTGGGGGTATTGTTTTAGGGTTTAGGGTAGTGCAATGGTGTTTGGGTAGTGTAGGGGGTACTGCTGGGGGTAGTGTTTTAGGGTTTAGGGTAGTGCAGTGGTGTTTGGGTAGCGTAGGGGTACTGCTGTGGGTAGTGTTTTATGGTTTAGGGTAGTGCAGTGGTGTTTGGGTAGTGTAGGGGTTTGTGCTGGGGGTAGTTTTTTAGGGTTTAGGGTAGTGCAGTGGTGTTTGTGTAGTGTAGGAGGTCGTGTTTTAGGGTTTAGGGTAGTGCAGTGGTCTTTGGGTAGTGTAGGGAGTCATGCGGGGGGTATTGTTTTAGAGTTTAGGGTAGTGCAGTGGTCTTTGGGTAGTGTAGGGGGTTGTGCGGGGGTAGTGTTTTAGGGATTAGGGTAGTGCATTGGTATTTGGGTAGTGTAGGGGTCATGCGGGGGTAGTGTTTTAGGGTTTAGGGCAGTGCAGTGGTGTTTAGGTAGTGTAGGGGGTCGTGCTGGGGGGAGTGTTTTAGGGTTTAGGGCAGTGCAGTGGTGTTCGGGTAGTGTAGGGGGTCGTGCTGGGGGAGTGTTTTAGGGTTTAGGGCAGTGCAGTGGTGTTCGGGTAGTGTAGGGGGTCATGCTGGGGGTAGTGTTCTAGGGTTTAGGGCAGTGCAGTGGTGTTCGGGCAGTGTAGGGGGTCGTGCTGGGGGTGGTGTTTTAGGGTTTAGGGCAGTGCAGTGGTGTTCGGGCAGTGTAGGGGTCGTGCTGGGGGTGGTGTTTCAGGGTTTAGGGCAGTGCAGTGGTGTTCGGGCAGTGTAGGGGGTCGTGAAGGGGGTGGTGTTTCAGGGTTTAGGGCAGTGCAGTGGTGTTCGGGCAGTGTAGGGGTCGTGCTGGGGGTGGTGTTTCAGGGTTTAGGGCAGTGCAGTGGTGTTCGGGCAGTGTAGGGGGTCATGCTGGGGGTGGTGTTTCAGGGTTTGGGGCAGTGCAGTGGTGTTCGAGCAGTAAAGGAGGTCATGCTGGGGGTGGTGTTTCAGGGTTTAGGGCAGTGCAGTGGTGTTCGGGCAGTGTAGGGGGCGGTGCAGGGGGTGGTGTTTCAGGGTTTAGGGCAGTGCAGTGGTGTTCGGGCAGTGTAGGGGGTGGTGCAGGGGGTGGTGTTTCAGGGTTTAGGGCAGTGTAGTGGTGTTCGGGCAGTGTAGGGGGTCATGCAGGGGGTGGTGTTTCAGGGTTTAGGGCAGTGCAGTGGTGTTCGGGCAGTGTAGGGGGCGGTGCAGGGGTGGTGTTTCAGGGTTTAGGGCAGTACAGTGGTGTTCGGGCATTGTAGGGGGTGGTGCTGGGGCTGGTGTTTCAGGGTTTAGGGCAGTGCAGTGGTGTTTGGGCAGTGTAGGGGGTCGTGCTGGGGCTGGTGTTTCAGGGTTTAGGGCAGTGCAGTGGTGTTCGGGCAGTGTAGGGTGTTGTGCTGGGGCTGGTGGTTCAGGGCAGTGCAGTGGTGTTCAGGCAGTGTAGGGGGTCGTGCTGAGGCTGGTGTTTCACGGTTTAGGGCAGTGCAGTGGTGTTCGGGCAGTGTAGGGGGTCGTGCTGGGGCTGGTGTTTCAGGGTTTAGGGCAGTGCAGTGGTGTTCGGGCACTGTAGGCGGTCGTGCTGGGGCTGGTCTTTCAGGGTTTAGGGCAGTGCAGTGGTGTTCGGGCAGTGTAGGGGGTCGTGCTGGGGCTGGTGTTTCAGGGTTTAGGGCAGTGCAGTGGTGTTCGGGCAGTGTAGGGGGTCGTGCTGGGGGTGATGTTTCAAGGTTTAGGGTAGTGCAGTGGTGTTCGGGCAGTGTAGGGGGTCGTGCAGGGGCTGGTGTTTCAGGGTTTAGGGCAGTGCAGTGGTGTTCGGGCAGTGTAGGGGGTCTTGCTGGGGTTAGTGTTTCAGGGTTTAGGGCAGTGCAGTGGTGTTCGGGCAGTGTAGGGGTCATGCTGTGGGTGGTGTTTCAGGGTTTAGGGCAGTGCAGTGGTGTTCGGGCAGTGTAGGGGGTCGTGAAGGGGTGGTGTTTCAGGGTTTAGGGCAGTGCAGTGGTGTTCGGGCAGTGTAGGGGGTCGTGCTAGGGGTGGTGTTTCAGGGTTTAGGGCAGTGCAGTGGTGTTCGGGCAGTGTAGGGGGTCATGCAGGGGCTGGTGTTTCAGGGTTTAGGGCAGTGCAGTGGTGTTCGGGCAGTGTAGGGGGTCGTGCTGGGGGTAGTGTTTTAGGGTTTAGGGTAGTGCAGTGGTGTTTGTGTAGTGTAGGGGGTCATGTTTTAGGGTAGTGCAGTAGTGTTTGGGTAGTGTAGGGGGTCGTGCTGGGGGTAGTGTTTTAGTATTTAGGTTAGTGCAGTGGTGTTTGGGTAGTGTAGGGGGTCGTGCTGGGGGTAGTGTTTTAGGGTTTAGGGTAGTGCAGTGGTGTTTGTGTAGTGTAGGGGGTCGTGCTGGGGGTAGTGTATTAGGGTTTAGGGTAGTGCAGTGGTGCTTGTGTAGTGTAGGGGGTCGTGCTGGGGGTAGTGTTTTAGGGTTTAGGGTAGTGCAGTGGTGTTTGTGTAGTGTAGGGGGTCATGTTTTAGGGTAGTGCAGTGGTGTTTGGGTAGTGTAGGGGGTCGTGCTGGTGGTAGTGTTTTAGGATTTAGGTTAGTGCAGTGGTGTTTGGGTAGTGTAGGGGGTCGTGCTGGGGGTAGTGTTTGAGGGTTTAGGATAGTGCAGTGGTGCTTGTGTAGTGTAGGGGGTCGTGCTGGGGTAGTGTTTTAGGGTTTAAGGTAGTGCAGTGGTGTTTTTGTAGTGTAGGGGGTCATGTTTTAAGATGCAATGCTCCAATACCTGACCAGTCTGCACTACATAAAACTGCAAAAAAACTAAAAATAAAAAGTGTTTTGCACACTTTTGTCATTGGGCTATATGTGGGCTACATCTGGGTAATATTTGTGCTACATTTGGGCTCTTTTTTCACTGGTGGCCATCTTGGAAGACTTCTTTGTTATGAAGTTTCCTAATTTCTTCATTTACTGCAGTCTCCTCAGTAGGAAATGCTTTCAGTTTTTACTTTGATTCCATCAAGAAGGCATTCAGATGTGTCTCACATCTGCCATAAATTCAGAATGTTAGCACTCTAGTTGCTCATTAGATCACTGGAGTAAAGCTACTGCTCACCAGGGAGTTAACTGGTAGTCTGCTGCTGGTATTGAAAGTGATTGTTTCAGTCTGCATGTCAGACTTTTCTAATGAAATAGAAGAGGATTTGAGATCTCACTTAAAACATGCCCTAATTTTTCTTTCTGCAGCACTAACCATAATTTCTATTTCAAAAAGAACCCCTCATTTTGTTCCTTTTTAAATTAAATGTTTTAAGTGTTACCGGTTTATTCCAATCAAGATGGCTTCAGGTGTGCCATACTTTTGTCATAAGTAAGGCTGTTAGCGCTCTAGATGTTCTTTAGAACACTCTGGGAAGCTGCAGTAGAACACAAAGGCATCAACTGGCAGGCTGCTCCTGTTGAAATATAACAGGAAGATATTTGAGATCACACTTGAAATATGTCCTAATTTTTCTTTCTACAGCACTAACCATAATTTCTATGACAAAATGAACCCCATCATTTTGTTCCTTTTTAAATTAAATGTTTTAAGTGTTACCAGTTTATTCCAATCAAGATGGCTTCAGGTGTGCCATACTTTTGTCATAAGTAAGGCTGTTAGCACTCTAGTTGTTCTTTAGAACACTCTGGGAAGCTGCAGTAGAACACAAAGGAATCAACTGACAGTCTCTGCCCTTGTTGGATGTACATGTTTTACTGAGAATGTCAGACTTCATTCTCACATGAGTGAGAAAGATAATGTGAATTTACAGAAAATATGCTCTCATTTTAGCTTCTGGAGCACCTTCCAAACCTCCATGGGACAAGCATGAGAAAATAGTGTTCTCTCAAACATGATTCATGATATCCCAGCAGAAGGTTTTTCACATGGTAAAATCACCTTAGAATACACCACAATTCCTAAAATTAGTATGGTACCATCAACAAATAAATTCTAATGTAACTAAAGCCTGTTATCACCCTTTATAGTTCTCCTTTTGGTGACCCTCAAAATCTTCTATTCACTACAATGCATTTCAATGAGGTACTATCATTTATATTGGTCCCAAGATGGCTGCCAGCAATTCCAGGATGAAGTGCTGACAGCCAATCAGATCTCACAATGACATGTGTGGTTAGGCTCCGCCCAGATATATATGTGACTTTACTTTTGATTTTCTCAGGAACTACTGAACGGATTTACACCATTTAAGCAAAAGGCACGACACTGAACCAAGGGCTACCTCTTTGCCAAATTTGGTGTAATTCCGTTCAGCAGTTCGGGCTGTAGCTGCGACTAAAGGTTCCTATGGAAAAATGAATGGGGAAAACGCGTTTTGGGACCCCCTTTTTCTCGGCCCCCGCTTGACGTATCACCCCGAGACTTTCAGGATAGGAGCGGACCGGAGCGCCCCAACAAGTTGGAAACTTTCGCGAAGATTCGTCAACCGGCGCCAACGTTATTTCAAATAGAATGTCGCGGATTTCCTATGGATAATAGGTTTTAACTATAACTATCTACTGGCGACCGCCAGTAGATAATACACATACATATATATATATACATATACATATATATATATACATATACATATACATATATATATACATATACATATATATATACATATACATATATATATACATATACATATATATATACATATATATATACATATACATATACATATACATATACATATACATATACATATACATATATATATACATATATATATATATATATATATATATATATATATATATATATATATATATATATATATATATATATATATATATATATATATATATATATATATCGCTCCAAATTCTTCCCAAGAAGAGACAGCACTCACGAATGTTGATGAAGGCACTAGCCGAAATGCATCCATTCTACTAGTAACCCGTACAGGAAAACCGGGTTATTTTCCTCCCTCGTGAGGGAGTGTTTTGATGGGCTGCTCCGTGCCCATTGCATTGAGGCCGCCCTGTAGGGTCGGAGGCTCCTATACTCGGAGGATGGAACTGTTGTATTAATTGGGAGCATGATCCACTCACGCTTACAACCTACGTAAGGAGATGCCACTGGAGCGAAAAGAATGGAAGCGTGAGGAAGGGATTCAAGTGGGAGGACATCCCGCGTTGATCGTTCTGGAGAGCAAACTTTGTTCAGACCAATCGTGGTATGACAGCACTACGCAGGAACACGAACTCACCTGACTGGTACCATTAACAGATTCCACACCAACATCAGTGCAGGTACCTAATAATAACGGAATAAAATGAGGACACCCAGAAATGTGTACTTGAAAGGATTTTATACTGCACTATGGGAGTTGTATTTTGACATCAAGTCACGTGACTATACGTTTTTAAAGCACGCACAAGCGCACTTTGAAATTTGACTGTTGGTTTCCACCCATGATCAAGGCCAATTAGTGCCGAAATGCGTAGGGAAATGGAAGCATGCTGTGCTGCTGGGTGCCGAATAAAGGCCTTGTCTCCAGTATTGGGCCACAATAATCTTTTGTACACGGTTGTGTTTTGATGGGCTGCTCCGTGCCCATTGCATTGAGGCCGCCCTGTAGGGTCGGAGGCTCCTATACTCGGAGGATGGAACTGTTGTATTAATTGGGAGCATGATCCACTCACGCTTACAACCTACGTAAGGAGATGCCACTGGAGCGAAAAGAATGGAAGCGTGAGGAAGGGATTCAAGTGGGAGGACATCCCGCGTTGATCGTTCTGGAGAGCAAACTTTGTTCAGACCAATCGTGGTATGACAGCACTACGCAGGAACACGAACTCACCTGACTGGTACCATTAACAGATTCCACACCAACATCAGTGCAGGTACCTAATAATAACGGAATAAAATGAGGACACCCAGAAATGTGTACTTGAAAGGATTTTATACTGCACTATGGGAGTTGTATTTTGACATCAAGTCACGTGACTATACGTTTTTAAAGCACGCACAAGCGCACTTTGAAATTTGACTGTTGGTTTCCACCCATGATCAAGGCCAATTAGTGCCGAAATGCGTAGGGAAATGGAAGCATGCTGTGCTGCTGGGTGCCGAATAAAGGCCTTGTCTCCAGTATTGGGCCACAATAATCTTTTGTACACGGTTGTGTTTTGATGGGCTGCTCCGTGCCCATTGCATTGAGGCCGCCCTGTAGGGTCGGAGGCTGGAACTGTTATATATATATATATATCTCGCTCCAAATTCTTCCCAAGAAGAGACAGCACTCACGAATGTTGATGAAGGCACTAGCCAAAATGAGTCCGTTCTACTAGTAACCCGTACTGTAAAACCGGGTTATTTTCCTCCCTCGTGAGTGCTGTCTCTTCTTGGGAAGAATTTGGAGCGAGAGATACATCGCGGTTCCTGAGCCCCGTGTTTCATTGCTATTAGTCTCACATTCTTCCTTGAGCATGGCACCCACCTTCATATAGTGCCAGGTCACCCTAGGGGTCACATACTACTTTTAAGTACACCACAGAAAAACTGGACAAGCTTGGCCAGGACTGTCTGGTGGCTAGATAAATGGGGTTGATGATCTCAAGTCCAGCGCTCAGTGCCACCTACAAAGTATATTTCATTGGCATTTCTGCGTCAGATATAAAAGATTCAAAGTGAATGCCTATACATGACACAAAGGCTTTGTATCTTTAATGTCCCTTGCTGCCCCTTTCAGGAGTGTACGGCCGAGCGGTTTTGGGGGCACTTGTTTTGCAATTGCATGGAAGTGGCTCCATTCTGTGGATTGCGGGGAGAGGTAAAGCACCTTACCTAGAAGTAAATTAATATTACAATTACTACCATATTTATAATATCAATCAATCAATCAATCAATCATGTCACTTATAAAGCGCACTACATACCCGCGAGGGTCTCAAGGAGCTGGGGGAAGAGGGGGGTGGTGCTGCTACTGATCGAAGAGCCAGGTCTTGAGGAGTCTTCTGAAGGCCAGTAGGTCTTGGGTCTGTCGGAGGTTGGTGGGGAGGGTGTTCCAGGTCTTGGCGGCGAGGTGGGAGAAGGATCTGCCGCCGGCAGTCGTTTTCCGGATGCGGGGGACTGTGGCGAGGGCGAGGCTGGTCGAGCGGAGCTGGCGGGTGGGGGTGTAGAAGCTGAGTCGTCTGTTGAGGTAGGCTGGTCCGGAGTTGTGGAGTGCTTTGTGTGCGTGGGTGAGGAGCTTGAAGGTTATCCTCTTGTTGACAGGGAGCCAGTGCAGGTCTCTCAGGTGGGGTGTGATGTGGCTGCGTCGGGGGATGTCGAGGATAATAGACCAACACAACCACAGTTCCACGAGGCCTTCATAACTCCCTTCTCTTTCTTAGGTGCAGTTACCTTAATTAGAATTTTTACTTATGGGAACAACTTCTCCAACATGAATATGTTAAATAAAGGCTCATTCTCTGGTCCTCTTGGTTAATATTTTTATTGCAGCTAATCAGTATGTTGATGATTTTGCATTGCATATGTTTGCATACTCAATGAAACTGTTAATTAAAAGAATGCTAGGTTTTAGCTTTAACCGGTAGCAAGGAAAGAATACTGGGCACATACAAGGACTAAAGTTCACTTGAGTGATAAAGGAAAAATGGCATGACACCTGACAACTTCTGCATGCCTAACCCTGTAATAAAACAGGAAGGTGGTAAACAATGAATTTCCTGGTTACTTACTGTTAATCTTCAATACTCCAAGTCAAGTCTTCCACGCCACAATCATTAGGCAGTGAGCTTTAGCTCCCCCACAGAACTCTCCAAGCCAATTATTTTGCGCTCTAGCTTTCCCCATCCCTCCCTGATATGGCCGACCTCCCTACCTCTGATCATAGCCATAAAAGGAAGCTCCACCCACTCCACTTCCTGTTCCTCTACCAAGCCCCATTGCATATGAAGCCGAAAAAGAAACCAGGGAAGGGAGGGATTGGAAACCAGATGTGGCGAGGAAAACTTGACTCAGAGTAATGAAGATTACTGGTAAGTAACTGGGGCATTACCTCCTTGTCAATCTTCCTTGCCACAATCATTACCAAGCCAAAATCGGCTTCATGCTCAAACTAAAGTACACCAGCCATAATCTGCCAGGAACATACAAATATTTAATCAAAGTTCAACTTAGCAAACAATAGGCAGGCTACATCATTTGTCCCCATAAAGTTAACAGCTAGTGCTTGCATTCAACACCGCCGAAGCAAAATCAACTCCTGTCACACCCCCAATACCATGCGATAGTGGTCCATAAACATGTGGAGAGAAGCCAATGGAGTAGCATTGCAAATGTCTTCAATAGAAACCCCTATAAAAGCAGTAGCAGACGGGTGGTGTGTGGGGGCATAGGGGTGGTGGGTGGGAAAAATAAAACGTACCTGCAGCCGGCCGCGTCACACTCTTCTGCTCCTCTTCTGCAAACAGCACAGGCCCCCAGAATGCCCTGTGGCCAATCCTGAAGCTGCTCTCATGCAGGAGGGCAGCTTCAGGATTGGCCTGAGCGCCCTCGATTTGCACCCCAGGACAGACTGGGAGTCTGTGGCTGCTCTCTCCTACCCAGCTGAGGTGCTGGCCAAATAGTCATGCGCAGTGAAAGGAGTGCACCTACCACTCCCCTCAGTGCTTGTCCCCCACCAGCCCCTGCCCCCAAGACTCGGCAGGAAAGGAAAAATAAAACAAGTGTTCATTTTCGGTTTATTTTTCCTTTCCTGCCGTTTTTGGTGGCGGGGGACGCTCCTCCACCATAGCAGAGGAGCTGCCGCTGTTGATCTCCCTTGCACTAGGTTCTCAACCTCGGTTTCCTGAGCATCATAAGCAAACAAAATAGTCTGCTTAGTCCATCTACTCAACGTGGAGTTGGAAAGCTTAAGACCACTACGAACTGGACCAAACATCACAAATAAGCTTTCAGCCTTCTGAAAGTTCACTGTCCTTTCCAAATACAACAACACAGCTTGCTTCACATCCAAAAGATGTAAGCCCTCTTCCAACTCCGTCTGAGGTGCAGGACAAAAAGCCAGAAGCACCACCTCAAGGGACCAGCTTACTAAAGACGGAACCTTGGGTAAAAACTTGGGATCTGATCTGAACTAGAAAATACCTTACGGTCACAAACTAACTATTTCACCCTCCCCTTTTTACAAGGCAGAAGCGACTATCTCCATCTATAATACTGGCATACTGCTCATTCAGTCTTCTAACCGCAACCTGGAACTTTTTGACAATGTCTTCCATTCCTCCAACCCTCACTTAGTCAACCCTCATATCCAACCTAAGAACGAAATAATTCACAACACTGCTCCCTCTCAGCTTGGGATACACAGCTCCCCCAGTCAGCGAACCACTATCACTACACATGCAGGGGCTCCCACAAACCACGTCTCCCACTTCCTCAGCCTTAACATGCTCCTTCTCTGACTTCAATACTTCTGAACAGCAGCCTCTCAACATTCTCTCCACCTCTTGTTTCTACTACCTCTCCTCTTCGCGTCCCCTCACTCCTCACCACATTACGGGTATCAACCCAGTCACAATGCACCTCCACCTCGCAGGATATTTGTCCTAGCAGCCTTCGCTTTAAACCTAAAAACAATGCCTCGTGGTCCATCTTTCAGACATTTAAGGACGCTGACATCTCAAAACTACTGTCTTCCACTAAACTTTCCAACCACTTCAATGAACCTCTCCCCTCCAAATTCCTCAAGGAAACTTCACACCTCCCGATACCCCTATGGACCAGAATTATCAACGCCTCTCTTACGCAAGGCATCATGCCGGATTGTCTAAAAAGTGGACATGTCACACCTATCCTAAAAAAGCCAGACACGAACCTCTCTGATCCCAACATTTTTCGCCCCATTTCGAGCATCCCAACCTTAGCCAAGCTCCTGGAAAAATGTGTTCATCAACAACTCTGCAATCACATTGACCAGCACCAACTCCTCGACCACTGCCAATCTGGTTTCAGACCAGGTCACAGTACTGAAACCGCCATGGTCCACATTGTCGACGATGCTTTACGCTTTCTCGATCATAATGAATCCTGTCTTTTAATCCTTCTTGACCTATCAGCAGCGTTTGACACAGTCAAACATGAAACCCTCCTGAACCTCCTAGAACTTAGGATGGGTCTCTCTGGTACCGTCTTAAAATGCTTCTACTCATTCTTACAAAACAGATCAACGGGTCCTAATCAATCATGACTTATCGGATCAGACACCGGTCACTATCGGCGTTCCCCAAGGTTCTTCACTTTCGCCCACCCTGTTTAATCTTTACATGGAACCCCTGACTGAAATCCTCAAACACTCCAACATCTCCTACCATATGTACGCTGATGATAGGCAATTGTACATAAAGATTACCTCCCCTAACGACATAGGCACTCTCAATAACATCTCGAACAAAACTCAACACTGGTTAACACTTAACCACCTCAAACTTAACGTCCTCAAAACCGAATTCCTATTAATCTCACCTCCCAACCCCACCTCTAACATCAAAGACTGGCTCCCACTACTCACCCCCTTGAACTGTTCCCCACATATCGTTGATTCAGCAAACTCCCCAGGAATAACACTAGACAACAACCTCTCCATGATGAATCACATCAGCTCCACAACCAGAGGGGCCAATTTCCATCTCCACGTCTTAAGAAAACTAGAGCCTTTCCTGCCCAATGTAGATCTCAAGATGGCGGTTCAGGCTCTCGTGATCTCCAAACTGGACTATGGGAATGCTACCCTTGTTGGCCTACCGAAAATAAACCTAGCACCACTGAGGGCTACCCTCAATGTGTCTGCACGGCTCATCACAGGCGTAAAGAAAAATGATCACATCACCCCAGCCATCCACTCTCTGAACTGGCTGCCTTTTTAATCTAGGATTCACCTAAAAATAGCATGCATGACATACAAAGCCATCCACCACAACACTCCTCGCTACCTGGCTCAAAAACTGGTTCTACCCGGAAGGAATAGAGCTTCGTGTAGTACATGCTCTCTACTGCTGAAACCCCAAAAATTTCACAAAAAGAAAACCTATAAGAGATCTTTCTCGTTAATTGCCCCAAGAATTTGGAACTCTCTTCCCCTAGAGATCAGGACCATCCCTTCATTCACTCTTTTCAAAAACAAAGTAAAAATGAGACTACTGAATAGTCTCCTTCTTATCCGAGACGACTATCCATGCCAATTTGATTTCTTTGCTGGTGTTTTCACTAGGTCTCTTTGTATTATCTTTTCATTCTGTATATTCTATATTTTGCTCCTGTATAGTTGATGCTATTTATTAGGCTGTACAGCTCTCTGACACCAAAAGTTTGGTCATGTTCGCCCTTTATAAAACTTCATAAATAAATAAAACACAATCCTATCTGGTAAAATCCTCAAAAAAGGTGGGGGATCTAAGGACCGACCCCAGCTCCACAATTCTCCTAGCCGACACAATTGCCACTAGAAATACCACCTTCAGGGTCAAGAACTTAAGATCCACTTCCGGCAATGGTTCAAACGGGGGAGCTTAAAGTGCCCTTAAGAACAAGGGAAGATACCAAGCCGGAGCTGGGCACACCATCCTAGGACGTTGCATAAAGATACTACACATCAGTCTAGACACCAATGGATCCAAATGCCGGCTTCTGAAAGTCTTTAAAGCCGCCCATTGTACCCGTATCATAGATGGAGCCAACCACAACATGAAACCATCGGACAGAAAATCCAAAATCTTCACTGGTTCAACTGACTCAGAATTCAGACCTTTCCCTAGACACCACCTGGAAAAAGAACCCCAATGCCTAGAGTAAGACTGCAGACTCTATGGGAGTTCTGAATCAAGTCCACCACTTCTGCTGAACAACCTCTGGCCAGCAGATTTATCCTCTCAACAGCCATATCTGAAGATGTAATCTCTGCAACACTCTTGCTGGAAGAGGAGGCCCCTGTGGCGGATAAGGATGTTATTGAATTGCCCAATGTTTCTGTACTGCAAGAGTCCTCAACAGAGGATGCCAAGGAGGTCTGCTCCACACCGGCACCATCAACAGCACACAGGGGCTGTCCTGCTTGACCTTTTTCAATACTCTGGTAATCATCGGAATCAGGGGCAATGCGTATGGTAGATCCCTCATCCACCTGAATGACATTGCATCCATCTTCCACACCTCAGCGGAAGGAGTAATTAAGGAGAAGCATGGAAAGAGAGCATTGTCCCGGTCCGCAAACAGATCCATAGTTGGAGATCCAAACCACCTCCACAACAGGTAGAAAACCTCCTTGGTCAAAGAAATCGCACTCATCGGGGTATACATCCTGCTTAGGTTGTCCGCTGTCAAATCTCCTTCCCTAGGAGAAACACCGCCCTCAAGGACAACACATTGTTCGCCACCCATGACATGATCTCCTGAGTCAGAAGCCACAGAGAATGCACTCTGCAACCCCCCCTGGGGGTTCAAATACCCAATCACCACCTGATTGTTCGGACCTGAGCATGCTGACCCCTGAGGTGAGATACAAAACCCAGACATGCCAACTGCACTGCATTCAGTTCCCTGTAGTTTGAGGAACAACCAGCCTGAAGATGGTCCCACTTCCCCTGTATAGACCAAGAGTCCAATGTGGCCCCCCACCCCAACTTGCAGGCATCCGTGGTAACCACCCGAGATAAAGTTACATAAAAAGAAAGTCCTCCTGCCAGATTGTTGCTGAGCATACACCACTCCAAGGCCGGCCTGAGCTGTGGAGACACCTGCACCTGTAGATCATAAATATTGAAGCACAGGGGACCAATGTGCCAGCAGATGGTTGATGAGGGGATACACGTGCAAACGTGCCCATGGAAGAACATTGTTTCAGTGGTGGCTGCTCGGGATCCGAAGCGGTGAGGTGGCGGGGAGGGAGGAATAATACGAAAATAAGCACAGACAAAAAAATATTTAAAAAACTTTACTTACCTGCTGCTGTGGATGCCGCATTGCTCCTTTGCCGATCCTGGTCCGGTCCCGCGCTGGTCACACTGCGTAGGCTCCCAGATGCCAATTCAATTCCTGATGCTGCTTTCATGCTGGGAATGCTGTTCTTAGCATGAGAACAGCTCTGGGATTGGTCTGAGCGCCCTGGTTCGGCGCTCTGACAGGGACTGGGAGCCTGTGGCTTTTCTCCACCCAGCTGTACAACACAGCCGGGTGGTGAAATACTAAGTGCGCATGACGGTTTGGCTGGCCTAAGATGGTCGGCCAAACAGTCAAGCCACTTAGTAGTGCCCATCACCCCTCCTCCCCACTGTTGCACATATAGTGCATGGCCACGCCCTGCCCCGCCATATGACGCGGCTCAGCTGCAGGCAAGATGAAAAATAAAATGATAATAAAATTAGTTTATCATTTATTTTTCATATGTTTAACTTTGCTGACACCTAGTGGGGCGATGCTCCACTAACAGAGGAGCTGCCCTTGCATTGTTAGCCACTGGCATTAATCCCTGTAACCTCAACCATAGCAACACTGGAGCGGACTCCTGACTGAGCAGACTCCCCAACTCCTTCATTATCATCTCCACTGGAAGAAGGAACTGTCATTTGACCATGTCCAGGTGACCTCCAATGAATACTAGATCCTGCATGGGGACTAGACAAGATTTTTTGAAGCTGGGGAGAAACCCATGAACCTCCAGAATCCTGCAAACCTCCTGGACATGACTGGTCACCTTAGAAAAAGAAGAGGCAGATAGCCAGTCATACTGATATGGAAACACCTGTATTCCCTCCTTATGAATTACCCCCACCAAAGGTGCCAAAAGGTTTGTGAACACTCTCTGAGAAGAAGATAACCCAAAAGGTAGTACTTGAAATTGGTAATGGTCTGAGCCCACGCAGAACCTGAGAAATCTTTTGATGAGGGAAGGATCGGAACATGGAGATACGCATACAATATATCCAGGGACGCCACTACCTCCCCTTGATTCAGAAAGGGAAGAATCTCCTGTAAAGATAACATTTTGAACTTAACATGCAAAATAAAATAGTTAACCGTCTTTAAATCCAGAATTGGTCTAAAGTCTCCTGATGCCTTCCTTACCATGAAGAGAATGGAATATCCTCATTGACCCCTCTGATGATGAGGAACCAGCTTTATTGCCCCCTTTGAAAGCAAGTCTTGAATACTAGTCACAAAGGCAACTCTTCACAGGATTGGATGTAAGAGGGGTGTGGACAAAAAACTCTGGGGGTGGAGAATCTAAAACCACATTGTAGCCTTCTTCATTGATCCTCAACACCCATTGATCTGTGATCGCCCTCTTTCAAGTTTCCAGAAATCTTGTCAATCTTCTGCCCACCAGAATTTGTATGTTGGGATTGTGCGGATAGTCAGGATTTTGTTTGCTGGTGGGTCCCACCATCTGACTGTTGAGACCGGGATTTATCCCTGGAAAAGGCACCCCTTCCCCTTCCGTGAAAGGGCTGGTAGCCCCTAGAAACTGTCGCCTGACCAAAGGCCTTCTTGCCACCAAAGAACCTTCACCGGGATGACCTAGTCATTGCCAATAACTTCCTGTCCTCAACCGACTTCTTCACCATTTCATCCAATGGTGCTCTGAACAATTTAACCCCTGAGAATGGGATCTTCATCAGAAAAGCATTCTGTGCTGCGTCTGCCTTCCAATTCCTCAACCACAACTTGTCTCCTGGCATGAATTGCAGCACCTGCCGATGCTGCAGCAGTTCCCAAGGTATCAAACTAAATGTTCGACAACATCCTAGTCTGCTGTTCCATCACTGCCATGGTAGGTGTAATATCTGCCCCTTTCACCAACAGTTCCGCCAGACTATGATAGACCATCAACAGCGACGGATTAGTGTACGACAGGTACGCAGAAGCTCTAATGGAGAAGTTGGTGGCAGCATAGTACCTCTTCACCGCCGTCTCCACCTTCTGGTCCATAGGATCCGCTGGGGAGGCATCCTCTGAAATGATAGTCCCTTGGGACGACAGTCCCACCATCAAAGAGTCCACCTTCACTAAAAGGGGGTAGTCTTTAGCAAACTCGAGAATGGCATGCCTTTTTGTCAGATATCATGGAAAGGTGGTCTTATCAATGTCCTGTCACTCATTTTCTATTACCTTATTAGAAGAATTCATTGGAATGCACTCAGGCATGACAAAAATCCTCAGATTCCTCCTTCACTTGAAGCAACGTAAACACCATATTGTCCTTGATATGCTGCAGGACCTCTTTCAATTCTTGCCCCTGCACATATTTGCCTCTTAGATCATCTTCCTCCCCGCCAGCCTCTGTACTAGTAGAATGTTCCATGTGCTGCCTCTTAGGGGAAGAAGGCCATTCTCACTCCTTAAAAGCTACAGCCATTTCAGCCTGACTCATTAGCTGTATGGCTGGTAATGAGGTCGCCTCAGCCAGAGTCTGCCCCTCACCGCTGGGACATACTTCTTCCTGTCTACTGCCCGAAGCAGTGTAACAACACAGACACAAACCACTTCCTGGTTAGCTGTTTAAATAGTTCCAAGGCAAAAAAGGTGCCGGGAATCTCGCCGGCTTTCTCGTTGCCATGCAACATAAAACATAGCAGGCGGCGCATGCACGTTGTTTGACAATTGCTCTGCCGCTGTGTAACCTATTGCCATTCCTTCCACATTACATTGGTACATAGACATGCTTGGAATGTGAGTATGTGGCGCTGCTGCTCTCCCCAATCATTATGTAGTGAGTGCCAGCAGATGGCTTAGCTGTGGCGCTGCTGCGCTGACACAAGGAAGCTCCAAGCCACTACGTCTTTCTATGGGCGGTGAAGCTCACAGCTACAAAGGAGGCCAACAAACATTAATCAGCTGGTGGCACCATCACAGCACTGCCGCTTAATTTACTGCTGTAACCAGCAGAACCCCTGGAACATTGCAGAACCTGCCAGTTCGGTAGAGTGAGCCCACGTAGCGGATTGTATTGTCAAACGGTGTTTGGTAGTCAATGAGCCCGCAAAGCAGAGCCTCACACCGCCAGTAGGAGCCCGGCTATTGCAGGGCCTCCCCTTAATGTCAACGCCAGAAAAATTAATTTTGGTCAACTAAATCACCATGAGTCCGCTAAGCTAGACCTCCCCTTAGGAATTAGGGCCTGCGCATGACCTCACCCCACTTACCTGAAACTCCCGCAAAGGTTCTGTGAAGCAGCACTAAAAAGCCACCTTTCATGGCTATGATCAGAGGTCGAGAGGTCGGCCATATTTGGGAGGGATGGGAAAAACTAGAGTGCAAAAGAATTGGCTTGGAGGGTTCTGTGGAGGAGCGAGAGCTCACTGTGTTAAGATTGTGGCGAGGAAGACTGATGAGGAGGTAAGTTGGCAGGGTATGCCCAGACGTGGGTCCCTTGCTCACTTTGCCACTGGATTCAAGATAGCCTGGCTGATGACGGCTGTAAGCCAGAAACCGGTCCCAGGATGCTCGTTTCCGGTCCAGGGAAGACATGGCTTGGCAGTTCGGGCTGGACTGTTCCCATGAGGCACAGGGTCAGACTGATTTGCATATGGCCATGTCTGAACTGGGGTGGCGGAGTGAGCTAAAGAATGATGATGGATTAAACCCAGATCAGTTGACTGGGGGTGAGTGCTTGCAATGTTCAACACTCAGTCCATCATCCCCTTTGGTTTTGTGATGAGGAGGTAATGCAGAATTCCAACCTCATCCTTAAGATAGTCATACAGTGCACAGCCCGGACTGCACAATTTCTAGGCACCACCACACACGAGGAGATGCTAGCCGAATATAGGGTAGCTGACACTTGATCTTATTAAACTGTGATTCTAAGTCAAATTATAAGCAGATAAGCCCCTGACCATACAGGCCCTCAATATGTTTATGCACCACATCAAAGTGGCGATTAATTCTTGTAATACTGGATATGCAACGTCACAGAAAGACATGCAACAGAAATAGCAAGACCATATTAGAAATGGTGACGTGCAACAGCAATGACAGGGCTTTTTGTAAAAACAAAACATATCCTTTGTCCAATGTCCTCCTCTGAGAAGTCACTTGTTGAGTGGCTGGAAAACTAACTTTTATCCTATCTCATATTTCTTTGGTCATCTCTGCGATTTATCAGCAGTTAATGTATTATTTATGAGCTATTCAGAGCAGCTGCTGCTGAATACTGAGCAAGTAACCACATTATTTTATTTTTTATTAACACGTTGAGTTTTAGAATGATCACAAAATCTACTACATATGGCCATAAGAAAATGTTGACTCCTTATTGGACCCCTGGCACTTCCTTGAAATATTGTATATAGTATATTAACACCTTGCAGACTAGCTTTGCAGGGCTTGTGCACAGTGCCCGTAACACATTTACTTCATAAAAGGCACACGCAGAGCTATTGCGGTCCACCTTTTACACTGTTGCTCCCAGGCTGCGGAGCACCCCACCTTCCACTTAAAACCTGCTAACTTATAAGTGGTGTTGAGGACGTTCCTGTTGCACTCTGAATCCCCTGCTGGTTTACTTCACGACTGTTCTATCAACAGCGCTGTTTTGTGTCTGCTTTGGTAGAAAATGACAAAGTATTTTTATTTTGTTGCTTTGTCTTATATGAAAGTGATCTCTGCCTTATTCACATGGAAGAGGAGTGTGAAATGGACAACTCTAAAGGGTAATCCATAAAACCAGGTTCATCCGGATCGGCGGCATCAGGAAACAAAATTGCAATTTTCTTCTGTGCAGTTGAATAAACTTCTGTACCATTCAGCAGACAGCGCAGGTTGAATAAATACACAATGTTGTATTAAGGTGAAATGAAGCATATATAGCATGTCATGCGGCATTGCCTTTAAGCCCAACAACTATGCAAAGCCAGGCACTGCTGTAGCATGCCACTACATTCAGGAAATTGGGAATGATACAATGTAGGGACAAATATACTAAACAAATTTGCAGTTGCGGCCCTGTGATTCACAAAATCATAGGGTTTGCGACCAGTGCTTTAAATGGAAATATAGAAGTGCAGATACCCACTATTTAGAGTACCGGTTTGCTCCACAAAAGCAGGGCCGGCTCTAGGGCGGTGCGATCGGTGCCACTGCACCAGGCGCTGACTTGGGGTGGGGGTGTCATTTTTGCAAGTATATTATCATTTTAAAAGCACCTGCTGTCCTATTCCTGGCTTCCAGCAATTTTCAGCATCAATTAAAATGTCAAGATAACTCCGGTGATTAATCGTCTTCCTGGAAAGAGACCGGAGTTTTGTCTAGTGGAAGTTTTGACTCATCCTAAGGTAGCGCAGAGGGTTAAAATGCTTGTACCATGCAGATCACAAAGTGCATATAATGTAAATAGGTCAGAAGGTTACTGATTCTGTAAGAGAGCTCCTTTTGTTACTTGTCCTTTATAAGTCAAAATCCTAATATCCAAGATTCAGGTGATCACTGGACTTAGAAGAGACCACTCCCCTCCGAAACAACCTAGACCCCCAGCCTCCCTCACCTTCATCCCCATGGCCCCCCTAAGAAAGAAACCAAAGAAAGAGGCACCCGCTACCAACTGCATGCTCATAAACTGCAGATCAGCCACCAAACATGCCACAGAGCTAGCGGAAACCATACTCACCCATGACATAGACATAGCCTTCATCACCGAAACTTGGCTAAACGACTGCTCGCCACCAATCATGGATACCCTCGTGCCCCCAGGCTTTGCAATCATCAACAAAGACCGAAAAGACCAAAGAGGCGGGGGTATAGCTATCATTCACAACAACAACATGTCCGTAGCCGAAATTGACACCTTTAACTATAACTCCTTTGAATGTCTAACCGTCAACATTAACACAAGCGACAACAAAACACTACAATGCCACCTCCTATACCATCCCCCAGGCAACACCACCACATTCACTGAACACCTGTCCGACCTGGTTGCCCACTGCTCACTCCGAGACACCAGTAACCTGATTCTAGGCGATCTCAACCTACACTGGAACGATAAAAACAACTCACTAATCCAATATTTGAATGAGCTATTACACAGCAACAACCTTACCCAACACTGCTCAGATGAGACCCATAACAAAGGAGCAATCCTAGATGCCATCATCGCCAAAAGCGACACTATCACAATAGACTGCATCCTGCCTGTTGACTGGTCCGACCATCACTTAATACTATTCCACATCATGCAACTGATTGCACACCAACCTTCCATCCCAGACCCCCCCAAATGGGCGAGAAATCTAACACAAATCAACATGGTCGCTCAAGAAGAAAAGATAAGCTCGCTCATGCCCATCTCCCCAGATGGCCTCTCCACAACGGAACTCACCTCCCACTACAACACAACTATGACATCCATCCTAGACCAACTAGCCCCCCTGAAACTAAAAAAAACCAGGAACATTCCATCCAGATCCTGCTTCAACACGGACATCAACGCTGAAAGGAGACAACTTAGAGCCACAGAACGACTATGGAGGAACAACCCTTCTACAAGCCTTCACGAACAACTCAAAGCAGCCCGAAGGAAATACAAATCACACATCAACAACGAAAATTCCACCTTTTTCTGCACCGCTCTGGACAACGCGAAAAACAGACCCAAATAACTCTTTAACATCATCAGGAAACAAACCTCCAAGCCCTCTACAACCCTAGTCCAGTCCTCCAAAGACCTGTGTGACAACTTCGCCAACTTCTTCGACGACAAAATCACCAAAATTGAGCTCTCACTAGACATCAACCTCAATCCCTCCTGCAAAAGCCGAACCTCAGAGATCGAGAACAGCACACGCAAGCCCCCATGAAAGCCTGGAAATCCTTCAACCCTATACCTGAATCTGAGATTCTTAAACTGATCTCCTCCTCCAAACCCGCATCTCACGTCCTTGATCCTATACCCACTCAATTGACCAAAAAGCTGAAACTCTCCCTTGCCCCATTCTGGTGCGAGATCATAAACAGCTCCTTGAAAACTGGCATCATACCAGACTGCCTCAAAGTCGGCCAAGTCACGCCTCTTCTGAAAAAGCCAGGCTTTGACACCAACGATCTGAACAACTTCAGACCAGTTTCCAATCGCCCCCTCCTATCCAAAATCCTCGAAAAATGCGTTCTCCTTCAACTGACTCAGCACATGGACAACATCAACCTACTAGATCCCCATCAATCGGGCTTTAGAAAAGGCTGTAGCACCGAGACCGCGATCCTTAACATCTTGGACGACATCCACAAGTCTCTAGATACTGACCAATGCTGCCTACTCATCCTACTAGACCTTTCGGCAGCCTTTGACACGGTCGATCACAAGCTACTCATCAAGGCTCTCCAGGACAGAGTAGGTGCTGATGAGGTGGTCCTACACTGGTTCTCCTCCTTCCTACACAACCGCTCCCAAAGGATAAAAATTAAAACCTTCACATCGAACCTACACCCAGTCAGCAGAGGTGTCCCCCAAGGCTCAGTGCTTTCCCTCAACTGTTCAACATATACATGGAACCCCTCACCACCCTACTCAAAAAGCCAACATCCCCTTCCACCTATATGCTGATGACACCCAGATCTACCTGGAAACCTCCTCCATTGACGACATTCAGAGACTCAACAACACTCTCAGAGAAGTCCAACACTGGCCATCAACAAACCACCTCAAACTCAACCAAGACAAAACTGAAATCCTCCTCATCTCCAACAAAGAAGAAAACCCACAAATCGTAGAATGGCTAAAAGCAATCGATACTCTCAATGGTAATCTCACCCTGGCTAACTCTGTAAAATCACTTGGAATCACCCTAGACCCAAAACTGACCATGGCCCAACACATTAAGATCTCCGCAAAGAGTGCCTTCCTCAATCTAAAGCTACTCAACAAAATAAAACCCTTCATTCCACCCAAGGACCTCAAGCAAGCAACCCAATCACTGGTGTTATCTAGACTCGACTATGGGAATGCTGTCCTCACCGGTACAGCAAAATCCCACCTAGCCCCCCTCAAAACAACTCTCAATGCTGCCGCCAGAATGGTCACCGGAGTTAAGAAATTCGATCACATATCACCCGCACTCAGAGAACTAAAATGGCTCCCAGTCGAAATGCGTGCCAGCTTTAGAACTGCCTGCCTCACGCACAAAGCCTTGCACACTGGGAAACCCGAATACCTGGCCTCTAAACTCAAGAAAGCCGGGCAGACAAGAAACCTCAGGAGCTCCAACAACCTACTACTCATCCCTATGAAAACACGTAAACAAAAAACCGCTACACAATCATTTGCTGGAAACGCGCCCAAAATCTGGAACTCCATCCCAGCTGATATCAGGACTATCCCTTCCTTTGTAAAATTCAAAAGACTCCTAAAAGTCCTCTTCCTCAACCGTGCCTTCCCGAACCGAGAAACACCACCGAAACGCAGATGCCTATACTCTGCAACCCCCTGACAATGTTTCACCAAGACCTTCCTCTTCCCCTCTCTCCGATCCCTTCCTCGTTCCCCCCCCCCCCGAATGAGGTTCAGCCCAAGACATTGTGCACTCATCGAGGTTATCTCGGGACTTCCTCTCCTCAATGTTGCTCAGCACGCCGGGCTTTATGAACCAATATGTATACCTATGCATTTTTATGTGATTCCTGCCTGAATCTGCTGTAAAGCGCTCCGATACCCTCGGGTCTGGCCAGCGCTATATAAAACTCCTTAATAAATAAATAAATAAATAAATAAATAATATCGAACATTGAGCTATTAACTGTCATCAAAGAGCTGCAAGCGAACAGCAAGGTATATGTTAGAGCTATATGTTTTTTTGCCCAGTCTTTCATTATCCTAACCTTGCCAAAAGGGTTCATTTGGGTAGAAAACAATTCTTATTATTAAAGAGAACCCCTAACAATGATGTTATGTTTTAAATTATGAATTTGTGCTTTTCCAGAATAAGGACTCAAACTATATTGCCTACCAGTATCGATCACCTCACTCCTACACTACACCTTGTAGTCCGGTCTGATGTAACATTTCCTATACATTGATTTACACATGTATGATTGTCTCTGTGCAATGTGTGTGATGTAAAGTGCTCCGACACCTTACACTGGTATGAGTGGTGCTATAAAACTAAAGGAATCTGAGAGACAGTGGTTATGGAGACTTGAGGGGCACTATTAATGGGTGCTAGAGAGGGTATCCGTGGCAAAGGTGGTCATTGGGGGGAGGGGGCGCCAACAAACATTGTTGCACAGGGCACAACCAGTGTTAAAGCTGGCCCTGCACAGAAGTGCTGTCACTCTCCCATTAAATGTATGGCAGCAGTGCTGAAGAGTGAAGGTACTCTTCCTTCCAAAATTAAAGAAGTTCAGGTACTCAGTACCAGACATTACCTGCACATTTAAAGCACTGTTTGTTACCACAAATGGTTTTAGGCAATGGACTAAACCCCTTTTGCGAGTCAGAAAATTATTTCCAGCTCACAAAAGTAGTTTTGCAAATCATTAGGAATTTGAGTAAGTTAGATGGTGGAGGTCAAGGAATGTCTCCTCCAACTTGCTATGCATAATGATATGTATCAATGGTTTGTGCCCGAAATTGCACGTGCAAAGCATTGAAAGGTTACCAGTACCTGACAGAGGGTGTCAACTGATTCACAGAAGGAAAGCTGTTAGAAATCTGTCAGTCGCTCTTGGAGAGAGGCAGACAGTGGTCGACATGACAACTGCTTGCCCCCCCCCTCCCACCTTGCTGTCATACCAGACATAAAATATGCTTTTTAAAAGCAACAACTATCCCTTTTACTGGACACGGGCTGCTTTTAACAAAAATGTTTCTAGCTTGGGAAAGTTCATGCAAAGGTAGTGGCATGCTGTCCATAGTAGGTGGCCATTTATGCATTTACAGCCATTGTCAAGGGGTCTCCAATTGCTACCTGTCTAATTAATATTCATTAGGCAGGCCATTTTGTCAACCCCTGCTAATGTGCAATTTGCCACGTACCCTATTCATACTGTAAATTGCATAACATCCACAAAACAGTCGGTGTGCAAAATGCACATTGACTGGTTCGCAAACGGTCTATAGTACATCGGGCCCTATGATCTCATAAAAGAATGAGAAGCTTGGTAGAATCAGAAGCTTGAAGTCAGCAGAATAAGACACGGCACATAGACTTTCAAATCTTGAAAGTTTGACATGAGGGGATCTGTCTGCAAACCTGATTAGTATTATAGCAAAGAAACTAAAAAAAAGGAATAATTTTGCTCATAAAACATCTACAATTGACAAGCAAGGGAATGATCAGCTTCTCATGCTGAAAACCCAAGGATGTGTAGTACTCTTCTGTTCACACTTACAAAAATAGTATTCAAGGAACATCTCTGTTCTCAATACTTTATGGCCTCACATTTTACTTTCACTTCCACCCCTAAATTTTCAGTTCAGATTATTTCAATTTTATATTTGAAACATACTGGAATGTGGTAGTGGAAGTGGCACTGCGTTGTGAACATCTGAGGAAGCTGTTAGCAAACTTTGGAAAACAATGAGGGCACGGGATAATCTGAAAAATTCCCTTCACAAATTAAAAAAATATCTATTTTCTGATGCAGTAAATTAACAAGTTAAAACCTCTTAGTTAAAACAAGGCAATGAGAAAAATCAACACAGCAGACCAGACTCAGGGCCCCAGACCCAACTACCATGCCAAGAATGCATTTACTTGGGCTGTGTCACACCCCTTAACACCCCCCTTAAAGATATGCACCCGAGTATCGTGGTTGAAATATCGACCTACAAAAATCTTACTTCTAAAATATCAAGGTAATGTAGATGTGCAGTTAGGAATGGTAAATCTATAGTGACGCATGTATTTACATTAAAACTATAATATAATATCTTGAATGCAATATTTTTGTAGGTCGATTTCGATCATGGTATTGGGAGATCCAACTGCAGAGACTTCCTAACTGGTATAGAGGAATAAAATACAGCTGCAGTCTTTATACCCTGTCGTACTCACTGAAGTATAACACCATAATGAAAGAAATAGAAGCTGATCTGGTCTCATTTTATAGGTTTCATGACATTACTTATACAATAACCAATACCTGACAGAGCATGAATAAAGAGCAACGGTGGTAATGTAGAGCATTATGCAAAGAGATCAATGAGTCATTCTGGAATCAGCCATTGATTTCCTTGGACATGCTTGTCTGAAATTTTATCTCAGTAGAAAAAGCTTTATAGTGATCATGAGTACATGCTGATCTTCTCAGTGTGACAACCTACTTAATAATAGTAATCTCAACCACACAGTTTTAAGCTATCAAACCAAGAGGTGTGATCAATTTTCAACAGTCAAGGCAATTATGCTATTAGTCCAGTTATCATCAAAGTACTTCGATTGTAGCAGTGGTCGAGAATTACATATTTAATTGAGTTCACAGGGAAATATAGCAAATACAGATTCTATTCTGAGCCACAAAAAATTGCTCTCTGGTCCAGTTTCTTTAGAATCTGAAGATGCATATGTGGAATAAGGATACATTCATCCCTTGTGCATAGGCTTCAGAATTCCTCTGAAAGCTCAAATTGAAATCAAGATCCTATTTAATACCAAGAATATTTGCACATTAAAATTAAGGTAACTATTGTTCCAGTATCTAGTCTGCTTATTGTCTTATATGTCTTTATGGCCAGGGATCATTTGGCAAAGAAATACATTAATTATTCACTAATACTTTGAACACTTTCTACATAATACAAATGGCAGTACTAAAGAAATCACAAGACGTTCCATGCCATGTCTTTTCCTACAGTGCTGATTTGTTCTTTACATTACTGAAGTTCTATTTGTGCTTTGAAGCAATAATTACAGGACTACAAGAGCCAGTTCACAATGAGAAAACGAGAGGGCGAAAGGATGAGCTTTTCAGACTTGACAGAAAATAATGTGAGCTCTATAGGACAAAGAGGTAATTACCACTCCCTGCACGAGCACAAGTCAACCCTTTCTTCAACCATAACTTTCATATTTCAGTTGTAGATATGTATTTGACCTGGAACTTAAGAGCAGTGCAGGTTTCAGGTGCAGACGTATTTGGATAATTGAAATTCTTTCACTTGACAGTAGCCAGACAATTTCATTTCCATCCACATGAATCAAGAAAGAAATACACAAATTTGAAAGTTAGGTTGGCCCAGTAAGGATTTAAGCGAACATTCACTTGTACTTACAAACCCAAATTCAAAAGTAAACAGAGAAAACGTACAAACTACTGTTATAATCAGAGACCATGGTGTGTTAGAAATATAGACTGCAGATAATACATTAGTCTTAATTATAGTAAAGAGGGTGAAAATAGGGTACAAGCGCTAATTCTGTTTTTAGGTTTGGCTGTAGCCATGACCTTTTAATTTTACTAAAACTACATATATAAAATTGTAGGCAGGGACGTAGCTTGGTCAGTAGGATTGGGGGGTGTGAGCTTCAGATTTATCAACAGTCACGCTGGCATATATGTTAACATACATTACACGAGGGCAGGGCGCATGAGAGGGGCTTAAGGGGCATTGGAAAAGGAGAGGAATGCAGATTGGTAGGGGTACTGAGAAAAAACACAGTATTTTGTAAACTTACCAACATTTTTGAAGACTTTTAAAACAGAGAAAGGAAGAGAGTGTGTGCATTTAAAAAATCCTGGTGAAATCCGACAGAAATCTCACTTTACCCGACTGAAAGCACTTGTACCCAACTATTTGCCAGAAAATACATTTATTGGGGGGGTGACACCACAAACACCCCACTGAAGCTACTCTCCCGATTGTAGGAAATCTACCTTTTCTGAGTGGTCAGTCAAGACTTTTCACCTTTTTTTAGACCCCATATTTTTGTTGGCTTTAGAACTCTGTGCATTTTGCCCATGCTAACCAGTAGTAAAGTGACTGTGTCTCTCCCCCCCTCCAACTCCCCCCACCTCCCTTTAAACATGGTTGAATTGGCATACACTTAACTGGCATATTTAACTTGTCTATATGTCCAGAGTATATTGTACAAATTGTATCCAGGGCTTGGAAGTTAAATGCCACTAGCTAACTGCAGCATCTATTGTGCCACCACTGCAATGGCAGTGCAAACATGGCTTCAGGCCTACCATTGTATCCTGATTGTAGCAGTGTAAAAACTGCAATTCGACCTGGCAAAATAAACTCTTTTTACAGGCCAAAATCTTCCTTTTAAATATTAGTAAGTTATCGCTATATAGGTCTTATAGCCCACAAGTCAGTGTATGGTATTTAAATATAGGACATGTAGAAATGCAATACTAACATGTTCTAACAGTAACTAGCACCCAAAGGCTAGTTTCATTGTGGCAGGCCTAGCTACCTAGAGTACCAATTGAAATACTTAAACTGTATTTCAAGAATGGGACCCCTATAAAAAAAAAAATGAAGCAACTATTTTGTTTTATTATGAAAAATCCAATTTAATTGTGAAGGTGGCTTTTCAATCAATATTAATGAAAAGTCTTGTTTAGAAAATTACCTTTTGCCAGCATGAATTTCATAGAAGCAAATTTGCATGAACCCTCTAGCTTCTCTAAGCCACCAATTAGCCTTTAGTAGGTGTTAACTGTTTCCCAGGAGCATGCAATATAAACACAATGGTCCTGTGGGCAACACTTTAAACCAGATCTATCACACCCATGAAACCAATTTCACAGCAGGTATGATAGTATATCAATGAATGAGACAAAGGGCCAAAAATGTCTTGTCAGTGTGATATATAATCTCATAACATCAGCATTATAAAGTAGAACAATCAGTGTAGATGGTGCAGGAAACGATAACCATGCAAGAACAAAAACTGTTTTACCTATATATACACAAATCCTAATGACAAAGATATCAACACTGAATAACAGATTAATCCCGAGTATACACAACAATGTCCGTATGATAAACTCATGAGAACGTTGACATTTTGACACATAAAGGAACCAATCCTTGGGTCTCTTCAGGACAACACAATCCAACTGATGACCTGCAAACAAAACAAGCATTGGCATAGCCAATAGGTCTCGCTTTTGGGACCTTATAAGTGCTTAGCCATGCAACAGTTGATGTTGTTGTACCAAGGATATTGTGCTGCATAACTAAACACTTATAAGGTCCCAAAGGCGAGACCTATTGGCTATGCCAATGCTTTTTTTTTTGTTAAAGGACAAGCAGTGCTATCAGGCTCCGTCTGCCACTTAGTCCACTGCAGGGTAGAAGAGGGATGGGTAGAGGGGTAGAAGAGGGGTAGAGGGGTAGAGGGGTGGTAGAGGGGTAGAAGAGGGGAAGAAGAGGGGGAAGAAGAGGGGGAAGAAGAGGGGGAAGAAGAGGGGTAGTAGAGGGGTAGTAGAGGGGTAGTAGAGGGGCAGAAGAGGGGCAGAAGAGGGGCAGAAGAGGGGCAGAAGAGGGGCAGAAGAGGGGCAGAGGGGTAGAAGAGGGGCAGAGTGGTAGAAGATGGGTGGAGGGGTAGAAGAGGGGTGGAGGGGTAGAAGAGGGGCAGAAGAGGGGTAGAGTGGTAGAAGAGGGGTGGAGTGGTAGAAGAGGGGTAGAGGGGTAGTAGAGGGGTAGAAGAGGGGTAGAGGGGGTAGTAGAGGGGTAAAGGGGTAGAAGATGGGTAGAGGGTGGTAGAGGGGTAGAGGGGTGGTAGAGGGGTAGAGGGGTAGTAGAGGGGTAGAAAAGGGGTAGAGCGGTAGAAGAGGGGTAGAGGGGTAGAAGAGGGGTAGAAGAGGGGTAGAAGAGGGGTAGAGGGGTAGAAGAGGGGTAGAAGTGGGGTAGAAGTGGGGTAGAGTGGTAGAAGAGGGGTAGAAGAGGGGTAGAGGGGTAGTAGAGGGGTAGAAGAGGGGTAGAAGAGGGGTAGTAGAGGGGTAGTAGAGGGGTAGAAGAGGGGCAGTAGAGGGGCAGTAGAGGGGCAGAGGGGCAGAGGGGCAGTAGAGGGGCAGAAGAGGGGCAGAAGAGGGGCAGAAGAGGGGCAGAAGAGGGGCAGAAGAGGGGCAGAAGAGGGGCAGAAGAGGGGCAGAAGAGGGGCAGAAGAGGGGCAGAGTGGTAGAAGAGGGGTGGAGGGGTAGAAGAGGGGTACAGGGGTAGTAGAGGGGTAGAAGAGGGGTAGAAGGGTAGTAGAGGGGTAGAAGAGGGGTAGAAGGGTAGTAGAGGGGTAGAAGAGGGGTAGAAGGGTAGTAGAGGGGTAGAAGAGGGGTAGAGGGATAGAAGAGAGTTAGAAGAGGGGTAGAGTGGTAGAAGAGGGGTAGAGGGGTGGAGGGGTAGAGGGGTAGAAGAGGGGTGAAGGGTAGTAGAGGGGTAGTAGAGGGGTAGAGGGGTAGAAAAGGGGTAGAAGAGGGGTAGAGGGGTAGAAGAGGGGTAGTAGAGGGGTAGAGGGGTAGTAGAGGGGTAGAGGTGAAGTAGAGGGGTAGAGGGGTAGAGGTGTAGTAGAGGGGTAGAAGAGGGGTAGAAGAGGGGAAGAAGAGGGGTAGAAGAGGGGTAGAAGAGGGGTAGGAGAGGGGTAGGAGAGGGGTAGGAGAGGGGTAGGAGAGGGGTAGGAGAGGGGTAGTAGAGGGGTAGAGGGGTAGAAGAGGGGTAGTAGAGTGGTAGTAGAGGGGTAGTAGAGGGGTAGTAGAGGAGTAGAGGGGTAGAAGAGGAGTAGAGGGGTAGAAGAGGAGTAGAGGGGTAGAAGAGGGGTAGAGGGGTAGAGGGGTAGAAGAGGGGTAGAGGGGTAGAGGGGTAGAAGAGGGGTAGAGTAGAGGGGTAGAAGAGGGGTAGAGGGGTAGGAGAGGGGTGGTAGAGGGGTAGTAGAGGGGTGGAAGAGGGGTGGTAGAGGGTAGAGGGGAAGTAGAGGGGTAGAGGGGAAGTAGAGGGGTAGAGGGATAGAGGGGTAGAAGAGGGGTAGAAGAGGGGTAGAGGGGTAGAAGAGGGGTAGAGGGGTAGAAGAGGGGTAGTAGAGTGGTAGTAGAGGGGTAGTAGAGGGGTAGTAGAGGGGTAGTAGAGGGGTAGAAGAGGGGTAGAGGGGTAGAAGAGGAGTAGAGGGGTAGAAGGGTAGAGGGGTAGTAGAGGGGTAGAGGGGTAGTAGAGGGGTAGAGGGGTAGAAGAGGGGTAGAGGGTAGCGGGGTAGAGGGGTAGAAGAGGAGTAGAGGGGTAGAAGAGGGGTAGAAGAGGGGTAGAAGGGTAGAAGAGGGGTAGAAGGGTAGAAGAGGGGTAGAAGAGGGATGGTAGAGGGTAGTATAGGGGTGGTAGAGGGGTGGTAGAGGGGTGGTAGAGGGGTGGTAGAGGGGTGGTAGAGGGGGTAGAGGGGAAGAGGGGTAGAAGAGTTTGTTTAAAAAAGCAAGTGGTGATTATATATGGTTTGTGTGCAGGTGGGCATGGAGTTGGGGAGAGATAATCAGTAGTTAACCGAAAGAAAAAAAAAACTGCATGTATTTTTACTGTGCTTAAAAATATTTAATTAAGGATCCAAAAGTACTTTAATTAAGGATCCAAAAGTACACATTTACAAGCAACAAAAACAACAGCGCTTTTACGCTAAATTAATTATAATATACTAACAATTCCATGGAACAGAGCATTAACTTTAAAGTGCCTCACATTGTCCAAAAAACAGGATTAGCGCCGATGCCTTTTGAGACCGCACCGTTCACGTGAGGTTTGTTGCTCGGTAAAAAAATAAACAGCATTCATGTTTAAATGGCACCAGCTCACATTGCCCTAAATAAATAAAAAACGGAATTGCCACTAAAGCGTTTTGAGACAGCATCGTTCACATGAGATTTGATGCTCAGTAAACAAGCGGTCTTCAAAAAGGAGACGGAGAGGGCGGAGCGAGTGGACGCGCGGCGGCAAAAGTGAAAGCAGCTGCAGCGTCCACAGCTTTCTGTGTGCCCGCGAGCGATGCGCTGAGCGCATGACGAGAGAGGTAAGCCAGATGGTGCCTCTGCTCGTAACTGTGCGCGTAACCGCACGCTCGAGGCCACACAGAAAGCGTGTGGTCGGATTTTTGAATGCCCACTCACTAAAAGTCTCGCCAGAGCAGCACATGCGCTGGCTCAGGCGAGACCTAAAAAGGGGCCCTTATTGGTAAAATCTTGTACTACCCATCTGTAGAGATTCACATAGCAAATTAATCTCATACCTTAAACCCAAAGGCTCACAGCTAGTCTTGCGAGTGAATTTGTGGAATCAATCCTACTGGTCCACCTAAGAAATGTCATATCAACAAATGATTATAATTGGAGCAGGAATCCACCAACAACTGTCCATGAACACACTAACTTCTGTATAACACATGGCTCTCAAGTGAAATCAACTGATGTGTTTAGAGCCTGTGGTATGACCATATGTGCCTGCCATGCACAAAACACAGGAAGACTAAACACGTGAATCGTATGACAAGGGGCAATCATACTCATTAAAAGTGCTTGAGTGTCAACAGAGCGATACAGCTGGCCGACACACTCATGCAAACATTCCATTGTCCGAACAGAAGTGTCTTCATACCCCATGGATTGCAAAAGAAGCTTACAGTGACTCCAAGTATTAAGACAAACCCACACTGTTGGCACTAGCTGTTCATGTCCGAAAACAAGAATGAAGATTCCCAATACCACATGGTGAGGATGACTGATCCATGGTTGGCAGTCACCTCATGGGTGTGCGCACTACAATGCATGCATAAATCAATGTTATATCAGACACAGTGACACCAGTCACATGAATAGCATGTCCTGGTGCAATCTTACTCAATAGAAGTGTCAACCAAGTAACACGCGGAGTGCCATAAATGTAATACAACTGGCCGAGACAACTCATTCAAGCATGTAAATGCCTAAGCCAACGTGTATACACACCCCGCAGCTCGCGGGGGAGCTTACTATGACTCCAGATAATGAGGCAACACCCCGGCATATGTGACTTTGTGTCCAATGTCCATGTCCATGTCCGACTGGAGGCCGAGAGTAAGGCTACCCTAAACCACGTGACCGACACACCGTGGGAATGACTTGACCATTGATGGCAGCCGCCATCTTGGGTGTGTGCACTACAATACTTGCAGTAATCCATGCTTTGTCTGATGGAACTAGAGGCATGTGATACACAAAAAGCTTCACTATTACAAGGAGGGTAGTCAATATCCCGTTATAACATCACATGTCTATGAGACCTATGGATAACCCTGTCAACCTGGGTATTACCACAGAGGGCGGCACACACATTATCTGCTCCAAAATAAGCCATAATGCATATACCGATCATCCATAAGGAATCCCCATAAATTGACAAATGCTAAATAGTATACATATTTTCAGTATGGCAAATGTAACCAACATAAAGTGGCATAATCAGTGAACACCACAACATAGTTTTATGCAAACATAATGGCCAAGGTTCTTAGTTCATCTTCATCATGGAGTCCTCTGACAGTAGTATGAGATGGTCTATTTGCCGGCATTCCATCCATGGTCAGATCATCACCTATGGAGTTCAGCTTTGCCACTTCAATCACCTGCCACTCAAGTTGCTCAGCATCACTACCCAATTCTTTGTAATGTTTGACCCAAAGTGCTCCCTCCATTTTACTGTGTATTCTGATGCAAATTCATTGTTTAACCATTTGACTAGTCTGACCAATATACACTTGTTGCAGGGGCATGTAATGACATACCAAACGTTCTTTGTGTTGCAGTTTGAATGATCTTTCAGCATTGAACAACTCCCACCACTCTCAAACATTTTAGTATTCCTCGTAAACTTGCATAATACACAATTTCCACATTTGAAGTATTTCACCACTGGGGCCATGCCCCAGCTCTGTGTAATGCTGAATGTCTTTGGTTGCTCACAATGTGCCCGAATTACATAGTCTCTAATATTTCTACTACGTCTAAGGGCAAACAAGGGACTACCTTTATTAATGTGTTGTAGTAATTTCCAATGCCCTCTGATGATCTGTTGTACCTGGTTACTAACTGTGTTGAACGTAGTGACCATTATCAAGCACTATGCTGTTATCCGTTTGTCCTTGTATCTCAAAAGATCATCTCTTGAGCAAAATCATGCTCTTTTAAGGCAGCTCGACTATTCCTACGCGGATAAATCCTATCCACCAATCTGTCTTTCAGTATTGAGGCTTCCCTAAAATAGTCTTCTGTTTTTTCATGCAACTACTACGGATGCGTAGGAATTGACTGAACTGCAAAATATCACATAGATATCTTGGATGGTTGCTATTGTATAAGAGCAAGGAGTTTTTGTCTGTAGGTTTGCCGCACAGTGTGGCAAATACAGTGCCATTATTATGCTTCACCAATAAGTCCAGAAAATGTATTTCAGTGGTTCTGGGAATGCTTGTAAACCTCAGGTGTGTGCTCTCAGATTTTAGCCAATCATACAGTGCCATTATTATGCTCCACCAAAAAGTCTAACAAATTAATCTCAGTGGTTCTGTGACTGCTTGTAAACCTCAGGAGTGTGCTCTCAGATTTTAGCCAATCTGTGAATGCTTCCAATTCTATCTGGGGTCCCCGCCATATCGTAAACCCATCAATATTGTACCAGCACCAGACCCAGATGTTCTTACGAAAAGGAAGATAGATAGATGTTTTTTTAACTCTCAAAAGTGTCCACATAAAGGTTAGCTATGTCTGGTGCAAAGAAGGCACTCATGGCTACACCCTTAATCTGCAGGTAAAACTCCTTAAACATACAATACTTTTGCTTAAGGGCTAATTCAGCTAATTGTACAATAAATTCAACCAAAGCAGAAATAGCCTGAATACTGACCCGCACAACTTGTGGTATGGTATGTTATGTAGATTCTCATCCTGTGGGATATTCGTATATAGTGACTCCACATCATAAGTTACCAACATGTCAAGGTCACTATCGAAGGAAATACCCTCCACAGTGTTGATTATATCTGTGCTATCCCTTACATATGATCTTATTTTAGGGACAAGTGGGTTGAGGAATGTGTCAACAGATCTGCAAATTGGTTCCAACACTTAGCCACAGCCTGATACAATAGGTCTCCCTGGTGGATTATGAAGTTTTCTGTGTATTTTGGGTAACATGTAAATTACTTGTGTACGGGGTTGGGCCATAATCAAAATTTCATGTTCCTTCCTGTTAATACATTCCGTCTGGAGTCCTAGGTCTGTTAAATACATGATGTCACTCTGAGCATACAGCATGGGGCAATGAATCTGCCCACTTCAGCAATAGGCTAACTTCTCAGTAAGTGACAGCATTCTGTTCTTCACAAGGAGCAAAACCACAGACAAAAAGGTTCCCTTCAGTGCCAGGGAATACTACAACAATGTTTGATTTTTGAGATAAAAGAAAGTATTTTTGCTGTTAACCATTTTTTAGGTCTCGCCTACGCAGCACACATGCGCTGCTTAGGAGGAGACCTTTAGGAATCGATTCGCTTTTTCTGCCAAAAACGTGCACGCTTTGCATTGCTTTCAATGGCAACGCGTGCACGTTTGGCGATTCCCTTGCGGGAGCGAGCTTTGGCAACATCTGTTTGTAATTAACTTTCAAACCCGATGGTGCCCCTGCTCGCTCCCGCAAGGGAAACGCTGTGTGTGCTCTCGGCCGCACTCCCCCCACCCCTCCCACTGTGGTCCGTGTCACTTAGCTCGTGCTTCAAAAGCTTATGCTTTTGCCAGCTAGCTCGTTAGCAGCTTTCAGTATCGCTGCTTTTAAAATCCCCGTATTTTTTCTAGCTCCTCTTGCGGCGAACCAACAAGCTCACTCGAAATGCCCAGAACGTGTACTTGTTGCTGGGAAGACATCTTGGCGGGTAAACGCGCCTGAAGCTGTGATGTGTGCGTGCCTGGATATCTCTTTGCCAGTTAGACGTTTCATCCATAAAGGTTCAGAATATTAATGCTCTATTGAGTCAGAGTGCGAGATGAGTGCGTATCTTCAGATGTCGCCTCGGGCACAAACAGCCAGCATTGCCGAGCCGCTGACAGAGTGCAGACTTTCTGCCCTGAAACCTCCCTCCGGCTCTAGGATCAACACATTCCATCCCTAAACCCATAGTTGTGTATTTCCCCTCCTTCCCAATGACCCCCCCCCCAAATCACACACTGCTCTACACCACAGTACGAGGTCACGCCTACATGCTTCCACATCATGCCTCCCAGGGCGTCTGAAGCGCTTCGATGCCAAACAAGTGCTGCTCTGACTGCACTCCCGTTACTTACAGCACTACGAAATGCAGGCTCACTGTGGCACGCGCTATAATTATCACTCAACTAGAAATGCACGGGCTGAGTGAGCCACGTTGACATGCAAGGAGTTTGTTTACAGCTGCAGAGAGGAGTGCGGTGGAGAGGGGGGCTTGGGAGCGCCTGTCAGACTGCGCCAGGTTTGCGCTTGTATCTTGAAGGGGCTCGCCCCCCTCCCGCTTTCTCTCTTTCTACTTTCTTTCTCTCTCCCCCGTGCTCTCTCTCTCTCTCTGCTCGTTCTTGCTCGCTCTCTTGCTGCTCTTGCTCGCTCTCTCTTTCTCTATCTTTTTCTCTATCTTTATCTCTCGCTCTTTTTCTTTCTCTCTCTCGCTCTCCCTTTCGCTCTCTCGCTCTCCCTTTCACTCTCTGCTCTCCCTTTCACTCTCTGCTCTCCCTTTCACGTCCGCTCTCTGCTCTCCCTTCCCCGTCCGTTCTCTGCTCTAGTGTAAAACAGCATATCACACTTCATGTGTCTCACTCGGCGGAGGTTTAAAATCCAGCGAGTGGGGCCCCGCCTAAGAAGACATGCAACAAGGCTTTGCACAGCTGCCAACAGGTTTGCAACTGGAATCCTGAAGCAGCAATACCAGCAGATTTTGTTTGAACCCTACTGAAACGGCTGGGGTGGTAAAGAGGCCGGTGAGGGACAGCAGACCCCCGCCCCTGCAGTCACAGTCTAAATTCAAGGCATGTGATACACGAGGCTTTAATGCGGAGTTAATGCCCTACTCTGACTCTTTCATGAGAGGCTGGACGTGGGGCGGGATGAGAAGGCCAGAAAGGGAGACACTGACACACCTCGCACCTTCAACCGTGGGGCAGTGAGGCGCACTAAGTATAACCGAGGCACTCAGTTATGGGGTCTTTCTCGATATCGCTCGTCTACCCCCCCATCCGTTCCATCTTTTCTTTCTCACTCTGTCAGTCTCTCTCCCCCCTTCTTTCCCGCTTTCTCCAGTGTCCACCTCATGAGTCTCTCACTCGCCCTCCCCCTCTTCAGCCCAGCGTCCACCCTCTGTCTCCTCCTCTCGTGTTCACCCCTCCTCACCCCCATCTCCAATCCGTCTGTCTGCTTCTCGCATCCTCGACTCTCTTCCTTTCACGCTCTCTCTCTCATCCTCCTCTTCCTCCCAGTCTCTCCACTTCCCTCCCCTCCTCACCGCCCTCCCCCCACCCATCCCCGCCAGCTCTTTCTTCCTCCCCAAACAGTAAAAATGTGCCAGAGAAAAAATGTGCCAGTGAAAAATACCGGAATACAGAAAACGAGGGAAATTCTCAAAATAACTCTATAGATGGGGAAGAAAATTAAAATTACATTATGTTATTCTTTAGAAATATTGCGGGGGCCACAGCTCCCACCAGGGTGCGTTCTCTCTCTCTCTCTCTTTCTCTCTGTCTCTCCCGCTCTCTCTCTCTCTCTCTCCCCTCTCTCGCTCTCTCTCCCCCCTCTCTCTCTTTCTCACTCTTTCCCTTTCTCTCTCTCTCCCTCCCTCTTTATCTCTCCTCACTCTTTGTCTCTCCCGCTCTCTCTCTCTCGCTCTCTCTCCCCCTCTCGCTCTCTCACTCTTTCCCTTTCTCGCTCTCTCCCTATCTCTCCTCATCTCTCTCCTCTCTCTCTCTCTCTCTCTCTCCCGCTCTCCCTTTCCCTCCCTCCCTTTCTCTTTCCCTCCCTCCCTCTCTTTACCTCTCCTCTCTCTCTCCCCCCTTTTTCTCTCTCCCTCTCTCTCTCTCTCTCTTTCTCTCTTACTCTCTCTTTCTCTCTCTCCCTCTCTCTCCCTCTCCCTCCCCCTCCCTCCCTCTCTCTCACTCTCCACTCTCTCCTCTCTCTCTCCCTCTGTTTATCGTCCTCCCCCTCTTTCTTGCCCCCCCCCTCCTCGGGATGTCTTTATGTCTTTTAATCTTTCCATCGCTTTTCTCGATTCTGTTCAATGCTGCTTTATTGATTTGTTTTTTAGCTAAATCCACTTGAATTATGCGGCAAAGGACAAAATTATATGGCGGGGTTGACTTGCTACATCAGAAGGAGGGAGGACAGCAATCTGGTCACCCAACATTGAGACTACAAAGACCTTTAAGAATCGCGTTCCCATACAAAGATGGCCGCTATCTTTTGATAGAACATTTATCCAGACAACATGCTACGTATAATGTTGTTTTGTCTTTTGATTTCCGTGGCACTGTCATTAATCGTTGCTCTACAAATGTAGCTTTGCTTGTAAACCTGCGGTAAATGTAACAATCAGCGCGTTTAACGTTGACAAGGCAGTATCCTCACTGTGCGATGGGTGATGAAAAGATAAGGGTCTCTGGTTCCCTTTTGATTTGAAGCAGGACTTCTTCTTCCCGCAGGCAGACCAATCAGATGGGCAGCCTGTCTCCACCAATGAGAGCGAGGATTGCAGCTGACACAGCGTGCCTCCCGCCCCCCATTGCATATCAGGATGCAATGACAGAAACAGCAAAATCAAGTCCGGTGGCACACTATGCCAAGCACACATTTTTCGCTTACGTGTTTTTAAGCCACACCCTTAATTACATTGGCCACACCCCTTTGAGAGACCCTCCCCCCCCAAGTTTTTTCATCCCACTTAATAGGTCTCGCTTTTGGGACCTTATTAGTATTTAGTTATGCAGCACAATATCCCAACATCAACTGTTGCATGGCTAAACACTGATAAGGTCCCAAGGCGAGACCTATTGGCTATGCCAATGCTTGTTATATATTGTGGAGGCCAAGTAGCTTCCCCAAAAATAACATTTTACAAAAACAACAACAAAATGAAATAATCACTGGCAAAGCCAAAAGGCTGGCATCCAATGCAGACCTATTGCTTTGCCAATGTTTTTTGTTATTTAAATTGTACTGGGTGTTTATATTAGTCACAAAGGCCCATGCTTCCACGTGGTAAACTGCATGGATACATAAGAGAACAATTTTGTAGTACTTCTTAATTTTGGAAGCTCGGCTTCCAACCGCACAAGCTAATACATAAATGATGCAAACCACTTGATTGACATTAAAGGCAGCCATCAACAGTGCATCTATTTAAAGCTCCATATGTCGGATTTGCACATGCTTGGTGTAGCAGGCTCCCCATGAGGGGAAAACCATCTTCAAAGCCAGCTGGAGCATTTACAAAGCCATCAAGAACTGCACCCCAGCTCATTTTGCAGACAAGTTTACCATCTCTGGTGGCGGTCGGTACACCCACAGTCAGGACACCATCAGACTAAAGACAAAAGAAGTGTAAAAAAGAAAAAAAAAAACAAGGCAGTAAGCTTTTTCCATCTATCCACCCAGGATCTGGAACACCACTTATTAAGACCACCCAAGTTGTTCCAATTTAGGAAAGTGTTGAATACTCACCTCTTTAAAGAACACCACATCTCAATACATTAACAGTCCGCAAACCAGCTACCTCTCCTATCACTCACTGACTTTATGCTGGTCTTTGACCATGTAAACCCTCCGCTGCCTTTTAGCTAGGTTTGCACTATAGAAATACCACATAATTACATGCCAGAGCCAATACTCATCGGTGACAATATAAATTATTACAAGGTAAAGGTATTCCCCACTGTAGAGAAATTAACTTGATAAGAGATCTGGAATTTTTAAACGAATATATGTAGAGGAAAGCAATGTACTTGCCAAACATAACCGTTTCAGTCCTTCCTTCCTTTTGTTATCAAGACCTTTCCAACGGATGTTGAGTCACATATTCTGAGGCAACCACATGAGAAATGTTACACAAGCATAGAGATATGACTGTGTCTCGTCCTCAAGGCTTGCATGAAATAGATCTCATACAGAGACTCAAGAGTAGAAATAGAAGTGTGCACGGCTAATAAAAAATGTGGAATTGGTCATTCAATTGAAAAAGGGCATCTTTGAAAGGTCACGCGTGTAGTTTGACACACATGGATTTCGTTTTCTCTCACTTGTGGAAGCCCAGACACCACATTGCCATTAACATGATAAATGTATCAATAAGCAGTGTTTTTTTTTTTTTTTTAAACATCTGTCCCCTGAGCCTCTCTGGATCAACACAGGAGAAGGACCACAGACAAGATATTGCATCCCTTGAGCTCCACATCCATATCCTTTAATTTCAAGGGGTGAAATTGCAGCTATATTCTTTGCCTTGATCTGCCATTTTACAAATGCAGCAACACAACGAACAGTACTGAAAGCAGCAGTTAATTTGAAAGTAAACATAGGCTAATGAATGCACAGCACACCATCCATTGCCTGCCAGTAATTATTAAAACTCAGTTTCAGGAGGTTACATTTAAAACCCAAGCTCTATGTAAGATGTAGAGATTTGATCAAAAATGCTGAAAATCTAAAATCTCACCAAAAGGGTTTTTGTGTCAAACTTCAATCTAGGACTTGATGAGAAATCAACTAATATCTAAACTGGTGCTGCAACACCCTGAAATTCTGTAATGGTGAAACAAGCAACTCCTAATAGAAGCAAATTGAGTCTATATCTGCACAATCACCTGCAGTCAATGACTGAGTGCAAACAAATTACAAGCCATGTACTGAAGCAACATAAAGAAATCCTGCCTGTTTTCTCAATCAAACACAAGATTTGACTAGAGATTCAATTCATTCCAATAATCACCTAGTGCCACAATCACTTCCAACCCTTGCATGATAGAACAATTAATTCCAAGTATGGGGAAAAGGAAAAGTCTGCTTCAACCCTATGTTTAGGATTTTTGGAGACAGAGGGCAGGTGCTGTTTTCTTGACCCTAAACAAAGATGAATTAAGGGAGGGGCGTGGCTGGTTCAGAGAAGCGCATGGCTGTTAGAAATGGTGGTCTCTAGTTGGCAGAGGTATGCACCTATGTCCAAGTAGAGACCCTTCCTTCTAGTCAGGGTAAGGGAGTTACATACTTTAGATAACCCCTGTTCAACCCCTTGGTAGCTTGGCATGAGCAGACAGGCTTATTCCAAAGGCAATGTGCAAAGTATTTGCACCCAGACGCACAGTAACACAGTGAAAGCACTACAAAAAGACACCACACCAGTTTTGAGAAATAAAGTATCTTTATCTAAACCAAACAAGACCAAAATCACAAAAATCCAACATACACAATTCAAAATATGACTTTTACAAGGTTTCAAGCAATTCTGTCCAAAGACAACTATGGATGTGTGGCTTTTACACAAAGTACCCAAAATGCGTCAAAATCCAAAAGGCAAACAGCCGCAGAGAACGGAAGCTTTGGCAAACACAGCAATGAGTTGGTTTCCGAGTCCTTGGGGAGGCGATGCAAAAGTTCTGCTGCATGCAGGAGAAGTGATGCATCGAATCCAGACTGTAGGGGGAAGTGATGGGTCGATTCCAAAACGGTTCTGGTCTATGGGTGACGCTTTGGAAAACTAGCTGCACAGGGGCGATGCGTGGCAATCTGGACGCACTGGAGGTCGATGTGGCAGTTGCAAACAGGTGCTGCCTCGATATCTTCAGCTGTGGTCCCACGATGCCTCGATTCTTTTAGCCGCAAAGCAGGGCCTGCATTAGAGCCGGTGCGGGGATCTCATACTTCGGAGATCGATGTACAGGACTCAACACGCTGTGGTTCCTAGAGCCGCTGGCAGGTGCTGCATCGATTTCTTTAGCCGCACGCCAGCGGTGCACGGAAATTTCCCTGCTCGGCGGGCGGTGCGGCATTGGAAAAACAGGTGCTAGAAGGGTGATGCGTCTATTTTCTTGGTTTCTTCATGGTTTTTCAGTTTCCAGCAACAGAAACAGCCTCCAGAGGCCCAGAACTGGAACAGGCACCTCCTGGCAGGTCATAACTCCCAGCAGTGGAGTTGAAGAAAGTTTTGTGCCCCTGAGACATCAGAACAGGAGGCAAGCACACACAAGCCCTTGGAGATTCCTCACAAGCAGGTTCACAGGAAAGGTTCCAGTCTTTGTCCTTTCCTTGGCAGAAGCAGCAACTGCAGGCCAACCCAGCAAAGCAATAAACAGCAAAGGGCAGTATCCTCCTTACCGCTCTTCAGCTCTTCTCCCTTGACAGAGGTTCCTCTTTATTCCAGAAGTAATCTAAAGTTCTGGGTTTTAGGTTTAATATTTATACCCCATTTTCTGTTTTTAGTCTTTGTTGCAAGAGTCTCTGAGCTCAGCGAAAACCGGTTCTGTCCTCCCTGGTCCAGCTTCACTACAGGAGGTGAGGACAGCATTGTGCAGAGCAGGCACAGCCTATTCAGGTGCTAGTAAAAACTCTTCCCACCACTCTAAATGCAGAATGGTCTATTCAGGCTGGCTAGGAGTCACCCAGGGAAGGCAGGACACACCTCAACCCTTCTTGTGATTGTCAAGAGTGAATGGACTTCCCCAGCTCCTGTCACGCTAAAACCAGTCAGTGAACACACAAACAGGCAGAGGGACACAGAATGGTTAAACAAGAAAATATCCACTTTCTAAAAGTGCCATTTTCAAACACACAATTTAAAAGCCACATTTACTGAAAGGTGCGTTATTAAATTCTGAGTTCAGAGAGCCTAAACTCTATTTCTCGATCTTGTCCCAGTGGAAAATTCCACTTGTAAGATGTTGCAAGGCAGCTCCCATGTTAACCTTTGGGACAGACAGCCTTTTAATAGTGAAAAACAAAATGCACAGTATTTCACTATCAGGACATGTAAAACACACCAGTACATGCCCTACCTTTCACACACACTGCATCCTGCCCACAGGGCTACCTTGAGCCTAACTTAGGAGTGACTTACATGTAAGAAAAGGGAAGGTTAGGGCCTGGCAAGTGGCAGTGTCAGGTCGACATGTCAGTTTTAAACTGCAGGCGCAGACAATGCAGTGGCAGGTCTGAGACACATTTGAAAAGCTACTTGTGTGGGTGGTACAATCGGTGCTACAGGCCCACTAGTAGCATTTGATTTGGAGGCCCTGGGCACACACAGTGCTCTTTACTAGGGTCTTACCACTAAATCAAATATGCCAATCATGGATAACTAATCATAATCACAGTTTACACAGAGAGCATATGCACTTTAGCACTGATCAGCAGTGGTGGTAAAGTGCCCAGAGTCCTATGATCAGAAAAATAGGAGGCAAAAGGCAAATTGTTTGGTGATAAATGTGCAAAAAGGGCCAGGTCTAACAATGGCTGCCTAGCTGCATCTCTCCCCACAGCATGCAGCAAAATGCGCTAGAATCGGACCCATCGAGACCTGCTGTCACCAGTACAAACACAGATTCGGATATCGGAAGTGACCAGAATTTAAATGATGTGGCCTGAATTCACTTTCACCTTCTCCGGTGAGTGCATCTGGTGATTTCAGCCCTGCCACACGACTGTGATTTCACAATGACGACCAGCAATCGCAATCACTAACAAAGAGACCGATGCACGAGCCATTCATAAATAAGGTACTGTGCCTTACCAATTGTATAAGAGCACTGCCGTATCATGTTTGCAGCTACTCCTACATTTACCTTCTACATCGCCTGGCACTGCCTGACCTTAAAATGGCAGACAAGAGCAGCATCGCAAACAAGTGAACCCTGCCTTAATGTTCGCTCCCAGAGGAGTGCAGACTTTAATTTCTACATGTTGGGAGCCCATCCAGCGAAGTTATTCTAGATCTGTGGCATACATATCAGAGAACAATAAACAGAATTCAATAAATAAATGATCTGTATGACTGAGACAATGAAATGTCCTAGGAGTTAGTGATGTGCTTTGTCTGATGTGTTCTGGCACTTGAGCCGGATGATTTCTTTAATGTTCTCTGCAGCATATCTCCAGCAAATAGCTTGTCTGCTACCTGTATGCAATTACCTACAAGTGCCTCTATAGAGCGCATAGTCTGTCCGCTACTTACCTGCAAATAACTGATTTGGCATATCCCTCTGAGGTCCTCCTCTGTACATAGTACGCCCTACCCACATGGGTATATGAAGCCCTTGCATGACTAGCTTGGGCATACTAACCTAGGACTCTTAACCATACACAGCATATCATATTTCAGCTCACACTCCTCTCTGACTTCCCCAACTAGGAGTGTGAGGCCCGAAGTCAGTGTGTGTGTGTGTGAATAGGGTGCAAAGTCAGGCTGTGATACAAGGTCGAGAGGTTGTTCACCTCTGAATAGAGGTCTCTAATAATCAGAAGTGGGATTACAGTCAATCCTGCATACTAGATAAGCTCAAATCTGATCTCCAATCTATCCAGGATGACTGACAAAGACTCCAAACCTCACTTTAAGCGATCGAAAGCCGACCCGCCCACTCCAGACTCGCTCATCAAGGGTAAATTGGATATTAGTAACATAATTGACATGATACTAAAAAAGCTGTCAGAGGTACATGACATAACAAAATCCACAAAACAAAACATGGACTCCATGCAATAAAACATGGCAGCAGACATCAACACTATAAACAATGACATAACAGACAAGAGGATTAGTGCAGTACAGGATTAGTGCAGTAGAGGATTCAACCAACCAGACAATCAGAGATCTACAAGCACTCCACTTATCAACAAAAAACATGAAAGAAGTCCTAGTCGACTGGAAGACAGGAATAGAAAGACAATCTAAGAATCTTTGGTATTCCAGAGGGTGCTGAAAACTCATCACACTCCTGCTTATCCTTTCTCGAAACCTCGCTCCCACAAGTCACTGGTCTAAAATTCACCAAAGATTTAGAGCTGGAAAGAGCCCACAGGGTCCCAAACGTACAAGCCATCCACCAGAAACTCAACCAGACCAATAGTATTCAACCAACTACGCTTTCAACACACAGAGACTATCATAATGTACATGCACAAGAACAACCATATTAGCTGTAATTGCTGAAAAATCCATATTTCACAGGACTACTCAAAAACAATAATTGAGACCCAAAAGGATTTCTGGCTTTACGAGACAGATTACAAAACATGAATCTCTAATTTTCTTTTTCATGACCAGCAAGATTCAAAGTCATGGTTAAAGGCAGGTCCCACTCATTTGAGGACCCCAAACACCTATTGAACTTTCTGGATGAGATCACTAACCATGAGATGGAAATTTCTAGATCCGCCAACAACAAAAGAAAATCTTGAATGACACTTGGAAGCTTTGTTGCCTCCACAGATCCCAATTGTTACCTGTATCAAATACCAAATGTTAAGTTCAGAGGAGTATACTACACTTATTCTATTCCACACCCACTGAGATTAATGGTTTGGCTGTTCATTCTCTGTCGCGGTCTCTTACAGCTGACTGACATCCCTTACCATTCCGTATGGATCTAAATGTGTGGCTTGAGATCCTATCCATTGTTATAGAATGTTGAAGCAGTTTAACTGTGTTAGAAATGGGGGTCTCTAGTTGGCAGAGGTAGGTACCTTTGTCCAAATAGGGGCCCTCGCTTCTAGTCAGGGTAAGGGGGATACACTTCTAAAATAACCCCTGCTCACCCCCTTGGTAGGTTGGCACGAGCAGACAGGCTTATCTCAGAGGCAGTGTGTAAAGCATTTGTGAACACATACAGTAATACAGTGAAAACACTACAAATGGACACCACACCAGTTTAGAAAAATAAGTCATCTTTATCTAAACTAAAACAAGACCAAAAGACAAAAATCCACAATACAGTTATAAAGATATCCTCAAAAATAGGTTAATTCACTCAATTAAAGTTTGTAGCAACAAATAACTCCACCTGGAGTTATTACGACGTCGTGACAGATAAAAATCCCAAAGTACGGCACCGACCGCGAGGTGCGCGGCGTCAGGCGCGGGTCAAGCAGACCCACAAAGAACAGTACCTTGGAAACGATGAAAGCAAAGACGGTGCACGGCGAGGTGATGCTTCGTTGGCGCAGAGTGGCGTCGGTTCCTTATGACCCCAGGGGAGGTGAAGCCTCGGTTCCTTACTGCGGTGCAGGGGAGGTGAGACTTCGGTTCCTTACTGTGTCGGGGAGGTGACATCACGGTGGTGGCGAGGTGGCGGTTCCTTACGACAGTGAGGTGTCAATGGATTCAGGAGTCACCTACGTCGAGTATCGGCTCTGCGTTGATGAAGCACCGGCGTCAGTGAAGTTAGGGCTGCGGTGCGAGTCGGGACGGTGCATCGTGGACGTCACGAGCGGTGTCCTCGGCTACGGTGCAGGCAGCGGCCTCGGTGACGGCTTCGGAGTTGATGCGGCATGGCGTCGGCAGGCGTCAGTCCTGTGGTGCAAGTCGGGGCGGCACGTCGTCATCTTCACGAGCGGTGCCCAGGGCTTCGGTGCAGGTTACGGCGTCGCTCGCCAGCGCTGCAATTTCCTTCCGTTGCAGCTGAAACAGCAGTTCCAGATGCAGAGAGACAGAAGAAATGAAGTCTTTGTGTCCCTGAGACTTCAGAACAGGAGGCAAGCTCAATTTCAAGCCCTTGGAGATCTTTTCCTCAAGCAGGTGACAAAGCAAACAGCAAAGTTCTTTTCTCCTTTCCTTGGCAGCAAGTTGCCACTGCAGGCCAACCCCAGACAGCAAACAGCACAGGGGCAGTATTCCTCCTCAGCTTCTCCGGCTCTTCTCCTTGACAAAGGTTACTCTTGATTTCCAGAAGTGATCTAAAAATCTGGGGTCTGGGCCCCTCTTTTTATACACAAAAATCCTTTGTTCTCTGAAGGCAGAGAGTGTCTGTACCCAGCCAAAACCAGTTCTGTCCTCACTGGTGCAGCTTCCTGGCAGGAGGTGGAGACAGCATTGTTGAAGTCAGACCAGGCCCGTGCAGGTGAAAGGAAATCTCCTCCCCCTACTCTAAATGCAGCCCAGGTCTATTCAGCCCAGCCCTGACTCATCAGGCTTGCTGGAGCCACTGCCCCTCTCCAGCCCCCATCATCCAAAAGCCAGACATGCAATACACAAACCTAGCAGAGGCACACTGCATGGTTAGGCAAGAAAATACCTACTTTCTAAAAGTGGTATTTTCAAACACAGAATATAACAAGCATTTGCAATGCAATAGGTCTCGCAGTTGCAAGTGTTTAAGCTATTGGCATTGTTAATGACGATGCCTTTTATTTATGTTACAAAAAAACAATACATAAATAAAAGGCATTGTCATTTACAATGCTAATAGCTCAAACATGTGAGACCTAGTGCATTGCAAATGCTTGTTACTAATTAGGATGATTAGTCATAGTCTAACACGCATATCACAGTGTCGTGCGTGTTTTTTAAGAGGGGCTCCCTAAACGTGCTGTGGGGAACTTAGGGCTGCGTTTAAGCATGAGGAGATGTGGGGTGGTCTTGCTTAGATATGTTCCGTGTTGGGGCAGTTGGGTGACGTCCCTGCTTGGTGGGAACAGTGTGGGCGTGTTGGCTGGTGTAAGTGGGAAGTGTTGGACGGCATGCATGGCTGTAGTGGGTGCTCGGCGCGCCAGCTGTTTCTGTGTTTGAATTCTTCGCACAATGCCCCTGTTGTGAAACGTTCTCCACCCCTGGTAAATGCGAGGTCTATTCCACCGGTGGTGTGTTTATTTACCCAGCCCGTGGCACGTGTAGCAACTCATGGCCGCCCGTGCCGATGGAGGAGAGGTCTGTTTACCTGTTTTCTGCAGGGGGGCGGCTCTGAGGTGAGGAGGGGGAGCCTGCTGCGCAGTGTGCAGCATGGGGAGGCGTGAGTGGCGCGTGCCTGGCACCTCCGCTTATTTACCAACCCTTTGACATCCTCAGCTGCCCTGTAAACCCTTAATCAGTGCTTTAAATGACCAGGAGCTGCCCGATACCGGGTACCTGCGCTTGTTTAATTTGAAAGTGACAGTGCCTGCACGACTGCAATACATTTTATGGGCACTTCTCGGAAGGAAACAGATACTCTGAATAGTGAGTACCTGCATTTCTATATTTCCATTTAAAGCGCTGCCCGTACTACTCCCGGAACCCAACACGTCCCCATTCTGCGACGTTCAACACCTAACTACTTCTTCTTAATTAACTTGCAACAACTGCATTTTTTATGCGATAAGTCTAGACACGCTGCCATGTGTATAAATACGGCGCACAAATAAGATGTAACTTGACGTGAGTGTCACGTGACGCTTCGTCGCGGCCAAGTGGCTTTTCTCTAATGGGAAATAGTCACTAGCTTACCGGCCCGTGGGCTTCGTAGAGCTCGATGGCGGCGCGAGAAGGGTCAGCATGAGCCGCAGGGCGCGCGACCTACGGCTGGGAGGCTGAGAGGCAGCATGGAGGAAGCAAGTATAAACGACGAGACCATGGAGGACCCGAACCACAACAGCTGGGAGCGGCAGGGGCAGCCTTGCGAAGCAGACACCACCGACCAAGGGGACACCAGGCCCGTGCCCGCCAACGGTGAGCCCCCGGGGAGCAGGGCAGCTAAAAGCGGAACTGCCCTGAACATCAGCACCACCGCCAGCAAGTTCCGTGAGTGTTGGGGAAGTGACGGGAGATTTGGGGTGGCAGAGAAGGTTGCCTGGAGTACCTGAAAGGCTGTGAAGCAGGGCAGCACGCACTTCCATGCCTGGGCAATGGCAGAGCTGAAGGGTGAGGACATTGCCAGCTGAACGCGTTCATATCTCCTGTCCTGCGTGCACGCAAAGAGGGAGGGAGCGGCGAGCCGTACGCACGTGCACATCTCCTGTCCTCGCAAGCCTGCTGTCTTTTATGCTAACGTCTTCAGCCATACGCGTGCACATGTCCTGTCTTCTGGCTCAGAGGCAGCAAGTATGGAATATGAGACCATGGAGGACCCGAACCACAACAGCTGGGAGCGGCAGGGGCAGTCTTGCGAAGCAGACACCACCGACCAAGGGGGCACCAGGCCCGTGCCCGCCAATGGTGAGCCCCCGGGGAGCAGGGCAGCTAAAAGCGGAACTGCCCTCAATATCAGCACCACCGCCAGCAAGTTCCGTGAGTGTTGGGGAAGTGACGGGAGATTTGGGGTGGCGGAGAAGGTTGCCTGGAGGAGTACCTAAAAGGCTGTGAAGCAGGGCAGCACGCGCTTCCATGCCTGGGCAGAGGCAGAGCTGAAAGGTGAGGACATTGCCAGCTGAACGCGTGCATATCTCCTGTCCTGTGTGCGCGCAGGGAGAGAGCGGCCGAGCCGGTCGCACGTGCACATCTCCTGTCCTCGCACGCCTGCTGTCTTTTATGTTAACGTCTTCAGCCGTACGCGTGCACATGTCCTGTCTTCTGGGCGCGTGCACATGTCCTGTCCCCCTTCGAAAGCAAGTCGACAACAATAGATCTCGCTTAGCGAGCATCGCATGGCGCTGCGTCGCTAGGCGAGACCTAAAAATCACCCTCACTAAATGATGCATTTTAACATTCTGAGTTCAGGCATACTAAACTTTATTTTCCCACCTTGTTCCCAGGGGTAGTTAGGTTTATAAGATGTTATAAATAAACTCCCCATTCTGTCCTATGGGAACAGGTAGCCTTGCAATAGTGAAAAACGAAATTGACCGTAATTCACTATCAGGACATGGCACACACATCAGGGCATGTCCTACCTTTCACATACACTGCACCCTGCCCACAGGAGTACCTTGGGCCTACCTTAGGGGTGACTAACATGTAAGAAAAGGGAAGGTTAGGGCAAGGCAAGTCGGTGCACTTACCAGGTCGACATGGCAGTACCAGGCTGCACACAGGCTCTGCAATGGCAGGCCAGAGTTACATTTTACAGGCTGCTTCTGTGGGTGGTACAATTAGTGCTGCAGCCCACTAGCAGCATTTGATTTACAGGCCCTGGGCACACACAGTGCACTGTACTAGGGTCTGACTAGTAAATAAAATATGCCAATCATGGAATCACTAATTCATAACAACAATTTACACAGGGAGCACTTGCACTTTGGCATTGAACAGCAGTGGCAAAGTGCCCAAAGCATCTAGACCAGCAAAACGGAGTCCAACACACAGCAAAAACACAGGAGGCAAAGGCAAAAAATGCAGGGGAGACCCACACCAATGGTGCCAGGTCTAACACACTGTTTGAAATTATATGTCCCTTTGTTTCCTCCTCCCAAGCAGGAGATCGTTGACCACTGCATACTGAAACTACTGTTCTACCCAATACTGCTGTTGGTTTTCATTGTCACGAACCCATTATTCAACATATGGTCTTCCCTGTTGAGCTGTTGAATTGTAGAGTGGCTGAGTTGTATCTGAATTTCTTTTGGCTCAGTAATACTGAATGTTTCTACATAAATCTTTTGCTCCTTGCTGGGGATGGACACTCCTCATCGTCGCATCCTCTTTATCGATGATTATGGGGATGGGGGTGAGGGGAGTGGGAAGGGGGGGCAAGGGAGGGGGGTTCTTTTCCTTTACATATTTTGCATTCGTATATTTTCTTCACTTAACAATGCCTCTTCACTAATGTTGCTCCACCCTCCCGACAAAAAATCAGAGGGTTATACAGATTTTTCTACCATGATTATCGTCCTAATAACACAATTAGGGCACCCTATTAAACGTAGTGCTCGGAGTCATTATCACTCCCACCAGACTCATGGCTAACCCGTCACTTACAGACAATCTTAACATTGTCTCCTTGAACGTCAAAGGATTGAATCATCCAGTCAAAAGATGCAAAATTATGGACTACCTTTATAAATCCAAAGGAGATATTATCCTCCTTCAAGAAACCAAAATTACTGATAAAGAAGGTTGTTCTCTTAAAAACAATTGGATATCTGAGGTCCATTGTTCCCTGGCAATACACAAAAAATATGGTGTAATCATGCTAATATCTAAACAATCCAACATTAAACTGGAGTCCTGCTCCACGGATGAAAATGGTAGATGGATCATAACCCCCTTGCACATAGGGGATTCCCTGTTCCACATAATCAATATATATGGCCCTAATAATGATACTCCTTTCCGGAACAAAATATTTGACAATATAGGATGCCTGCCCTCCAATTACCTCATCATTGTAGGACGGGATTTCAGCTTGCCACTTGACATGATCTCAGACCACCAATCCACCTGTAATTACCATCCACCTAAATCCCACAAGATCTTGCAAAATATTTGCTCTAAATTCAGTCTCAAAGACACCTGGAGACTGTAACATCCTGACTCTAGGGATTACACCTTCTACTGAGCACTCCACAACTCCTATACAAAAATGGATTACATTCTCATCCCCGGATCCTATTCACACTTAATAGACCAAACTTCCATATCCCCAAGATTACTCTCCTTGCCGGAACCAACCCCAAATCCACTACTAAATTATAGTGCTTTAATAATGATGTCCAAGCCAATCAAGATAATCCAAAGAATATTGAAGACATTATCGCAAATTACATCACGGAAAATACCTCACCGGACATAAACATTCAAATACTCTGTGATGCTCTTAAAGCAACATTGAGCGGTAATCTAATTGACATGCAGGAGAAAATTAATAAAACAAATAATGCCTTACTACTGAAACTCAAACTTTAAATCAAACAACTGGAATTATCTCACGTCCAAAATTTAAATAAAAACACCCTCTCCATTCTCACCTGAAAGCAATATGAATATAATAAGATTTTGAGTTAAAAAGCAGGAGTGTGGATAAGCAGATTTAATGGCGTCAAGCTCTGTGAAGCCAACAAAGCTGGCAAAATATTGGCCTCATATCTTAAACATAAACAGAACTAAAAAAGATATCCGCCATTAAAGACAGTAAGAACATAATACACACTAATCCCCAGAAATTTACAGACACCCTCAAACAATTTTACGAAGACTTATATACCGACGATAATAAGGCCTCCCCAGCTCAATGTACCGACTATCTACGCAAGCTCCAAATATCCTGACTGTCAGAAGATAATAAAGCATCCTTATCTAAACCAAAATCCCAAACAGAGATTAACGATGCATTTAATTCCATTAAAAAAACAAAGCTGCTGGCCCGATGGATTTACAGTCAAATTTTACAAAATATTTGCAAAACTGCTCCAACCAACCATGCCAGAGCTTTTCAACCATTTTGCTAACACCGGTGTAATTAAAGGCTCAACAGCAGAAGCTAATATCATGCTAATTCCCACAGAAGGGAAAGATCTGCTGCTTTCCAAAACCACATGCCTAGCTCATTAATAAATCTGGACTGTAAACTCTATGTGAAAATTTTAGCCAAGCACCTAAACCTCGTCCTACCACGTTGGATAAGCAATACACAAGCAGGGTTCCTAAAAAAACTGCATGTCTGTCTTCTATGATATGTCCTAGAAAGAGCAAAAACATCCATATCGATTTCTGTGGTGATAGCCCTTGACACTGAGATAGCGTTCGATAGAGTTTCTTGGACCTTTCTTTTAAGAATCACTTAGAACCTTCAACTTAGAATGGATTTATAAAAATTGTCATAGCCTTTTAGAGTAACACAAGCGCCCATATCTGTGCAAGCGGCTCCCTGTCCCAACCATTCAAACTGGGAAAAGGCACTAGGCAAGGTTCTCCCCTTTTTCCATCCCTCTTTCGGCTAGCTCTCGAATCCCTCATTCTAGATATTAACAGAAACCCTAACATAACAGGAATCAACTTCCACGGGAATATAGTAAAATTGTCGCTTACGCAGATCACATCTTAAATGTCATGGATAAGCCCTAATCCTCCCTACAGGCCCTTATGGAAACAATTGAACAGTACTCAAAAGTTTCCGGATTTAAATTAAACAGAGACAAGTCAAACGTTAAATCCCTCAACTCTTTCCTTACAAAAGACCTAGTAGGATACTCAAGTTTGACCTGGCAACCCCACTACATCAAATATTTAGGCATCGAATTTGGAGCAGATATTATCGACACTATAAAACACAACGAAAAGCTCACCCTTAAAAAACAGCACAATTATTAGAAAGCTGGCAACCAAAATTCATCACCTGGTGGGGACACATAGAAACCATAAAAATGATGGTCACCCCTATAATTAATAACTTGATCAGCATGGTGCCCCTATTACTTTCAGAGGACTTCCATCGCAATTTAGTTAAACTGATCACAAACTTCGTATGGCAGGGTAAAAGAGTGAGAATATGAATCTCTCTGAAGAAACTCCAGCCTTCCCTATATACTAGGCGGAGTCAATCTTGCTAATTTTAGAAACTACCGGACTGCCTTTCTAGCTAAACAGCGCACAGACTGTCTTTCCACATCCGACACATACATACCCACCTGGCTGGAAGTGAAAAGAGCTATTTTGGACAACCTAAATTCCGCAACAGTTCTGAAATCCATCGGCAATCATCTCACCACGTCCAAATATATATCCAAAAACACTAGGAATGCTCCATTATCCATTGATAAAACACTACCCTCCCATATGAAGCTTTCCAATCTAGCTTCTCTTTGGCACAAACTGGGACTTTCAGTCTTCTACTCCCACATCTGAGTCATAATGGAACACCATCAGGGAACCTGTAAACTCACACAAAATATCATCTGCACTTTCCCAAACTAAATATTGGCTCATTCATAGAACATTTTGGACCCCCTCCCACCACACATTCTAAAAATCCTAGACAGTCCTGTCTGCTGGAATTGTAAGGAAGAAACAGGAGACCTAGCACACCTAATCTTCCATTGCAAATCAGTGGGTCCTTTCTGGGACAAGGTATTTTCCTTTATACCCAAGCTTTTTAATATCAACCCTAAGAAGGAATTTTCATTTCTTATCAAGGGCTTCCTTGACCCCAATATTAAATGTCTTGCTGATAGCCTCCTACTTGATCTCTTATTAACGTCTGCAGTTAAAATGATTACCTCTAACTGGAAACTCATCCATGAAGCCTCATTTACGGCTTCGTTAAACTGGATATCACTCATAAAGGGTGTCAACAACATTGCTCTACAGCATTCACCTTGGAAATCCCAACATAAACCTATATGGAAAACCATAGATAACTACCTTGCTTCCACTAAACCTCTGAACAGGTTGCACTTCATATCTGCTATAAACCCAACATGTTGATAACTGTACTCTATTATACTCTATTGTACCCTATTTACCTATCTTTGAGTGATACATTTGTGTGAACATGACAATTTACCTCTTGCTTTCCCTCAATTTAAGTATATGAATGCAATGTTAAACAGATCTCTCATGATTGACGTATTAATGTTTTTCTTTTTTCTTCCTTCTTCCCTGTATACTCATTTCCCGACCCACAAACGACTTAACGGATTACTTTCAGTTGACTTATGTATAACACTAGTGTAATAATGATTCCTTATCTGTTCTGTTCTCTTTAGTTCAGTCTTATTTCGCTTTTTGATTATTTTGCCTTTTGAGTATTTTTCTTGTCTGTTTTATACTGAAAATTAATAAAGATTAATTTGAAATTAAAACAAAAAAATTATTGTTAAATTAATACATATGTTTGTTCATGTTAAAGGGGTACGTCTAGTATAATTTGTTTATAGATGAACAATTAATGCTAATAATTCAATGTAGTATTAATTTGATGGTGGGATTGGAGATCATACTTATCAATCCACTAACTGAGTGCTTACTTTTTGTTTGTATATTTGTACTCAGTCTCCTGAGGGACTATTGGGTTGCCCTATTGTGTGGAACCAGTTCACAGACTAATAGCATAGTTCACTCCAATCCTCGACTGGTGCTGCAATTCCCTTCTATCATGAACTGATGGTATGACCAAGAGGAAGCGCCCAAATAAAGACATACTACTGATACTGAACTATTTTGTGCTCGCCAGGTAGCAACTAATAAACAGCACTTTTGAAACAAGCCCTGGCCAGTCAAATAAAGATAATAAATCAGACCATTAACATGTGTCCAAGTCTCCATACTTGGTAACAGACCTTCAGCTTCTATCATGGACTATGCTGTAGCATCTCACTGTTCAGGATATGCCTGGTTAAATGTCTCCATAGTGGGGAAGAGAGCGTCAGCTTCTATCGTGGACTATACTATAGCATCTCACTGTTCAGAATGAGCCTGGTTAAAGGTCTCCATACTGGGGTAGACAGCGTCAGCTTCCATCATGGACTATACTATAGCATCTCACTGTTCAGGATGAGCCTGGTTAAAGGTCTCCATACTGAGGCAGAGAGCGTCAGCTTCCATCATGGACTATACTATAGCATCTCACTGTTCAGGATGAGCCTGGTTAAAGGTCTCCATACTGGGGTAGACAGCGTAAGCTTCTATCATGGACTATACTATAGCATCTCACTGTTCAGGATGAGCCTGGTTAAAGGTCTCCATACTGGGGTAGACAGCGTCAGCTTCTATCATGGACTATACTATAGCAACTCACTGATCAGTAATAAGTTTGGTTAAAGGTTGCTGGTTCAATATATATATATATTTTTATATATATATATATATATATATATATATATATATATATATATATATATTTATATTTTCACTGAAAAAACCATAGGTTTCAGGCACGTTATAGTTAGAAATTTGCATTTAAAAAACCTTAGAAATTCACTGAAAAAACCATAAGGTTTTAGGGACAGTTATAGTTAGTTGGACATTGCACTCGTACAAAACCCGTGAAATTCCCCCGTTATAGTTAGTTCAGGTAACTATAACTCGCGCCCCGCAATGCACTGCTGATGACGTCACATATTACATCACTCATGACATGGTCAGTGACATCACTGATGACATCACTGATGACATCATCCAGTGACTGTGTGTTTCTGTAAAGTTTAAATATGTTTAATATATTTAGGGAAAGGCGTATTGAAGAATGAGTGGGTGTAGAAGCGCCTGAATGGATGATTTAGTAGGTGCGTGACTGAGTCTATAAGTGAGTGATTAAACATATCTTACTGGATGCATGGGTGAGTGACTAAACTGTGTGAATGTCTGTATCCGTCTGTCTGTTGTTGTGTAAGCAACTGCATGGGTTTCTGACTAGCTAAATGAGTGTCTATATGGGTTATGGATTGGTTCTCTGAGTATCTGTATGGGTGCCTCAGTGTTTGTGTGGGTGGGGTGTGTGTGACTGTGCATAGATGTGTGAGTGGGTGATTCACTGGGTGCATGGTTTCAAGAGTGCGTCTGTGATGGACTGTATGGGTGGGTGAGTGTGTGTATGGGTGTGTTAGTGATTGAATGTATATCTCAGTGGTACATGTGTGAGTAACTACATATGTGAAAGGCAGTATATATGTGTGTTGGAGTATATAAATGGCTATAAGTGAGAGTGTGTGATTGTGAGAGTGGCTATATGGATGAGTGTGTGCTTGCATCAGTGATTGCATAGGAGCGTAAGAATGTGCTAGTATTTTTATGAGTAAGTGAGCTGGTGTGTATAACTGTATAGGTGAGTAAATTGGAGTGTGATTAATTATTTGCATGACTGACTAGGTGTGTGAATACCTCTATGGATGAGTTGCGTTGTGTGAGTGTTTATATAGGTGTATGAGTGCATATGATAGTCCTGTACTGAGTGACTGTAAGTATGAGTGACTGTACGGGTGAGTGAGTAGATGTGTGTGTGTAGACCTAAGAATCAGTGAGTGGGTATGTACTTATTGGTATTGGAGTGTGTATGGTTTTGAGAATGGCAGTCTGTAATTTAGAGTGGGTGTTTCAAAACTTATATTAGGGTGTGAGAAGATGCATTAAATTCTCAAATGGATGATGTCATCAGTGATGTCATCAGTGATGTCATTTGAGATGTCACCAGTGATGTCATCAGTGATGTCACTGACCATGTCATGAGTGATGTAATATGTGACGTCATCAGCAGTGCATTGCGGGGGCGCGAGTTATAGTTACCTGAACTAACTATAACGGGGGAATTTCACGGGTTTTGTACGAGTGCAATGTCCAACTAACTATAACTGTCCCTAAAACCTATGGTTTTTTCAGTGAATTTCAAAGGTTTTTTAAATGCTAATTTCTAACTATAACGTGTCTGAAACCTATGGTTTTTTCAGTGAATTTCAAAGGTTTTTTAAATGCTAATTCCTAACTATAACATGTCTGAAACCTTCGGTTTTTTCAGTGAATTTCAAAGGTTTTGTAAATGCTAATTCCTAACTATAACATGTCTGAAACCTTCGGTTTTTTCAGTGAATTTCAAAGGTTTTGTAAATGACAATTTTTAAATGTATTAATTGTTATATTTATTTTTTTCATACTGATTTACTACATTTTTAGAAACATTTTTTTTACATATTTTATTTTTTAAATTACATTGTAATTACATTATACATTACAAAAAATACTTTCTCAGAATGAATTACTTTAGTTTAAATACTTTGCACATAGGCAATAGACTTTTAAGTACAGTAGTTACAGTTGTTGCAATGGGCAACACATTTTCAAACACAATGCAACATTCAGCTCAATGTGAATTTCTAGTTAAATGCAATTAGTTACTTTATGGATTACTTTTCTAACCACAGGACTGGATCCTAGATTCAGTCCTGGGACATCTCCTGTAAACAGTTGAGTAAAAGCGTTTTGGTTACAGTAGTGATTTTTAAGGAATATTATTGTATTTTAAAAGTTGACACTTAGAAACTTTTTCTCATAGAATCACCAATGTTATCCTATGGAAGGAAATTCACTTAGCAGGTAAAAACTGTTATCGTTACTTTTTCTTACTCAGTGTTGGATCCTGGATCCAGCACTGGTGCATCTCCTGTAAACAGTTGAAAGAATGCGTTTAAGTCATACAGGCGATTTTTAAGGAATATTTGTAGTTTGTGAAAATCGACACAAACTTTTCAGCTGAAAACCAGACAATGGATTCCTATGGAAGAAAATATAAGTTACTGGTAAGTACGGTTAAAATTACTTTTCAGGGTCAGTGCTGGGCTAAAAGATGCAGCACTGAGGTCTCTCCTGATAACAGGTGAGTAAATCGGAATTCGTATTTCGGCTGATTTTAGAGGAATATTTTAAAGTTCCAAAACTCCACACTTAGAAGAATTTCCAAGTGAAACCAGTCAATGTTAGCCTATGGAAGGAAATTCAAGTTACTGGTAAGTACGGTTAAAATTACTTTTCAGGACCAGTACTGGGCTCAAAGATACAGCACTGAGGTCTCTCCTGATAACAGGTGAGTAAATCGGAATTTGTATATCGGCTGATTTTAGAGGAATATTTGTATGTTTCAAAAATCAACACTTAGAAACTTTTTCAGCAAAAAGCAGACAATGATATCCTATGGAAGGAAATTCAAGTTACTGGTAAGTACGGTTAAAATTACTTTTGAGGATCAGTACTGGGCTGAAAGATACAGCACTGAGGTCCCTCCTGATAACAGGTGAGTAAATCGGAATTCGTATTTCGGCTGATTTTAGAGGAATATTTGCACAATGGTGAAGGTAGGGGCGGGGCCTGAGGTGACATCTGTGCAAACGCGCCCCGTGGCGCGTTTTAAGTTGGGGGATTAAGTCCCCTTGAATCATGAGGGTCCCTAGGGGCCAACTAGCCCACCAGGAACCTCCAGTATGCGCCAGGGGCTGCGTTGCAGAGACGTGTAGAGAGGCCACACCCCTTTACACCTCTCTGCAACGCAGCTCTGTGGCGCTTTCTGGATGTACCTGTTGGGCTAGTTGGCCCCAGGGACCCTCAGGATTGAAGGGGATTTAATTCCCCATCTTAAAACGCGCCACGGGGCCTGTTTGCACACATGTCACCTGAAGCCCTGCCCCTCCCTTCACCACTGTGCAAACACGCCCCGTGGCGCGTTTTAAGTTGGGGGATTAACTCCCTTGAATCCTGAGGGTCCCTGGGGGCCAACTAGCCCAACAGGTATATCCAAAAGCGCCACAGAGCTGCGTTGCAGAGAGGTGTATAAAGGGGCGTGGCCTCTGTACACCTCTCTGCAACGCAGCCCCTGGCGCATACTGGAGGTTCCTGGTGGGCTAGTTGGCCCCCAGGGACCCCCAGTATTGAAGTGGGATTACTTCCATCTGCAAACGCGCCAGGGGCGCGTTTGCAGAGTGGTGAAGGAAGGGGGCGGGGCCTGTGGGCCGATCGTTTTTTTTTCTCTCTGAAGGGGGCTGTGTGGCCCCCTTCCTTTTTCCTATTTTTGGGCCCTGGGGACCCCATCCCCCAGGGCCTTACCCACTTTTTTTTTTTTTTTCAATTAAACGGGAAGGGGGCCGCGTGGCCCCCTCCCCTGGCCGAATCCTGCCCCGAGGACCCCATCCCCCGGGGCATGGCCACACTTTTTCTTTAATTTTTAAGGAGGGGGCTGCGTGGCCCCCTCCTCAGGCCTCCTTTGCCCCGGGACCCCATCCCCCGGGGCAGGCCTTTTTTTTTTTTTTTTTTTTACTTATTTCTGGGGAGGGGGCCGCGTGGCCCCCCTCCCGGGCCACTTATGGCCCCGGGGACCCCATCCCCGGGGCCTGGCCTCTCGTTGGGGACTGTGGGGGGTCCCCAAACCCCCACAGTCCCGCCGGCTCCCCGTGTCCTAAGGGAGCCGGCATTGCTTTCCACACGGGGAGCAGCTAACATGCTGCTCCCCATGTGGAAAAGCAATTGTCTTTGGATATTGGGCGAGAGCAGGTTTCCTGCTCTCTCTTCCAATATCCAGCAGTTTGCAATGACAGGACGGGAGCCGCGAGGCTCCCGTCCTGTCATTGCAAACAGCAGTGTCCCGGGGTAGGCACCCCGGGACACTGCAGGAGCCGGCCCTGGGGGTGGTGGTCCCCAGGGCCACCACAGGCTCCAGGAGGGGGCCGCGCGGGCCTCTCCCCACATCAGCAAAGCCCCGGGGAGGTGGTGGTCCCCGGGGCTTCGGGGGTCCAAAACGGACCCCCATTTTAATTTGTTAGTGCCCCGGGGAGGTGGCGGTCCCCGGGGCATATGGGGGGGCTCGAGCCCCTCCCCCCCACACAGGAAAAAGTAAAAAAAAAAAAAAAAGAAGCCCTCCCGCACCATTTTAAAAAGAAAGCCCCGGGGGTGGCAGTCCTCGGGGCTTGGGGGCCCTTGAGGCCCCCCATACATAAATTTAACCCCCCACCATGCCCCCGGGACTTGGGCCACCCGGGGGCAAAATACAATCGAGCGCGGGAGACCGCTCTTCGATTTTTTTCCCCGGCAGGATTCGCGCTCCCTGAGCGCATCCTGCCGATTTAAAAAAAATGCTTTTTCTGCCCAGGGGGTCCTTGTGGGACCCCCTGAGCAGACCTAGGGGTCAGGGTGTTTCTACCCTGCCCCCTTTGTGCGTTTTGCGCACTTTTTTTTACTGCTTTCTTGTTCCTCGGTTCTACCAAGGAACAAGATGGCTGCCAACACTTCCTGGTTTGGAGTGTTGACAGCCAATTAGCAGACAGCTCGTGATCGGGAGGGTGCGCGAATCCGACGCGGCCATAGATATATATGTACTTTTACTTTTGATTTTCTCAGCAACTACTGAACGGATTTACACCATTTAACAAAAGGGTTCTTTCTGAACCAAGAACTACCTCTTTGCCAAATTTGGTGTAATTCCGTTCAGCAGTTCAGGCTGTAGCCGTGTCTAAAGTTTCCTATGGGAAAATGAATGGGGAAAACACGTTTTGGGACCCCCTTTTTCTCGGCCCCCGCTTGACGAATCACCCTGAGACTTTCAGGGTAGGAGCGGACCGGAGCGGGCCATAAAGTATGAAAATTTCGCGAAGATTCGTCAACCGACGCAAGAGTTATTTCAAATAGAATGTCGCGGATTTCCTATGGAAAATAGGTCCTAACTATAACTATCTACTGGCGACCGCCAGTAGATTATTTATATATATATATATATATATATATATATATATATATAGTTTTGCAGATTTATATAGCGCGAACTCAAGCTAAAGGTATTTGAGCGCTTTACATGAGCACCAGTTACGTTACACAAGCACAAATTCATTTTTTGGTAAGCACAGGGAGATTAAGTAATTTGCCCAGAATAATAGGATGTTGAGCCGATGCCCGAACCTAGTTCCCCAGCTCAAAAGTCGGCAGCTCTAGCCTTAAGGCCACAACCTCTCACCTTATATCAGGCCACAAGTGACCTCTGTGGATACTCCTCTCTGTACAAGTCAATATGATTGTATTTCCAGAGGCAGTCAGGAATTTGCTTTATGTCCTACTGGGGCTTTGGCCACAAGCAACTCGAGTGTGTGGGGCCTGAAACTGAAAATAGGAGACTGCCACCAAAGGGCAGCTCTTTGCTACAGCGGTAACAATGTCAAGATACAACGAAGGGCCACAGAAACTGCCCTGATTTTTTTATTCATTTTTGAAACTTCACATGGTTTTTGCTTCATGAAACTTGCAAAGTTTTAAAAATAAATTCACAAAGTTGTGAGGCCTCAGACTTAGTAACTTTGCACACCATAAGAGACATAAAGAAGGATTTCCCAGACCCGCTGCTAGATTAGTGTTTTTTCTGGTTTGGTCTGTAAGTGCTCCGAGCTCACTCGTGAAATACAGCATTATGTCAAAGACAATCAAACTAAACTTATTGAAAGTAAATTGTGCCTGTCTGTATGGTGAAGGGTACGGGCGGGTTTCGATAGTAGGTGATTTTGTATTTGAGAAAAGAAATGGACTTGGACCAGTGATCACGTGTGTATCTGCAGAGGGAAAAACAAACAACAAGGACCAGTTCCTTTCTGGTGAAGGCCATGGCCACCAAGCTTTGAAGCCATGTGCGCTTCCGTATGAAGAAGGCAGCGGTCTTGCACTAGAGGAGCCACATGTGTATAAAGGAAGAAGACGAAAGACTATGGCTAGTAAGGCTATGTTGATGTATAGGAATGGAGCTGTGATAGGAACACTATATTTGTATGTTTAAGGAAAGCAAAAGACTCAGGACATTAATTGCATAGGTGTGTCTTTAAGATGTAGGTGTAAGACTGGGGGCATCTACGCCACGCGTACATGTGTATGTGGAAGAAACAATAATATACTAGTAAAGCTACATGTATATGTATAGAGGCGTCCATAGAACTCGACTGGTGATGTAGATTGTTCTTGGTTTGGGGAAGGCTGCGTTTAAGTGATGCTCCATCTGTGTCTGCAAGGAAAAGACATCACCATCACTAGTGAGGTCATGTGTGTCAGTGGGGAAGGGTTGGCATGAGAACTAGTGATAGGTTATGTGTACATCCATGTGAACAGAAGCCCGCATTTGGTTAGCGAGGTCCAGGATTCTATTTTCACCAACAAATATTGTGTGGTTCATGGATAAGTGTGTTTACTTTGTCTACAGGGCTAGAATGTCAATAAGGAGAAAACCTCTCCTCCCATGCGGGATAGCAATGCTCGCTGGGTGAATGAACTGTATGTAATTCTCTTAACTTATTTTTCTAAGAAGTAAGAGGGTTTTTTTGTAAATCATGCTCGTAATAGTAAGAGCCATTTTATGAAAATCAGATGTGCGTGGCCTTCGCATCTGCGTTTGTTTACAATTTCGAACATTTTTCAAAGAGAGTAAAAATAAAATATAAATGAATAAAGCTTTCCGTTTTTGTTTGCAGGCACCTCCAGAAAATGATCTACCCGCCTTCCACGCCCCCTAACCCTAAAGCCACCACATGATATGCGGTCGCGCAAATTTGTTTGCGGCTCAACCCTCTCCAACCTCGAAGCTGGAATCGCAGCCAAAAAATCATGAAAACTGAACAATTCCCAAAAATGTTTCGGATTTGAGTTGAAACAATATTTCACCACTGAACAGGGAATAAATAGTTGTTCCAGGGCATGATTTATGCAGATTAAAAACGGTTTATCGGTTGAATACGATTTTGGGAAGCTTATTTCTCAAAACTGAAACAGTCTTTCTGTGTGTTAAAAAAAAAATCCAGCTACAGAAATTGCAGGTTTCCCCATAGCTCACATAGGGTTTAGTTCCTCTTTGCATTCTGGTACTCGTAGTCCCGCATGTGTAATGGGCCTGCAAAAATAGCAGAATGCGAGAAAAACATGAGTTAATCAGATCTAATTAGAATAAGGCAAGATAAGTCTTTCAAGTCGGAATGTAGGTCTCACCCCTTTTAAAAAAAACTACTGTAAGAGCTTTATTTGCTCTGAGAAGACAAAACATAAAAAATGCGACATAAAAACTGTAGGTGAATATTCAAATATATAGAGACTAACGCTTCTCTCTTGTCCCCTCTATCCATGGTCTTCCTTTCTCTGACCTTTTGCCTCGTCTTGTTCTCTCCAGGCACTAAAACCACCCCACAAGCCCCACCACCCCCAAAGCACTTGGATAAAATATTTAGGTACTGTAACTTGCGATACCAATAACAGCTGAATAGCGTGCCTGGACAGAATTGGTTTTAAACCATACACAGACTTTATTAAACGATGAACCTTTGAAGAATGCTAAAACCATCCAAAGGTATGTGAAAAGCTGCGTGCGTTAACTCCGCGAAGTTACCGGGGAATATTGTACACTCTTAGTGTGACAGATACTTACTCAGATGACGGCGAAGGCCTCCAGCCTACACCAGAGCCGAGTCTCTCCCGCAGAGACATATATGGTGCGCTGCAGCCTGAGTGAAACACAACCCGGAGAAGGCTCTGGCTTACATCACCCTTCACAGTGCACGAGGCATGGTTGGACGTGTGGGGAACTAAATATTTATTGAGCAGCAGGACTTGAAACTGACCTCATGAGTCTAACATAACATCCCGTGCGGCTGACCCTGGCCTGAGATGTGGAGGCACCGACACGAGCTGCACAATCTGGGCAAAAACAGATGACAACTGGCTGTGTCTCACCAATAAGAGAGCCCAAATTCACACATGTGATGTCTAAAATAAACGCGGTACTTCACTACATACTCTGAAGGACATCATTCTTGACGCTGAACCAAGCTGCTTGTGCAAAGCATGTCTCACTCCGCTCGACATAAGACATCTTAAAAACATTGACATTGGAGCTGCTTAGTGTCTTTTACTACCTGGAGACCGCCTTTCTTGCCTGCTCAATGTATTTTAATTCTTTGGATGTTTAGGCCGATACGTATCAGAAAACTACAAGTCCCATGATGCAGTGTTGTATTTGCCTAATAAATAAACTAATGCACCCCACCACCATTACCATGTAGCAGAGATCTCACGTTGCACTAAGGCAGCTGCATGGCCAGTCCTCCGATTTTCCTGAACGTCTTGGCAGTCTGCTACTGCTAGTTTTACTTTTCTATTATAACTACAAAGAGCCATGTACAAAAACAAAAATGATCTAACAGCTAAAAAGGCACGCTGGCAGAACATCTCTCGCATCTGAAGTGGGGAAACTCGCTAGCGCGGAGTCAAATGCTTCAAATCCATGTTAAAATATATTTAAGGTTTATTTTAGAGTTATTAGTTGTCCCCGGTGAGTCACAAAAACCTTTTTTTAGGCCTGGAGACCGCTTTACCAGTAATGCCATCCTCATGTAATAATAAAACAAATCATAAATAAAATAATAATACATATCTTCATACACATAGGGGCTTTGTGTCTACCCTCTCCATTCATTGGCCTGTTCAACTAGCATTCACGTGTTGCTCCTGCTCACCACAGCATACATTATGGAGCAATGTGTCGTCCCACTTCGGCCATTGGCCCTCTTACATTTATTTATTTATTTATTTAAAAGAGCTTGTAGAGCACGCAGCTACCCCTAAGGGTCTCCCGGCGATATCGAGGGGGTAGTAGCAGAGGGCCGGGTCTGAAGAAGGTGCGAATTTAGTCAGGACTACTAAAAAGTAGGGTTTAAGTTTTTACGAAATTGAAGCAGTGAGTTACAGGATCTGAGAGAGAGCGGCAGGGCGTTCCAAAGTTTCGGGCCCAGCACAGAAAAGGAGCGGCCCCCAAGACGAGCTCTGCGGGACCTCGGCATCGAGAACAAAGGGAGGTTGGCTGATCTCAGTTCACGGGTGGGGACATATGGAGACACCAGAGCGTGGATATAGGATGGTGCAAGACCGTGTCTATTCCGAAACATGTAGCACAGGGCTTTGAACTTGATCAGTTTGTCGATTCTTAGCCACCTACATTGTGGTGGCTGTATTTCTGCTGATCACGTGTGCACATCCTTCTCAAAAAACAATAGAGAACTTCAGTGCCAGGTTTGGTGGGCCTATATTTACTTTGCCACTACTTTCTTCCATTCTTCTCCGTGTTTTTATATATTTTTTGTCATCCTCGTGTGTCTAAGCTATATCTTCAGGTTACTGTAATTCAAAATCAACACTACTTCTTCTTTGCACCAAGACTCACATTTTCCTGTGATGTACATTAAAAGTGAAAAGGATCCCCATACCCGTTTTAAGTACACCTGCCTGCTAGGAAACACCCATACTGTTTCATTCAAATTACATGCAGTGGCTCGTTTTTTTTTATTTTTTTATTTAAATGTTTTATCACAAGCATATAGCCATCACATTTAGGCAGTGGTATATTTTGTTTTCTTCTTCTTTTTTTGTGGCAAAAAATAAAAAGATATGAAACCATTGCATCAGCTTACCACAGACACATATACTAACTTTGCCAATGCTTGTTATTTTTGTTTTATATTCTCGTATCTACACTGCATTTATAAAGGGCAAAACATAACTTCTAGTACCAGAATGCAATAGAAGAGCCCGGGAAAACCTGAGAACACTTGGGTTTGCAGGAATGAAAAAAGGTAAATGTCATAAATGCAGCTTTATGGAAATATCGATGTTTCCTGAGCAGGAGTTCATAATATCGATATTTCCAAAAAGCTGCATGCCCTATTTGTCCTACAAATCCCAGCATGCAATGGAAACACGTGGCTTGGTTGCGCTTCTCACACATGGGTCCTATGATCTACACTAAACTGACACTTCCCATTTGTGCGATGGCAGCCTTTGAACCATCAACAGAAAGCAATATGCCCAGCATAATTGTCACAAGCAATGCATGATACCACGAACTTTAAATTATTGCACAGAGGGAGCCCATGTTTTCACATGGCACACGTGAGTAGCCCGGTCATTTTTTGGATGTTCTATTTTTATGATGGGAGTTGTAGTCCCCATTTTACATTAGGACATACACAATAAGAAAGCCAGGAAAAAAGCAGAACTGGTAAACTTCTCACACCTGCCATGATACGGTCCTGGCACTACCAACAGAGCGGCATTTACTGACACACGAGGTCACCGCTTCTCCAGAGACAAACTATAACTTTCCACCTTGTAAGAACAGCAGCGGGACTGCTCCGCATTAGCACTTCCTCTGTTCTGAAGGTTGGAAAGTTGCTCTTTGTTGCAAACATGTTTTCAAGGGAGCAACAGAAGTGACATCATGCTCTGAGCCCTGCCTGCAGCCCATGGGCTTTTCATGGAAGACGTAAATAATAACCCCCGCATTCCTCCGGTCGGCGATGTATTTGGCGAGCTGTTTGTCGTGGCACCAAACACACACAGACGGCAGTTCCACTTCCGAGCAGGAACTTAAATGCCGTTTTTAAGGGGGGTTGCGTATAAACAGAAATACGAATATGACAGCGGACGCCTACCGTAAAACTTTCCATCCAGTCAGGGAATCCAAGTCAGAGAGCACATCCATTGTAAAGCGCCGAGGGGGGGGTCAGCAAGCAGCGCCCAGAGGACAACACAAAACAACAGCAATGGAGCGAGCTGTGTGGAAATCTGATGACACCAGCACCGCCCCTCGCGCTCTCTCTCCCTCACACCGATAAGCAGTTGTCACAAGATCTTTCTCCACCCCTCCAAAATCAGCCTCCCCTTGCTTGTGTGCTAACAGATAGCCCTTGCTGCATCGCCCACACCACCTTGTTTCCCCTGTCGTTTAAGCGCTGTAATAGTCTCCCACTGATCAAATGTAATGTGAAATATGTATATATATATTATGTATATATATGAGATATGTATACATGATATATATCACATTTGATCACACAGCCCGCGCAGATTTCCATCAAATCTCACTTTATTAACACCTTCCTTATAGCTTTCCTCTTGGAACAAACACAGCTGAAGCTCGGAGCCCTCAGTTTTTGCCAGCAATCATTTATAGATTACTTCCAGCCTCCACGCGTCCCCTTCTGATGTTTCTTTTACCTCTGAGGTTTCTTGTATGTGATTCTGGGAGGGTTTCCCATTATTGTTTGTGTTTACGGACCGATACTTTCAAAACAGAAAGCAGTGTTTTTTTTCACAAGCATTGGAAACCAGTTTATGCGTATCACAGACACTTTTTTTTCTGATCCGTTTTTTTTTTTGTAATCTTAGATCAAAATTCAACATGACCTTCTATTACGGTGCTGGTCTATTTTTGTAATTTGGAACGAGACAGTTCAGATAATAAAATGTACCAGCCGTACATCTGGTGAGATCATTTATTCCTGTTATTTTAGCTTCATAACATTTCATCCTTTAGTGTGAACAGTGCCACAAAAGGAAAACAGTTCCTGTGGGAACTCATCTCACAGTAAGGGTGGGTGAGGGAGTTGGAGAAAGAAAGAGGGAGGGGCTAGGAGCCAGCCTAGGCAGTCCTGTTGACAGAAAGATGACAAACTCAATGAGGCAATTCCAAAAGGCATTTATGTGAATGTGAAATAGTAGTACTCCTATAGTAGTCTTTAGCTTACTCTTACATGCCTTTCTGAATTCGACCCAAAACACATATAATGGGAAACGTCATTACCCCTGCCTCCCTTTCACTTGGATCAACTACTATGTGCGGTCTGCCAGAACCCCTTTCAGAGGGCCACAGGGCAAGCAGGAGGTACTGGTCTCAACCGTGGGAGTTAAGGCCCTTTGCTCCTGATGTCCCGGGCCCAACTTACTATGGGTCCTGAGCAACTGGGCCAAGTACCCCTTCAGCACAAGCCTCACATCTCAAAATACATTCAATAGCAGCAATAAATGATTGTCCATTCAAATACTTGCTTTTATGAAACAAGCATTGGTATAGCCAATGGGTTTAGCCTATGCAAGACCTATTGACTTTGGCAATGGTTTTTTAGACATGTTGCAGAGCAGGTTACAGTAAATAAAAAATAGCTCTAAGATACAGCCATGGCACTTTTTTTTCTTTAAACCATGTTGCAGAGGATCCCATGCTGCTGTGCAATATGTCTAATAAAGCATGGGAGGGCAAGCTACATGAGGGAGGTGCAGGGGGGGGGAGGGATCAGAAACAACAGACAGTGGTTGTGGGGGGGGGGTAGAACACCAGGGAGCTGCATGAGAGGAGGGAGGGAGCAGCTACAGACAGAGGGAGGAGGCCAGGGGGAGATCTACAGGGCCATGTACTCTTATAGAGTGCAAGGCAAAAAGTAAGAAAAAAGTACCTGGAGGAGCATGCAGCCAGTGAAAGGACACTGGCAGCAAACAGTCCATTCTCTATGGCAGGGACAGAAGCCCAGGCAGAAAGCAGGAGGAGGAAAGCAGCCAGGAGGAAGCATGATGTGTGACCAATAAGAAACAAGGAATCATGAGTGACATGGAAGCCAACCCATGCTAACTATTGGAAAATATTGGGCAGGCTCTAAGCCCATTTTAAGATTTTCTTTTTAAACAAAAGATTTTGCTTATAGGTCCATAGGTGTGCTCTGCTTCAGGCGATACCTAAAAAGGAGTATTTATATACGACTACAAAGTGAAATACGGCATACACAAACAATACACACAGCTCCCTGAGGTCAGGGCTCTAATGTCAATAGGCAGTTGCCTGAGTCCCACTTTCCTCTCAGTGGTTATTCCCCATATACTATAGCTGACAGTCAGGTTAAGCCCCACTAGCAGGTGAGTCTGAGGAGCGCCACTCCGACTCTTATAAAAGTAAAAAGTGGCCCAGCGCCTAAAGAGCTATGGCAGAACAAGTCCCCCGGGCCCTTCCAGCTGGCAATCAGTCATACCCGCTCCTTCAAGGATTACGTGATCATCGTCTCTGCATGGAGTGACAGAGGCTGTCGTTGGTGAGTAGCACTCGTGGGCTCTGCAGAGGCAGTGGCTGGGCATCCACGGCACTTCATTCGGTGAGACTGTAAGTTCCTCTGTTCCTTCCCACTGGAGGGAGAGTAGGTTGCTCCTGTTGCAATCCTCCTGAGGGGCTCTGGCCAGTATGGGTCACCATGACGGCTTGAACCAGGGAACTGTCCTTGCCTGTTCCAGTGAAGCCCTCCTGGCATATGGGTCACCGACCTTGCTCTGCACATGGGCGATGATCAGATCGGCACAGCAGTACTCTTCATGGTGGCCCCCTCTTGCTTCACTCCGCACATGAACTATGGCCCAATCAGTACGGCAGTAATCTTCACAGTGGCCCCCTCTGATATACAGGGTCACTGACTTCACCCCGTACATGGGTTACGGCCGCTCACTACAGCAGTAATCTTCACGGCGGCCTCGTCTGGCATACAGTCACCGACTTCAATCCGCACACAGGCTATGGCCTGATTAGCACAGCACTGATCTAAACCACGGCTGACTTCATGGCAGAGCATTCTGGCATACAGGATTTGAATTTGCATGTGAGGCAGCTGTCTCCTCACACCTCGCTACAGGGATCCACTTGCCAGGATCCCCCACTGGACATCACTCCCTCAAGCACTCTCCTCTTCCTCACAGGGCACACTGGCTTGGCAAGAAGGCAGGCAAGGGTGTTCTAGGCCTCAAGGGGCAGGTGGTCTTGGATTTCCCTAGGTGATGTCCCTTCACCCAGCTGGTAGACTAGACATCCTTAGTCCCCAGTCCTGGTCACAGGCAGAAGTCTTGCAGAGCTTCTCTTTCTTGCACAGCCTTTCTCGCTGCTTAACAGTTGACAATTTTGGGGGCGTCAAGCTCCCCTTCTTATAGTCCATTTCCGGACACCAAATGTGGGGGGTTAGGGTCTGAGTCTTTCAAGTGTATTATGGGAGTCTGTATCCTTTTGAAGTGCCCACTCCTCTGCCCTGCCCTTCCTCCAGAAGGCAGTCTGTCACATCAAGAGGGGCCCCAAACCTGATAGCTCCACAACACAGGCCATGGGAGTGATTCACACCTGGATGTCAGCCACAGTGATATGTGCATCAAAAGGTTACCCCATGGCCCCTAGCCCCAGTCTTTATGATTCTCTTATCAGTCCCATCTCCTTCCTGAGATGTGCCCAGGCCCCTTTCCAGTGACCTCTCCCTGAATCAAAAAGCACCATTTGAAATGTACTGAAGAACCTCACTCTTCTTCCTGCAGTGTGTGTCCCACCAAGCTCACAGGAATGCAGCGATCCACAAATCTGTCTGGGGAGATTCCTCTACTTCCCCATGTTCCTCCAGTCATCCCTGGGTCTCCTAAAATGGACCTTTGAGTTCTCCATGTACTAAACCATTCACAGGTTCACATACACACAGCACATGCATGCAAGCACACATGCACTGCACAGAACTACACACTTACTTGATGTAGGCCAAGGGTGAGCTAAGTACACAGCAACAGAACTTTACATGAGTGAGCCTGTATGCCTCACTCCAGTGACACATGTAAAAAGGCCTGTTAACGTCTGATCACTACATGGTATGCTGCCACCACCAGTGTTGTATTCCTCTTAGGGTGTCCGTATATAGGTTTTCCTGTATCATGTCCTTATATAGGCACAATTCGCCCTGCCCTTATATAGGCATAGAATCCCAGTCCTTATTTAGGCATTAAACCGTGCACTCCAAATACAGGCATGGTGTCCGACATCCGTCCACCCTAACGTCACAACGAGTTCTTGAAGAACAGACCCTTAGGCTTCGGGAGTTTCCCTAGCACAGGACTATTGATTTCTTCAAGGACTCATCTATTATGCATGAACCGTTATACCTTAGGGGTTCATTCATGACGTCTTCCGCTGTCCGATTCACGTCAATGCTAACATTCTGAGGTTCCTCTCAGGTATAAATATACCTTCCCTAGCCCCTGTAAATCAGAGACCTCGACTTCAGAGGAGCCCGTTTCCCGTCCTGACGCACTGAGAAGACGCTGTCATCCCTGCATGCAGAGTCCAGCTTCCAGTGATCTGACTTCCCTCGCGGGGTGTTGGAGTTCGAGTCTGGCAAGAGATTCCCACCTCTCTCATTCTCAAGGTATGGAGCTTGACTAGATACCTAGAGGGACTCTTGGCATACTTGGCATACTTGGCATACTAGGCATACTGAGCTTAACATACTCTTAGTATACCATAGTAAGGAATACTTCACCTACTTCATACCTCTCCCTACACCTAGGTTAGGTACATTGGGGTAGAACTAGCTTAGAAACGCATCGTATGAGTACTCGCATTTTTAGTCTATGTTATTTATGTAAATGAATATCTACTAAAGATCATGCTAGCGCAGTATTATTTATTTCTACTGCTTACGCTGTACATTATTTATCTTGCATACTGTCTTGTGATCGTAACAGCACATTTTACTTACACGAGAAACAAGACTGTTCAATAAACCTTTTATTGAAACGCCCGTCTATTCTCTCTGTGTAACTTTGAGGAAAACTAAGTATGCACGAGTGAGCTGAGTGAAATAGTTATCTATTGTTTCCACGACTCTGGGACATGTTCTGATTCTAAAAGGGAAACAAAGTGGTCATGTTTTGCGGCTGCCAGAAACTACTCCCTTCTTGTTTGTCAAGGAGTTTCTAGTGGCCTCTGAGCTATCTGGCACAAGTAATTAAGCTTAATATACTCGATAGGGACATACCGACCTCAGTCCTATGTCAAACCTATAGGGTATATTATTCCAATGCGCAGAGCCTATTAGGGAAATAGGAGCTACACTACATGGTGCCCAACGTTTGGTAAGGCGGTAATTCAATGCTAGATACTGAGTAACTCAGCCGTGCTTTTTCTCTCAGAGATCCCTACCCATATACTCCAAAAGACGTCTGGAGTGGGCAGGGTTAAGTATCCGCCACGGCTACTTAGGGAAGCACCCTATATATTAGCTGTTTGGTTTGCTCAACGTTGAAGGATACAGTGTTCCAAAATATTGTGCACCTTATCTTTGTTTCCTTGAAACTTGTTCTACATTTTTCAGAAAAACAAAATGTCCTTAAACGGGGACGGAGCCACCGGAAACGGTGGAGCTGCGGCTGACCCAGCCCAAGCAGCAGGTTTTAACATTACCGGGTTAAATGAAACCGAGGAGGGTGTTATAGACATCCATCCAAACTTAAGAAGAGCCATCACTCTAAAACTCATAAAACACGGTCTACCGCCAAGAGGAGGTAGAGCAGTTTTCGTGATAGAGGCACACGAATCCTTTCAGACAGAGGTATTCTATTCATGGGTAATATTTCCTGAATCAAATTCAGTTACAAAACTGTTTCACTTCTACAAAGAAGATGATCCACCAGAGGAATACATTCCTTTCGAGGATATAGAAATTCCATTAACATACCAGGAGCATCAGCTCTGGTTTAAAGGCGCCCTAAAACATCACAGAAACATTACCAGGCTCGGTCCACTAGGTAGACCAGGAGCAACATGGCCGATTCTAGCCGGCTACACACCTCATCCTGACCTGGATATAATGTCAGATGAGGAACTACTTGTTCAACTACAAGAATTAATAAAAATCTACAGACAATTGGTTCAATATGTCATGCGGACTTTCACAGTCCAACCACCATTAACACTTCCAAATCAAATTCCTCAACCAGGGAATACACTAAAAATTACACCACAGACTATATACGCAGTCATGGGAAAAATGCCCACAAAACGTGAGCAAGTTCCATTTTGGATAGCTCAAAAAATTACTCAAATCGAAGCAGTATTTCCAAATACTAGCCCGTATGAGAAACACAGAATCCTAACAATCAGTTTACCAATGGGGATTACTCCACAACTGGAAGACTGCACCACTTGGGGCTCAGTCTTTGCTGCCATCTATACTAAAACACATGGCTTTCCGTCAATTGCGGTAATACCTGATGTCCTGAAACAAATTCAAAATGAATACGGGGCAGAGTCTGCTCAGAATTTAGGTATGAAATTACTGAAAAATTTCGACCAGGTCTCAACAATAATATTATCTAATATTAAAGGGGAGGCAGCAGCAGTGGCGATCCGCCAAAAATTAAGGGAATTTGATGTTACAGAACATCAAACTGAGCTACCCAGAATAATAGAACAATCTTATGCAGAATTAGGCAGAGATAGTTTGGGTGGAAGACCAGTGAAGCCGAAACTATCTGAAAGTCCTGAGAAGGACACAATTAAACAAACTCCGACATCTTCTAAAAAGAGGTGGGAGACTAATAAACAAAATTCAAACGAGAAACGTTCTCAATCCCGAGGTAGGTCTCCTCAAAAGGAGCCCTCTGAAAGGAGGTATAACCTCAGGAATAGGGATAATTTGAGAAAGCCTGACAGGTATCAAGATACTGATACACGTTCCTCTCGTACCTTTCAGATCTCATCACAGACTTCGGAGAGAAGAGGACGGTCAGAACATAGAGAAGAACGCGTGAAATCCAAGGAAGAAAAACACGCTCCAAAAAATAAAACAAAACCTCAATTCTCCAAAAAGAAAGTAGCAGGTCTGAAGATCAGACATGCTGAGAATACTGAGAACACAACTCAAGAACGGAGAATGGGCTCAGACAGTGCAGCAGAAGTCACAATAGCTCGCCAGAACCTGAAGGAACTTCTGGAGATAGTGGACTTGAACGAATACATTACAGTTGAGACTGTAGACACCAGGGTTAGTACTCCACAAAAGTTATATGAAATAACACTCCGGATGGAGGGAGACAAACCTAGACAGGTGAAAGCACTCTTTTGGGAAAAACTTTCAAGGGGCTATGACATACTTCTAGCAGAACAAGACTGGCCACCACAATTTGTCAGGGAGTGCCCACATGGTGAGGACATTATTATGCCCGACTTCTCCAACCATATTCCAATACACCTAAAATATACATATGCCAGGAAATGGGCAGTAGCCCAGGACCCAGTATTATATAAAAATCATGTAGGATGGGATGAGGACTCCCCTCACCATAAAATACATCTGAAACATGAACCAACTGCACAGAGGCAGTATCCAGTAAAGCAAGAAGCTAAAAAACATGTCATGGAGATCTTAGATCAACTTGAATACCAAGGGGTGATTGAAACATGCACCTCCTCAATGAACAATCCTTTGTTTCCTGTCTCCAAACCGGACAATACATATCATCTAGTTTTAGATTACAGACACTTAAACACTTGTTCTAAAACTTTTGCAGTGCAAAATGCACATAGCACAGCATTAATGAATAACATTGTGCGTAAAAAATATAAAACCACACTAGACATCTCAAATGGTTTCTTTTGTCAAAACATAGCACCTGAAAGCAGGTACTTAACAGCATTCTCCATAATGGGGACTCAGCGTCAATTTTGTCGACTCCCACAAGGGTTCAAGAACAGCCCAGGTTTATTCTCAGCGAGGGTAACGGAGTTACTACAAATTTATGACAATGAGGCATTGTCCTATGTCGATGACATTTATCTGACAGACGATGACTTGGAAAAACACTTGAACAGGGTGAATACCATTATATTGGGCTTCGCCTCTGAGGGCTACAAATTCAACTTCAAAAAGTCCAGAATTGCCAATCTCAATGTCCTATTTCTAGGATATGAGCTTTCAAGTGAAGGAAAGAGCTTGGCAGCTAACTTCCTAGAGAAATGTGCGCTGCTCCAACCTCCAAAAACGCTAAAAAACATACAATCCATCCTGGGTTTCCTAAATTTTGGAAGAACATACATTCTAAATTACGCAGAAAGGGTTAAACCACTCTACGCATTAATCAAACCTGATTTTTCAATCAAAAACTGGACACAGGAACACACAGAAATCTTGCGTTCACTCCAGGCTAACATGTTAGCAACAAATCACTTACAAACACGCGTAAGTCAACGCAATCTGGTGATCCGAATAATTTCGGGTCAATGCGGATTCACCTACTTGACATTTAATGAGGGTGAAAAAATACCAATTGCATACAAATCTCATTTGTATACACAAGCAGAAATGCGCTTCACTTCAACTGAAAAAATTATGACAGCAGTTCAAACCGCTGTAGCAAAAGAAAGAGCCCTAGCCCAAGGGAAACGCATTATTGTCGTAACCCCAGTACCAGCTTTAGAAGTGGTCACAAAAGCAAGCATTCCAAATGCTAAGGCATTACATCCAAGATAAATACAATGGGTTAATTCTCTTGCTGCAACAGATGTTGAATATGTTTTTGATCCCGATCTAAAAACACAAGCGTTCCTGCCATATGAACAAGAATGTCCTCTGCCCACTGAAATTCTGCCTCGCGATCAGTACGAATTCATAATTTACACTGACGGATCCGCACAACCCGCAACAGGGAGTAAGCAAGCTTACAGTGCAGCATGTGCAATCGTTAAAGGTCGCATGCGAGATGGCATCTTCCGACCTATGGTCACAAAAACCCAGTCTCTAGGAGATTGTACAGCTCAGCGAGCTGAACTACAAGCATTCAAACTGGCACTTGAAAGTACAGATCGAGAATTCCCCACACTGATAGTGTGCGATTCCTTTTACTGTGTTCAGTCGTATAATGAATATATACAAAACTGGCTTGAAAATGGTTTCAAAGATGCGAAAGGTGGCACAATAAAGCACAAAATGCTTTGGGAACAAGTAGTTCAGTTGAAAAACGAACTACCAAAGGCTCACGTGATCCACACACTGAGTCATCAACGTGATGGCGTTCACGTTGCAGGGAATTCATTGGCTGATGAAGCCGCAAAGGGGGCTGTACAGACGGCTTCCGTAGCTGCGATCACTCGTTCAAAAACAAAAATAGACAGTGAGATAATGTTGGCTGTCAATGCTACAAGCAAAGGCAGTGGTGCAGCGTTGCCAAAAAAGTTTCCACTCAAGTACTCTTATGTAATTGATGCGAACAGCGTTCCTTTTGCTCGAATCCCTGGAGTGGGGGATAGGGTAATTCCAAACATGGAACGTAGATTAGGACTAATCCTGGCAGCACACGAAGGGATAGCTTCTGCCCATGCAGGTGTTTCTGCAACAGTATCTTTACTCAAGCAAAGATATTGGTGGCCTGGCATTCGGAAACAAACCAAGAACTATGTTTTAGAATGTGATATATGCCAACAGATGAAAGTCTCAACAGTGAAACGTCCTGCGCAGACACCCCTGTTAATTTCAGACAAACCATTAGCTTGTGTTTACCTGGACCACTGCGGTCCCCTGCAAAGGGACGGTAACTATAAATATATCATGGTTGCAGTGGATTCATGCTCTAGGTTCCTATGGATATGGCCTCAGCCGCGGCTGACGCTCGAACTGTTATAAATGATTTGCAAGTCTTTATCGGCACATACGCAATAGGCACGCTACATTCTGACCAGGGCCCTGCGTTTAGCTCTCGGGCTTACAAAGAAGCCATGGCCAGTCTGGGCGTTGCATTGCGGTACTCCTCTCCATTCCATCCTGAGGGAAATTCGGTTGTGGAAAGGAAAAACCGGGACATAAAGCAGTCTATAACAGCTAGGGTATTAGGTTCGGGTGATGGGTGGGTCAAACATCTATATGGGGTCCAGCGCTCATTAAATAACCTGCCAAGAAGTTCTCTAGGGGGAGTCACTCCATATGAGGTCCTATTTGGGACAAGAATGTGGGTACCAGATCTCGATCAAGTAGGCACAGTGGTGGAAAATAAACCGTTTGATATCAAAGAATGTTTGGCTGTTTTACAGGAACTCAATGAACTGAGATCAAAACAAAGCAACGTATTCCTGCAGCCAACCACCACTGGGGAAAAACCGGCAGTCCCAGCAAGGCCTGTCTGGATTCCAAAAGTTGGGGATCTAGTCAGAGAAAAGATTGCGGACCAGAAGGAATTTGGTCCTTCTTACAGACAACCAGTACCTGTCCTAGCAGTTCAAGGAACAAGAACAGTACTTCTGCCGCCCCTTGCTGGAAGAAAGGAGAAAAGATTTGTGTCCATCGACCTCATCAAACCACAGTATGTGGCCAATACTAAATAGTAGGCCTCGTGGACTCCGACCTAGTAGCAGACGCACTCCTCTTGCTACTATCCAAGAGGTTCAGACTGAACGACTGATAACAATCGAGAATTCAGCTGTAACAGGTGAAGGACTAGGCAACAATGCAATGGAACTCATCCCTCTGGAAAATCAAGTAACAGTTCGTCCAAATACACCTGTCTACACCAATGTAGCAAGTGATCAACTGGTTCCAGCGATTTCTACAAATCCTGATGCAATTCCAACAATTGACAGAACTGCTTCTGGCTATTTCATTAACTTTGATACGTTCTCAGAAGATCCAAGTGAACCTGAAACGACGCCAGCATCATTAAAACTCAAGCAGCAAGTACAAGACTTTCTTCACTTTCTGAAAAAGACTTATCTGGTTTCCCCATGGATTGAGCTCTGGATTATATCTGGACTATTTGTTTTCCTGCTCTGGCTAGCTTTGGTTACAACTATGAGCATGCTTATAAGTGGCAGATACATCCATGTGGACACTGAAGGAAAAATGTGAACATACTTTTGAAACCACATAAGTCTTCCCATCGTGAAGCAAGAGACTTGTCATCAGTGAACATCACAGCCGTTCCTATACAGGATGGTAGAGTGTGGGACAAAACAGATTTTGATATTTTTGGCCCGACGGAAAAATTGAACATTCCACATTTGTTTAAAATTTCACTAAGTGATCTCATTTCGTCCAGTACCTATTCAGATGATTGGGACTTTGGGACTGTAAACGACATAATGTTTGACCTAGAAAAATCTGCTGCATTTTCTAACAATGAATATTTAGAGGGTCCATCAGACTATGAACAGCTGTAATGCTATAACCACTATGGTCATCATTATTTGCATAAATCTGCATACCCTAGAAATGTGTTTATGTTTAACCAATGGGAGCATTGTCCTACACCACCACAAAGTAGTTCAAAAACATTTGCTAACAAGTTTCCATACTTTTCAGGTTACAATACATCTGATCCAGAAACGTTTTACTATAAAAATTTAAACAAAACAGGACTGAAAATTATGTTAACAAATACAAAACAGATTTACTCTGCAGCATTTATTGCCCAACTGTCTAGACAGGGTTTCGACTTATGGAAAGACACAATAAACACGAAAACTGTCTGGGGTACTAAAGATTGGCAAGTGCAGGGGATGGAAGCTTTATTTAGAGCCTGTATCATCCTTGAACATATAATGTTTTTAAATGAAACCGTCCAACAAACATCTTGTCTTGGACTAGCCAAGATCAAAGAGATGAAAACACCTTCTGTACCAACACCTGCCAGTGATAACAATACACAGGCAGCGGTGACAGTTGACCTGATACTACAACTCAACAGATCTAATCCTGATTGGAAAAAATGGTTGATCTGGCCCACAGACACGAACAACTGTCAGGAAAGATTCCTGAATAAAACTCAGGGTTTTACTATTCACAGGCCAGACCCAAGATACGTCCAAAGACGGCATCCGGGGGTAGTAACAACATACAGTGTAGGAAAATTATGCCTCGATTGGCTGCAGAAATCTACACTACAGGATGTGAAACAACACTTATCCTTACTTAAAGACGACGCAGACCTTAGGGAAATCTTGCTTGGACCAAGAAAACCGCGTCAAAAACGTTTCATATATGCCGGCATCTATGCTGCTTATAATGAAGCTTGGAAAGTGTCACAAATGGAGGCCGCAGAACGAATACGTGAACTTGATTGTATTAATTTAGAGAAAACACTTACTGTGCTCGACAATGGGTTAACAACTTTGTCCTCCAGAATATATTCATTGGACGGCATTGTATCCTCTGCTATCGACATACTAGAACAAGATTTGGCGATGTTACAACAAGGCCAATCTCAATTACGTTCTATTGTGTTATTAAGCTGGACGCTGCAATCTTTGTGTGCGGGTTATGTGCCTTGGCGTTTCATCAACACGTCGGCTCTGTTTGCAGAATACAATCTAACTGATAAACAGATCGAACTGGCACAAAGAGGAGCAAAGTATACAGTGTTGAGCATTGAAAAACTGGAAAAGTTACCATTCACAGTGGCAGAAAAACCAGCTACAGAATGGCTCATCTATGGCAAAATAACGCTACCTGTGACTACTTTTCAGTTTCAGTATTGCCTCAAACAGATGCAAGCAGGCAAATATGAAAGGTTGGGTAAGGAATACATTAAGACATCTTGGAATTTACCGTATACATATAGATGTTGGAGTGGGGATCGTGAAGTGTTTTTGAGCGGTACACACTGTAAAAGTGCACTGAGCGGTTCACTTATATGTCAGGACATTTCTTTACACGGGGCTTGCAATGGTTCTGTGGCAAATTTGTCTTGCCATCAGCAGGGTACACCAGCTGCTGTGATTAATCCAACGTTTGGACAACTTTCTAATGGGAGTTACCTCATGTTGAATGATCAGAGTTGCTGCGGCATGTTGCCAGGCATCCCATATCTAGTAACGGTCAACTCCAGGGTCACTTGCTGTATGCAAGTATTGTTTGCCCCAATAGACACAGTCAGGGAGTCGCCTTTGTGGCCTTCGCTGAACGTCTCTTTTATAAGATTTGATACTTTAAGCAGAATGAAAGCCATGCTTTTACAGCAAACAGTGCCTTTGACCTCGGCCAAAGAAACCTATGATCTACAAGTAGCAAGGACTTCGGCTGAGATAAAGACTTTAATACGTACAAACTGCCCTATACATTTCGTGGAAATGATAGGACGTATCTTAAACATGTCTGATACAAGCGGAATTGTACATGTATTTAAGGGCATCTGCTCCGGTCTGTTAGCACCTTTCCAGGCAATACTCGGAATCATCCCGAACTTTGCACATTCTGTGTTTGGTGGCATACCATTAATTCTAGCACTTGTTGCCGGAATTCTATTTCTCTTCCTGCTATTACGCTATGGCCAGCTTATTCGCAGACATCACTCCGAGCGAAATGGAGAAAGCTCTCCTTGAACGAAAGTGCAGTGAGCGAATAGTACAGCTTTTGGGCATGACTCGTCTACGGGACCTTAATACCACGTGGTTCCTGTCATTCAGACCAATCTGGCAAGATTGCATCTTACCTGTCCTACGATGCTTGCTATACGGTGAAGAATGCGTGTTAGACACCTGTCTAACATTTCCATCAGCAACACCAACGGATATCGATACACTGCTGGACCCGATAACGGCCCATGCTCTGTGTTGTCCTCAGAGGCTACCGATCCTGATGACAGCATTCATTGAGATCTCACTGACGCTTCCAGCTGCTGCTGAGGTACGAGATGGATCTACAGGCACACAGGTAACAACGGACGCGAACATTGCTGCGGCATCCTATGCTGAAAGTGATGCTTCCCATCTCTGTGCAATTAATCTACTACACGAGGTGTTCCATCTGACACCAACTACAGTGGACGATATTTTGTCTACAGAAATAGATGATCTCATGTTTACACCAGACCCGTATACTGACTCTGATTCAACTCACAGTGTACCAGAGACGCAGTAACATTTGGCCTTCCTATTTCAAAACTTGGAACTCTTCCCAAATTGAACTTTTTTCCATTTTTTCTCGAACGAAATGGCAATTCAATCTGCTTGAAGTAGAACTAGCCTTATAGTACAGACTTCGCGGTACTTCCACAGACGCTTTGTCATCTTATGTGTCTACATCTTTCATTGATTTTCATGACATTGAATGACTTTGATTTTGAACAAACTTATCGATCATTTTCTGTCAAATGTAAATATTACTGCTTATTTTCATTTATATTGCATTTACTTTCCAAATATATGCCTGAAATGAAAAGCAATGCTTAATATGTACAGTACCTTTTGCATTTTACTATGTTTTTTAATGCTTTTAAGAAATATTATTTAATATGTGGTACTCCTTTTAATGTTTAGCATTTTAAATGTTTAGCATTTTAGTATTATCGTACACACGAAAGTGGAGTGGGTGTTGTATTCCTCTTAGGGTGTCCGTATATAGGTTTTCCTGTATCATGTCCTTATATAGGCACAATTCGCCCTGCCCTTATATAGGCATAGAATGCCAGTCCTTATTTAGGCATTAAACCGTGCACTCCAAATACAGGCATGGTCTCCGACATCCGTCCACCCTAACGTCACAACGAGTTCTTGAAGAACAGACCCTTAGGCTTCAGGAGTTTCCCTAGCACAGGACTATTGATTTCTTCAAGGACTCATCTATTATGCATGAACCGTTATACCTTAGGGGTTCATTCATGACGTCTTCCGCTGTCCGATTCACGTCAATGCTAATATTCTGAGGTACCTCTCAGGTATAAATATACCTTCCCTAGCTCCTGTAAATCAGAGGAGACCTCGACTTCAGAGGAGCCCATTTCCCGGCCTGACGCACTGAGAAGACGCTGTCATCCCTGCACGCAGAGAGTCCAGCTTCCAGTGATCTGACTTCCCTCGCGGGGTGTTGGAGTTCGAGTCTGGCAAGAGATTCCCACCTCTCTCATTCTCAAGGTATGGAGCTCGACTACATACCTAGAGGGACTCTTGGCCTACTTGGCATACTAGGCATACTAGGCATACTGAGCTTAACATACTCTTAGTATACCATAGTAAGGAATACTTCACCTACTTCATACCTCTCCCTACACCTAGGTTAGGTTAGGTACATTGGGGTAGAACTAGCTTAGAAACGCATCGTATGAGTACTCGCATTTTTAGTCTATGTTATTTATGTAAATGAATATCTACTAAAGATCATGCTAGCGCAGTATTATTTATTTCTACTGCTTACGCTGTACATTATTTATCTTGCATACTGTCTTGTGATCGTAACAGCGCATTTTACTTACACGAGAAACAAGACTGTTCAATAAACCTTTTATTGAAACGCCTGTCTATTCTCTCTGTGTAACTTTGAGGAAAACTAAGTATGCACGAGTGAGCTGAGTGAAATAGTTATCTATTGTTTCCACGACTCTGGGACACGTTCTGATTCTAAAAGGGAAACAAAGTGGTCATGTCTTGCGGCTGCCAGAAACTACTCCCTTCTTGTTTGTCAAGGAGTTTCTAGTGGCGTCTGAGCTAGCTGGCACAAGTAATTAAGTTTAATATACTCGATAGGGACATACCGACCTCAGTCCTATGTCAAACCTATAGGGTATATTATTCTAATGCGCAAAGCCTATTAGGGAAATAGGAGCTACACTACACCAGGCTTGTACTATTTAACTCCTGGCAAAGGCAGCAGCCTTTCATGACTTTGAGGGTACTGCTTTGGGCACCCTTCCCAGGCCCACAAGGCTGCAATCTGTGAGACAGGCCTATCTCATGTTGCATGATCCGTGTTCACCCATGACAATAAAAATCAGCACCGGGAATCCAGATATCAGTGCAGCTGGGGTTCTCAGGGCAGGGGTATATGTCCATCACTAGGCAAGGGACTTTTCCATCTCAATAAGGTCATCATGACGGCCAACCAAATCCATCTGTTAAGTGGTTAAAAGAGCCTCCCCACTTCAACATTTCCTGTTTCTTTGTCTGCGAAGAAATATCTATGGGTTGATGCGATGTGACTACTCAAGCGAGCCTCTACTTCAGAAATCATAGTGGATACTGGCACTGCTGGGAGGACGAGTCCCTTCAGGATTGTTTGCAGCGGCAGTAGAGCATAAGCAGATTTTGCCAGGTGTTCATCGACTGCTTGCACATGTGCAGTAAGCTGCTTCCGGGTAAGAGAAAGCAACACCTCTCCTGGGATGAGTGTAGGCCCAAGCACAAGTGGAGGATACAGGGCTGTTCCTGGTGGCAGTCGGGCACTACCAAAAGGTAACGTTCTGTTGAGGATATTTTTTAATGACCTTTTTGGAGGTTTTGATTGTCTAAATCTTCGTTTGGAAAAGTTCTGGGTTCCCATTTGCTACTACTTGCTTATTCTACATTGATTGGTCCTTGGAAGCAGTCTGGAAAATCATAAGTGATTCTGCCTCTCTTCTTTTCAGTTTGTTGTCAAACATGGACAGCAAAAGATGGGAAAAGTGGAGGTATACCTGCTAACCCTCTTCTGACCCCAATGGTGAGGTAGGTGACTCTGATGAACGCAGATTTCGACATTCTCCTGTTCTCCAGCCAGTCCTGCAAAATTGACTGTTGCACAGGTCCAAACAATAAGTGAGGAGGCAGTAGGTGAGGCATTTGCTGTTAAATTCAGCAGGGGGAAAACATCCAAGAAACATAAAGACAAGTCTGTTTCCTCAGACTCCTCTAGTCAGTCTGACAGGGAGATGCCAAGCACTTTCTCGTTCAGGAAGTATGTCATGAGGGAGGAATTGTCTCAACTTAGTCTCAATTTTAAGGAGAATTTGGGGTTTAAACCTACTCCAGTGCAAGAGGATGAGTAGGGGTTGTTTCCCTAATATTCCAGACCTCCTTCACTGGTTCTTCCCATGCACTCTAAGATGAAAGAACTTACATTTAGGCAATGGTAAGACCTTGATCAGATTTTGTTTCCCAGGTTCCTGCAGAAATCCTATGCTCTGCAAGATGAGGATACTATAATTCCTCAGATGATGTAAGTGGATTTCATTTTGGATACCTTAATAGGCAGATCTTCTTTAAACCCAGAAGATTGTTCCCCAGTGGAGGTGGTGGATCACAAAGTTGACAATATTTCAAAGAAGTGCTGTAAACCAAGCAATTTGTCGCTTAGAGCAGCCACTTATGTGGCATACACCTCCCCATTCCTTAGTAAGGGATTTTGTATCTCATCCAGAAGTCATTCAGAAGGACACAGATTGTTTAGAGATCATTCTGAAGATGGAACAAGAAGGCAAGTTTATGACAGATGTGTCATCAGATATTATTAAATCAGCTGCAGTGCCATTTGGATCTGCAATTTTGGCCAGACGTAATCTGTGACCTCGTGATTTCTTCCTGTGGGGGTAGATAGAATCCACCTTAAAGTGCTCATTCTGTTACATTCATGGTCCTTGGGACCAAAGTAGCCCTGGAATTTCTTCTGATTAAAACCACCCTTCAATTGCTCAGCATTGAACTGGGATTAATTCCTCTGAAAACTCTTTTGGGGGCCATTAGAAAACTCTTTAGGTTTTCCTTTGTCTCCCCCCTCCTTTGTCTGGTGGGGACATTATCCACCCTTTTGATGATCCTCCGCCCCACCCCGGTACCTTCTTGGACACTCTGGTACTGATCTAGAGGTCAGCTTTCTTCGCCAGCTTACTCTGCATGGTGAGTTGTCATCAATCAGGTGTTGGCCGAGCTCTGCAAAGCAATTACTGAACATGTGCGCTCTCAAAAACAAATTGTACAGTCCATCATGGTAAATCACTTTGCAGCTCTTTAATCAGCCTTCTAGTGCCTATTTCTAGAGTAATCCATTAAATCAACCCAAGACTGGTTAAATAGTTTCTGCTGTCCCTAAACCTCAACCAATACTTTTCTGGGGTCAGACCATACTTCACAACATGAGCGTGTACTTCTTCCTGTCACCACATCCTGGGGCCAGTAGGCTATCCCTCACCAAACTGGACATATGCTTCCAGAATGCCCCCAAATGTTCTTCAAGGCCACCTCAGAGGACTCAAACCACTTGTCAATATCATCCCCCAACACAAAGCTAGGCACCATGTCTTTGGGAATGTGGACTTTTTTACAACCTTTAGGTACTTCTGTGTCGCTACACCATCTTCACTGGACTGTGAGACCCAACTGGGTTTCAGGTCCATTTCTTTCTGGCTCATCTCATGGGCCAGCACATTTTTTCTTCTCCAGGACTAGCCTCTTTTCCTCCAATGCTCTCTTAGCCTCTGCCTTTTTCTCTTCTGCGGCCAGTTTCTGCTTGGCTATCTGCAGTTTCAGGTCCCTCTCAGCTCTCCTGTTCTCCAACTCTTCAGAGGTGAGGCAGTGGGAGGAGACACTGCACCTATCAGGAGACTTCAGTCCTGTGAGTCCTTCTCTCTCCTCTGGCTCTGTGGCCATTGCCACATTTTCTCTCATGCCTCCTTCACTTCATCCTCTCCTTCTGCATCATCATATTCCTGCTGCTGTAGTCTGCAATATGTGGGCCTCACCCTAGGCTCTGGGCGCTATCTAGTATTCCAGCTTCTTGGAGCATTTTGCTAGCTTTAACTCCCTCTGCTTACACACATTTTTAGCTCTGCCACAGTGAAGCCTTCAACGTTGCTGATATCTCCTTACATTCTTTTGCTAGCTTTAACTCCCTCTCCTTACACAAATTCTTAGCTCTGCTTCAGTGAAGCCTTCAACGTTGCTGATATCTCCTTCCATTCTTGCAAAAAATAACAGGAGCACAGTATGAGGCAGAAACTGAATTTTGGAAAGGGAAAAAGGAAAAGATGCCAAATTAAAACAAGAGGAGGGTTAACAAATCAATTTTAATGCCAGATTAAAACAATGAATTTACACAAATCACTGAGTGGCACAGCAAACACACAAGTACTGAATCCCACTGCTGAACACCAATGTAAGAATTTGGGGGTATTAGTTGGGGTGGGGTGAGATTCCACTTCAAATAATAATCACAATCCTTGTCAAGGCGAACCACAAAAGTCACCAAATAAGCCTATGCTTAACCCTCTGGTAGTCTGGCACAAAACAGTCAGGCTTAACTTAGAGGCAATGGGTAAAGTATTTATGCAGCACTCAAACAGTAATAAAGTGAAAACACAACAGAAGAAAAACCTCAAACTAATTCAGAAAAAAAGATTACATTTTAATAAATAAAATGACACAAAAACAGCAAAAATCAGTAGAACCAGAGTTATGTATTTTTAAAGTGCAAGGTTAAAAATTGTGTCAAAAGGTGTGAAGTGCCAACTAGTCACGCTGGACTGGGACAAAGCCACAAGTTCAGGCCTAACGCGATGGAGTGTGGGCTGGATACAGGACGAGGTATGTCCCACTGGAATTTTTACCTCCTGACTTTGATGTGAGGACAGTAGGGTGCGGCTCTGCAGCCCATCTAGTTTGATCATCTGGGAGGGTTGCTTGTTTACACAAGAAAAGTGTAACTGACACTGATTCAAAAACAATTCATAATTTCTTTGGATCCTCAGAAAACAACTCTGGAGGTGCTAATGATGTCATTGAAATCATGGAGGAACAGGAATATGCAAAAAACTTTGTATTCCTAAAGGAATATGGCAATATCCATGAACCAGAACTTTACTCATGTGAAAGAAAGGGAATCTGACTTGCATCTTTCTTCTTCATCTTCAACACATTACCTACATCCTGCTAAATAGTTTCTAATTCTAAATACAGTGTCCGATTCTCTGATTTTAGTAAACAGACATCTTGTAATTTGGTTACAACATCTAGGATCTAGGACAGAGTTGTGTCTGAATCCATTGCCTTGGTAGGATGATTACATGGACTAGGTAGTCTGTCAGGTTTACAATACCCTTGTGTGCCAGATCCAATGGAGATGATGTTCATTTCAATCTCTCATCATCCACAAAAATGACCACATTCACTAAAACATGAGGCTAGTAGTAGAAGCAAGGAAAAGGGAAAGGGATAACAGAGAATTTGGAGACACAGCACTCCACACTCTGCCTCGTTACTCCTGCGGTTTAGGAGGTCTCTACATTATAGTGGATTTCTAAAAGACAAAGAGATGCAATTTGTAACTGCAACAATTAACATAACATCTAATCGTGAAGCAATATACCTTAGCAATAAATCTGTATAGCTAAATCTACATGCTATGACAGGTAACTGCAAGTTCCTGAAGTCTTAACATAAAGAAACTTTCATTTCTTGCTAAATAAATATTTACTTATAACTATTTTGAACTATGTTACTATATGCCGTTTTCAGTTTATTATTGCTGTATTTGAATGTTAATTTGCTACTAACACAGTGAAATCCTAGGCAGCGTAAAAATAACCAAATAATGAAGTAATACCGTCACAAGATGTGCAACATTATGCCACATAATTTGCCTTTTCTTGCTGCATAATTTAGTCAACCCTGCCATATAATTTGGTCCGCCTCTCCCGCATTATTCCAGTGTTTCTGAGTATAGTTTCTACTTGACATTTGTAGAAATGGAAAAAAGACACCATTAACATGTTGTGAATTACTAAACTTAGCAATATATGCACAGACTGAAAAGACTGTGCCTTATGCTTTATGTTCATTAACACATATGTCAGTGAAATGCCCTTTTAAACATCCATCCTGCCCCATCACAGGAACTCTTAACACAACATACACCACCACTCTTTAGAATTCAAACAACAGTGCAAGAAACCAAAATGTCCATAATCCATCCTTTAGGGATTAGAGGTCTTGAAAATCAACATCCATGTATCGTGATCCAGCTCCAGCAAGCAACACTGTAGCACATCCACTTATCAAGGATGTGAAGCACCAGCAGGAAAGTTATACCTCAAGATCTAAGATGGCTGTTGTTGCTCTAGAGATGCAAGAGTCCATGGCCCACTGGGAAATGTAAGTCACTGCTGGTGCTCTACTGCGTGGCCTAAATCCAGTCAGCGCCCACACTCTGTAATAACTGCCAGTATTTCCTTTGCTGAAAGACACTCCATGTGGATGCCCTCAAGTTACTGTTTTCTTGCATTTGAACCCGACTTGACTGTAAGCGGCACCTCAGGCACTGCTTTCTGACATCTACTGGGAAATCCATAATGTTGTAATATGTACCAAATATGCTCCCAGTTTACCCTAGCCAGGGCTGTGGCAGCATCAGCTGTCATCACTGCTAAGGGTAGGCCTGCACTCATACTAACATCAATGGCTGCAATTAATTCAGGTGTAAGATCCAACATGCAGGGGCTGTTTCCTCCGCTTAGGTGGAGGAGCGTGGCCCCACTGCTCTCGGAGCAGAAAAAAATACTAATAGAAAAAGAATAACTGCGTTAATATAATTTTTTTTCTTTGATACTGGGCTGGATTAGGGCGGGGTGGGACTGTTGGCACAGGAGGAGGAGTGGTGTGCACACACTAAGTAAACATGACTGCTTGGCTAGCCGTCTTGGGTCAGCCAAACAGTCATGCGCACTTTGCATGTTCCTCAGCCTTATGAGGAACATGGCCAGGCTCCCATTCCCCATCTGAGTGCCTAACTACGGCACTCAGACAAATCACAGTGCTGCATTCCAGTGTTGTGATTGGCTTAGGGGAGCCTGAGTGCTTCCTGGTTCCGGGACTGCCAGGAAGAGAAGCAACGATGGTGAGATGGTGGTGGGGAAAAGGTAAGTGTTTTTTTTCTTTTTTGTTCAACCTGCCCCACTCTGCCACCCCCGTTCCCTGAAAGTCACCACTGCCAACACGTCACCCTGCATTAAAAACCTTTTGGTTGGGGTGGACTAAATTAGGAAGCATCAAATTGAAGCTAGCTTTTCAGATATCAACATTTAAGGTGGCATTTAAAGTGTGAAGCAGCACAAGCCGTGGTGTTGAAATGGAAGTCAGTCAAATGTGTGTTTTAATCAGAATTATTTATAACGCCTTTGGATACAAAGTTGAAGATTCAGCCAGGGGGCAGTATCATGATACTGTTCTATGCAGAGTGCAGTTGCAGATTGTTGTTCCTAAAATTACACATACATTAGTGTCCCTTAGGAGGTCTTTCTCAAATCATTCATACATTTGTATTCAGAGTTCATAAATCCACCAGACTCTGGTGTAATATTTTAAAAAATAGAGTTCTTTATTCGTAAACCTTTCTGTATAATTCATGCGTAACAAGCAGCTTGTTTTTGGATATTGCACGAGGCTGTGGATAACCCCAATATGTTCTCCAATCCCTGATGGGATGAAGGAACAGGGCTATACCACTGTTATTCTATTTTTCAGAACAACTGCTTGAATTGGCAAAATGAATACAAGAACATTTTTATAATTAATACATGCTCAACAGATGCGATCAGGAGTCAAATTGCAGGACCTACTTTCCAGTTCATGTCAGAAGTGGCAACATTGGTTGAGAGGTGGTGGGCTTCTAGGCTTATGGTTAACTGGATAAAAGGTGCTTTTACAGGAACAGCTAAAAAGGACCACCAGGCCCCTCTATTCTGCACATGTTCTACATAACGATCTTCTGTGTAGATCATTAGGCATCTTAAATCTTGATTGGACTTTGTATTTTTGCAATACTGCTGTTGTTCAACTGTATGTGACTTTATATGCTTGTAATTTGTATAGTGAAAATCCACTGCCTAACTCTGAGGGCATGATCTCTTATCATGTATACATTTTCACAAAGTACAGGACTTGTCCAGAACAAATCACTGTCGAGTACAAATGAAGGAAATATCCATCACAATGCAATTATGAGCACCGCTTAACATGGTAAAACAGGAACCTCCATGTAAATATTTCATCCACCCAAATTTGCTTGTAATCGACTATTGCATGTACTGGAATAAACACTTATACTGGATGTGGAACAATGGCTGGTCTTGCTTTCATAGCGGGGTGCCATCAATGTCTTTAGCATCACCCAAAGCAGGCTAGTAGTATACAGTTGATTCCTCCGCTCCAGAAGGCCTTGACATTTATTTACCAGTTGCCAGCTACTTTCCACTTTATTTAATTGTAGTATTCTTTCTGTGCTGATATGTACTGTTTTTTATTATCAAAACCTCTCCTGTTTCCTCTATATTGCTTCATGAGCTTGTCGCCCTTCTCAGTTGTCTGTTGGTGCCCATCTCAGAACTAAACAATCTGTATGCCACTGATGATATACTTTATTAATAGATAGCTTCCAACTATTTCACCAAGAAGTAAGGAAGTATCACCTTTTCCTTATTGCCATGTGAAGGGGAAAACCTTGCTTAATTTACAGTTAACAGACTGCACAGCAGTAATAAAAGGATTTTGCCCACAAACATTACAGAATCTGTAACATCAATTTTGCGTCACCACTGCTCATAAGTAGATAAAATCAGTTTTCCCTTTAGTGTATTTCTTCCTTGTTTTGGTAGCATGGATCCCTGCCCTACATCTTATGGTCTCATTATTGGTGAACCGGAGCTGGGCCTGATAACTTCAACATCCAGACTTACTGATCCTGGCAGAATTGGCAACTGAGGGTGTGAAGTTACCAGGTATTATGTGTGAGGCCCTGAGGGGACCTGAGAAATAAAGAGTTACTTTGGGTATCAATAGTTCTGGTCCTTGTTTCCCTGGTTGCTCATCATTTCCACCACTACACCACATCATTTTACCTGGAGGCTCCATCTGCTTTAAAAGGTGGTGTCTCTAGGTAAAACACAGTAAATCCACAGACACACCGCTCTTCTTTTAATCCATAGTGCTTTAATTCACCGCTACAGTGTAAACTATCAATCCTCATTTTGAGGATGGTTACAATCCCTAGATTATGATGTTGCTCTGTCTCCTGCAGTATTCCATCCCAGCTCCTTACTCAGAGTGCTCTGGACTGTAGTGTTGTTCCTCCTCACTTGATGCCATATTACAGCATCGCCCAGCTTTGCTCTGCATTAATGTGCTGCATCACATCAATAAGGCTAATTCTGAAATTGTGCATGCAGTGGATGGCTCAGTCTTCACATTAGATCCTATTACTACGCAGTTAGTGCCTTTGTCCATGATTACTCTGAACAGTCACACCCATGAGACAGTCTTTGATGTCATTGATGCTCCCAATTTTGGTATTATTTTTGGTATGTCTTGGCATATACTTCACACCCCATGTATTGATTGCCAAAAAAACCTGACCACACCCTCACCATATTGTTCAGATCTCTTATTTCTTTGTGTGGTATAAGTGAACATTTGTTGGTTTTGACCTTTTCCCCACTACTGTCACATGCTCACCAAAGGTGGGTTGTGCTTGTGCATCTACTTCAATGTAACACCAAGGTTGAAGATATGTTTGATAAAATAGCTGAGGGGTCTCTTCCACATCATATAGATTATGATTATTATGTTGATTTCATTCCATGTGCCCCTTAACAGAGTTTTAAGACCAAGGTCTAAATAAATACATTGATGAATCCTTACACTGTGGAGTTATGCATCATTCTAAGTCCCCTGCAGCTTCTCCTCTGTTCTTTGTGCCCAAGAAGGGAGGAGAGCTGTGTCCTTATGTGGATTATAGAGCCATTAATGCTATCACCATACAGTATCACTGTCCATTGACCATCATTAGAGTTATGTTACATCGAATACGATTGGCCGCCATATATATATATATTATCTACTGGCGGTCGCCAGTAGATAGTTATAGTTAGGACCTTTATCCATAGGAAATCCGCAACATTCTATTCCCAATAAGTTTGGCGTCGTTTGACGAATCATCGCGAAATTTTCAAAACTAGTGGGGCGCTCCGGTCCACTCCTGTCTTGAAAGTTTCGGGGTGATTCATCAAGCGAGGGCCGAGAAAAAGGGGGTCCCAAAACGTGTTTTCTCCATGTTAATTCCCATAGGAAATTTTAGCCACGGCTACAGCCCGAACTGCTGAACGGAATTACACCAAATTTTGCAAAAAGGTAGCGCTTGGGTCAGAAAGCGACCTTTTTTTTAAATGGTGTAAATCCGTTCAGTAGTTGCGGAGAAATTAAAAAATAAGAGTGAAAAATCAATTTCCCATAGGAAACTTTATGCAAGGCTACAGCCAAAACTGCTGAACGGAATTACATCAAATTTGGCAAAAAGGTAGTGCTTGGTTCAGAAAGCACTCTTTTTAAATATGGTGTAAATCCGTTCAGTAGTTGCTGTGAAAATCCAAAATAAAAGTTTCGATATCTATGGCCGCGGTGGATCCGCGCACCCTCCCGATCACGAGCTGCATGCTAATTGGCTGTCAACACTCCAAACCAGGAAGTGTTGACAGCCATCTTGTTCCTCGGTAGAACCGAGGAACAAGAAACCAGTAAAACAGCTGCGTAAAACGCAAAAAGGGGGCAGGGTAGAAACACCCTGACCCCCTAGGCCTGGTCAGGGGGTCCTATAAGGACCCCCAGGGCCCAAAATAAAAAAAAATAAATAAAAAAAATCGGCGGGATGCGCTTAGGGTGCGCGGATCCCGCAGAGAAAAAAACGAAGCGCGGTCTCCCGCGCTTTGTGAGTCACTGGCCCCGGGTGGGCCAAGTCACGGGGGCATGGGGGTTTATTTAATAATATGGGGGCCTCTAAGGCTCCCAAGCCCCGGGACTGCCACCCCCGGGGCTTTAAAACAATAATGGTGCGGGAGGGCTCTCGGCCCTCTCGCAGCCCCGGGACAGCCACCCCCGGGGCTTCTTTTTTTAAATAATACACCTGTGTGGGGGGCTCGAGCCCCCAACACGCCCGGGACCGCCACCTCCCGGGCACTAAAAAAATGCTAATTTGGGGGTCCGGAACGGACCCCCGAGCCTCCGGGACCACCACCTCCCGGGGGCTGTGCATGTGAAGGGAGGGGGGCCGCGCGGCCCCCCTCCTGGAGCCTGTGGTGGCCCTGGAACCACCACCCCCCAGGGCCGGCTCCTGCAGTGTCCCGGGGTGCCTACCCCCGGGACACTGTAGTTTGCTATGACAGGACGGGAGCCTCGCGGCTCCCGTCCTGTCATAGCAAACTTGCTTTGGATATTGGAAGAGAGAGCAGGAAACCTGCTCTCTCTTCCAATATCCAAAGCACATTGCTTTTCCACACGGGGAGCTGCATGTTAGCAGCTCCCCATGTGGAAAAGCAATACCGGCTCCTGCAGGACGCGGGGAGCCGGCAGGGTCCGTGGGGGGATTGGACACCCCCCACAGTCCCCAACGGAGAGGGCCAGCCCCGGGGGATGGGGTCCCCGGGATTACAAGTGGCCCGGGAGGGGGGCCACGCGGCCCCCCTCCCCAAAATTTAATTAAAAAAAAAAAAAGGCTGGCCCCGGGGGATGGGGTCCCCGGGGCCATAAGTGGCCTGAGGAGGGGGGCAACGCAGCCCCCTCCATCAGTTTAAAAAAAAACAGGCCAAGCCCCGGGGGATGGGGTCCCCGGGGCCGATTAAGGCCTGGGGAGGGGGCCACGCTGCCACCTTCCAAATTTTTTATTTTTAAAAAAAAATATTAGGGGGCAGGCCCTGGGGGATGGGGTCCCCAGGGCCAATAAATTAGAAAAGAAGGGGGCCACACAGCCCCCCTTCTTAAAAAAAAAAAAAAATACCGGCATCGGCCGGAGGCCACGCCCCTTCTTTCAGCACTCTGCAACGCGCCCCTGGCGCGTTTGCAGATGGGGAACGAATTCCCATTGAATACTGGGGTCTCTGGGGCCAACTAGCCCACCAGGAACCTCCAGTATGCGCCAGGGGCTGCGTTGCAGAGAGGTGGTCCAGGCCACGCCCCTTTTTACACCTCTCTGCAACGCAGCTCTGTGGCGCTTACTGGAGGTACCTGGTGGGCTAGTTGGACCCCAGGGACCCTCAGGATTCAAGGGGACCTAATCCCCCAACTTAAAACGCGCCACGGGGTGCGTTTGCACAGTGGTGAAGGGAGGGGGCGGGGCTTCAGGTGACATGTGTGCAAACAGGCCCCGTGGTGCGTTTTAAGATGGGGAATTAAATCCCCTTCAATCCTGAGGGTCCCTGGGGGCCAACTAGACCACCAGGTACCTCCAGTAAGCGCCACGGAGCTGCGTTGCAGAGTGTTGTAAAAAGGGGCGTGGCCTCTGAACACCACTCTACAACGCAGCTCTCTGGTGCATGCTGGAGGTATCTGGTGGGCTAGTTGGCCCCTAGGGACCCTCGGGATTGAGGAGGAATTAATTCTCCAACTTAAAACGCGCCACAGGGCGTGTTTACAGATATGTCACCTCAGGCCCCACCCCCTTCCTTCACCATTGTGCAAATATTCCTCTAAAATCAGCCGAACTACGAATTCCGATTTACTCACCTGTTATCAGGAGAGACCTCAGTGCTGCATCTTTGAGCCCAGTACTGATCCTGAAAAGTAATTTTAACCGTACTTACCAGTAACTTGAATTTCCTTCCATAGGATATCATTGCCTGCTTTTTGCTGAAAAAGTTTCTAAGTGTTGATTTTTGAAACATACAAATATTCCTCTAAAATCAGCCAAACTACGAAATCCAATTTACTCACCTGTTATCAGGAGAGACCTCAGTGCTGCATCTTTGAGCCCAGTACTGATCCTGAAAAGTAATTTTAACCGTACTTACCAGTAACTTGAATTTCCTTCCATAGGCTAACATTGACTGGTTTCACTTGGAAATTCTTCTAAGTGTGGAGTTTTGGAACTTTATAATATTCCTCTAAAATCAGCCGAACTACGAATTCCAATTTACTCACCTGTCATCAGGAGAGACCTCAGTGCTGCATCTTTCAGCCCAGTACTGATCCTGAAAAGTAATTTTAACCGTACTTACCAGTAACTTGAATTTCCTTCCATAGGCTAACATTGACTGGTTTCACTTGGAAATTCTTCTAAGTGTGGAGTTTTGGAACTTTATAATATTCCTCTAAAATCAGCCGAACTACGAATTCCAATTTACTCACCTGTTATCAGGAGAGACCTCAGTGCTGTATCTTTCAGCCCGGTACTGATCCTGAAAAGTAATTTTAACCGTACTTACCAGTAACTTGAATTTTCTTCCATAGGCTAACATTGACTGGTTTCACTTGGAAATTCTTCTAAGTGTGGAGTTTTGGAACTTTATAATATTCCTCTAAAATCAGCCGAACTACGAATTCCGATTTACTCACCTGTTATCAGGAGAGACCACAGTGCTGCATCTTTGAGCCCAGTACTAATCCAGAAAAGTAATTTTAACCATACTTAAAAGTAACTTGAATTTCCTTCCATAGGATATCATTGCCTGCTTTTTGCTGAAAAAGTTTCTAAGTGTCGATTTTTGAAACATACAAATATTCCTCTAAAATCAGCCGAACTACGAATTCCGATTTACTCACCTGTTATCAGGAGAGACCTCAGTGCTGCATCTTTGAGCCCAGTACAGATCCTGAGAAGTAATTCTAACTGTACTTAACAGTAACTTGAATTTCCTTCCATAGGCTAACATTGACTGGTTTCACTTGGAAATTCTTCTAAGTATTGAGTTTTGGAACTTTATAATATTCCTCTAAAATCAGCTGAACTACGAATTCCAATTTACTCACCTGTTATCAGAAGAGACCTCAGTGCTGCATCTTTCAGCCCAGTACAGATCCTGAAAAGTAATTCTAACCGTACTTACCAGTAACTTGAATTTCCTTCCATAGGCTAACATTGACTGGTTTCACTTGGAAATTCTTCTAAGTGTGGAGTTTTGGAACTTTATAATAGTCCTCTAAAATCAGCCGAACTACGAATTCCGATTTACTCACCTGTTATCAGGAGAGAACCCAGTCTTTTAGCCCAGCACTGACCCTGAAAAGTAATTCTAACCGTACTTACCAGTAACTTGTATTTCCTTCCATAGGAATCCATTGTCTGGTTTTCAGCAGAAAAGTTTCAAAGTGTCGATTTTCACAAACTACAAATATTCCTTAAAAATCGCCTGTATGACTTAAACGCATTCTTTCAACTGTTTACCGGGGGATGCACCAGTGCTGGATCCAGGATCCACCACTGAGTAAGAAAAAGTAACGATAACACTACTTACCTGCTAAGTGAATTTCCTCCCATAGGATAACATTGGTGATTCTATGTGAAAAAGTTTCTAAGTGTCAACTTTTAAAATACAATAATATCCCTTAAAAATCACTACTGTAACCAAAACGCTTTTACTCAACTGTTTACAGTCCTGTGGTTAGAAAAGTAATCCATAAAGTAACTAATTGCATTTAACTAGAAATTCACATTGAGCTCAATGTTGCATTGTGTTTGAAATTGTGTTGCCCATTGCAACAACTGTAACTACTGTGCTTAAAAGTCTATTCCCTATTTGCAAAGTATTTAAACTAAAGTAATTCATTCTGAGAAAGTATATTTTGTAATGTAATGTATAATGTAATTACAATGTAATTTAAAAATAAAATATCTAAAAATAAATAGTTTTAAAAAATGTTGTAAGTCAGTATCAAAAAAATAAATATAACAATTAATACATTTAAAAATTGTCATTTACAAAACCTTTGAAATTCACTGAAAAAACCATAGGTTTTAGGGGCGTTATAGTTAGAAATTAGCATTTAAAAAACCTTGAAATTCACTGAAAAAACCATAGGTTTCAGGCACGTTATAGTTAGAAATTAGCATTTAAAAACCTTTGAAATTCACTGAAAAAACCATAGGTTTCAGACACGTTATAGTTAGAAATTAGCATTTAAAAAACCTTTGAAATTCACTGAAAAAACCATAGGCTTTAGGGACAGTTATAGTTAGTTGGACATTTCACTCGTACAAAACCCGTGAACTTCCCCTGTTATAGTTAGTTCAGCTAACTATAACTCGCGCCCCCGCAATGCACTGCTGATGACGTCACATATTACATCACTCATGACATGGTCAGTGACATCACTGATGACATCTCAAATGACATCACGGATGACATCACTGATGACATCATCCACGTGATAATCTGATGCACCTCCTCACACCCTAATATAACCTTTGATACACCCACTCTAAATTACAGACTGCCATTCGCAAAACCATAGACACTCCAACACCAATTACTATATACACACTCACTGATTCTTAGGTCTACACACACACATCCACTCACTCACCCGTACAGTCACTCATACTTATGGTCACTCAGTACAGGACTATCATATGCACTCATACTCCTATATAGACACTCAAACACCGCCACTCATCCATAGAGGTACTCACACACCTAGTCAGTCATGCAAATAATTAAACACACTGCCATTTACTCACCTATACAGTTATACACACACCAGCTCACTTATTCATACAAATACTAGCACATTCTTACGCTCTTATACAATCACTGATACAAGCACACACTCATCCATACAGTCACTCTCACAATCACACACTCTCGCTTATAGCTATTTATATACTCCAACACACATATATACTGCCTTTCACATATGTAGTTACTCACACATGTACCACTGGGACATACATTCACTCACTAACACACTCTTACACACACTTACCCACCCATACAGTCTATCACAGATGCACTCTTGAAACCATCCACCCAGTGAATCACCCACTCACACATCTATGCACAGAGTCGCACACACCCCACCCACACAAACACTCAGGCACCCATACAGATACTCAGAGAACCAATCAATAACTCATATAGACACTCATGTAGCTATTCACAAACCCATGCAGCCACTTACACAGCAACAGACAGACGGATACAGACATTCACCCAGTTTAGTCACTAACCCATGCATTCAGTAAGATACGTCTAATCACTCACTTATAGAGTTAGTCACGCACCTACTAAATCATCCATATAGACACTTATACACCCACTCATTCTTCAATACGCCTTTCCCTATATATATTAAAAATATTTAAACTTTACAGAAACACACAGTCACTGGATGATGTCATCAGTGATGTCATCAGTGATGTCATTTGAGATGTCATCAGTGATGTCATCAGTGATGTCACTGACCATGTCATGAGTGATGTAATATGTGACGTCATCAGCAGTGCATTGCGGGGCGCGAGTTATAGTTAGCTGAACTAACTATAACGGGGGAATTTCACGGGTTTTGTACGAGTGAAATGTCCAACTAACTATAACTGTCCCTAAAACCTATGGTTTTTTCAGTGAATTTCAAAGGTTTTTTAAATGCTAATTTCTAACTATAACGTGTCTGAAACCTATGGTTTTTTCAGTGAATATATATATATATATATACATATATATATATATATATATATATATATATAATCTTCTGGCGGTCGCCAGTAGGTAGTTATAGTTAGAACCTAGTTTCCATAGGAAAAGCATTTTTTGATTTGCTAATAACTTTGACGTCGTTTGACGAATCTTCCTGAAATTCTCCCAAAATAAGTCTATCCAGGTCAGCTCATATCCTGAAAGTTTGGGGGTGATTCGTCAAGCGGGGCCTGAGAAAGAAGGGGGGTCCCAAAACTCATTTTCTCCATGTTAATTTCCATAGGAGATTTTGCGACGAGCTACAACCCGAACTGCTGAATGGAATTACACCAAATTTGGCAAAAAGGTAGAGCTTGGTTCAGAAAGCGACCTTTTTTTTAAATGTTGTAAATCCGTTCAGTAGTTTTTGAGAAATTCAAAAAATAAGAGTCAAAAAATCCATTTCCCATAGGAAACTTTGTGCAAGGCTACAGCCGAAACTATTGAACGGAATTACTCCAAATTTAGCAGAAAGGTAGTGCTTGGGTCAGAAAGCGACCTTTTTAAAAATGGTGTAAATCCGTTCAGTAGTTGCTGAGAAATTAGAAAAATAAAAGTTTTGATATCTGGGCGGAGCCTAAGTCGCGTGCGCGAGCTTCACTGTGATTGACTGCTAGTAGTCCAAACCAGGAAGTGTTGGCAGCCATCTTGTGGCTCGGTAGAAGCGAGTCACCCGAAAACGGAGAAACAAAGGTATAAAACAAGAGAAGGGGGCAGGGTAGAAAAACCCTGACCCCCTAGGCCTGCTCAGGGGGTCCCAGAAGGACCCCCAGGGCCCAAAAAATCATTAAAAAAAAAATAAAAAATCGGCAAAAATTCGCGCTGGGGTCGCGGGTTCTCGCGTTTCATTTTAATGAGGCCCTTGGGTGGGCTAGGTTCCGGGGGTATTTCTTAAAAAATAATAGCAGGGGCTCGCAGGGGTTGCGGGGGTGCGCTGGGGTCCGCGCAGCCCCGGGGCTTCACTCATGTTGGGAGGGGGTTGCGCGGCCCCCTTCTGGAGCCTTCTATGTGCTTGTAACTTTGGCGTCGTTTGACGAATCTTTATGAAATTATCCAAAAAGTTTCTCTTTTTTTGATTAGCTCTTATATTGAAAGTTTGGGGGTGAATGGTGTAGGAGGGGCTGAGAAAAAGAGGGTCCTAAAACGTGTTTTCTCCATGCAATTTCCATACGAAACTTTACAGAAGACTACAGGTGAAACTGCTGAACGGAATTACGCCAAATTTGGCAGGGAGAAAGGTGATGGTCCAGAAAGCACGCTTTTGTTTAAATGGTGTAAATCCGTTCAGTAGTTTTTGAGAAATATCAAATTTTACAGATATCGATATTTGAGAATTCTGACATGTGATTGGCTGAGGGGTTACAAGCACCAGCTTGCGGCTTATTGGCTGTGAATGGTTGAAACCAGGAAGTGTTGGCAGCCATTTTGTGATTTACTGCGTCAGCTCGCATCTCTCCGTGTAGAAGCCATCGGGTTCGTAGTTTTACCTCTGCGAGGCAACACTGGCATCTGTGTCTGTGTGAGATGTGCCTTTCACGCTGCCTCTCTTCATATCACCAGGTCGCGGCTATCCCTTTAGAAGCCCGTCCGTCGGCTCGGAGCTCTGTGAGTCAGTCTGTCGGTACGATCCCCTACACTACCCAAAGACTACCCAAACACCACTGCACTGCCGTAAAGTCTAAAACACTACCCCCAGCACGATCCCCTACACTACCCAAACACCACTGCACTACCCTAAACCCTAAATCTACCCCCAGCACGACCCCCTACCCAAACACCACTGCACTACCCTAAACCCTAAAATACTACCCCCAGCACAACCCCCTACACTACCCAAACACCACTGCATTGTCGTAAACCCTAAAACACTACCCCTAGCAGGACCCCCTACACTACGCAAACACCACTGCAGTACCCTAAATCCTAAAACACTATCCCCAGCACGACCCCTACACTACCCAAACACCACTAGACTACCCTAAACCCTAAAACACTACTCCCAACATGACCCCCTACACTACACAAACACCACTGCACTACCCTAAACCCTAAAACACTACCCCCAGCACGACCCCCTACACTACCCAAACACCACTGATCTACCCTAAACCCTAAAAGACTACCCCAGCACGACCCCCTACAGTACACAAACACCACTGCAGTACAGTAAACACTAAAACACTACTCCGAGGATGACCCCCTACACTACACAAACACCACTGCACTACCCTAAACCCTAAAACACTACTCCCAGCATGACCCCTTACACTACCCAAACACCACTGCATTTTCGTAAACTCTAAAACACTACCTTCAGCACGATTCTTACACTACCCAAACACCACTGCACTACCTTAAACCCTAAAACGCTACCCCCAACATGAACCCCCAAACACTACACAAACACCACTGTGCTACCCTAAATCCTAAAACACTACTCTCAGCACGACCCCCTACACTACACAAACACCACTGCACTGCCGTAAACCCTAAAACACTACTCCCAGCATGACCCCCTACACTACCCAAACACCACTGCACTGCCGTAAACCCTAAAACACTACTCCCAGCATGACCCCCTACACTACCCAAACACCACTGCACTGCCGTAAACCCTAAAACACTACTCTCAGCACGACCCCCTACACTACACAAACACCACTGCACTACCCTAAACCCCAAAACAGTACTCCCAGCATGACCCCTTACACTACCCAAACATTACTGCATTGTCGTAAACTCTAAAACACTACCTCCAGCACGATTCTTACACTACCCAAACACCACTGCACTACCTTAAACCCTAAAACGCTACCTCCAGCATGAACCCCCTACAGTACACAAACACCACTGTACTACCCTAAAGCATAAAACAGTACCAGTCCGTTGGTTCGCAGGTCTGCGTCTGCGAGCCGTCGTGTCCCTAGCTGTACATGTGCGAGCCAGTCCGTTAGGTGATAGGTGTGTATCTGCTAGCAGGGCCGTTGGCCCGTTGGTGTCCCGTTGCGAGTTAGACCCGAGCTCTCCCTCTGCGAGCCAGCACGCTGGTGTGCGTTTGCGAGCCGACGGCCGGTAGCTCTCCCTGTACGAGCCAAGCCGATGGGCTGCAGCTCTCCCTCTGCGAGCCTGCCTGACGGCCCGCAGGTCTCCCTGTGCTAGCCGGATCGCAGCTGTCACTCTGCGAACCGATATTGGGAATATAAGGCGGCTCTAAAAAGAGCCCTTGTGTTTATTAGTTGGAGCTACATATAAGTGCGGATGCACAGCTTCAGGTTATTCAGAAAAACTCGATTTCCCTGATCTGTGAAGTGTACTCAATCACTTCTGTAGATATCAGCCATATCAAAACGTATGTTGTTGTTATAGATCGACCACATTCTATGGTCTCTGAGGTATGCAGACACAGCTGAGCTAACTATAACTTATGCCCCTGCAATGCACTGCTTATGACCACACATATTACATCACTCATGACATGGTCAGTGACATCACTGATGACATCTCAAATGACATCACTGATGATATCACTGATGACATCATCCACAGAACTACTCACACACCTACTCACACCACCATACATCTCATACACCCACACACACCCACACAACCACTCACACACATTCACAGACCCATACAAGTACTCACACACCTGACTCACTGATCCATAGAGCCACTCACATATCCACTCACTCACTCATACAGCCACTCACACAACCATTAACTCACCCATACAGCCACTCATGTACCCACTCACTCACCAATACAGCCACTCACACTTCCAGTCATACACTTACCCACACATACACCCATACAACCACTCACACACTGAGTCAGTCACCCATACAGCTACTCACACACCTATTTACTTATAGTCACTCACACAGCCACTCACTCACCCATGCAGTTACTCACACACCCACTCGCTTACTCATACAGACACTAACACATGTACTCACTCACCTATACAGTCAATAACACAAGCACACACTCACCCAGACAGCCACTCTAACATTCACTCACTCACACACTTACTCACCTATACACCACTTATGCACCCACTCACCAATACAGCCACTCACACACCCCATCACTCACCTATAAAGCCTCTCACAGACTCACTTACACATACACCACTGGCACACCCACTCCCTCACCCACACAGCCACACACAGTTACTTACTCACCCATACAGCCACTCACTCACTCATACAACCACTCACACACCCATAGAGTCATTCAGACATCTACTCACACATGGATACACACAGTCACTCACATGTGTTACAAATAGTATCACTCATTAGTAGTACACAAAGTATACTAATTTAACTTCTGTAGTATCTTAGTATATATGTTTAACAATCAAACTTTTAGAAAACACTTACAATCACTGGATGATGTCATCAGTGATGTAATTTGAGATGTCATCAGTGATGTCACTGACCATGTCATGAGTGATGAAATATGTGAGGTCATAAGCAGTGCATTGTGGGGGCATAAGTTATAGCTAGCTCAGGTAACTATAAGTGCTGAATTTCAATGATTCTGTAAGAGTGAAATCTGAGTCTAGCTATAACATCCCTGTAACCTTTGTTTTTTTTCAGTGAGTGAACATATATATATATATATATCACTGAAAAAACCATAGGTTTCAGGCACGTTATTGTTAGAAATTGGCATTTAAAAAAACCTTTGAAATTCACTGAAAAAACCATAGGTTTCAGGCACGTTATAGTTAGAAATTAGCATTTAAAAAACCTTAGAAATTCACTGAAAAAACCATAGGTTTCAGGGACGTTATAGTTAGTTGGACATTTCACTCATACAAAACCATAGAAATTCCACCGTTATAGTTAGTTCAGCTAACTATAACTCGCGCCCGCAATGCACTGCTGATGACATCACATATTACATCATTCATGACGGGAGAGGATTTTTAAAAAAAGACAGGCTACCCCGAGAAAAGTCGGCAACATGGATATTTTCCTCACAGTGTGCCCACAATGACAATGGAGGAGACTTAATCCAAATAAATTGAGGCACTTTAAAAAAGGTTTTCCTCTAAAAGTTTTCTCTTCTTTTTTAAAGTCCCCCCTCCCCACGTTTACTGAATATTTCTCTCCTTTTGGGCACAATATTTTTAATTCTTCTCTTCTTCTCTCCTTTCTGCTCTTTTCCATTTTCTTTGGTCTAAAAGAGAGGAGGTCACCTCACCAGGACAGGAAGCGCCGGGCACAGTGCATCTAGATAAGAACAGACCCACAGGGTATTACTACTTCTGGTGTGGGGAAAAACAAGGAACAGAACACATAAATACTTACCACTTACATGCCTTGTTTTTTTCTCTTTTTGCTCCTCCTGAGACTCCAGGGACATCCACTGGCACAGAGAGATCTAAAAGGAAGAAAAGTAGAACCTAAGTCCAGCAGCGGCTGGCATTGCAAGCGGGTGGGGGGGCGGGCGCGAGGGGTCTAACTTTCCGCCAGTTCCCACATCTTCTCTGTTCCTGCTCTCCTGCCGCCAACAGGAACAGGAAGCAGGCAGCTAGCCTCCCTCCCCTAAGCCAATCACAATGCTGCATGGCAGCGTTGCGATTGGTCGGGATGGCGCCCAGCCAGAGGCTAGTGGGGTGGGCATGTTCTCCATGCAGGCTGCAGTGCATCCTGCATGGAAAAGGGCAGAGTTCGCATGACTGCTTTGGGCGGCCCGCGAGGGCCGACCAGACAGTCTTTGCACACTCAGGAGTGGGCAAACCACTCCTCCCCTGCTTTGCTCAAAGAGCAGAGCAGCCCCGAACAATGAACAAAGCAAACATAAAATGATAATAACTAAAAGTTATTACCATTTTATGTTTTGGCTTTCTCACACTGCGAGAAAGCAGTGGGGCGACGCTCCTCCGCCCTAATGGAGGAGCCGCTCCTGCCTAAGTCAACTGAGAAAGAACTTTTCTTCTGAATGTACAAAACATTTTCATCCTCAATAATATCAATAAATATATGATCATTGAACCATCAAAACTGCCTCCTCGAGTTTACCTCCGACCCAGTCTCCTAAAACCCCCACAGGAGGCAAATAGAAGTCTTCCCTCCAGACTAAGTACAATCTATTTGAATATCAAGTCATACTGTTTTGGCTTTGTAATGCCTCAGAGGCATTTCTGCATTTCATTAATGATGCATTCCATTATTAGAATGATTTAGTCTTATGGGTAAGTGAAGATGCAATTCTCTTTTCTTCATCCTTGGATGGACATGTTAAACGTTAATTTGGCAGTAGCATAGGTGCAGGAACACTGGCTGTACACCTAAATGAAAAAAGTATGGTTTCATGTAAGCAGTGCAAAGTATCATAGGCTTTGCCAGTTTTTCCAAGTGTGTTGTTCTTTATTTTCCAGCTATTATACCTCCATTAACTCACTAAACAGGTAAAGATGTGCCTTTTTTGTGGTCATGGGAGTTGATTATTTTTCACTGCTACATTTGTACTACTCCAGCCTCCCCCCGAACAACTTTTTATTGTTGACGCTGATGCTTCCGACATGCATTAGGAGTTGTGCTGTCACAAAAGGCACCTGATACACACAAACTGCATCCAATTGCGTTCTACTCTCAGGGGCCGATTCCGATTCGGGCCGGAAAAAATACCGACCGACTCGGTACGGGAAATTAGTCCGACCGACTGACCGGCGCCGTACGACCCGGGTAGTACGATGAAATGCATGTGAAATCCGACCGACTCGGACGGAATACAAAACGACCGACCGAGCCGGACGCAAACAAGCCATCCGGCCAGGAAATCATGCAAAATGAACCGACCGACACGCACCCGGATTGAACCCGAACGAAACGTACCCGCGAACTCCGACCCACGTAGTACGATGCTGTGCGTGCAAAACAAGACCGAATCGCCCGGAGCACAAGCCATACGACCGACACGTATACAAAACCCAGCCGAAGCAAACCAATACTCCGCGACCGACTCGTACGCCGCATATGAAACCTAGCTGACACACAGCGGGAACGAGTCGGACAAGATCGCACCAGACAACTGCAGCGTCCTACTCGGACACAAGAACGACTCCTACATGCACCAAAAACACCAAGGAATTTTTTTTTAAAAAAAGGGCCAAACAAGCAAACACAAAGCCAATAAATACAGGGAGGAAAAAAAAAATGGAACAAGGACACACCTCCAACTCCACCTACATAAAGGCCACAAATCCCTACCATGATCCTTTGCAAATTCCACTGACCTGCCAGCACAGAACACCATCACACAGCAACCACAGACACACTCACAGCTCATACATCACACAAGCCACACACCATTACCACACCTACAAATAGCACCCTCACACACACCCAGCTAAACCTACACTCACACCCCCCCACTTGCACACACACACACATCAATCACCACCACCACCCATCACCATGCCCCCAAAGAAGAACCATAAGTTCCTAGATAGTGAATTGGAAGTCCTGGTAGACGAGATCCTGAGGGTAGAGCCACAGTTGTTTGGTACATTGGTACAACAGACCCCCATGTCGCAGAAAACCAAGATGTGGGCGAGGATTGTCGACAGGGTGAATGCACAATCACCATGTTTGCACACAAAGGAAGACATCCAGAACAGGTGGTATGATGTGCGCAGGAGGGTCCGGGACCTACTCAAAAAGGACTACCTCCTCAGCCAGCACACCGGCAGTGGCCCTCCTGCAAAACCAGTATACCTCAGGCCCTGGGAGGAGAAGGTGCGGTTCATCCTACCACCAGTGAGCGTATACGGACTAACAGACATCCCAGAGCCTGGTGAGTACACAACTAATATACACAATATGGTGTGACAACACACACACATCACAGTCAAGGGGATAGGCAAACCATGCACCCTTAGCAAATACACAGCAACCAAAAGATATTCATCCCAAGATGTGAATGCTAGTCAGACAAACACAATACCTGCCATCTCATAGTGATATGTAACTGTGACATGACATGTACAAACCTAACAACAAATACAGCAAGGCAGTGGCACAAATAGAACCAACAAACACTCCCAGATATTTACCCACCACTAGAACACCACCTCACAGGGAAGCTCACTGAAAGGAAGGAATTCTGTGTATGCTGGTGAAGTCAGTGTAGCCAATAGCATGATGGGAGTGGTAGTCACAGATATTGGTCACACCCACAATTGGCACATCAACACCACTCTGAACCATGCTCACATCACAGGGAGTGGAAAACAACTGACAAGATGGCTGACACTGGGTACTGCTGTGGGGAGCACAAGGCCCTGATGGGAACTGGGCACCAACAAACAACAGGACCACACTGTCAGCCATCTTGCCATTGCTGACACACTCACACACAGTGAAGTCCACTCAAAAGGAAGGAAGTATGGGCATGCTGGGAAGGGGGTGTAGGCAATAGCATGATGGGAGTTGTAGGCACAGATATTGGTCAGCCTCACAATTGGCCCATCAACACCACTCTCAACCATGCTCACATCACAGGGAGTGGAAAACAACTGACAAGATGGCTGACACTGGGTACTGCTGGGGGGAGCACAAGGCCCTGCTGGGAACGGTGCAACAACCAACAGCAGGACACCACTGACTGACATCCTGAAAGACAACTTGCACTCCCTGCAATGGAAGCACGTTCCATGGTGGGATATCTGGCTGGGTGGGAAGGAGGACACACAGCACTGCCCATAGTTACAAGCACCTCCCCTCACACACCCCCTCAACACTAACTCCACATAACCCACTTGGGAGAATGCAATGCCTCACATCCTAACTGAAGATCCCACAAAGAACCACCACCCTGGGTTATACTGTGTGAAGCACAGGGACACTCTTGGGACTTGTAGCCAAACAACTGCCAGGACAACACTCCCAGCCATCCTGTCAGCACAGGCACCCCACCCCACAGGGAAGCAGAGTCAAAAGGAAGGAAGGATGGGCATGCTGGGAAGGGGGGTGGAGGCAATAGCATGATGGGAGTTGTAGGCACAGATATTGGTCAGCCTCACAATTGGCCCATCAACACCACTCTCAACCATGCTCACATCACAGGGAGTGGAAAACAACTGACAAGATGGCTGACACTGGCTACTGCTGTGGGGAGCACAAGGCCCTGATGGGAACTGGGCACCAACAAACAACAGGACCACACTGTCAGCCATCTTGCCATTGCTGTCACACTCACACACAGTGAAGTCCACTCAAAAGGAAGGAAGTATGGGCATGCTGGGAAGGGGGGTATAGGCAATAGCATGATGGGAGTTGTAGGCACAGATATTGGTCAGCCTCACAATTGGCCCATCAACACCACTCTCAACCATGCTCACATCACAGGGAGTGGAAAACAACTGACAAGATGGCTGACACTGGGTACTGCTGGGGGGAGCACAAGGCCCTGATGGGAACTGGGCACCAACAAACAACAGGACCACACTGTCAGCCATCTTGCCATTGCTGTCACACTCACACACAGTGAAGTCCACTCAAAAGGAAGGAAGTATGGGCATGCTGGGAAGGGGGGTGTAGGCAATAGCATGATGGGAGTTGTAGTCACAGATATTGGTCAGCCTCACAATTGGCCCATCAACACCACTCTCAACCATGCTCACATCACAGGGAGTGGAAAACAACTGACAAGATGGCTGACACTGGGTACTGCTGGGGGGAGCACAAGGCCCTGATGGGAACTGTGCAACAACCAACAGCAGGACACCACTGACTGACATCCTGAAAGACAACTTGCACTCCCTGCAATGGAAGCACGTTCCATGGTGGGATATCTGGCTGGGTGGGAAGGAGGACTCACAGCACTGACCATAGTTACAAGCACCTCCCCTCACACACCCCCTCAACACTAACTCCACATAACCCACCTGGGAGAATGCAATGCCTCACATCCTAACTGAAGATCCCACAAAGAACCACCACCCTGGGTTATGCTGTGTGAAGCACAGGGACACTCTTGGGACTTGTAGCCAAACAACTGCCAGGACAACACTCCCAGCCATCCTGTCAGCACAGGCACCCCACCCCACAGGGAAGCAGAGTCAAAAGGAAGGAAGGATGGGCATGCTGGGAAGGGGGTGGAGGCAACAGCATGATGGGAGTGGTAGTCACAGATGTTGGTCAGCCTCACAATTGGCCCATCAACACCACCCTGAACCATGCTCACATCACAGGGAGTGGAAAAGGACTCACAAGATGGCTGACACTGGGTACTGCTGGGGAGAGCACAAGGCCCTGCTGGGAACTGTGCAACAACCAACAGCAGGACACCACTGACTGACATCCTGAAAGACAACTTGCACTCCCTGCAATGGAAGCACGCTTCATGGTGGGATAACTGGGCTGGGGGAGAAGGAGGCCTGGATGGCAAGCAAATACCACCAATGCTGGTCATGCACACACCTCAACATTCACATTGACATGCCACAGGTTGGCAGGACAATGTGCTACACCAATATCACTCTCTGACTGTCACAATTTAGGAGAATGCAATGTCCAGGCCCACATCCAGAGGTACAGTCACAACTGTCAGGTGTTTGAACAATTGATGCCAGTAGAAACATAACATACAATCTGTATCTCTCCCCAAAACAGGTGATGATGGGGACACAGCAGCAGACGAGGAGGAGTCCCTGTCCCAGGCTCCGGGGAACTCTGAGCTCACTGGTGTGGATCAGCCTCTGCACTCCTCGGATGGCGAAGAACCAGCTGGACCCTCCGGTGTGAGTCATCATGCAGCACCAGCAGGACCAACATCTGCACCCCCTGCACCCACCCCTCCAACAACTGCCAACACACAGGCCACCCCTGCCAACACAGACAGACCAAGGACCACAGATGACAACAGCGCAGGGACCCAGACCCAAACTGGAGCTGGTGACAACGAGCCCAGGAACAACACCCAAGTGGGCCCACGGTCACCTGTGCGTGCCACCGCAGGTCCTTCATGTGTCGCCAGGGGTGGTGGGAGGGGTGGTAGACATAGGTCGCTCTTTGCAGAGGGGTCTGGACTGCATGATGACCCACAACTGGCACGCATTGCGGATGCGTACCAGACTAGCACCGGAGAGGTCAGCCAGGTAGTGGGGATCCTCAAGGACATACAACAGCAGCAGGCTGCCCATTATGCCCGCTTGGACTCCCACATGTCCCGTGTCGAGACACACATGTCACATGTCGAGACACACATGTCACATGTCGAGACACACATGTCTGGCATGGAGTCCAAGTGGGACACATTGGAACAACTGACAGCGGTGCATAGGGACATACTGACATGCCTCCGCCAGATCAGCACCAACATGGCCTCACCTCCCTGTGTGCCCACAACATCTGCTGCTGAAACAACTGCAAATGCCACAGGGAGGGAAGAGGACTCTGGCAGAGAGTCCCCTGCACTGCCGCAGCCTGCACCTGAGGGTCCCCCCCAAGAAGAGGGGCCGTCCGAGGAGGCCAAACTGAGAGGCCGATGGCCATCTACATCCCCCAGGAAGCCAACACCTGTTCTGGAACTTTTCCTCTGTGTGCAAACTGCACGCCCTGTCGAAGCCAACCCAACTCTCCACATGACATGGGGAGCTATAGTTGGCCAAATTCATCAGATGACTGTGGACTTTACTCTGGACATTTCAGCTACCAAGACTTCCGAATCACATGGGAACTTTGGATTCCAATTTCTATGTACAGCACCCACCATCCTGTGCACCATCCTCACACCTGTATGTAAATAAACTCACAAATACACCATATCTGCCTCTGTTGTGATTCCAACGTGCTCTCTGTCATGGAGATGGTGATCAGAAAAATGACACTGTGCATGCTAACTGCTACAGCAAGTCCAACACCGTCATGTCAGTCATGGCGACATGACACATATGAGGGAGACACACCACTAGGGCCACACAACACATACACACCAGGGCCATCAGACTCATCACCTATACTGATGTTGCAACTAAATACAGTGGAATGCACAGACACGCCACCTATTCACAGTCTGTGTCAACTAGACTACAGGTGCAGTAAGCAAATGTCAGTCAGATGTGTGACTACAGACAACGCACATCCCAAAGTGAAGCACAGGTTTATTACACATTTGCAACATGTTGTTTCCACTACAAATGCTAGCTAATCCAACCTGGCTGTGGCCACAAAGTCAAAAAGTGCAGAGGATAGAAAGTCCAGGGGTGTGTGGCACATCACCTGTAGGGAAACGACTGCTTCCACCTTGGAAGTTGAATCATGGATTTGTGGGATCCAAGTTGATCAAACAACTCCGGCAGCACCCTGTGAAGGACAGACATGACACACAGTCAAAACCACTGAAGAACAGCACAGAACGGCAATACTCATGTCTAATACATGTCACGAGATAACTACACAAAACCAAGTTAGCATGTCAACACTGTTGGGCAGTACAGACCACCTGCAAGGACACATCGCTGCACGCATCCAGTCAAGTAGCACATGGCCACACTCAAACAGCACCAGAGCACCACACACACATATCATGCAAACTCAAATCATTGACATTACAACCCTCTGGAGACTCACATTCAGCTGAAGAAGTTGGTGATGAGCTGTGTGCGGACATCACCATCATCATCATCATCATCTTCATCTTCACTGGCATCGTGACCCAGGCCAGGATCTTCCACAGGTGGCGGACGTTGGTCATCGTCATCCAGGATGAGAGGCAACTCCTTCCGCACTGCCAGGTTGTGTAGCATGCAGCAGACGATGACAATCTTGCACACCTTTGCTGGGGCATATGGGAGGGCCCCTCCTGTCTTGTCCAGGCAGCGGAAGCGGCTCTTCAGGAGACCAAAGGTCAGCTCAATCACCCTCCTCGTCCGACCATGTGCCTCATTGTAGCGCATCTGGGCTGGTGTCACAGGGTTCCTGAGGGGTGTCAGCAACCACAGCATGTTGGGGTATCCCGAGTCACCTACAGACAGACAATTGCACATTAGCCGATTTGAAAATGTGTGCGGAAAACAACATAGCAGAACACACACAATGGTACAAAGTCAGTACACACCAACAAGCCAGGCACGCTGGTTCGGCATCTGTGACATCATCCTCGGGATGCGACTACTCCTCATCACGTAGGCATCGTGTGCCGAAACGGGCACACACATGTGTGATGGTCATATCTGCAAGACATACCACCAGAGCATTGATCGAATGGTAATGTTTACGGTTCCGGTATGCCTGCTCATGTGCCTGTGGTGGTATCAAAGCCACATGTGTCCCATCAATGGAGCCAATTACATGTGGCATCCTCCCCAGGGCATAGAAGTCACTCTTGACGTCAGTGAGTCGTTGACGTGTTGGGAAATAGATGTACTGGTTCAGGTATCTCAACATTGCCCCCAAAACATCGCGTAGCACACGGCTGAACATAGTCTGTGACATCCCACCGGCAGTCGCCACAGTGTGTTGAAAGGTACCGGTGGCAAAGAAGTGTAGGGCTGCCATCACCTTCACCTTGGGGGTCAGCGCTGTAGGATACGGAAGGCCAGGCTGCAAATGTGGGTCCAACCGCACTGCCAAATCCTCAATCAGCTGCCTGGTGAAGCGGTACCGTCGGATGCTGTCACGTTCCACCATCGTTGCCAGGTCTGGGAATGGTCGATGGACAGCAGGAGCCCTGCAGTGCATAGGTGAAGAAAGCAAGATTGTCAGTCACCCCACCTATGTGCCGTTCACCATACTCAATTTCACATGATACATCATTAACAAACACAAGTACTTGATGTGTGTGTCGTTCTGTTTGGACATATATGGCACCTACATGGACATCATCTAACATCTCTGTTCAACAAGTGTTGACAACAGGTTCCAGGGTGTGCTATGGGAAACCATTAGGCTGTGTCACAGTACCCATTTACTGCTCTCACGTACCACACACATACCACAGTGACATGTCTGGACAGATGCTCCACAGGCATCACAGCTCATTGACAGGTAGATTCCCAGGGACCCTGACTTGCCACATGGACACTGGCATGACATGGCGTATCATGTACACGTCAGAAAAACAAACATGACACCCACAGGTAGTGGCCCCTGTAGCCTCTGCAGGACAGACATGGACGTCTGTGACACACACACACAACATCAAAGTTCATGCACAAACCACGTGGATGTGGAGACTGTCTCCCATTGTGCACATGGAGTCAGAGACATGTGAAACACAACATGCACACAGACTGCGGAGGGACATCACTATTGTGGCAATGGGCCACCCTGTGACGTACATGCCTTCCCACATGTGAGCCTGGGGGTATGTGACATGTCATACACATACACAACCTGGAAATGTGACCATGACACATGCTCCAAAATGAACAGTTGCACACCACAGTGGTCAGGTGCACAACACACAAAGGACCCTGTCCCCATGAACACGTGCACAGCCTGGGTGTGTCTGCCCCCAAGTGCCACCCCAAAAACCACATGTTCACCCACATACACAGATAAGGTAATGCTGCCACACATGCCTTAGATACAGTGTGGACTGGGTGTGGTGTTGTAGGTGTGCCCCTGAGTCCCTGGAAAGTATATGTGGCTGGCATAGGTTCACCAGTGACCCGCATGGTGACATATGCGTGTGACCTGTCCAGGGACGCGTTGTAGAGCAATGGACCGATCGGTGTGATCGGCCAGCCCATTGCATATGATGTGAGCGGGTACGCGTTGTATCCCGGGTACGCTTTGTACAGCAATGGACCGATCGGTGTGCCCGGCCGGCCCATTGCATATGATGTGAGCGGGTACGCGTTGTATCCCGGGTACGCGTTGAACAGCAATGAACCGATCGGTGTGCCCGGCCGGCCCATTGCATATGATGTGAGCGGGTACGCGTTGTATCCCGGGTGAGCATTGTACAGCAATGGACCGATCGGTGTGCCCGGCTGGCCCATTGCATATGATGTGAGCGGGTAGGCGTTGTATCCCGGGTACGCGTTGTACAGCAATGGACCGATCGGTGTGCCCGGCCGGCCCATTGCATACGATGTGAGCGGGTACGCGTTGTATCCCGGGTACGCGTTGAACAGCAATGGACCGATCGGTGTGCCCGGCCGGCCCATTGCATATGATGTGAGCGGGTACGCGTTGTATCCCGGGTACGCGTTGAACAGCAATGGACCGATCGGTGTGCCCGGCCGGCCCATTGCATATGATGTGAGCGGGTACGCGTTGTATCCCGGGTACGCGTTGTACAGCAATGGACCGATCGGTGTGCCCGGCCGGCCCATTGCATATGATGTGTGCGGGTACGCGTTGTATCCCGAAATACGCGTTGTACAGCAGTGGACAGAATGGTGCGCACACATTGGCTGGGGCCTGGCATGGCAACGGACGCGTTTTCGAAGCTCCAACGAGTCTGATGCAGTGAATTCAGTTGGCCAGCCACAACAATGTTGCAAAATCATGGGTGTCATGAAGTTGAAGATTTGAAGGATGCTGTGGGCGTGTATTAGTGCTGCTATTCCATGGATTGGTCAGATTCAGAAGATGCAAACGACTTGGACCTATCACTTTGGACACATGGGACAGTATCTGCCTCTGCAGCACACATATAATGCTGGCTGTTCCCCTGAGAGCTCACTTGCCTGCACTACATGCTCCAGGACGACATCTGCCACCAACACTGCTGCTGTTTATGCATCCTCTGGCTCCTGCAATGGCACGTACTGTGGAGAGAGCCCCAGCCTTCAGCCTTGAGGAGAACCAGGCCCTGCTGGACAGCATCCTTCCACAGTACAGCAAGCTGTATGGGAAACCAGGGGAGCAGGTGAGTGTGCTGTCCACTGCCTCACTAATTGTGCATGTTGTCTGACTAGCAGGACTTTCAGTGTGCACACCACTGGCTAGCATGCCCACTGAGTAGTTGTCACACCCCAAAGTGGGTAGTTACATGCACTGAACTGGTACAGTGCAGTAACAGTGCATTCCAACTAGGTTTACTTCCCATGCAATGATACCATGTAGTGACTGCTGGCAAACTGTTCATAGCCATTGTTGGACTGCCTGTGTACATCATATGCCCCTGTGATTGAGACATGTATATCCAACTGTGTGATGCACGTATATGTTGCATGTGTAGTAATGGCCTTTTCACTTTGTCATCCTCACAGGTTGATGCCCACCAGAAGCAGGAAATTTGGCTGACCATCGCCCGGAAAGTAAGATCCGTGGGGGTCTACAGGCGCAGGATCCGCAACTGCCAGAAGAGGTGGCAGGACCTTCGTGGCTGGACCCAGAGGATCGCAGGGGTCCAGCTGAAGCTGTCGCCTCCTCGCAGGAGGGGCGGACACCGGACCCTGACCCCCCACATGCTCCGGATCGTGGCGGTGGTCTTCCCTGACCTGGATGGGCAGCTGAAGGACAGACAGCAGCAAGGAGGGGGTGAGTCCATGACTGCACTGTGCACTTTGTCTGACATGCTATGTGCCCTCCTCTGGCCTGGTTAAACTTCCACAGTACATCAATCATGTGGTCCACGACCCATGTCCCTCATTTGTGACATGCCCACTTCTCCTCTGATACGCATATGTGTGGCCCTTATAGTTGGGAAATTGTGTCATTTGGGGACTGTGTCATTGCAGTTTGCTTTGCTCAAGGTGGGGGACAGCATTTGTTCCTGTGACTATGTTGTGCGATTAATGGGTGGCTCAATTGCTTACACAATGCCTAAGTTCTGACATGTAATCTGGGTGTAACTTTGATATGTGGTCCGCTTGCTGCTCTGACTCACCACATGTCCCTGGGGAATTTGGCACACACCCATGCTGCTGGTGGGAACAATGTTTGGGCCTCAGGAGTATGTGTATCCAGTGTGTCACACATGCTTAGCCACCTGCCTACTGTCCAGGACTCATCCCTCTTACAGGTGGAGCTGGACAGTCATGCCTACTCCAGGGCATGCAATACACTCTGTACTCCCACTCCCGTGTATCATCTGGCATGTTGTGATCAGTTAAATGTACCCTCAGGTGTCTGCCCCTGTCTCATTGTGCTGTGTCTTCGTTGTCAGGACTACTGGTATGTTTATCGGTTAGGGCTCAGCATGCCATCTGAGATGTGACCATGATAGACGATACTTCTGTGACTTATAGGTGTCTGATCATTTGACTGTGCACACAGGTGTTTGCAACTGTGACTTTCAGGCAGCTGTATTGTCATTCACAGCACACTGTGAGGTGCTCATGTTCAGAGAGTTGTGTTTCATGTCCCCCATATGTCCAGTTGGTATGATGTGGACAAATAGCAGTACAGATGATGTGGTATTTGGGGATGGACATGTGCACTTGTCAGTCACATAACTTGCATTCCCCATGCCCTCGGATTGTGACACAGTGCAGACTGTTGTTGGCTGGCTGCCATCGCCATGTGACTTGAGACAGTAATGTATGACTTTGCACGCATTCCTGTGTCATGGCATTAAACTTCCTGAGACTGATCCTGCAGGGGAGTGACATGTGCAACATGCACCCCATTGTGGCATTGACTATCCGGACATGGGTGCATCATGGTGTCTGGTGCTGGTATGCATCACATGCATTTCTATTTAGACTCTGGCCATCCCTTTATCCGGACACCTGCACTGACTCAGTGGCAAGAGATGTGATGTGTGCATGTTCACATACTTCACCGTGTTCCCTGCAATGTCCAACAACTCTCTAGGTGGTGCATGTGTCCGCACTGGGGTCTTACCATCAGACAGGCACCAGACAGATGGGTGCAAGGGCAGGAGGGGTGTGAGTCCCATGGTTGACCATCAGACTGACAATTGGCTTCCCCGAATCTGTGTGGGGACTTTAGGCAATGTTCAACTAAGGATGCCAGGGCTTGCTCTGTAATGTGCTGTACTTACTGTGGTGTGTGCGGTCAGTGCAGGTGACTGATGTTTGTCTGTTTCCCTAATTGTTTGCAGATACATCCACGGCCACAGGAGGGGACAGCTCCATGGACCAGGAGGAGCAGCGGAGCCAGACTGGGTCAGCATCGGACGAGTGGTCAGAGGGACCCAGTGGCACGGAGGGCGAGGGGAGCCACACCGAGGAGTCCTCAGCACAATCCACCTCAGCTGAGGACCACAGCAGCTCGGAGGATGACTCCCTTGTGGAGGCGGGTCTCAGCAGCCACCAAAGGCCAGTTAGTCTGTATGGCCCCGCCACCACCACCACCACCTCCCTCCCATTGGCTCCCATTCCTGAGGTCCGTGGAGGCTCCCGTACTCGGGAGCGTGTCTCCTTCGTGCCAGGCACCACACCCCCTGCCCCTGTGTCCCCTGCTGCCCTGAGTGAGGAGTCTGTGTACCTCCTTCGGCAGCTCCATGTAGGGCAGACAGCAATGCTGAGTGTCCTCCATGCACACACCACTCTGTTGACATAGCTGGTGTCGTTCATGGAGGGCATCTCGACGGGTATGTCTGCCCTACAGAGGAGCAATAAGTCCATGGACTCCTCCCTGACGGCAGCAGTGTCCCTCCTCCAACAGTCCCTCATCCCTCCCACCTCTGCTCCATCCACACTTCCTGCCCCCCTACCTGTCCAAAGCACATGCACACCTGCACAGTCACCCAAACACACAGACACGAGCAGCACAGACACACCCAAGAGAAAGGCAAGACGTGCACACAAGCATCCTCAGGGGACTGATACCACAGACACAGGGGATGGGGAAACACACACACAGGCAACCACAGTCACTCCGCAATCCTCAAGATCCTCTCCCTCCAAGACCCCTTCCCTTGCCTCACCTGCAACCCCACCTGATCAGCAGCTCTTCCTCAGTGACCTCGGCCTCTTCCCCTCCAATCCCGCTGATCCAGCATACCGGGGGAAGAGAAAGTCCACCCACACAGAGGGGAGTGCCCCTCGCCCCGGACACCCTCCCCCAGGTGCAGGCAGAGTGAGCCCCCCACCCGCAAGTCCCCCCGGTCCCAGAAGAGCAAGACCCCACCACCGCCATGCAAGTCAACCACCCAGTCTCTCACCTCCATCCCCCAGGCCACCACTCCACAGGTTCCACCGCCACACCCTGCCCCAGGTTCCCCCACATACCGATACCGCATCCCCAAACTACTTATGCCCTCCCCCCTGCCACTTGCTCTTCCACCCCCAAACCAGACGCTCTGCCTGTTTGTGCCACTGGTGTGGAGACCGTGTCCCCCCCTCTGTCCTGCCCAGCTCTTCTGCCCCCCTTCCACTACCTTGGAGTCATGCACTGCGGTGGAGTCCACAACCACCCCGTCTGACTCGGGCACTGCATTGGGGACCCAGTCCACTCCATCTGACCAGCCCACTGCAGTGGTTGCAGCACCAACACCATCTGACTTGAGCCCTGCAGTGGTGCCAGCCCCCCCTGAGTCAGACACCTCCACTGCAGTTGCTGGTGACACTCCTGCACCCACCTCCCCTTCACTGCCTCCTTCTGGCATCCCCTGATCCTGTCCCTGCGGTGCCTGGCCTGCCCCTCGTATGCCCCTCCAAGGGGATGTCCCCTGTCCGTACCTGTGCAGGCAAGCAATTGTTGACAAGTTGTCACACATCACCCTGTTGGGACTGTATATTTGGACTGGCCATTGGCCTTAGTTTATTTTGGACTTTTGATTTGAGTTGCACACTTGCTGAATAAAGCCTATTTTTGTTTACTTGTGGTTAATCTTTGGAGGTACATGATGTAGATGTGTAGAATCATGCATTTGCTGTTGTAATAGTGTTCAGTTCAGGTAAATGAAGTTTTTCTGTGATGGGCTCCATGTGGTCCATGGGATATGTGTCCTAATCTAGTCTGGATCTATAGCATCCTTTGCTGCAGTCTGAGGGTGTAATGTTCAGCATTTGACACAGGGATGTACGTTTAGCATTTGTAGATTACCATCTTTGTCCTACACTGATGCACATCTGGTGGGCTTACCACTGTCCAATGTTCCTAGTACCCTGACTGTGTGCCCGTCTCCAATGGACATGCAGTTTAGCACATCAAATTTGGAGGACTCATCTGTGTACACAGTGCAAGTTGCTTGACACGTGTCTTGGGTGTATGCAGATGACTGACGTGACACTTCCGTGCCCAGGCTGATATGAGCAGAGCCTTCAGTGTGTTGTAGTTGTTGACTCACTGACCGAGTGTTCTGCTGACATGTTTGAGTCATGCACAGACAAGGTTTGGCACAGCTGACCTTCCACAGGAGTGGAGTGCCCTCATGGCAGTGCGTGATTCCGTGATATAGGCTGTGCCCGTGTTGTGTGTTGTGTAGGCATGTCTGTGCGTGTTCCCTTCTCCTTTTCCTACACAGGCTGTGTCCCTACGGATGTTCCTGTTTGTGATGCTTGCTGAGTTGTTCTGTGTTCTTCATCCAGCATCTTGGACCTGGTTTCTCCGGGATGTGGGTGCATGGCAAACTAATGTTCATGAGGTTGTCATCCCTAGTTGTCTTTGTTGTCAGGGCTGGGGATGTGGGCAAACGCAGATGGGACACAGTCAGGATTCCTCTTGGCACTTGTTGGTTACACGAGTAATGTGATTTTCTGTTTGTGTATGCTTTCAGTGATTGTGACACGTTGTGTGTGTGACTGCTGCCACTCCTCAGGGTCAGAGCTGCAATGTTGGGAGTTGTCTATGTGTGTCCTTTGTGGGTCAGCTTGGCTTCTTCATTGGTGTGTGACTATGGCCAGGATCCCATTGTTTGGGGTGGATTTCACGTCATGCCCATGTACGGCATACTGTGCAGTGTGTCAGACATTCACAAGTATTGTTGACTGGCCATGTGTGATGTGTTTCTGCACCTTATTTCCCCCACCACCCCTGGGATTGTCATGGGTGCATGTGCAATGTCAGCAGTCCATGTGAGCTTCACTGCTGCACATTGTTGGAGTTCAAGGTGTGTGGCGTTGAGTGTGTGCAAATGTGAGTTGTTGCACGGCTGGGGCACTACCTCCATATTTTCCTTGGCTGGCAGGCCATGCTGAGTGCTTTGTGCTTGTATAGGTGTGATGGTAGTTTGTTGCTCAGGACACATGGCTGTAGTTCACAGTGTGGATGACATCTACCTTTGTCATCACAGTGTGATTGTCATGCAGGCTAGTGTCACCACAATGTGGGGTCCCTGGGGGGAGTGCTGTGGTGGTTCTGTCTCTTGCTGTGTTTGTTGCTGTTCCTACAAGCTTGTGTGACATGTGTAATTTGGGCTCCCTCTCATCTCACAATGCCTGTTTGCCCACATAGGGGAATCCAATCCATGAGTTACTTTTGTATGTGACTGTGTTGACATCTGTGTATTAGTGAATCTGGCCTCCTCGTGTGTTGTGTGTTTGCCTGGGGACACTGGCACACTACCCCCTCACCTGTTGTGTATGATATGCAGTGTGAGTCTGCCTGTTTGTGTTTGTGCATTTGCACCACTGCATTGGCATATCTTTAGTTTGCCATTGGCTGTATGTTGTTTGTTGGCTTTCCCCTGCTGGCCCTGGGACTGCTAGGTCATCAGTCAGCACATTGATCATGGTTAGTATGTCCCATTGCTGCCATGGTATGGTATTTGTTCACCTGACATCTACAGTCTCCACAGGATATCTACATTTGTGTGTCCATTGGTGCAGATATGTGGGTCTGCATTATGATGCTCACTTCTGTCATTGTGTTATTTGTGAATGTAGACAATGGGGGCCCCCATGGCTGATGTTTGTGTGCACATGGCCAGAACGATGTGTCATTGGCACTGCACTGCTTGCCTCACACAATCTATGTTGCTATGGGACACAAGCACTACAATGCCACTGTAGTGTTTGGTGTTGTGTGGCCAGGAATAATCCCTGCAGTTTTGTTTTTGCAGCTTTTACCAGGACTACACTTACCTTTTGGGCACTGTGGTGATGGGGCTTTGGGCCCCATTGCCACACTGTTCAAAATGTGCTTCAGCTATGGAGCACACACTTACCTTTTGGGTACTGTGGTGATGTGGCTTTGGGCCCCATTGCCACACTGTTCAAAATGTGCTTCAGCTATGGAGCACACACTTACCTTTTGGGCACTGTGGTGATGGGGCTTTGGGCCCCATTGCCACACTGTTCAAAATGTGCTTCAGCTATAGAGCACACACTTACCTTTTGGGCACTGTGGTGATGGGACTTTGGGCCACATTGCCACAGTGGTCATGGTCTGCTTGCATTGTGTAGGCCACACACACAATTATGTGTGACACATGTGTTAGGGGGTAACATTGAATGTTCAATGTCATGTTCAGTGTTGTATGCATTTGACACAGACCACACACGCTTGTCATGGTTGGGGGTGGGATGTAATTTACAGACAGTCCTTATGTGGGAGTATGCTAGTTGTGTCATGCATTACCCGTCCTATGAGTAGGGGTGGTTGTGGTGACAGGCATCCAGCCCCCTATGGGTGGGGATGGCAGTAGTGACAGGCATCCAGCCCACCCTGAGTAGGGGTGGTGTTAGTGGTAGGCATCCATCCCCCCATGAGTGGGGATGGTAGTAGTGGTAGGCATCCAGCCCCCCATGAGTGGGGATGGTAGTAGTGGTAGGCATCCAGCCCCCCATGAGTGGGGAAGGTAGTAGTGGTAGGCATCCAGCCCCCCATGAGTGGGGATGGCAGTAGTGGCAGGCATCCATCCACCTATGGGTGGGGATGGCAGTAGTGACAGGCATCCAGCCCCCCATGAGTGGGGATGGTAGTAGTGGTAGGCATCCAGCCCCCCATGAGTGGGGATGGTAGTAGTGGTAGGCATCCAGCCCCCCATGAGTGGGGAAGGTAGTAGTGGTAGGCATCCAGCCCCCCACGAGTGGGGATTGCAGTAGTGGCAGGCATCCATCCACCTATGGGTGGGGATGGCAGTAGTGACAGCCATCCAGCCCCCTATGGGTGGGGATGGTAGTAGTGACAGCCATCCAGCCCCCTATGGGTGGGGATGGCAGTTGTGACAGGCATCCAGCCCCCATGAGTGGGGATGGTAGCAGTGGTAGGCATCCAGCCCCCCCATGAGTGGGGATGGTAGTAGTGGTAGGCATCCAGCCACCTATGGGTGGGGATGGCAGTAGTGACAGGCATCCAGCCCCCCATGAGTGGGGATGGTAGTAGTGGTAGGCATCCAGCCCCCCATGAGTGTGGATGGCAGTGGTGACAGCCATCCAGCCCCCTATGGGTGGGGATGGCAGTAGTGACAGGCATCCAGCCCCCCATGAGTGGGGATGGTAGTAGTGGTAGGCATCCAGCCCCCCATGAGTGGGGATGGTAGTGGTGGTAGGCATCCAGCCCCCCATGAGTGGGGATGGTAGTGGTGGTAGGCATCCAGCCCCCCATGAGTGGGGATGGCAGTAGTGGCAGGCATCCAGCCCCCCATGAGTGGGGATGGCAGTAGTGGCAGGCATCCAGCCCCCCATGAGTGGGGATGGCAGTAGTGGTAGGCATCCAGCCCCCCATGAGTGGGGATGGCAGTAGTGGCAGGCATCCAGCCCCCCATGAGTGGGGATGGCAGTAGTGGTAGGCATCCAGCCCCCCATGAGTGGGGATGGCAGTAGTGGTAGGCATCCAGCCCACCATGAGTGGGGATGGTAGTAGTGGTAGGCATCCAGCCCCCCATGAGTGGGGATGGCAGTAGTGGCAGGCATCCATCCCCCTATGGGTGGGGATGGCAGTAGTGACAACCATCCAGCCCCCTATGGGTGGGGATGGCAGTAGTGACAGGCATCCAGCCCCCCATGAGTGGGGATGGTAGTAGTGGTAGGCATCCAGTCCCCCATGAGTAGGGATGGTAGTAGTGGTAGGCATCCAGCCCCCCATGAGTGGGGATGGTAGTAGTGGTAGGCATCCAGCCCCCCATGAGTGGGGATGGCAGTAGTGGCAGGCATCCATCCACCTATGGGTGGGGATGGCAGTAGTGACAGCCATCCAGCCCCCTATCGGTGGGGATGGTAGTAGTGACAGCCATCCAGCCCCCTATGGGTGGGGATGGCAGTTGTGACAGGCATCCAGCCCCCATGAGTGGGGATGGTAGCAGTGGTAGGCATCCAGCCCCCCATGAGTGGGGATGGTAGTAGTGGTAGGCATCCAGCCCCCTATGGGTGGGGATGGCAGTAGTGACAGGCATCCAGCCCCCCATGAGTGGGGATGGTAGTAGTGGTAGGCATCCAGCCCCCCATGAGTGGGGATGGCAGTAGTGACAGCCATCCAGCCCCCTATGGGTGGGGATGGCATTAGTGACAGGCATCCAGCCCCCCAAGAGTGGGGATGGTAGTAGTGGTAGGCATCCAGCCCCCCATGAGTGGGGATGGCAGTAGTGGCAGGCATCCATCCCCCCATGAGTGGGGATGGTAGTAGTGACAGCCATCCAGCCCCCTATGGGTTTGGATGGCAGTAGTGGTAGGCATCCAGCCCCCCATGAGTGGGGATGGTAGTAGTGGTAGGCATCCAGCCCCCCATGAGTGGGGATGGCAGTAGTGACAGCCATCCAGCCCCCTATGGGTGGGGATGGCATTAGTGACAGGCATCCAGCCCCCCAAGAGTGGGGATGGTAGTAGTGGTAGGCATCCAGCCCCCCATGAGTGGGGATGGTAGTAGTGGTAGGCATCCAGCCCCCTATGAGTGGGGATGGTAGTAGTGGTAGGCATCCAGCCCCCCATGAGTGGGGATGGTAGTAGTGGTAGGCATCCAGCCCCCCATGAGTGGGGATGGCAGTAGTGGCAGGCATCCATCCCCCTATGGGTGGGGATGGCAGTAGCGACGGCCATCCAGCCCCCTATGGGTGGAGATGGTAGTAGTGACAGCCATCCAGCCCCCTATGGGTGGGGATGGCAGTAGTGACAGGCATCCAGCCCCCCATGAGTAGGGATGGTAGTAGTGGTAGGCATCCAGCCCCCCATGAGTGGGGATGGCAGTAGTGACAGCCATACAGCCCCCTATGGGTGGGGATGGCAGTAGTGACAGGCATCCAGCCCCCCATGAGTGGGGATGGTAGTAGTGTTATGCATCCAGCCCCCCATGAGTGGGGATGGTAGTAGTGGTAGGCATCCAGCCCCCATGAGTGGGGATGGTAGTGGTGGTAGGCATCCAGCCCCCTTGAGTGGGGATGGCAGTAGTGACAGCCATCCAGCCCCTATGGGTGGGGATGGCAGTAGTGACAGGCATCCAGCCCCCCATGAGTGGGGATGGTAGTAGTGGTAGGCATCCAGCCCCCCATGAGTGGGGATGGTAGTAGTGGTAGGCATCCAGCCCCCCAGGAGGGGGGATGGTAGTGGTGGTAGGCATCCAGCCCCCCATGAGTGGGGATGGCAGTAGTTGCAGGCATCCAGCCCCCCATGAGTGGGGATGGCATGATGGCAGTAGTGGTAGGCATCCAGCCCCCTATGAGTGGGGATGGTAGTAGTGGTAGGCATCCAGCCCCCCATGAGTGGGGATGGTAGTAGTGGTAGGCATCCAGCCCCCCATGAGTGGGGATGGCAGTAGTGGCAGGCATCCATCCCCCTATGGGTGGGGATGGCAGTAGCGACGGCCATCCAGCCCCCTATGGGTGGGGATGGTAGTAGTGACAGCCATCCAGCCCCCTATGGGTGGGGATGGCAGTAGTGACAGGCATCCAGCCCCCCATGAGTAGGGATGGTAGTAGTGGTAGGCATCCAGCCCCCCATGAGTGGGGATGGCAGTAGTGACAGCCATCCAGCCCCCTATGGGAGGGGATGGCAGTAGTGACAGGCATCCAGCCCCCCATGAGTGGGGATGGTAGTAGTGGTAGGCATCCAGCCCCCCATGAGTGGGGATGGTAGTAGTGGTAGGCATCCAGCCCCCCATGAGTGGGGATGGTAGTGGTGGTAGGCATCCAGCCCCCCATGAGTGGGGATGGCAGTAGTGGCAGGCATCCATCCCCTATGGGTGGGGATGGCAGTAGTGACAGCCATCCAGCCCCTATGGGTGGGGATGGTAGTAGTGACAGCCATCCAGCCCCCTATGGGTGGGGATGGCAGTAGTGACAGGCATCCAGCCCCCCATGAGTGGGGATGGCAGTAGTGGTAGGCATCCAGCCCCCCATGAGTGGGGATGGTAGTAGTGGTAGGCATCCAGCCCCCCATGAGTGGGGATGGTAGTAGTGGTAGGCATCCAGCCCCCCATGAGTGGGGATGGTAGTGGTGGAGGGCATCCAGCCCCCCATGAGTGGGGATGGCAGTAGTGGATGGGTGGCAGTAGTGGCAGGCATCCATCCCCCTATGGGTGGGGATGGCAGTAGTGACAGCCATCCAGCCCCCTATGGGTGGGGATGGTAGTAGTGGTAGGCATCTAGTCCCCCATGAGTGGGGATGGTAGTGGTGGTAGGCATCCAGCCCCCCATGAGTGGGGATGGCAGTAGTTGCAGGCATCCAGCCCCCCATGAGTGGGGATGGCATGATGGCAGTAGTGGTAGGCATCCAGCCCCCTATGAGTGGGGATGGTAGTAGTGGTAGGCATCCAGCCCCCCATGAGTGGGGATGGTAGTAGTGGTAGGCATCCAGCCCCCCATGAGTGGGGATGGCAGTAGTGGCAGGCATCCATCCCCCTATGGGTGGGGATGGCAGTAGCGATGGCCATCCAGCCCCCTATGGGTGGGGATGGCAGTAGTGACAGCCATCCAGCCCCCTATGGGTGGGGATGGTAGTAGTGACAGCCATCCAGCCCCCTATGGGTGGGGATGGCAGTAGTGGCAGGCATCCAGCCCCCCATGAGTGGGGATGGTAGTAGTGGTAGGCATCCAGCCCCCCATGAGTGGGGATGGTAGTAGTGGTAGGCATCCAGCCCCCCATGAGTGGGGATGGTAGCGGTGGTAGGCATCCAGCCCCCCATGAGTGGGGATGGTAGTAGTGGTAGACATGCAGCCCCCCATGAGTGGGGATGGCAGTAGTGGCAGGCATCCATCCCCCTATGGGTGTGTATGGCATTGGTGATGGCCATCCCGCCCCTATGGTTCTGCTGTTGCTAGTGTACGTCATTTGTGCATCCCTATGTGTGTGTGACATATTTCGGGTACGTGTCGTTTGTTTGTGTTGTGGGTGTTTGACTTACCGTCTGCGCCGTACGCGTCCGTACCGGTCCCGGTAATAGATGTAGAGTATTGGTAGGACCTGCGCGATGGGATTCATGGTTGGGTCGTCTCGTTCGGGTTTCTCGTGGCTTCGACTCGTACTCGTCGCTGGCTTGTTCGCTCTCGTCGCCGTGGATCGTCTTGTGGCGCGAATCGGAGCTTATGTGCAGCTCTCCCGGATGCTCAAACGTGCCGGACGTAGCGACGAGTTCGGCGCGTACGGAAGACGCATCGTACTAGTCCGGCCGGAAGGTGCTGTGTATTTGGTTCCGTGCGACTCGATTCGGCGTTTACGGATCCGGCTCGGGCGGGGAACAGGAGCTGGAATGGGTAAGTACGGCTCGCTCGGAATCTGGGCTGTTATGCGCATCGTACTTGTTCGTTCGGTAGAGTGTTCGAGTCGGTCGGAAAACATGCGTTCGGCTTGTATTTTTTCCGGACGAATACTGTTAGGTGCGCTTCCGGCCGAGATCGGAATCGACCCCTCAGTGTTTTACACTTGCTGAATGCAACTGCACTATAAAGAAGAAGGGGTTTCTGATTATGCATGTAGCATTTATAGAGTGGCAACATTATATCCAAGGTGTCAGACCTAAAAGTACAGTTGTGACTGACTACTGCATTCTGTTGACTCTATACAATGCAAAATGTGTCAGTGTTAACCATGCACAATGATGTTCTTTTCCTTTTACGAATTTGTAGTAACATCTCAACCGGGTATACAAAATAAAATGATAAAGTGAATGTTCTGTTTCCTTAATTTACCCTATAAGCTATTATCCAGGAGTACAGTATTTGTGAAGAGAATGTCCTCTACAATAATAATTTATTGGTGGGCACATCAAACCTGAATCTGTGTTATCATTCGTGAGAAAATGGGTTTTACAATCCGGAAGCATAGAGGAAGCCCCTCCTGAGGTAACTATAGTTGAAAAGTTATTATGTGTTCAGGGACATTAGTTATTTTTGAGTGCTATGACACAAGACTTGCTGGGCATCCTGGTCAATTAAAGGTACTTCATTTGCTCCAACATTGGTGCTCATGACCCCTATGAAATAGGATGTCATTTCATACATTCAATTATTCACTACCTGTGCTCAAGCCAAAAGATCTAAAAAAAAGCCATGTACTGGTCTCTTGCAACCTCTACCTACACTCCTGTGTCCTAGGGATATTGAATCTCTTGACTTTATATTTCAGCTCTCGATGATTAAGGGTTTCAATTCTTTTCTAGTTGTAGATGAATTTTTTTTCCAGAACTGCCCATTAATCACAATGCCAAGGGCTTTCCCCTCTTTCTAAACTTCTTCTACTCTGGCTGAATTCTGTATTACAAATGTATTTGAGATACACAGAATACCTTCCATTTTGATTTTTGATCTGGGAGCTCAGTTGTATTTTCTGGGAAGAGTTTATGAGGCTATTCGATCTCAATATGCTTAATTCAGTTAGACGCCATCCAAAGACATATGGTTAGCCTAAAGGCAAAACAACACACTTCAGCAGTACATTTGTTGCTTCTTTCTGGACCAGCTGGACTCATTAGTACTTCTGAATTCACATATAATAACCATAAATCTGCCTGGCCAGCTGTATTACCTTTCTATGCTCTGTATGTTTTTCATCCTTGTGTGTTACCCGAAGTACTGCAAAATCCATCTCCTTGTACTATGGCAGGTGACCAAGGCGTTTCATTTTCGGGCTATGCACGAGAAAGCCTGACAAGGTCTACAAAAGATGAAACTAGAGTACAAGGTCAAGGCAATCAACATTGTACTAAAACCCTCTCTTATTCCATAGGTTTGGTTGTCTACGTAATATCTTTGTATTGCTGATTTCAAGAAATTTATTTTTTGTTACCCTGGGCCCTATGTAATAGGTCAGGTTATAAATCAAGTAGCGATCCGGCTTGGAGGGGCGTGGCTAGGTGCCGATATGAGGGGAAGCAGACTCCGGAGCTCCGTCCGTAGCTTCCCCCCGCCCACAATGATCCTGATGTCCTAGTGGGGCCCCTTCCCACGAAACTAGTGGCGGAAACACTGGTGCCGGCGTTGAGCGGCTCCAGAGGGGCGGCGGTGCCTTGGCGGTGGCGAAAACGCCGATCATATTCCTGAAGGCTCCGAAGGCTCTGGGTGCGGAGAGATCAAGATGGCGGCTGAGCACTGACGAGGCAGCCTTCGCCGCGCTCCGCTGAGGCGAATTGCGACTTACTGTGAGTACCGCTCGGCGGTTGTGACATCTACTGGCTGGGGGCCGGCATTGGGCAAAGCGGAGCCCCGGTATATGTGGAGAACAGAGCGCACTCCTCTGAACTTGGAGACGCGTTACCTCTGCAAAATTGCGGCAGCGGACGGCGATGCCGGGCCCTGAAGGCTGTGGCAGTGAGAGGCAGCTTGCGAGTGTACGGTGTGGGGGTGGCAGCTGTAGATCGACCCGCTTTCAACTGCCGATCCGAGGAGTTCTGGGGTGGCCACCCCGAGTACTGTGCTGTGGTGCTGGAGCGGTGGTGGGCGGTGCTGTGCTGGGCCTGTGCCATAAGGGACCCTGACCGAGAGCACTGCAGGACGGAGAGCAGCTGACAACGAGAGGGTGAGAGCTTACTGGATCCGCTTGAGAGCTGATTAAGCGGTGCGCGGAGGGCATCAACACAGCGGGAAGGCGCTGCTTCGCTTGGAAGTTCCTTTGAGGCTGCCCTATGTGGGTGGCGGTAACTGTGAAGAGGTATTTCCCCACACTGGTGTTCCACGCCGACGGCCTGTGTGCACGGAAGAGGGCTCCGAAAATAGGTCCTGTGGTCTGAAGGTGCAGACTGGCCCGCCCTACCGCCGAGCTCGACACCGGCACTTGGAGTTCCTTACTGTCGCCGCACCGAAGACCCCTGCGAGCCTACGCACCCACTAACAATGGGGAGGGTGTCCAGAAAGAAAGGGTTTGCTGTATTGCACGTGGAGGAAACGGGGCTGCACACTGATGATGAAGACGAGGTGGCGGCGAGGCGGAAAGATGGCGCCCCGGAGGGCCCCACTTTGGTGGATATCATGCAGGCCATCACTTCTTCGAGAGAAGCTCTGGAAACAAAGATGGATTCCATAGGGGCGGATCTCAACCTGTTGAAAGACGACCATCGCAAGCTCAAGGAACGAGTGAAGCTTAACGAGAAGGCCTTGGAGGAGGTCCCGGAGCCAGTTACCACACTACACCGTTCTCTGAAAATAGTGGAAGCCAAGGCCAAGGTGCTAGAAATGAGAGCAGAAGACAGCGAAGGGCGCTCCCGCAGGAACAATCTGCGTATCGTGGGGGTCCTGGAGCGAGAGGAAGGGGATGATGCAGTGCATTTTAAGGAGAACTGGCTTAAAACGGAAGTGGCCCCGGAGGGGCTCTCCTCCTTCTATGCACTTGAGCGAGCCCACAGGGTCCCGACTAGACTGCCCAAACCTGGGGCCCCTCCTCGGCCGATGGTGGTGTGGCTGCTTCACTACCGGGACAGAGATCACCTCTTGCAACAAGCTCGAGAGAAACGGAATTTGCAGATTGGGAATGCCAGGGTGATGATCTTTCCGCTTCACCAGGGAGGTACAAAGACAACGTGCTTCCTTCCTGACTCTCAAGCGGAAGCTGCGCCAGTTGCAAATTCCCTATGCCATGTTGTTCCCGGCACGCCTCCGGGGGATCGATAACACCGAAACTCACTTCTTTACTGCTCCGCAGGAAGCTTGGCACTGGCTGGAGACACGGCAGACACAGGTAGCAGGTACCTCGCCGGCGAGCAGCGCACGGCGGATATCGGTCACTCCCCCGCGGTCTCCGAGGGCTCCTACGCCGACGGGGCGCCATTTGGAGAGACACAGGGCCGTGCAGGCCGTTGCGGAGATTAGCCACGGAGAGGCTAGTCCGAACTCGACTAACAGCGACCATGGCATGGACAGATCTGAAAGCTCGCGTCCCAGTAGCCCGAACGGAGACTCTGAGATTGAACTGCCGGACGTCACACCCCAAACAGCGGATGGCATAGTCTGAAGATCGCACGCTAAGATGCATCAGGAGTGGCTGTCGTGACGGTGGGAGCTGAGTATTGGAGAGGCTGCTATGGGGTGGCAACAGACTATTGGCACCAGAGCAGCTGATGGGTCTACCACCTATATTACCGGGTGGGGGGGGTAGCCGGGGGGGGTTCTGCGTCCAACAGGGCCAGTCTACACCTCACCACTTTTCGTGTCTTGTAGTTCACAACGCTAGTTTGGATGGGGACTTTTTGGTTTGTACCTGTCCTGGGGAACGAGTTGGGGGGGTTTGGCTGTTGAGGCGTTTTTGTTTGGGACCAGGCATGTCGCTGTGGGGAGACTGGAGGGAGGACTGACACGGTTCGTGCAATGGAACCTCCTATAGGAATCAAATGCATCTCCTGGAATGTTAGGGGGATGCACACTATGATGCATCGTCATAAAATACACGAGTATCTAGTGAGGAGAGGGGTACAGATCGCCCTGTTACAGGAAACTCATTTAACGTAGAAGGAAGGGGTCACATTGCAGAAAAGATGGAGGGGGCAGGTGTTTTGCACTACATATTCGGCCTATGTCAGGGGCACATTGATCTGGGTGCGGGCGGGAGTTCCTTTTCAGAGTACCAGACAACTGATAGACCCAGATGGCAGGTATGTGGTGGTCTCAGGGCGGTTAGACGGCAGGGACATAGTGATAGGGAGCCTTTATGCCCCCAACGTAGATCAGCCTGCATTCTTTGCACACCTCTCGAGGACGCTGGCGACCATGTTAACAGGGTCAGTGCTGCTGGGGGGGACTTTAACTGTATTACTGACATTGGCCTGGACCGTTCTCATCCTCCACTCCCGGATACTCCCATACATAGACTTGCAGTGATCAGACGTGACTGGCAACAACACTGGGGGTTGACGGATACTTGGATCGCCCACCACCCGGAAGAAAGGGACTATTCCTATTATTCTGCGTTACACGAACTGCATGTTCAGTTGGACTCGATTCTATGTTCCTCAGACGTGCATGGTGGGGTCACACTCTCCAATATTTGGCTAGAACGATCTCTGATCATAATCCGCTGCTGTTGTCCTTAGATTGGCTACGGATTAGACCTACCATACCTAGTTGGCGCCTGCGACCGGAGGCATTGGAAGATCCGGTGTTTCGGGCCACAATAGGTTCCGTTATTGATGATTATTTCTTAGATAATGCCGGGACAGCGACGAGTCCACTTATTGAATGGGACGCCTTTAAAACTGTCGTTAGGGGACGCTGCATTGGAGAAATGGTCGGAGTGCGGAGGGTGCTGCTGCGGAACGTGCAAACTGTGGAGCGCAGGCCGGAGCGAATAGATAGACAGGCTGATCTTCTCGCAGCTCGAGAAGACCTAGCGACGCAAGTAGAAAAGCTGCGCTGTTTCGATTATAAGGCATACATCACCCGGGCCCATGCGGAACGGGATAAATCTGGGGCACGATCCTGGAGCTGAGGGGGTAGGGGGGATGAGGTATTCTATGGTCAATAAGACATCAATGCTCAGTTTTTGGAGTACTACGCTTCCCTCTACCAGAGCAGACTTGACCCTGGGGCTGAAGACGAGGTGGGTTTCTTGGCCAACGTGGAGCTTCCCACGGTTGATGCTGAGGCGGCGGAGGAACTAGGCAGAGAAGTTGAGGTTGGGGAAGTACGTAGCGCCATCCAGCATATGGCTAGGAATAAGACCCCGGGGACAGATGGGCTCTCGGTGGAGTTTTACTCCGCGTACATAGATGTCTTTGCCCCACGGCTAGTGACACTGTATAACAGGGCGAAGCAAGAGGGCTGTCTTCCTGCTTCAACGAGGGAAGCGGTAATCGTCCCACTCTTAAAACCTGGTAAACTGGCTGGGGACCGGACTGCGTATCGGCCCCTCGCCATGCTTAGCTTAGACTATAAAATATTAAGTCGTATATTGGCCAGTCGGCTGTTAGCCCACATGCCGACGCTTATCCACGTGGATCAGGCAGAATTTATCCCAGCCAGAAACACGGCGATGAATGTACGTAGGCTCCTGCGCATACTGGGGGCGGACACTTACTGCAAGGAGGAAGCATGCATTTTTACGGTCGACATCGAGAAGGCTTTTGACAGCCTAGAATGGCCGTATCTATTTAGGGTACTGAGAGCATTTGGCCTGGGGGACCGCTTCGTGGAATGGACAGCGATACTGTATAAAAATTCCACTGCCAGAGTTTGGACGGGGGGGTTGATTTCGGAGGCCTGCATGGTGGGCAGGGGTACGAGACAGGGCTGTCCGCTGTCACCCTTGTTGTTTGCGCTGGCGATGGAACCCATGGCTGTGCACGGCAGGTCGGGCCGCTATTATCAGGGGCTGGTGGTGGAGGGTCAGCTACAGCACATAGCGTTATATGCGGATGACCTCCTACTGTTCCTGGCCAACTCTGAGGGGGCCCTACGGGGAGCCAAGGAACTGCTGGGTGTCCTGGGGAGAGTTGCGGGGCTCAGAGTGAACTGGGCCAAATCGTGTCTTTTTCCTGCATGCTCGGGCAGAGACGGATCAACGGAAGCGGAGGGCGTGCCTTGGGAAACCAGATGCTTGCCCTATCTGGGCACTCGGATATATCATGACCCTGTAGATCTTCTAGAGGGTAACATAGGACCAAAAGCAACTTTGAGTTCTGGGGGACCCTTCCATTATCTGTGGCGGGAAGGGTGGCATTGGTGAAAATGATTACGTTACCCAGGCTTCTCTATTTCTTCGGGACGCTCCCGATCTGGATCCCACCTAAGATCTTTGCTCAATACAATGCTCACGGGGTTCTTGTGGGGTACCGGGAGGCGGAGAGTGGCTCTCACCACTATGATGAGACCCAGGGCGGAGGGGGGTTTCGCAGTGCCGGATTTCGAGGCCTATTATCATGCAGCACAGCTACAGTGGTACACGAAATGGGTGGCGGGACGGCTCAAAAATACAGAAGACCTTGGTGGTCTGGACCCAAGCCTGAGCCTTCTATCCCAGGTGCTACTGCGTCTGCCCATGAGGGAGGGAGCAGTTCCCCCGGACCTACAAACGGTGCGCCAGTGTTGGAACCGATTAGCTAGGCGAGCGCAGGTACGGACCCCGTATGCGCCTGAGATCCCGTTGGTCGTTTGTGAGGCACTACCCCATGGAGGGGATTGAAGCAGGTTGCGAATATGGAGCGAGGCTGGGATCTCCACTATAGGGGATCTATTTGAAGACAATACCTTGCTCCCTTTCAATGATCTTCTGGAGCGCCATGACCTCCCAAGAGGTGATTTCCTTCTACATGCCGCTCTGACGGCAGCTATCCGAAAGCATTGGCGGGAGGGGATGGTGGAACCCCAGATCTCCCTGGCCTGTCAATATGTAGTCATGGCGGCTGGTACTTTCAAAGCAGTCACTTGCCTCTACAGGCGTATCACACAGGGAATGCGGCGACCCCTAACGACACTACGTCTCAAATGGGAGGAGGACCTGGGTGAGGTCATTGATGAGAAACCCTGGGGGGAACTTGTGGAAAGGACCTGGAAGAGCTCTAGGAATGCGCGCTTCCAGTTGATTCACTTCTATGTTTTGCACAGGGCGTTCCTTACCCCGGGCAAGATTAATGAATACTTCGGAGCCCGGGCTGTGTGCCCGAGATGTAATTTAGAGGGTGCGGGGTTTCTCCACATGTTCTGGGATTGTCCACATCTGGGAGAGTTCTGGAGGGGGGTGACAACTGGGTTGGCTGCCACGGCGGAGAGAGAGATAGCGTTGACGCCAGGTTGTTGTTTGCTGCACTGGTTTCCCCACAATGCCAGGAATAAAGTCACTAGTAAGTTCATAGATCTGGGGATGGTGTTGGCTAAAAGGGAACTCACTAGTCATTGGAAAGCGAAAAACGGCCCAAGTGTGACACGATGGACAAGGGCGCTAGTGAAGTGGGCGGATTGCGAGGGGGCCTTCCGACTGCAGATGGCCCACCGCACTAGGAACGAAAAAATGCTGGAGATGGCAAGGGCATGGGTGGCATTGGTGTACCTGTTGAAACACCCGACTGACGACGCTGCTGACGACCCTGAGGGGGTGGTCCAGTGGGGGATGGTGACTTTTGAAAGTGGTGAGGCATAAAAGTGGCTGTCGATGGAGTGGCTGCAGCACCGATCCCAACACTTCACTTCATAATCTGAACGTCTTACCTGCCTTAGAGACGGTGACGTCACTGACGTGGGTTTTAAAGAGATTTATCACTTTTTTGGGGGGCAGCAAGCTCGAGTACCCGATAACATCAGACCAGTGCTCCTGGCCTAATGCCACAAAAAGGTTGCAGGGGGCAGAACTGGGCACCCCCATGCCAGTGGGCCCTAGTGGTATTTGTGGGCCCTAGTGGTATTGCACCAGGGAAACGTAGGCCCAAGGATCCGAGCATCACAGCCTGGAATGAAGCATCAGGCCTCTAATAGAGGGAGGGCTGCAATTCCAAGACGTACTGTTAAAAAAAAAAGCTATAGTGCTGCTACTGATGCAGCGCGTACAATAAAACTATTCTCCTCCTAGGTCACTTATTGGTCAATCCAGGGGCAAACTATATTTTCTCACATCCACATGACGATGGGGCCCATAAACATCGCCTATCACACACGCACACACCTGGATTTTCCTCTACACTTTTACGAAAATCTATACTCCTAGGAGAAGCATGAGAACTAAATGGAAAACACCATTTATGTACCGCTGGAAGGAGCCGGGATATCTTTTTACCTAAAACTATCGTTTTCTTTTCAGTTATTTCTTAAGATATTCCTGCTCATTGTTTTGTCGATGAATCATTCATGTAAGAAATTAGTTCATAGTGATTAAGACCAGCTAAATCACAATAACCAATTACTGGTGTCACAATCATTTAGTAAAATAACCACTGAGTCGTTTGATTTAAAGAATCTTAAATTTTATATAATTTTAAAAGCATGAGAAAGAATTTAAACTTTTATTCAATTATTCATTCATTATTAATTCAAATATTTATTAAGCATAATCAATTTTATTGCAGAAAGGAAATTTTTGTCATGAAGCAAAACCCTAATTACCTGCCTACCTTCCTAATTTAGCCTAATGATTTCTAACCTAAGTTTAAGAATTAAAAATAACTTGATTCTCATACTCAACTGGAAAATTAAGACAGCAACAGAAACTTCAGCTCGTCAGCATCAGCTACCTGCAACCCGTCTCATCTAACAGTCTTTCAGCATCTCCCTCTCAGTAATGGATCGATCAGGACCACCAAGCACTGGAAGCCACCAACACCAACACGACTCTCCAACTTCGATCGGGACTGTGACCCCCTCCCACTAAGAGTAGGCCCTCTTATACCCTAATTCTAACTTTGCTAACTAATTGTTGCAACATTAATAACACGCTTTTCTTTCATTGGTCCATTCATTTCATCTATTCATTCTTTTAATCAAGTTCTCTCGGATCCAAATGGTCCTTGGATCATTTCCTTTCTCACAGTTCAAGACATGTTTCCATCCGCTTCGATCAGTACATTTGTAACTTCTTTCGATACATTGAGAACTCTGCAGGCATTGTCCTTTTTCTTAAAATGGTTTCCCACGGTTTCTCGCTGATCACCACGGCACACTATCAGTTCAATTAGGTCACATCAGCCTTGACCACTCTCGCATCCTAGCCTCTCAGCAACATCACGAGGTTAGCTTTTCTCCAACTTTTCTCCCTTGTCACGTGTTTCCCCGCACTTGCGCACTTCATTAACTGGCAGCCATTTTATATCGCCACTCGTTTATACTTAGAAGCACTATTTTGAAATAAACAAAACATAATTAAAATAGAGAAACATAGCCTTTTCGTTTCCCTCCCGTCATCTACGTACCCCAATTAGTTATTACCTAGCAGAAAGCAACATTTAAGCTGTTCCTTACTTACCATCACTATTGTTTTTGCAACGACACGTTTCTTTTCTATGAAGCACAAATCATGCATTTATTATAAATTAGTACGCATTTATTTTTATGTTATAATTAGACACACAGACATTCGTTAATAGATTATTCAGCACATACACTTGCGTATTACCCTTCCCCACGTACAGTGTTGATTAATACATTTAAACGAACCTTTTATTAATTATTTATAAAATTTGTTAGGGGTTAAAAATTTTATTTTCTCTGCTCCATCAACTCCCCCCTTTGGTGATTTTTAAATCACCACATAAAACCCAAGTTATACTTCTTTTTCAGGCAGCATATGTCTTTCATCCTTTTGCTTTTTGTTAGTTACACATCTGTTTCCCTTTCCTCTTGTCTTCTTGTCTCCTTATATATGTTTTCTTTCATTTTCTCTAACTCTATTTCACCCATTTCTCTCTCTCTCTCTTTCATTATTCTGTTATTTCTTTTTATCTTATTTTGTCTTACTTTTCTTTTTATACACGTTATTACAATTTTCAACACCATGGCTAACAATATTACTACAGTTGCTATTATTATAATTTTCCCTATCATTAGTCTACTCATTCTGGTCAACCAATTTGCTACGGAAGAAAACCCTCTACCAAGTTTTCCCAACACACTTTCAACCTCCAGTGGAACTAGTTCTTTGTGCAAATTTGTAATATTTGTAATATACTTCTGTATATTTTCACTTTTATCAGGAATGTAAGTGCAACAATGTTGGACTTTCAGCATTCCACAGACTCCACCCTCTTTTGCCAAAAGAATATCAAGGGCAAGCCGATTTTGCATCACCATAGCTCTCATGGCAACCATTTCGGTATTTACCATTAAGAACCCTCCCGCAGTATCTGTAGACAAACGATCTACTACTGTGGATAACTTCCGAATTTTAAATGCATTCAAAGATATTCCCACTGCTGGTATTAATGCTCCAAAAATATCACCTACAATTTCTGAAAAACTTTCCCTCTTTCTACGTGTAAAGCTATTAATCATCTTGTATGTTCCTTTTTCTTCTCTGTCCATATGAAAGATTTTTGGAAAGACCAGGCCTACATAGCAAGTTCCATACCAATGGTCCGGTAACCTGTAATAAGCTCTATTCCCACAAATATAATAGATACCTGGAAATATTGGATCTTTTCCACCTTTGAATCCCCAACCTCCCAAAATTTGATAATTGTCATGGCAGATACTGGAACCTACAAAGTAATTGTCATAGACTGTCTTATTTCTCCTAATACACAACTTTCCTGTTTGCGGCCAATCTAATGTCATTGCTGCATTTATCTTTTCCCTTCCTGATTTCCTTCCTCAAACGTCCATAGATGTGTTCCTTCCTCTTTTATTGCTTCTTTTTGAAATTTCATTCTTCTTTCTTCAACCATTTCTAAAAATATCTTTTCTTCTTTCTTTAACTCACAGGTAAGGTTGTTATTAACTATTTCTTCTAAGGTTAATTTTCTATGTTCTAGAAAGAATTCTCCTAAAACTTTTGCTGGTTTTACTTTGTTAAGTTCTGGTACTACTGGAACGTTTGCAAAAATCTTATCTATATCAGTATAATAAGATTCTAATCTACCTGTTTTATAAAATAAACTTGCTATTACACTACAGGTTATTCCATAAGTTAGAGGTAGGTGATGATAAGTCACACCTTCTGACACTGATGCAGGCAACTGCATACAAACATAACAATCTCTCACATCCATTGTCTCTACATATTCATACAACAATTTTGTAAAAACATTTTTAGAAAAGTCTGTTACTGACTTATCCTTATGTAATTCTGCACTACTTCTTAAAATAACTGGTTCTTTAATATTAGTTTCTTTTTCTGGTTTAGTATCATTCTTCGCTTCTATTACAGCTAAACTAATAGGAATTGTGATTGCTAAAACTATCCATACGGTCATTAATAAACCTGTACAAAAGCAGCACATTTTACACCATCTTTTTACAAACTCACATTTATCTCTTCTATCCCTAGTATTTTCCATTTTGCTTTTATCTTTTTATTTAAGTTTCAGAAAATTGTGTCACTACACCTCAGAAATGACTTAGATGCCACTCTGCTTTCAAAAAGTCTTTGCTTGGTACTTTCTTTTAATTCTCTCCAGAATTCTTTCGTTGTCACATCCGGTGATTTGTCATATCCAGTAAAATTGTCACGTCCGGTAGAAGCACTATAAGTCTTCACTTCAGGTTTTGTTGCATCTCACCTTTACCCATTCGGTTTCTTAGTCTCGGGTTCTCGTGAGTGTTTTCTTCTTCTTTGTAATCCGTCAGTGCGATATATAGCCACTCAGGTGACTTATACTTTGCATTCACTTTCTTCGTTCTTTTAGACTTTTGCAGTCGTTTTCCACTTGGCTTTTCTTGTCCCTTTTGACTTGTTATTTCATTCACTTGTTCAGCACTTTCTTCTCCTGCTCTTATTATTCTATATCTCAATTTTCTTATATAGTTGCTGGGCCAATTATCTCCTTTTCTTGGCCTTTTGGCTTCACCCTCCTTTTCTTCTCTTTCGGATTTCCAATTTCTTTTTCTTGATTCAGTTTTTGCTTTCTCCTCTTCTCCACTCTCTTCAGATTCGGTTTCAACTGTTTCACTATTGTCTCTTATTTTGAAGCTTATGATCTCGTCGTTTCTTACTGGTGGATCTGTCTTCTCCTTCTTGTGTTCCCTTATTACTGTCCCTCCTCGGTGTTCTTCCGATTTGGTGTTTTCCTCACTTTCTACTTCTAAATTTCCCTGTTCTTTTGTTTCTCTATCTGTCCCTATTGCTCCTCGGGGTTCTTCTCGATTCTCTAGCTTTTTGTGTACTTCTTTCCCTACTTCGTCTATTAATATTATTTCTGAAGGATTTCCACCATAACTTGTACTTGGTTGCTCATCTAGATCATTTTCTTGCTCATCTTCTTCTCTAATTGGTTTATAACCCCAAGTTCTCCTTCGAAACTCTTCACAGTTTGCAACTGAATCATCAGACCCTGAACTTGTGTCAGATATTTCCAGATGTCGACTTACAGGTCGATCTTCAGGTTCTGGAATTTCTGAATTTCTTTCTTCTTCTTCTTCCTCTTCTTCTCTAGAGGTGTTCGCAGTTGGGGTTTCCAGATGTCGACTTTCAGGTCGATCTTCAAGTTCTGGCACCCTTTCTCTTATTCTTGTTGTTCCAGCCGTTAAATTTTTATCCCACACTTCTAGACGTCGACTCACATGTCGATCAGTAGGTTCTTGAACTCTGATTGTGTGGCTGGCATGGACCCAGTTCTTCACTCCTGCACACTTGACTGCAGTCGTTGTCACTAGGATTACCTGTCGTGGTTCGTCCCAGCGAGGAACTAGACAGTTTCTTCTCCTGTGGATTTTTATACGGACCCAGTCTCCTGAATTCAAGTCGTGGGCTGGTTTTCTTTCAAGAGTGGTCGCATCCGGTCCAACCTGATGAAACACAGAACGCACCACATCAGCCAGTCCCTTGCAATAATCCAGTACTAGATCATCAGTTATAGTCAATAACTTGTTGACAGGTACTTGTGCTTGTCTCATTGCTCGTCCCATGATCATCTCATGAGGACTAAGTCCAGTTTTCTTTTCAGGGATGCTTCTGATGGTCATCAGAACAAGGGGCAGTGCATCTGGCCATTTGAGTCCTGTAGCTTGACACATTTTTCCTAATCTGTTCTTAATTGTTCCATTAATTTGCTCTACTACCCCAGAAGCCTCTGGTCTGTAAGCACAATGTAGTTTTTGTTTAATACTCAATGCTTCGCAAATCAATTGGATCAACTCATTTTGAAAATGTGTTCCTCTATCTGTCTCAACCGTGACTGGAAAACCATACCTTGGAATGAACTCTCGCAGCATAAGTTTTGCCACCGTTGTTCCATCATTCCTTCTAGTGGGGTATGCCTCCACCCAACGAGAAAACAAACAGACGACCACTAGAACATATTTTAGTCTGTTACAAGGGGGCATTTCGATAAAGTCCAATTGCATTCTAGTGAACGGACCTCCTTCTCGTCCTATTGTTCCTAGACTCACTACCGTCTTTCTTCCTGGGTTAAACTGCTGACAAATAAGACATCTTTGACAAAGGCTTTCAGCTATCGCTCTGAATTTTGGGTTATACCAAGTTTGTCTGAAAAGTCTGATCATTGCATCTCTCCCAATATGAGCTTGTCCATGGTACATCCGTGCCATGTCTGCAATCATGCTATCAGGCATAACTGGTCTTTCATCTCTGTACACCCACACACCATTATTTTCTTGTCTTCTACATCCTGCTTTTATCCAGTAATCTTTTTCCTCATCATTTGCAGCTTCCTGTAACTGTCTTACTTCATCCCATGTCTCGACAGTGTTAGTAAAAAGCAAAGGAGAAGAGATATGCTCCCTTTCTCTGTTTTTATTCAGGGACACCATGTTCTCTGCACAATATTTGGCGATCTCATCAGCATAGTTATTGCCAACAGCTATGTAATCTTCGTTTTTCTTATGTGCCTTGCACTTCACTACAGCTATTTGTTTAGGCAGCTGTATCGCTTCAAGCAGCTTTTTAACAAAATCTCCATTTCTGATAGGTGTTCCTGCAGACGTCAAGAAACCTCTTTGTGACCAAATCTGACCGAAGTCGTGTACGATACCGAAACCATATTGGCTATCGGTCACAATTGTGACTCGCACATTCCTTCCTAATTTACATGCTTGAATCAAAGCAATCAGTTCCGCAACTTGTGCAGACCTTATTCCTTTCAGACAAGACGCTTCCATCACAGTTGCCACTGTGCACACTGCGTAAGCTGCGCTTAGAACTCCTTCTTTCGTTCTCAAACATGAGCCATCTACAAACATGACATAATCTGATTCCTTTAACGGTTCATCTTTTATGTCAGCTCTTGGTTTTGTGCAATATTCCAGCACATTCAGACAATCATGATCTACTTCGTCTTGTTCAATTATACTCTCTTCATCTGGCAATGATGTTGAAGGATTCACATTCATGCATCTATCTATGGTCACATTTTCAGCACTCAAGATTACTTTTTCGTACTTAGTCAGCCGACTATGTGTCATGTACTGTGTTTTTGTTCTTGTCAAAAGAATTTCTACTGAATGGGGAACATATACTCTCAGTGGATACCCCATCACTATACCTTCACTTTGTTCCAGACTTACACAAGTAGCAGCAACTGCTTTCAGACATCCGGGCAATGCTTTTGCTATAGGATCTAAAACAGCTGAAAAATAAGCAATTGGTCTTTTCATTGTTCCATGTTTTTGTACCAGTACTGAAAACGCACATCCATCTCTTTCACTGCAGTACAATTCAAAATCCTTCTCATAATCAGGCATGCCTAAAGCAGGGGCCTCACACAATTTCTTTTTCAACTCTTTGAAAGATTTCATTTCTTCGTTATTTAACTCAAAAGGGTCTCTTACATCTTTCTTGGTCAACTTTTGTAATGGTTTTGCAATCAAAGAGAAACCACTTATCCATTGTCGGCAATATCCAACCATTCCCAGAAACATTCTTACCTCTCTTTGCGTCATTGGTGCTCTCATTCCTTGAATCATTCTTACTCTTTCTGTCGCTATCTTTCGCACTCCTTTCTCAATTTTATGCCCTAAATATTGAACTTCTTTTTGGCAAAATTGTAATTTTGAAGGGGACACTTTATGTCCTCTTTTCTCTAGATGGTTCTGTAAAGCAATTGTATCACTTACACATGCTTCTTTTGTTTTCGATGCCACCAATAGGTCATCGATATACTGCACCATCACTGACTTTTCTGGCATTTTCAAATCTTCCAGAGATTTCTTTAGAATCTGATTAAAGATTGAGGGGCTTTCTGTATACCCCTGAGGAATTCGGCACCATGCCAAAATACGCTCTCCGAACCGGAACGCAAATAATGGCTGGCTATCTGGATGCAAAGGAATAGAGAAAAATGCGTGACACAAATCTATCACTGTGTACCACTCAGCTTCGTGTGGAATTTGATATAGAATTACTGCAGGGTTTGGCACTATTGGACAACAGGGCACAACTATTTTGTTGATCTTTCTCAAATCCTGTACTATTGTATATGTTCCGTTTGGCTTTTTCAGTCCCATAATAGGTGAATTACATGGACTGCTCATTATTTCTTTTAGAATTCCCTGTTCAATCATTTTATTTATTACAGGAGTTATTCCTTCAATTATTTCTGGAGTTAATTTGTACTGTGGCGTATTCGGGTAAGTTGTTCCTTCTTTTACTGTTACTTTTACGGGATCAACTTCTTTCATTAATCCAATATCTTCTCCTGTAAAATCCCACACACTTTCTTTCACTGCAATTTTTAGTTCTTCTGGAAGTTTTTCTGCATCAAATGCAGGAAACAACCCATTCATTTCAGGTTCCTGATTCATCAAAGTTACTTTATACAATACATCTTCATCTGAGGTCTGAAATCCAATTCCATCTGGTGTACAATAAATTGTGCAATTCATCTTGCACAAGAGGTCACGACCTAAAAGATTTACAGGACTACAATCGCACACTACAAATTTATGCATTTTGCTTTAAGAACCAATTTTTACTTCCACTAATTCAGTAAGTGGTGTTTTAATCTGCTGATTTGCTACTCCTACTACTTGGATGCATTCACCTGAGAGAGGAAGGTTTGGAATTTCCACTGATCTAACAGTAGAACGGGTAGCTCCAGTATTGACAAGGAATGTTACATTTGCACCATTCACTTCTCCATCCACAAAGGGACCAGACTGATCTACCTCTAGAGTTGCGCCAAGTACGCACTCTTTCCCCTCTCCTGGGCACCGTCAGAAACTTTCATCCGGCTCATCCTCACTCTGACGCAACCAATACTGAGAAATGTTAGCTGCTCGCAGCAACTGTGTTACCTGCTCTCCTCCGTAGAATCCTGTTTCTGTACTGTATCTTTGCTGGTTAACAATGTTGGGAAGTGGTGGTTGCGGCACCTGACTTTGTTGAACAACTACCTCATTCTGCACCTGTGGAGTTAATGATTGATTTTCCGGATTAGGTTTAGGTGGGAACTTACACTCGTTTCTCCAATGCCCTAATTTTCCGCAATTATGACAGGGCCATTTCTTCTTTGCCTCCTCTAGACTCACTTGACCTTTCCCTTTACCTATGTTAGGTCGCATTTTATTTTGTCCTGTTTCATTCCCACTATTACTATCCAATTGAGCTTCTTGTTTTTCTGCCACTTTCACCTGTGCCCACATTGCCTTCTCTTTCAATTTACGCTGTCTACTCTTAATATCATCACTGCAATACTTAGCATACCTTAGCACATCGTCGACTGTGCCATTCTGCCAATTAATCATATGCTGTTTAATCACTTCACTAATCTCTGGTTTCAACCCAAACACAAATCTGTATACGAAATGACTCATATCTTTTTCACTTAACTCCTCATATCCACTATACTGTTTGAAAACCAACAATAACCTTTCATAGTATGCATGTACAGACTCTTTACTTTCCTGTGTAGTTCTATCAATTTTCACCCAATCTGTTTCTTTAGGAGGAATTTTATTCTTCAAAAAGGTAATCACCTTATCATACTTCTTCATCACCTCAGGACCTGGAGCTCCTGTCTTAGGATCTCTTGGATATTCTGTAGTTGGCCAGTCAACTGTAATCTTACATTCTGACCACAAATCAGTTGGTACCACTATGTCAAATAATCCATCTAAATCTATCCACAACACCTTTGAAACCTTTACAAATCTCTCTACTTGTCGGTACCATTCAACTGGTTTCTCTCTTAGCTTCGGAAAGTCATTTGTAAATGACAGTATATCCTGCCTAGTCCAGGGAACATGCACATAACTACCACCTGGAGTTTCTCTCATAGGGTATTCTCTGGCAACAGGTTCTTTTTCAGTTATCATAAAAGCCAAAGAAGCTTTGTCTGTAGTTTTCTCATTCTTCTTTGTCCATCTAACCTTCCATCTGTCCACATCACCCCATTTTCTCAATAACACAATTAACTCTTTTATTTGTGTCAGCCTTCCTGCCGTGTTCAAGTTTTCAATATCTTTTTCACAAAAGTCTACTCTATATGGTTTCTGCAACGTTTTCACTTTCGCAAAGTCTATTCCAATTTCACTGGCTACTTCTTCTAGTTTGTCATGTAAATTCTTTGCTCTCCATGTAATACTTTTGCACAGAAACATTATTTCATCATCCTGGTAATTTTTTATCTTTTCTGTACCAATCGTTCCTAGAATTAATTCTTCCATGTCAATTTTTAACCTAATTACATCTAATGGTTTTTCTTCTGGTTCTTTTATTTTAAATGCCTTCATCCATTCATTTAACTCATCAGGAGTCGGACCTATGGGTGTATTATTTAGTTCTACCCAATTACCACTCTTTTCAGGAGTCTCTGTTGCAGATTCTGTTACCATATGCATTTTCCTACCATTGCACTCATTCACAGTCAAATTTGTAGGTGGACTTGGTCTGTAAGTACTAGCCAAATTACTTGTACTTGCACTTTGTTCCATCCTTTCTTTTTCTCTCTGAAATTGTGAACTCATGGGAATCACTAAAGATCGTTCATCAATTTTCTGATTCTCAAAAACTGGTATTACTGGACCTATTGTTACAGGTACAGTCACTGCTTCCATATTTTTCGTTAATTCTCTAATCTTCTCAGTTAGTTCTTTTGTTGTCCTTGCTAATTCGCTTGCATTGTCGCTTTCTACTCCTTCATTTTGTGAAGTTCTCATTTGATCTTGTGACCTATTTATTTCAATTCTTTTTTCCAGACTTTTATTTCGCATAGTCTCTATTAACGGCGCATTTGGTGTCACCACTGTAGAACTCTGCTGATACGGAGGTGGATTTCTATTTAAAATATCTTCCAGCAATTCATCATCCGTTTCGCTCTCATGCATATATTTTTCCCTCTCCATATGTTTCTTTTTCTCAGTCCGTTTTCTCTTAGTCTCTTCCTCAACTGTAAAAGCTGGAAACAAACCTCCTGTCATGTTAGCACATCTCCAGCGTTTTATTCTATCCTCATGATTTATTCCCCACATTCTTCCAGGCATAAACTCATGATCTCTTAAACCTCTGAATCTCTCTCGCTCATACATCTCATCCTCCCATTCTGTCAACGCTTCAAACTGTGTCGGTCTAGGTCTAGGTTCTAGATTTGTCATCTTTTCTCGCAAATTTCGCAAAACCGCTACACTAAATGAACCATTCTCAGGGAAAGCTAATGCACCATCATTCTTCGTATACTTTGCCCAATTTTCCAACCATATGCATGTATGATATCCATATTTCAGCATCATATGTGAAGCTGCTGATTTCGGCGGAGGAATTACTTGTCCCTCTCTAGTCACAACCTTTTTGTCTTTCTTAAAGAAATTCTTTATTTTTGTCGTCCATGACGCTCTCTCCCTTTCATACTCGTAATACGGCATATTTTCGATTTATTTTTCTCTTCACACTAGCACTGTCCTGTGTACGGAACTTCAACCAATTACAGCGCGACTCACACTAACGCACCAATCAGAACAATTCCCTTCGTCCGCGAACCAACCAATCCTAGCGCGGCACTTTTCTACGTCACTCCTGACTCTGTGTTCACGTGACTAGCGCACTATCCAAACCTAGCGCGGCACTGTTCTACGTCACTCCTGCTCTTTTACCCCTCCTTTACAAAATTTATCGGCAATTTTTCTTTTCACTGTTTTCTCCGTTAGTTACAACAATTAAAACAATTCCATAGTCTGATTCGCTAAACAAAAGTGACAGCTTTGTCCTTTTACACAAGAATCCTGTATTTCCAGTAGGCAGCGCTTACCTCTACCCTACCACAGAATTATTAACTCTCGCCGATAAAGTAGCACTTCCCTCTACCTTACCCTTCTTTCAAGCAAACAATTTACTCGTTTCTCTGGGGATAAGACACATGTGGAGACTAGGCTCCTGAGAATTAAGGCCAAAGTTTCACAAGAAAACGTGATTTGCTATTTCAGTTACACACCTTTCGTACAGAAAATCCCTAACATAACACAACCTGTGTTATTACCAAAATGAATTCAGACCATGTACCAAATTCCATGTGACTTCTCTTGCCACACGTGTTCCACTTCCTACATCCCAGAAGCGTGAAAACTCACATATAACATAACACGACTCAACATATAGTATTAGTCATAAAAAATAATAATCAATAAACAATAAACAATAATCACTAAACTAATCTATAGAAAACCATAACTCTGCTACCAAGAAATCTGATGCAGCGCGTACAATAAAACTATTCTCCTCCTAGGTCACTTATTGGTCAATCCAGGGGCAAACTATATTTTCTCACATCCACATGACGATGGGGCCCATAAACATCGCCTATCACACACGCACACACCTGGATTTTCCTTTACACTTTTACGAAAATCTATACTCCTAGGAGAAGCATGAGAACTAAATGGAAAACACCATTTATGTACCGCTGGAAGGAGCCGGGATATCTTTTTACCTAAAACTATCGTTTTCTTTTCAGTTATTTCTTAAGATATTCCTGCTCATTGTTTTGTCGATGAATCATTCATGTAAGAAATTAGTTCATAGTGATTAAGACCAGCTAAATCAAAATAACCAATTACTGGTGTCACAATCATTTAGTAAAATAACCACTGAGTCGTTTGATTTAAAGAATCTTAAATTTTATATAATTTTAAAAGCATGAGAAAGAATTTAAACTTTTATTCAATTATTCATTCATTATTAATTCAAATATTTATTAAGCATAATCAATTTTATTGCAGAAAGGCAATTTTTGTCATGAAGCAAAACCCTAATTACCTGCCTACCTTCCTAATTTAGCCTAATGATTTCTAACCTAAGTTTAAGAATTAAAAATAACTTGATTCTCATACTCAACTGGAAAATTAAGACAGCAACAGAAACTTCAGCTCGTCAGCATCAGCTACCTGCAACCCGTCTCATCTAACAGTCTTTCAGCATCTCCCTCTCAGTAATGGATCGATCAGGACCACCAAGCACTGGAAGCCACCAACACCAACACGACTCTCCAACTTCGATCGGGACTGTGACCCCCTCCCACTAAGAGTAGGCCCTCTTATACCCTAATTCTAACTTTGCTAACTAATTGTTGCAACATTAATAACACGCTTTTCTTTCATTGGTCCATTCATTTCATCTATTCATTCTTTTAATCAAGTTCTCTCGGATCCAAATGGTCCTTGGATCATTTCCTTTCTCACAGTTCAAGACATGTTTCCATCCGCTTCGATCAGTACATTTGTAACTTCTTTCGATACATTGAGAACTCTGCAGGCATTGTCCTTTTTCTTAAAATGGTTTCCCACGGTTTCTCGCTGATCACCACGGCACACTATCAGTTCAATTAGGTCACATCAGCCTTGACCACTCTCGCATCCTAGCCTCTCAGCAACATCACGATGTTAGCTTATCTCCAACTTTTCTCCCTTGTCACGTGTTTCCCCGCACTTGCGCACTTCATTAACTGGCAGCCATTTTATATCGCCACTCGTTTATACTTAGAAGCACTATTTTGAAATAAACAAATCATAATTAAAATAGAGAAACATAGCCTTTTCGTTTCCCTCCCGTCATCTACGTACCCCAATTAGTTATTACCTAGCAGAAAGCAACATTTAAGCTGTTCCTTACTTACCATCACTATTGTTTTTGCAACGACACGTTTCTTTTCTATGAAGCACAAATCATGCATTTATTATAAATTAGTACGCATTTATTTTTATGTTATAATTAGACACACAGACATTCGTTAATAGATTATTCAGCACATACACTTGCGTATTACCCTTCCCCACGTACAGTGTTGATTAATACATTTAAACGAACCTTTTATTAATTATTTATAAAATTTGTTAGGGGTTAAAATTTTTATTTTCTCTGCTCCATCACTACCCACGCCACCAAAAGATAAACAAAGTATGCGCTCGCAATTTTATTTGTTTTGCCGTGACTGAGAGTCGTGTTGCTGCTACCTTAAGAAGGATGCACCAAACCAAACAACAGCAGACCATCCCCCTCCCCAGAATGACAGGCGGAAAGTCCTGGTGGCCTCGGCCCAAATGCTCACATTGACGAACCGCCACAGAAGAAAAAAACTGCATTTCAATATTTAATATTGATTTCAACATGAGAACTGCTCCTATATAACCCCAGACTGGTAAAAAAGACTTTACTCACGGTGAGCCAGGCCAGGCCTAGTGCACAGCATTGCTCTCTGAAAGATGTATATGCCGACTGTCAGCACATGAGCTTTGCGTGTGCTGAGACTGCTGTCTCGATGAGAGACACGACTTGTCTGCCGGTGCGGTGAGTGACTAAATGTGTGTGCAGATTTGAAACATCCTACCGTGGGAAGCAGCAGCTCCTACATCTCTGCGGCCGGCGAAGTCCTTTCGCTCCATAATATGGGGGGATTCGTTTACCGTGGCTGCAGGCGCCTTTCTTTTTCCAACTGCCTGGTGCCTGTAGTGTCACTTTTAGGCCGTCGGGACTGGTCCGGAGCAGCTTGATGGTGTCCGTTGCGCACCATGAAAAGATGTACACGTGCTGATAATAATCCCGATAGAGCTGAACTCATAACCTACGCCCCAGCTTACATTATTATCCAATGAAAAAGCCTAGTGCGAAAGGAGTGCTGCAATCGTTGCCACCCACTGCACTGTGTTGCTGTCGGCCAGCCCCACCCCTTCCCCTTAATGTGAATGAGGCTCTGCTGACCGCGCCCTGGGCCACGTCAGAAGCACCCCATTTGAAGCCTATTCACTGCTGCTTGGTGCAGCCACTCCCATCAGGCTGATGTCACTCTCCTCGCTTTTGCCTCGAGGGCGAGGAATTATCCTCGCCCAGTTTAGCACATGCGTAGGAGGACTCTCTCATCCGAGGGTCCGACGTCACCTCACAAAAAAAAACGATACGGAAGTGGAGCACCAAGCAGTGAGCACTTAAAGCTGCTCCAATGCCTTGGTGTTAATTAATTTTCTCCCTTTGTTTTGTCTCCACTCTGAAGCCGGGAGGGCAATGCCCCCTTCGCCCATTAATACCAGCCGCCACTGGGGTGGTCCCTCTAGCAGGAGAATGATTCCGGGGTTACCCTGTTGCCCCGAGGGAGTCCACTTACTGGGAAAGGCCGACACGGTAAACATTCCATCCAATTGCACAACTAACCGGAGATCAGGGGCATAGCGCCCACGATACATTGTTGGACCGACCAATGCCCATTTACAGATGATTTGACGAATCAGCGACATGCCTGGGGGGTGGGGAGGGAGAGGCGTTTGGAGGGGGTTGGGAGGGCGGGAGGGGGTTTGTTGGGTGTTAATTGCACAGGGACACCAGGTGGGATTTAGGGCTGATAGAGTGCACTGGCACACACTGCAGCACACAGAGATGAGGGTGGGCACTGGGCCCGGATGTGCATTCCCTTATTTCCCCAACAGGTGGACTGACAATAGATACTGAAGGGTTATTCTGCACTTATTGTGTTCAAATGCGTTGAATTTTGAGATGGACATTATGGGGCTGATTCCGATGCGGGCCGGAAATCTCTCCGACCGAGCCGGACCCGGAGAGAATTCCGACCGAATCGGACTCTGGCAGTCCGACCGAACGAGTACGATGCATTCGCATGCTATCGGACTCGATTCGGTTGGACTCCCATTGAAGTCAATGGTTGCCGGTCGTACAACGCGTACGCGGGCTCCCATTGACTCAATGGTGCGAGGCGAACAAGGGCGCCCCCTACAGCGGGTACGCGGCGAAGCGCATCGTGCCGTACATGCACAGGTAGGGGGGACCCATGGGTCCCCCTTGTGTGCGACTCGCACGGCTACGCGTACAGGGGGGTCCGACGCGGACCCCCAAAGTCTGGCTCCGACAGCTCTTTCGAGCCGGACGGCGCGAGTCGGTCGGACTGCTCGCGGTGCGCATCGTACTTACCCGGCCGGGGAACGTCTCCATTGCGCGGTGCGAGTTGTGTCCGTGCGAGTCGGTCGGAGCGTGTTGAAGCCGCGTACGAGTCGGTCAGCGATTTCGCGGGCGCTTGCATCGTACTCGCTCGGCCGGAACCGCGTACGATTCGGTCGGGAAACAGGGCTCCGAATCGGATCCGGTAAAGCCGAATCCGATTCGGAGCACTACCGGCCGAGATCGGAATCGGCCCCTAAGTCTTTCCACAACGCCCTGCGGGCTGTTTTCTCTGTCTTATTGTGATTTAATAAAATTTGTTTACAAAAACAAAATCAAGTAGCGATCCGGCTTGCCTTGCCTATCAAATGGAAGATCCATCCTTTTTTTTCATATAGCTCCCTTAAAGCCCATGGTTCTCAATGCTTGTCTGCCAGTTCATCCAAAACCCTTGGACACTGAGTCCAGTAAGCAATACAAAGTATAAAAAATCTTTGATTTCCTAGTGTTCCTTTGGTATTTTATTGATTGCAAATACTATGGCCCTGAAGACTACTCCTGGGAACTGGCATTATTTTTTAACTCTCCCTCTTTTGCGGCATGTTTTCCTAATTTCCAGAAGCTTCACCCAACTGGGAGTTGATCTAAAAGTAGGGGTACCATAACAGTCCCTGGATTGTGGCACCACTCACTTTCCCATATTTCTGCTTCCCAGCTGTGTACTCAGGGTTGCTCTGTACTGAGGCACCACTCCTTCTCCAGTGGTGCTGCACCACGCTCCTTACTTGGGGCTGCTCTGGACTGCGATGTCACTCCCCCTCATGTGGTGTTACATCACAGACCCATCCGGCTTTGCCCCAGCGTGTGTAGTCTAGAATGTGCAAAACACCAAGTTATTGGTTCATTACATCATTGGAACTAAATGGCTGAGTGTGGGAATTAAATTGTGTTCACTTTAGTGAATGAATCAGATCTGTTGACTGGTACATCACAGGGCTATTGTGCCGCATGTGAAAATAAACACTCAAGGAAAAAAATACAACATATTCTAGTGTACATTGCTAGATTGATGATGTGCATGTGAACAGGCGCTTTCAAGCAAAAAGGTCCTGCTGGAAAAAAGATACTTTTGAAGAGTCAAGTCAAAAATACAGGTGTGACTAAGTTGACTACTTTTATTATTTAAATGTATTATTCTCTCTGATTGACAACGGTGTCTACTTTTGATGTTTTAATTTCTTATTTTTCCTAAAGCCGAATAACATTTAGTGTATATCACTTGTACACTATGCACATCAAATGCACTTTCATATTTTGTGCTAACCAACATATTTCTGCATGTCATACATGGCATCTCTAGCAAAGTTCCTTGCCACATCCAAGGGAACCCAAACACATGGGGAGTGTAAATGGTTGCTCTTAAAATATTATGTTTGCTTCTGGAGGATAACAGTTATCCGAGGACAGGAAACAAGCAATCGTATTGCATTAGTTAAGACAAGAGAATTTAAGAGTGTACTATACCCTTCCAGATTTACAAATTGCAGAAGGAGAAGATAATTTGTCTTGTATACCAAGACATTAAAGTAATTAAAGGTACATTGGGGACCAAGAACTGATATTATTTTAGAGTGGTGCAAGTTGTTCTCCAGGTTGTAAGGTGAAATTGAATCAATTGATAGATTTGTAACAGGTGTATGAAGCCTGTTAGTAAACTATGAGTTTATGGGAAAGCACAATGCATGTATATATATAGGATGGCATGATGATGCACACCACGAATAAAACCATACAAGAAAAATTATGGGGTGAATGAAATCCAACATTATTAGAAGTGTTTTACTTATTCCGGAGTGAATAACTGTTAGCTGTGTCAGTTATGTGAATGGGAAAAGGCATGAAGAAATCAGAGTGGTCCTGAAAGGTATACCTTAGGGTTTACTGATATGTTAGGTAAACTAAAAGGCTTTGTACACAAGATCACACAACAAAGGGGAGCTTTAATAAAGTTAGAAGTTAGAAATATCCCTTTAGCTGTTAGAAATCAAGTTAAAGAAGAAACCTTTAGATTATGTGAAGCAGGAATTGTTGAGGCAATAGAAGCATTTGATTGGTTTGTCCCCATAGTGGTAGTACATAAACCAGATAACTCGGTGAGAGTGTGTATCAACCTGTGAGACTTAAATAATTCAATCTGGGTTCATAGCACGTACTTCCAAACTTAGGAATCATGTTGGCCATTGTCATAAATCAGCAGGGGATGGAGGATTTGAGCCCTGCAGTCGGAGGATCATGGAGGTATTCTCCTTTAAAACTGTGGTGGACCTGCCTTTGGAGATTGGGGCACTGGGACACACAGGAACACTAAGGTCAAGGTGTAGGACTTCCACGTCAAGACAGGCATCACACCCTATTTAAACAAGAGCTACCAAATTGATGCTGCCTGACAAATTTCCATGTTCTATTGACTCCCTGCTTGCCATAGAGTTCATTTACTGTCCTGACCCTCACCTTTGTTATTTTCTTCCTGTTTTTTGTTATGTTATGACTATTTATTAAGCGCACGTATCACCCCAAAGTGTCTCATGGAGCTGTGGCTGGATCAATAGAGGAATTGGCCATGGCAGAAAAGGTGATTAAAACAGTGTCTGTATTCCCTCTGTACGTCTGACCTTTTGCCTGTTTACCTGACTTTGACTCCTGGACTTTGATTTGGCTTTGTTTGCCTTCCTGCATTCTCTTTGCCCTGTTCTCTTTCCCTTCCACAGTTTCCTTGGATTGTTTATCTGATGTCTTACCAGCTTCCTCCATTTCATTTTAGGTACACCATTTCCCACCATTTAGGATCCAAGAAAGTCCTTTATCAGAGAATATAGATTTTTTTTCTTTCTAATTTTATAAAATATTAGATAACGAGAAAACAACAAGTACCAAGAGCAAGGTGACAGATACATAACTTATCAAGCAAATTGTCACTCTCTTACCAGTCTTTGTTCACAGGAGTGAAAGGGCCATGCCGAACATTCCCGATTTCCCTATAGGCCAAGGGGTTGGTCGTACGAACCCTACCTGACCCAAGTGGATGATGGGACGCACACTGGTTGAACTTCAGTGTATCACTTCAAGGCTCCTGGTTGTCTTGGCCTTCTTCCTTCTATAAAACAAACAACAACGTTTTAGCTCCTAAGTAATATCGTTGTAAGCTGACTATTTAGCATTGGACTTGTTCTAATTACCTAATGTCCTTTCCTCTTTCATCAGGTATACGGATGTCCTCAATCGTGTATTTGCTGTGTTTGTAATAACGAGCTACAATGTAAGTTTTCTTATAATACCCTTCTCACCTATAAGATTAATATACTAATCTAACTCTCTACTGTCTTCTTGCTCAAATTGTTTTTCAAGATGCTCATTTCTCTTATGAAAATTCTTCTTAGGATAACAAAACAAAGCTTCCAAAACCATAGAGGATTCCGGACAATCAATAATAAATTAATTACTTCATGTGAAGCAGCTTTTCTGGTAAGAAGTTCAAACAACTTTCAACTGTTTATATACAACTGAAGGCAGATACGGTTACATATCCATGTAAAAAAAAATAATGTTCATATTTGTCTCACATTTATGCCTACAATAATGATGTTCATATATTTATCACATTCATATCAATATTATTTATATTGCAAATGTTTGTTTTCTCTTTTAGGTACTTTCAATTTTGATGTTCAGTCACTAACAATTTTCCAGACAAGTCTATCAAAAGATACTAGATACGTTTCTCTATATGTTAGCAGTTAATGTGCCTGCAGCGCATTACCCAGTGAAGAGTTTGCCGCTTTTACATATCTTCCTTGGTTTGTTTCCAAGAGCAGCAGCAGCAGCCTTCCAAAGAACAATCACTGAGAAGGATGGCAGACCCGATGCGCTCGGACGAGCCCGACACTCCAACGAGGAAGAACAGAGATGCGGAAACACTGGAGGAGCAGGACGCAACAGGAACAGACGCCGAGATGCAGTACACCATTACAGGTAAGTGGGCAGGAATTCGGAACGACGAGCAATCATTCGTGATGCTCCACTCATTAAAGGGGCCAGGATGCTGAGATTGGAGTGTGCCCGACACAAATGAGGAAAAGAGCAAACTTAACGGCTAAAGAGAACCAGCAATCCAATTAAAACATAACAAACATAACTGTTTCCTTAATAATAAATGTTTCACAAAATTAAAAACCAAAAAGAATAGATAACACTAAAATCATATGATTCCTAGCAGAAAATAGGTGGGGGAGAGCATCATGGAAAACAGATGGAACTGAAAGACTAGGCGGACCAGCCCAGAGAAACAGCCACCTCAAGCAACCAGCCCTGAACAGGATCCCAGATCCGACCTAGCCGTTTCCTCCATGGATCATTCTCAATTAACACCATTTCCAGCCTATTTATATTCAGAAATTCCCGCCAACAAATCCAAGGCTCGGAGAGACTCACAAGAGAGCCAGAATCATGTCAGAATCAGTCTAGCTAACGCAGTAGAGAAAAAGTATAACCAAGATAAGTAGGAAGGAATAGCTGGTGAATGACCCAGCATAATCCGCTTCAGGTCTGCCACAACCGCCAGGTTAGAAATGCCATCTAATTTGCCAAAGACAAATTCCCAAAACAAGTGTAACGCGGAATTAGATGCAAAAACATGAACCGCATCAGCTCCCGCTCGTCCACAGCGAAAGCAATGATCGTACGGCCGTAACCTCATAATAAAGAGATGATGTGGGGTATAATACCAATTATTAATACATTTAAGAAGATTTACCTTAACACGGGATACATTCAGAGCTGAATGAAACAACACATTGCTAAACCGGAGGTCAACACCCGTTGCTTCCATATGAAGCCGAGTACTCCACTTACTAGCCCTCAACTGAAACAGGTTATCCAGCAGTTTGACGAATATTCACGAAATTTTCAAAAAAAGTGAGCTGGTAATTCTCGTAAAGCATGGGGCGTACATCAAGCGGGGCTGAGAAAAAGGATGAGGGGCAAAAAAATGTGTTTCCCATGTTAATTCCCATAGACTCTTTAGATACTCTTTAGATACGCCTACAGCCTGAATTGCAGGACAGAATTACACCAAATTTGTCAGAAAGCTAGCTTTTAGTCCGCACATTGTGATTTTTGTTATTTGGTGTAAATCAGTTCAGTAGTTTTCTAGATATAAAGGAAATCCAAATTTGTATATCTACGATAGCAACTACTTTGCAAATAATAATAAGCTCGTGAGAAGTGTTGGCAGCCATCTTGGGACTCAGCTTCAGCTGAGTCCCAGGAACAAATGCAGAAAAAAAAAGGGGCCGGTGCGAATAGCCTAACCCTCTAGCTCTGGTGCTGGGGTCCCAGAGGTCAGGCCCCGGGTGCATGCAGAGTTTATAATAAAATGGAGGGGGACGCACGGGGCCCCACCAAGGGCTTCTTTATGCCCTAGATACCACCACCTCCCCGGGGCTCATGCTAATATCACCTTAGTAGTCTGCAAAGGTCTTCCTGCCTTTTGCCAGTATGATGCACAGCTTAACAAGTGGCCCTCTAGTGTGTTACCTGCCGATTTTATTGAGACGTTCTTGATCTGTAGGAATATGAGGACATCTTCACCAAACAAAGAAGCACTTACTTCATATAGTTAAGAGGAAAGACCCTTGTTTGGTGGAGATTTACCTCTTTGTAGGCTTGTTGTCCTCTCTATAGGAGGATTCATGTTGTCACATATTTCTGGAAGAAGACGCACCAGGAACAATCACATTGGCTAAATGCACACAAGGTCACTGGTGACATTTCCTCGGGCTCCATTATGCAGCTGTAGTGTAGAGTACAAACTGGACAATTACCCAAGGAGGAAGCACTTAATAATTAACCAGTAGAAAGTACTCCCCTTGGGTAGATATTTTGTGTGAAACTGTGGACTCTTGTTGGATAAAAGGGCAGGTGCAGTTCCTTTGTGGCTGAGCCACTCACACAGCTACTGGCACACCCACACAGACACTTAGACCCCCATCCACACTTTCAGGCACTCACACACCCACTGACAGACCCACTCAGACACTGATACACCCACTCACAGACCCACTCAGACACTCACACACCAACCACAGACACACTCAGACACCCATGCACCCACACTCAGACCCATACATCCACTCACAGACCCACTCAGAGAATCACACACCCACTCACAGACCCACCCAGACACTCATGCGTTCACTCACAGACCCACTCAGACACTCATGGAGGCACTCACAAACCCACTCAGACACTCTCACACCCACTCACAGACCCAGTCAGACACTCACTCAGACACTCATGCACCCACTCAGACACCCATGCACCCACTAACTCACCCAGTGAGACACTTATGTAGCCACTTCCAGACCCACACACTCACACATCCACTTACACACCAATTGAGACAGTCACAAACTCACCCACACACCCAATGAGACACTCATGCACTCACTCACACACTCACTCTCAAAGGTTACAGGTTACAGTTAGGAAATAAAATTTAAAAAACTTTGGAAATTTACTTAAAATAACCAAAGGTTACAAGGACGTTATAGTTTGGAAACAACATTAAATAAATCTTAGAAATTCACTGAAAAAAACAAAGGTTACAGGAAATTATAGTTAGGCTCACATTTTACTCGTACAAAACCAGTGAAACTCAGCGAATTAGGTGAGCTAACTATAACTTACCCCCCAATGCTTTGCTTATGAGCTCACATATTACATCACTGATGACATCGAATGACATGAGCTCAGCTAACTATGACTGCTGAATTTCACTGGTTTTGTATGAGTGAAATGTGAGCCTAACTAGATAAGGAATAGACCACTGGGATGCTTAGAACACATCTAGATGATGGAATACTGTCTCACTCACGATGTCTTTCTTTTTGATAACAAGCTTTACCTCCAAAAACATTTGACTGCCATGGGTACCTCCTGTGCCCCCACCTATACAAATTTATGGGAGAAGTAGGTTGCCAGGGCTGATGGAAACAAGAAGTACATGGAACATGTAATCATTTGGAGTTGTTTTATAGATGATCTATTCCTTCTCCGAGATGAAGATCAATGGTTACTCAAGGAGTTCATTTTGGTCCTGGATATGAATGAATATAACCTAAAATGCATCAGCACATACAGCAGGGAGCACATTGGATACCTGGATTTGCACTTGACAGTAAAAGATGATGAACTATACACTACGGTCCACAGAAAGGCAATGGACACAAATTCCGTATTACATGCTAACAGTGGACACCCCAAAATCTTAAAGTGGAGGATTCCATATGGACAGTTATTAAGAGCCCAGAGAATATGTTCCTCTGAATTTGAATTTGAAAAAGAGGCAGTTCATATCAACATTGCATACAGATTAACTCCTCTGCAACTCCCATTGAAATATTTTTATATAATGTTCCACTTGATAGGCTAAACAATACCCAATTTCTCTTAGACATTCCTATATGTGATGATGTGCAGATTCATGTTCTGCACCAAGATCCGGAATCTCCCTATTTTATATTATTTTATATAAACTTCTCAATAGATAAGTTAACAACACAATCATGTTAGTCTATATTACCACTCACATTTTAATTGTGAGTCTTATACCATCGTCTTTAAATCCCCCAGATCGTTTTCACCAACCTTTGATACGGGCATCTGAAATCAATAATAAACCCCAATCATCATAATAAAACGCCCTAATAATTTGTTAAGTACAATTCTTTGAAGACTACTCCATGTATACAATAACACCACAATAAAACCAGTCCATATTATCACTCACCTTATAATCATGAGTCTTATACCCTCATTTCAAATGCCTAAGAACGTTTTCACTATCCCCATGAAAAGGTCATCTAAAATCAATGAAAATTCCAATCACCACCATAATTCATCACCACCCAAAATTGAGTACATGGCAATCTATGCCCTTATAAAACTATAACAATTCTCCATCCTTACACAATAATCTTCAATCGGTGAGTAAAAATCTCAATCCAACCGCATACAAGTACACAAACCACCTTTTAAGCCGCCCTTTTATGAATTCCTTTGTCTGTTCTTGGGCACTGACACTCATTCGTTCTCAAATTAAGCACTGAAAGACCATTTCATACATAATTGAGGGAATAGAAGAGAAAATAATGACACTAGAAGAGAGATGAAGCCAGTGAGAATTTCATCCCTTGAAGTCATGATTTATTTCAATGTCCCAACTTCTCTATATTAACGAGCATTTACTTGAGGGTCTAGGGTCATGTTGAGGATGGCAAAGGTCGAAGTGTAATATCTAGAGCTTGGGTTGTGATGAAACTTGTAGTTACAGGACCCTGTTTACAGGCTATAATATGAGACTCTATGGACATGCTAGGCATTCCTGTTTTGTCATGGCAAGCCAGGGCTTTGACATAGTGTTCAGAGAAAGAGACATTATTCTTCTGTCATGGGTTGTGGACCATGATCAGTTTGTGATTAAACCGGTATACAGAGCATCACAAGTCCTGATTTTCCTTTGGATCCTTGCTGGTGTCCATTGCATTTCTTCTGACCATCACCCAACTGTTCTTGTTTTGGGGACATTTTAGGTTTGTCCTTCTATGACCTTGTAGATTTGTTTGGGATTTTGGCTTCCTTGGCTTTGGAACATCCCTCCACTTCCCCTATTTTTGAAGAAAATAAATTAATGTTAATGTTTTTATTGTTGCTTCTGTTTTTCTGAAGAACTCCTCCATTCTTCTAATAGTTCTTTTCTCGTCGCATCAAAACTTCTCAGTGGAGTTTTGCTCAATCGTTACACTCATGCATAGTTACCTTAAGCTAGTTTTATTTTGCTTTATTTCATTTTTCTTTCAATACCAGCTTCTGGCACTTCTTGCTCCGACGTGCAAATGTATACAATTCATAAGCAGATTCTCCAAAATTAGGGCATCTCGTCACCTCTTTTGCTTCTTTGCATCATTCAGAACTGACCATGCAGATATTTCTTTAAATGCATACTAGTGTGTCGCTGTTTGTATTTTAGACTGGGAGGGCTTTATATGTTCTAAAAGTAGTAAATGAATGACATTCTGATAAAGGAATAACCAAGGAATGCTGGGAACAGTCCAAGGCAGCCTTCTGCTGTAGCCAGCACTGTTGCTCCTAAAAGTGATGGGCCACGTAATAAATGGAAATCCAAATAGGTGAAAGTGGCTTTTGAGGGATGTTATGAATTTGTGGAAGGTGGTAGTTACCTAGAGTTACAGAGGGAAGTATTTCAGGATAGGACAGCCTATATTACAAATGGACTTGAGGTATTGTTAGCTTTGTATTCGAAGGAGGGTGTGAGGGGACTAGTCGTGTGCATAGAGATGGTGGGTGGTAGGTGTTGTTGCTACAGGCAGATCTTGGCCCAATTACATTATAAAAAGGCCAGATAAGCATACTAAAAACAATTGTGGTCGGATGGATCAATCGAGGTTTGTTCAGCCCACCTCTGCCCACTTTGTCCAGCTATTGATTACAAACTGAAACCAGACTACCTAATGCTAGTGCTGAATGCCAATAAACAAAGGAGCACTCGTCTCAAATCACCTTACCGAATCACGGGTTGTGTAAATTCAAAGTAACTAATGCTTTTTAGGGAAGTTGTTACACTATTGATGTCAGGAAGCCAAAGCAGAACTATAATCAGTAAATTCAACTTGTGCAAGATTACATCTGCACTATTATTATGCAATGTTGCATCAACATTTTGATATTTCAACCAAGGCAAAAATAATCTCAGCACAGTGTGATTGGCAAAGAAACATATTTTTTGTTCAGACAGATAAATGCAAATTATGTTTTTGTATTGTTACTTCAGTGCAAATATGTGTTCAACATTGTCCTGCGTCGATGTCAGTTTAGATAATCTGGTCCGAATTCTACTGCCTTGAATATTATTATTTCCATAATTTAAAACAATCTCCACAGACGCCAACACATTTTAAAGTGCAAAGGACTCTTCTGCAGTTGCAGAGTTAAAAGTGCACTTTTTCTTCCAAATACAGAATTTTGTGTACTGTACACTTTACTGTCGGCAAGCTGTAAAATATTCAAATACGCTGATCTTGCAATCATGTTTCTCTACCTTTGCTGTTTCTTTGTTCTTTGGCCATGTCTTTATCCAGGATATCTTCGACAGCCCGACTTCATCACCTTCCCCAACAACAACAATAAAAGAATGTCGAGCTGATCCAGCTCTGTCACTTCATCTGCCGGGCCTGAAGTATGCGCCAGTTAGTTTATCCAGGCCCCTCTAAAAATAGCATGTTAACGCTACCATCAGCACAGCTTAATTTATGCGTGCAGCCATGCATCTCCCAGCATTAACCAGACATGGCATGCTTCCTCTTTAGGGAGGGAGGGAGGTACAGTCTCCAAAGTTATATTTTATATCTGTTGATCAGTTTGGCTTTGGAATCTCTTACAAAAAGAAAGAGGTCAGCTGATGAAAGGTTAAGACTGAAACACAAGCGATTGGTGCTTGCTCCTTGCAGAAACTGCAAATCCAGCCTTGTCAGAGCTGCACCAGTAAACCTACTATAAAGTGCTCAGTTATATACATTTAAAAGTGGTGTTTCCATTAAAACCACCCCTACCTTCGTGCTCACGAACCAATTCATGGGCCTTTTTCAATAACTGGAGTGGCAATTCACCTGACTACTTCACATTTCATAACCTTACAAAGTGCGAGAGAACACCTATGACCAATTTAAGAGAAAGTGGTGGCCCAGTCACAAAGAAAGGAAAGGATCAACAAGAGGTTCTCATCCTGTTGCGAAAGAGGACGTCAGGAGCTCTAATACATGTGATGGATGGGAGTCGGATTTGCGCATAAGGCAGTTATCTGGCTGAGGACTGTGGGTATTTCTGCTGTATAGCAGTAATAGAAACTCTATAGTTATGATTGCGATGGTTAATAGAGAGGAAATTGATGTCTTATTGCTTATAAATTCTCTTGCAAGTTCGGTATATTAGTGGCTAAGTACACAGCAAATGCATAGAGTTGCTAGATTTAAATATACCAAAGTCATTTCGATAGCTTAGTCACTAAGTGAGTCTCCAAGCTGGTGAGCAAGTTTATGATTCCCTCTATTTACATGTATTGCTAAGAGTTAGATAATTCCCCAATAATGGAAAGGGTATTTTATTAAGCCTATGATGAAAAAGGATTATTGAAATGACCCAGAATATTTCAGGATAATTTCTCTTCTCCAATATGCAGCTCAAAATTTTGCTTGCATTTTTCTGCCATGGCTAAAAGAATGGATCGGTCTGAAAGCAGTCCATGCTGGTTTGAGCACAGTTCACTATGTGTTCTCCCTGTGGTTCCTTGCATGAAAGTCTAGGTACCGCCGTAAAGCTTAAACTTGCATCATGGACTTCCATGTGGCGTTCCACAAGGTTGATATAGGTCTTTGTGATGCGAGCTCTCTTTGTATGAAATCTCTGCTGGTCTACTTAATTTGTTAAAACAATTTAAGGTATCAACTTGGGCGCAGGTACTGTTATGTACTCATGGAGCTCTACCAAGGAAATTTACACACGGATTGACCTTAAGAAGGGGTGCAGTTTATCACACCTGATGTTTCCTTGTATTTGACTGACCTTCCGAAAATGTCTTGCTGCAGCCCACAGATTCCCACCAAAGGTACTGCAGTCACATGTCAATGTCCTATTGTATGAGAATTATTATGAGCGTACTCCAATCTGTTTTCAGTGCCAATTGAATGACCTTGATTTTTTGTATTGAATATTTGCTTACTATTAACACCACTAAAATTCAGTTGGTTATATTTGGGGGGAAAGCAGATGCACTTAACATGGAAATTCAGCAGCGAGTAACTTGTGGAAGTTTAGAAATACTTGGATGCTCCATTTCAAAAACCACATCTCAATCTGAACTCCATGCAGTGGTTAGTAGCAGAGTGATGGCAGCATTGAGGGCTCTGGCAGGATTCAACAGTGTAACCTTTGGTAAGGCGGAGAAGCCTCAATTGCATGATATGGTTACTCTGTACTCAGATTGGAGTCAAATTTCAACTTTTCGAAAATAACAGGACAGATTCTGTGAGAACGTGTTACCTCTCCCGCAAGGTAGTGTAATATAACCTCTGCATCTAGTACTGGTTACCCTGTCACCCAATCATAAAGTTGACTTCTTGGCCTCTAATGACTTTCTTAGCTTTTGTAGAAGCAAAGAGAATTCGATTGCAGGAGTTTATTTAGGGGAATTACTTAAGATTCCCTCATAATGGTATCATTATATACTCAATACTGTTTCCTCTTTGCTTGCAAAATTTGAGAATCCATGGGCCTCTATGACTCAGCTACTGTGTATGGAGTAAATAAGCCCCGATGTAAGACCTTCTCCTAACCTCAGCCATTGGTTGCTGATCACACATATACCAAATGGGGGGCGGGGACAATCAAAATTCTTTGTGAACTTAAAGTGTTTTCAAGCATAAGCAGTACCTTCTGTTTATTACAGATCAAAAGGTGCTACTTACTAAAGAAGAGGCTAAGCCTCGCACAACAAAACAAGAAGACAAAAGGTAAAAAATTAGTAGGAGTTTTAACCTTTATTCAGTGGGAATAAAGTGTAACATGAACGCAGACGGTGATTGTTCCCACTTGCTGTCACTTTGTTTGAAATGTGTACATTAGTGCAAGCAATGTTTATGTTCTATACTTAAAGTCAGTAGCATTGAAAGTATCAGTGTCATAACAGATTTATTGTGTGTGCCTAAAACCCCAGACATTTTAATATCAGTAGGGACATTTGTTTAGAAAATTTAAAAAACATGACTGAAGTGTAATTGATGACTTTGGTATTATTACTGGTATATGCAAAATAATAGTCAATGTTTCTACTTCTGCTTTCTTGTTTTAGTGTTGTCTCATCTATGCTTTGGGATATCTACTGTTTGTTTTGATTTTGACTTAAAGGTCTAATAAACAATTTTCGATGATGAACAACCTTGGCACTGTTGGAAGAATCAACACAGATTTGGTACAGTGTGCCAAAAACAAGCCCCTGGTTTGAAAGCACACCGAGCAAAGCCAAAGGCCCAGGCATTACTACATTCTGTCCACTGCTTGCCAAAAAGGCCAAAGAGAATGCACTGCACTTATGCACTCAGAGTTTGTTTGGCATGTTGTAGTAGACTCTGGGCGCCTTTCTTCACAATAAAGAGTCTGTCCAAAGTCCAGTTGCAGCACCCAGTTTCTAATGGGTGGGTCCGGAATTTGAGCTAGGGGACTGTTAGCTACAGAATGATTTGGTAACTTCATTGATGTCATCAATTATGTCACCGGTTGTACAACAAGTGATCATTGAGTGGGTTATTGTATTAATGACGGACTGGAATCCCTTCGCATAATTTTCATATTGCCATATTCTTCCTTTCACATTTTATCATGACAATCAAGGTATTCAACAACCAAAAGAGGGAAAAATTGTAAATGGCTTAATTTCCCCTCCTCACAAAAGAGGCTACAGCAGTCACGAAAGTAACAGGTAAGGTTCTTTTATAGGGAGAAAAGACCCATATATTAGAACAGATATATTCAGCAACACATCCCAGGACCCGCTTCTGCATGATGCAAATGTAGGCAGGTTTTGGGCGTACCCACTTAATCATAATTTCTGGGTGACCTTTATTGGTGACCATCTAAATATTAAAAGTAAAAAGCAATCACCCCAACCAGTTCTGGGGGCCTTCCTAGGGGTGCTTTACTGAAGCACCTAAGCGTTGCTCAGGATGCTGTGTCTACTGGAGAAAATCCACCAAATCGCCTGTGTCACTGAGTCACCTTATCCATCTTCTTCTCTTTCTCTTCAGCCTTTCTAAAATGCCAAACCAAAGTTTGTTACTACTTCTGATCACTGCAAAAGTTGTTTTCCAAAAAATAACTCACTATTAAAAGTGCTGGAGTGTGGCACACTGCATTTAGTTGGCATCATTTTGTAGAGATACAGTTCCTACAAAATTGTGGCACTTGACATTATTACGTAATTGCATGAGTGGAGTAGTTCAGCTCTTCAAAAAGAGTTCCTTAAAAATATTTGATTTGCAGGTTATGTCCTCGCCATAACAATCCTTCAACACATGTTGTTTTTATATAATGTGTTCGTTTTTTTATAAACTATATTACTTTCTAATCTGAGTCTAGAACCATAACCTTTTCTTAAAAATACTTTTCCAGTAACTAAATATATGTACACATACAGTGGTGTATATGCATCTCTTCAGTTTAGGGACATTCAAAAATGTACATATAGAAAACTGTTTTTGTTTTGCTAGTAACTGCAATATTGCATCCAAAAAGCAATCTGCACCAAAACTTTACGAATAAAAATAAAGTACATTCACTTTGATTTGCAGAGGCCAAGTTCAAGGTTATAAAGAAGATCACAAAAGTACTATTTTGGATGGTAAGCCTAATGAGAACCATTCTCTGTGAAAATATCAAGAAATGCCTAAACCAAATTTGATGTACTTCCCAATCTCAAAAGCTACCAATTGGATTTACACCAAAATAATTCTAAATTGAATTCAAGGTTCATTCCAATTACAACATATTCCACACAGCTATTTATGTGGTAATGACAAAGCCAAATGGAAAACACTTCTTATTTTACCCCCAGAGCCCCTCCATTTAACTTTTCCTCTTGGACTAATCTGTATGAAACCTGTTAATCGCATTTAAAATTTTGGCACATAGTGTCAAAATCATTAGCAAAGAAAAATTGACTTTTCAATGGAAAGTGAGACTTAATCATAACCCCAGAGGCATTTTTAGATGTTGGTTGAGCAGGAGCACCACTACCTCCAAGGACCTGGTTCTCCCACCGTAATTAGATTGTGAGACACTCTGTGTTCACACGGGTGCGGCGTCTACTGACTAGGTGGTCAGTCCACGAAGGCGCAGCCAGGATGCAAAGATGGACGCCCCTCTTCGTAATTTGGTGGGGTGAAAGTCACTTATTTTACCTTTGATGCATTACGGACATGGGCAGGGAAAATTAAGATGGACCTTAACATGTACGGAGTAAATCCAGAGAGTTTGATTTCTTTTCACAAAAAGTTTGCCAAGTGTGTATTTTAAACATGGTGCCCACTTTGCAATTCTTTAGAGCTGTTGCGGAGGCAGCTTGTCTCACAGCATAGTGATCTCTTCCAGGGAAGCAGGGATCTCTAAATTGGGCAGACTTTCATTTGCCAGTGTGGTGAAGACCCTGCCATCTACCCTTCACCCCCACTGGACTGTCTAAATGCCTTCCAGAATTGCTAGTCTTGACTCTGTTATTTATGGGTGCATGTACGCCAAATAAATGTCTCTGGTATCTTATTGGGCATTTCAAAGTCAAATGGGACAGTGTACTGTTCTGTACTATGTTCTAGGCACAAAGGCAAAAATATGGAATATGATAACTATGGCATCAAACAACTACAAACTCCCATACAGGAACAAATACTCAAAAACAACTAGACAACGTAACCCAATAACACAGTACAATAGGACAATTACAAAAAAATACAACAACACAATACCATACACCAAACTTCTGCATAACACAATACAAAAAAAACAGCACAAGAATACAAACACAACACAGCACAATAAAAGCAGAACAAAGCAATTTCCCAGACAGGTTCACCAGTTGGATCCAGAACCTCTAGCTTTTCATCTAAGAATTTGATATTACATTGGGAATGTTTAGATCCTGTCAATGTGTAGGTCCAATTAAGAGAGAAGGGGGGGGTCAACACGCTTGAACCCCATCTTCCTGGAGCTATTAGTAAGTTGTATTAGAAGCAAGCCTACCCTCCAGTTCTATCTACATGTTGATGATGTTTTGTTATTTGAACCAAAGAGTCAATATATAAACAGAGTCTTTATATTAGTCGATGAAGATGGGCAACAATGGCAAAAGATACTCACAAGAAATATGATATGAACTACACCAAGCATACACAAGTCAGAAAAACCCTGTTCGAAGTTTTGCATGTCTACACAGGGTAAACCCAACAAAGCTAGGAACCTGCTGCAGACAGTGGGGAATACAAGCTAACCACCACACATATACTCTGGGCCTGCCCCAAGATCCACAGTTTCTAGATATACTTCTCAGTTGTAGTTGCAGGGTAAAGTGCACTGTGGTGATTTTGTTGGTAACCCCATCTGAAGAGATATAATACCCTTTCTACACCAAAAGTAATGAGCTTTTAGCACATATTCTCCATATGGCTAAGAAAGGATTGTTAGCGATCTAGAGGAAAATGTCTGCACCAACTATAGGAACATGGTAAGTTAAAATGTAGACCATGATGGTAATGGAGAAGCTAACATAAAGCATTAAAAAAAGAGACAAAATCTTTGTGGAAATGTGGGACCAATTTGTGAACTTTATATCCAAATACAACGTGGACTTGAGCTGACCAAAGCTACTGAGAGTTCTACTCACCACAGGCAACATCAGTAGGGAGAAGTAAGCAAATGGACGATGCTGTAGTGTGTCAAATGTTGTAAGGGCAGAATCCTGGGTGCATTTCTTATAGCAATGTTCAGAACAAGACAGTGTTTGAAAGAAATCTTAATGAGGTTAATCAAAATATGTGTATGCAATATTCTGTCAGAAGTGATGGTGGCAATTCAGCAGCATGTAACTCCAGATGTTAAGAATGTTCATGGTCATTCCACCTGGCAGACGGTCTTCAGGGGAGTGGAGGCCATGCCTTCTGCTATCCAAGTGGTGGACCGTCTGCCCTATTTAGAGATCCATGCCTCTCTGGCTCGGATCTTTGGACTGTGAAGGGAGCTGCCACTGTTGCGGCTCCTTTCACATCACTGAAGATTTGCCAAGTGTCAACCTTGCGTAAAGTATAAGCTTCCCAAACTATTTTGAATTGAGAAAATAATTTTCCAAAGTGAAAATTGTTTTTGGCTTAGTACAAAAAATGACCTGCGGTGCAGGAAGGTTTCTGCCTGCGCCTGGGGACCATTCTGCATTTTTCTTGCCCGCGGTTGTCGTGCATCACAGTGCCTTCAATAGGGCAGGATGACCATCACTGTGACCAGGTGGACCTTGGCTGATGGTCCACCAGGTCATAGGTTTACTCTGGTGGTGCTGGCAAAGGCTCCATCAGTATAAATCGAGAGTTTCCTCGACTCAAAATAGAGCAGAGGAACCAGACTTTTGGCAGTGCTGCAGCTCCCCTGAACTCCAGATAAAGCTCCTTCTCTTTTTCGAAAAATCATTCCTAGCACAGAAATGTCATTTAGAGGTACTCCTCTGGGAATAGATTTACTGTAAGCACCAGAAACAACTGAGGAAATGTGACACAATGTGCGTCTGATGAGAGTGACAATTGGAAAATGCAATGGCATGCTGAAATTAGATACAAAATTATAAGTGGGCTATTTTAGTTTCTATCAGTGGCCAAATTAATAGTATATTATTAATTGTTAACTATCATGTAACCATTTCTAATTTTATTGAGGTTTGTTGTCAGTGTCTTATTAAAAAAGGGCAAGAAAAACTCAACGAATATAAAATAGAGTAGCACAACCCAACACAGCAACAACACAACAGAGCGTCACAACAACGTGTTAATACAGCACAACAACACTGCCCAAACGACACAAAACTTCATTTCAATAACACAACACAAACAAAACACACATCACACATTAAAACAATTCAGTTGAACGAAAACACATTCAAAAGCACAATACATCACAACAAGGTTGCTGACGGAAAGGAAGTCACTGGTACTCTTCATGCTGTAGCGTTGAAAAAATAAACTAAAAACAATATAAGATAGGAAGTAATTTAAAGTTTAGAGGGATGTAAGAACAGCTCTAAATCCATTTTTCTCTGCCCATCCAAATTGCATTTTCTCTGCCTTTTTAGGGTAGGGATTTGCTAATCGACCACTGTTGGAGCCACTGCTAGCAGGTTGTAATTCATCCACTGCATGGCTACTGCTTTTCATGCATCAGGAGCTGTGCCCTATTTAAGGCAGTTATCATGATGCATATTTTTCCTGCATGGGTCATCCTTGTGAGTCATGGTGGAACTGAGCAGGGAGAATGGCTTTAACAAGCAGAGAGCAAAATCCCCGTGCATTTTTATTTTCCAAACCTCAAATGCTCTGAATACTCATCTATGAACGAGGGAGGAGATGAGGTCTAGCATGTGAGGAGATGTAGCCTACTGACTAGAGCTCGTGACTCTAGGACCTGGGAACCCAGGTTCGAATGGCGTTTGACACAACATTGTGCGATTCTGAGCAAATCACTTAATCTCCATGTCGGTTGCAAAATGGGTTCCGCCCGTTTAGTATGGCCACATTTTTAACTTTTCTTGATCACCAGGTTTTTTACTTTTAACTTTGGGTGAGTCTCACTACATACAGTGGCGGCTCGCAGAGGGAGTGCTGCGGGGCGGTGGGGAGGGTGGGGGAGGGGCTGGGTGGGGGGAGTGGAGTCGGACATACGACGGGCAGGAGTAAAGTAAGTAAATAAATGAATAAAACTATTTACCTTGCGATCGCTTCATCGCCAACTCGGCGATGAAGCGAGCGCAAGGTAAATAGTTTTATACATTTATTTACTTACTTTACTCCTGCCCGTCGTATGTCCGACTCCACTACCCCCCCACCCAGCTCCTCCCCGCCCCATTGCACTGCCCCGCAGCACTCCCTCTGCGAGCCGCCACTGACTACATGTGTCTCAGCCATGGTAATCACACAATAAATGGACTGCTCTTGTTTACAGCTATTTTCTGCCTTTTATGATAAGGCCGCTGTGACGTAGCTAGGGTAAGGGGCACTTGGCTGGTTACATATGAACACATGTGCACACGTGTGTGCTCGTGTGAGGGCTGCACGTGTGAGGCTATTGTGCGCAGGCCAGTAACTGCACACAGGTAGCCTGGCACAGAAGGCACTCTACAGGGTTAGATATTCACCTGGGGCAGACCTTATAGTATTGGTGAGCGATCATAGGTAAACTCAGTATGATTTACTGTTTTGTCTGTAGTGACACTGCTTTATACACATGGGGGAAGCCTGCCTTAGAGTGCAGTTTCACATACATCAGCCCTACAAAGTCCTGTGAGGTATGAAACTGGGGAGGAAAGTGTGCGCCCAGTTCAAATATGCAGGTCCCAAGGTCATACATGTACACTTTATGGGTCGTCCAAAATGTTCATATTTCCCTCGCTCAGCCCAGGATCACAGCCCAGGCCTTTTGTCACCCTGTGCGGCCAAGTTAATTACTCTGCTCTCCATCAGAAGAAACAAAGGCCTTCCCAAACAAAAGGAGTAATTAACAGTGCTTCCCTCAGCTCCTGAGGAAGAAGGGGTGGGGAAGAAAGTCTGCATCTGTTAATTAGTCGCCACACTGTACCAGGGCTGGGGACAGCCCAGGCCCACCGGACAAAGGAGGAAGCCCAGACAACTGGAGTCAACACAGGAGGGGGCTCATCTTTGAAGTTTTGGTAGGAAAGGTCCTGGCAGTGATGTCAGTGAGGGATGGAGCTGAGGCTCCCAGAGGAGATGTGAAAAGTGACTTCTGGACGGTGCCATCTTGGACTGTCCGAGCCTCCTGTGCAGGAGGGTTAGGACAGGGATGGAGAAGTGATGTAGCACCCTAGGATTGACCAGGGGTGCCTGGCTTCTCGAACCTTTCACCTCCAATTAAAAACTCTAGCACAAAGGAGACAGAGTGCTTTTTGCTGTTGAACTGTGGACAGTGGGACTGCGACGGCGGCATCAGTCATGGACTATGGGAAAGACAGACCCCTGATGCCCTAAGGGACTAAGGACTCTTCCCACAGCTGACCCCAGGACCAGAGGGAGGAAAAGAAAAACAAGGGAACCCTACTCACAACGGAACCAGGGCGACTGAATATACCAAGAGAACAATGGTTCCTGTGGAATAGTACGTATCTATTTAAAACTATATTAATGCGTAATCGCAATATAAGGGTTATAATGATGTCACAGATAGAGGGACCAAAAACACAAATGGATTTTTGCAACACATGAATATGTATTATTTACAACATATAGAAACTCTATACAAAAGAATTATATACATTTGTGCAAGGTGTCCCAAGTGTAGTATGAACCTAACAACTGAGTGAACAAGTGTGACAATATTTACAAGGTTTCACAATTTTTTCTTATCGAAAGTGACCACATCTAAAACGAATTTATTCATATTGTACAGCAACTATATTTAATAATAAGTGCTGGATGACTGGTTCACTTTCATCAATGGTGTCGACGACGTTTCGACCCTTAAGAAATGCAGGGTCTCATCAGGACCTATAATATCAGGGACATCTGAGTTGTAGATCGCGCAACTATAGTGAAAAGTGCCAACCGTGGGTGAAACAAGGAGAAAATTACTCACAGGGAGACCCAGCCGGACCAGAGGGTCTCTCCAAGGGCCAGTGAGGCTGGCCCCCTTACTCCACCTGAGGACCAGTTGGGGGAAGATCAGGACTTCTGTACCCAAGGCAGAAGTGGAGCACCAGAGTCCAAAGACCAGGAGAAAAGATGGCACAGGGAGCCAGTGGACAAGCGCCCTGCAAAGTACGCCAGTTTGGAGGGCAGGAGGTCTGCTGGAACTGTCCCCAATGACTAGGGCTCACTTCCAGGAGTAAAATGAGTCCAGAATTGTCCAGATCATCCCAATGAAGCCCGAGTTATGTCCATTTTAAGGTTGATGGCCTTTGACACCCCTCCAAGGATCAAGTCCGTGGGGATCTACCGCATCTGCATTATTTACCTCCGAGGTTGGCGCAAGGCTTAATCTCCTACTTTACCCAGGGAGGGGTCATGCATGGGGACCCCTACCCAGACACATTGGGGGCACGCACAAGATTGAGGCCCAGAAACCCATCTCCAGGACCCCGACAGAAGAACCAGAGGGGAGAGCACCGTCACGCTCCTCTGAAAATGCAAAGGGCCTGTGACCCCATCTCTGGGCACCCCAGCGATGGCAGAAGTAGAGGGACTGCCATCGTGCTCCTCCACATGGTGGCTGGCTTCCGCATGCTCCCCGTGTCCATGTCTGTTCGAGTGGGGCGGGCACCACATAAAGAACACCATGTCCACACAGAGAGGGCAGGGGAAAAGCAGGCTGCTGGATCCTGCACCAGCAGTGAAGGAGTTGGACAGGCGAGGAGACTGCAGGGGCAGCCAGGGGTGGGCAGCGGGGTACCCAGGTGGGGCCGGCCAACCCAAACCAAAAAGGTAGAATGCAGAAGGAAGCCGTGTGGTGTTAGGCTGCTCGGCGGTAAAGGAATGCAGCTGGAGATGCTTAATTAATATTCACTGCTTTCCATGAAGGGAGCACTCCATAATGCCCTGTGGGACTAATTTAAATATTTTCTGCTTGTTGTGGAGGCCCCAGGAGGGCAGGTGCTCCATCAACGAGTTTGAGAAGTGTGGTGGTGAATTACAGAGTTGCAGTACCTGCCCCCCCCCCCCGCAACAAGAAGGGATCCAGGAAATGTTGACTCCTGTAGGATTTTCATAATTTCTTAAGCACTCCCAGGGCCGGAGAATTAGCTCTATAACCAGGAGTACAGAGTTCTGTAAGGGCTGGTTCTGGGGCAGAATTTTTTGTGACCGATAGTGTATAAAAAAGACATAGACACATGTTGTGTTTATTTTAAATGCTTTATTAACCCTTCTTGTTCACAGTGATTTTGATCAATATTAAAATGCTTTATTGATATTAAGGATTGTATTGAGACATAATAAATAACTATAGTGAAAGGTTGATGATGTTTGTTTGCCTTTTAACATGGTGCACCTTTGATAAAGGAAATAGGCTTACCTTAAAGTGATGCCCATCATATATTGTGATGTGTTGTTTGGTATATGTGGTGGGTATTGTGGTTTTAGAGGTCAATGCACTTTAGGGGTCATATTTAAAGTTTTAAATTTTTGAAAGCGATGTAATCTAAGGTATTTTCAATCTGCATTGTGTATGTAGTTGTTTTTTGCTCAGAAAATGTTCATAAAAAGTTTCCAGGGAACAAAAATAAGCAATTACAGGCAAATCAGAGAAAAAGCAAGCCAACCAAAAAAAAGAATCCATGCACAGAATATATACGTAAAAGGCACATCTAAGTGGTGTTGTACATAAGGCGTTAAAAATGAAACATCTTTGATATAATTCAGACATAGACCTAATACACCAATATAAAATGTACCTATTTAGAATTAAAGCCAGATTATACACTAACAGGAGGCATAAGGGAATTGAAGAAGCTGTGTACTAAATTAAGGTGTCATTAAGTGCAAATGAAGTGCCAAATCAATTTAAAGGCGGTAAAATGAAAAATAAAAGTAAATATTATAGCAAGAAATATCGGTGAAGGAAAGCAAACAGGAATAAATAAAGAGGTGGTGTGTCATAGGGAAGATGTAAAGGGAGAGTCCGATTTATAGATAGCCACAGGAGAGTTGCTGTATGTATTCTGGTATGTATAAGACCAGAGTGTTCCACATATTTTGAGAGATGGTAGGGTGACCTGTAGAATTATATTGTGAAGTGTGAGTACTACCTAAGTATGTCACTCATGCCCACCAAGTGTGAAAAGAGACTAAGGGCGTGATTTAGATCCTGACGGTAATGGTCCCACCGTCTCTTTTTTGATGGATTTGCTGTCCGCCTACTGGGCAGTCTGCCCGCCCTACTTAGATGTTGGCGGGTCCATAGACGAAAGAACGTCAGAGTCCCGCCGACTCCGGCAGGAATCTTCACCCACATCGACAGCAGAAGCAGCTGTTGCCGGGAGTCCAGCCAAGATCACAGCCGAGCTGATAACGATGTGCCTTTCTGTTGGGGCAGCGGTGGCGGGAATACCTCCCTGATTGTGCAAATGCTTGATCCATTTAGCTCACAATGGGGGATGGATTTTGGTAGGATGTTTTTGTAAAAATGTGTACATTTTAGACGCTGTGTGACCTAGTGTCTGCCAGTACGCAAGTAGAGACAGGAGAGATGGAGAGCCCAGTCGACCCAATCTAGTAAGTTTGCTTTCGATTTTTAGAAAGTCATAAAAGTTTAGGTTTGGTCAATCAAATTTATGTTGCAGAGAGGTAAACGATAGGGGATTGCCAACTAGAAATAGATCCTTGACATGGTTAATGCCACTTTTGGACCACTCAAGACCAATCGGATGAAAATTCGTTACTCTCGCTCTTTTTGAATACCATAAGGAGAGTACGTTGGATTTATAAACGAAGCAAGGAAGCTTTTTGCCTATTATCTTGAGAGCATTAATAGTCATAAGATGATATGTTTGGAATGTGTGATTGGGAGATGATCCATGAATAATGCTGCATGTATAGGAAAGGTAGAGCAAGGGTCTTGCTCATGTAGAAGCCAGGGAGTGTACGAAATGGAATGGTTTAAAAGCCATTTTGCTCTTTGTCGCAAGATAAGCCGCCTGGTAGTGGAACCAGTTAGGTAAATTGAGGTCTCCATCACGTGCACAGAAGTCATTATCTTAGAGAGATTCTTGCTTTCTTCTGAGACCACAGAAATTCTGCATTAATGTTATCAATAGATAGAAAAAATTGCTTAGGTGTAGTGGGAGCATGTTAGAAATTAAGTTGGCTAACAGAGTGACCATCATCGTTGTGGTTCATCTTTGTGGTTTCTAACCTTCATCACCATGAGATGATTTGTTGTTCATTGTGGGCAATAGAGTCAGATAGGTTCCCATTAAACCAGAAGCCTAAATTCTTGATGAACCTAGGTTGCCAGTGCAGACCTGTACCAGTAAAGGATGATGGGATACAGAGCAGGTCAAGAGGAAGTCCTTCTGTTTTTTCTTTATTTAACGTGTAGCCTGAGACATTAGAGACAGAATGGATAGTGTTAATAATAGCAGGGTTAACCAAAGCTATTTCTTCAGTAAATATTAAAATATCACTGGCATAGTCTGCTGTCTTGAATCGATTGCTATAGATTGTGAAGCCTTTAATGTTGGGTAAATTATTGAGGAGGCATATAAGTGGGTCAAAGGAAATTAGAAATAACAAGGGGGATAAGGGGCAGCATTCAGCGTGTGACTTGTTGAAGAGGAGCAAGTCTGATGAAGAGCCATTAATCTTGATATTTGCTGATGGTCCAGCGTAGAGTGACATAGCCATTTTAATTAACATATCTCCAAGTCTGCACCAAATCAAGGGTGCCTCCAGGTATGGCCATGTAACTTTATCAAATGCTTTCTCCACGTCAAGCACAATAGCAACTGAGGAAGAATTGGCCAAGGAGGCTCTCTCAAAAGCTTGACAAAAGATGCAGATGTTATCACTTGCAAGCCTACCTTTAACAAAGCTGGCTTGAGTGTTGTATATATTTTTGTGATGATGTGTTCTAGATGTGTGACTAAGATTTTTGCATATATTTTCACTTCCATTTTGATAAGGGATATTGGTTAAAAAGTTTTAGGTTCTAATATGTCTTTCCCTTCTTTTGGGATTAATACTATGTTAACGGTCGCTGCAGTGCCTGATACTTTACCAGTTAACGCAAAGGGGTTCAGTACCGACTCAAGGGGGGAAATAATGTCAGCTGTCTGGGTTTTATAAAAACTAATGGGAAAGCCATCTTCCCTGGAAGGGATACATTTTTATATTGTCAATGGTTTCTCTTCTGTCTAATGGCTTATGTAACTTCCTTCTGTCAAGCTACAAAATCTGGAATTTGGGTATAGAGTTGAGGAATTCTAATCACTTCTCTGTGGAAATAGAAGGGATATGTCATCTCTAAAGACCTTCAGGATGTCATTAGTTTTGGTTTTAACAGTGCCGTAGAGTCTTTACTGCAAGGGATGATGGAGTTTTTTGTAATTTTATTTCAAGTATGCAGCTAGAGATTTCCTGGTTCAGTTGAGGTAAATTCGTTTTTTTCCCTTTCTGGGCATGAACACCTAGATGAGCTCTTTTACTTAGAAGAGAGCTGTATTCGTATTTCGATTTCTTGAGTGTCTCAAGATTTTGCAGATTTTAGGTGTTCCTAAATTTGATTTCTTGATATTTGATTTCTTTTGAGAGGAGTTCAATAGTTCAATAGATTGTTTAATAAAGAGGGAGGCAGGACGGATAAAAGAGTTATATCAGAGAATTTGGGGCCTAGAGACCGAGTTAATCAGCAGAGTGGCCTCGGGAGGTGACATCTTTCCAACCCTGAATTTAATCGCGATTACAAAATCATCCCTTGACGATTTTAATACAGAGAAGACTGCGGGGAAGTATCTGGCAAAAAGACAGGAGTGCTATGAGTATAGTGAGAGTGTGGGCCGATACCTAGCTGTTAGGGCTAGACAACAGGTACCTATGGGGCACATAAGCCAGGTCAGGAATATGCAGGGGGCAGTGGTCTCAGACCCAGCTGAGATAAGGGAAGCCTTTAGGGAATTCTATGAAGATCTCTACAAAGCCCCGCAGGCAGGGAACTATAGGAACATAGGAGAACTGATGGATTTTGTGCCATCCGTGAGGCTCCCCCAGGATGAGAGCCTCTTTTTGGCAGCGGATATATCTTTGGAAGAATTTCAGGCAGCTCTTCAGGCTCTTCCTTCAAGCAAAGCTACAGGAACAGACAGCATACCTCTCGAGGTTTATAAAATCTTTAGAGAGGAGGTCGGTAAGGATATGCTCGAGTTATTGAAGGAGGTTAGGGAAGGGGCTGTTCCACCAGGTTCTTGGAGCACCACCAACATTGTTATTTTCGTAAAGAAAGGGAAGGACCCTATGCTATTAAGATCCTATAGACCTATCACTCTCCTAAATAGCGACACCAAGAGGTACTCCAAAGTCATCGCCACTCGATTGAATAAAGTAATGCAACTCCTTCTCTCAGCCTGGCAACATGGATTCATTCAGGGGAGGGGAACGGTAGATCACGTTAGGCGGGTAATCACATTACTGGATGCCAAGGAGGTTCTTGCAAAACCTATGGAGGTAGCGTTTTTAGACACGGAGAAGGCCTTTGACAGGGTGTCATGGCACTATCTATGGAAGATCATGGAAGCTAATGGCCTCGGGACATCTTTTATTAAAGCAATGCAGGCTATGTATATTAAACCTACTGCCCGAGTGCGAGTAATGGGAGAAGAGTCTAAACCATTTATGATTGAAAGAGGAACAAGGCAGGGGTGTCCCTCCTCTCCTTTGCTGTTTGCATTATACCTAGATCCGCTTCTTCGACGACTGGAAGCCTCCAGAGATATTATACCTGGCAGTCTGCAGGGCTGGGATACTAAGATATTGGCATATGCCGATGATGTGGCCATAATCATTACTGACCCTGACAGAGCGATACAAGCGGTTGAAAATATAGCTGATAATTTTGGGATCCAATCTGGCTTCTCATTGAATAGGACTAAGACGCAGGTCCTGATAAATAGATTCACCAGCAGAATTGTCAACGAGGCAATTTATCTTGGAATAACCATCATGGCAAAGGTCGAGGCAATAGTGGGTTTAAATCTCTCCCCTATAATGGGGAAAATTAGGAAGGACTTCTGTCACTGGGATAACCTGAGACTCTCAATAATGGGGAGGTGCAATCTAGTAAAAATGATGTTCCTGCCAAAGCTACTTTACATTTTCCGAACTATACCTCTTGCAATACATAATGATTGGTTTAAGTTAATAGAGAGGGAGGTCGCTAGGTTTATCTAGTCCTACGGGAAAACAAGGAGGGCCAATGCATTCCTATGTCTACCCAGGGATAGAGGGGGGTGGGGGCTCCCTAACTTTAAGTTATATTATTTGGCAGCAGTCCTTCAGTACTATAGCCCCCTATTCAGCAACAAGGTAATGGCAGGGTCCGACCCTAGCTACGTTCCATCAATATTCGAGAACTTGATAGGGGCAAGGGCTGAAGGCTGCTTAGTGAAATTCTATGAAGCAAGCTACTTTAAAAAAACAAAGTTTAAGACCTTAATCACAGCATTCTGGAATTGGGCAGGGATTCAGAAACAGCTTGGGGTAGGCAGAGTTAGTAGATACACCCCTTTGCTTGGGAACGACCAGGTACCTAGGGCCCTGCAAGATGACTGTCTGGCAAGGTGGGAAAAGGCTGGCTTTGGCAGGGTAGGGGATCTTTTGGCTGGCGATCACATTGCGTCCTTTGAGGTAGTCAGGGAAAGATTCAACATTGGCCCCCAAGACTTTTTAAAAAATTTGCAATTAAGGGACTTTTTATATAAGAAAGCTGGAGGAGCGGCAGGCTTTTCACAGGTCCCTCTAATGGAATTATTTATAAAGGACGAAAAACCCTCAATCTTACAGATATATAGATGTTTGTTGGAGGAGGCCCCGGATGATCTGGATAAACATAGCCTGAAGTGGCAGGTCAGGCTAGGGCTTTCAGATTCCTTTTTTTTGGAATCACTAGCTATGGGGGGCTCTATATAATGCTTTGCTAGTTTACAGTCACAGCATTTTAAAACCCTGTTTGATTTATATATAATACCTGCAAAAATTGCGAAATGGAGGGGAGTGGAGGGGACTCGCTGCTTTAGATGCAGGGTGGAAGGAGCGGACTTGGTTCACATATTTTCCACATGCCCTAATTTAGAACTAATAGCCAGGGAAATAATCAGTTTTTACGAGATATATTGAAGACGGATATCCCACTATCACCCCAGATTATGTTATTAGGAATAGACGAGCAGGATGGGAGAAATGGGAAGGAGTTAATTTTTATAGATATGTCAGTCTTAAGGCTAAGTGTTGCTTCAGCTTGGCTGGATACGCTACCACCGACCTTCCATCAATGGAAAGGGCGTTTCTTACATGTTTATAAGCTAGAGACAGCATTGTATGAACGAAGTGGCAGGAAGGGAAATATTAAGGGGAATAGGATTTGGGGGCCACTCTCAGGTTGGATTTCCCTGCAGAATTGAAGCAGCTATGCTTTATGATCTGTTGTCTGTGACTGTTTATACTAAATGAAACTGCCTATCCCTCAGTATGGTATCTATGACCTTGCGATTCTCACCGAATTTTTTGTGCCATGGATTTGATAATATGTCCTCTTATTGAATACTTTAGTGCATCCCACAAAGTAAACGGAGAGGATATAGAGCCTTCATTCTCCTGTAAGAATAATTTGATTTCCTGAGCTAGGGATGTCAGTTCTGTTGGGTCATTGATAATCTTGTTGTTTATATGCCATAACCTAGCTTTAGGGCGGGAAAGTGCAATTGTTATACAGGTTGTAATGGCTGCATGATCAGAGACAGTGATAGGTTCAATTGAGGAAAGGATTGATTCTTGTAAAAGAGACGGGTCAACCAATAAGTAGTTAATTCTAGAAAAGCTTTAATGAGGGGGAGAGAAGAAGGTGAAATCTCCTTCCTTCGAATTATGTAATCTCAACACATCCTGAAGATGTAAGGCAGAGCAGAGATTATGCATAGATTTATGAGATCTGGTAGGTCTGAATTTAAATGGAGAGTCTCTATCAAGAATTGGGTCCATTGGTAGGTTAAAGTCTCCACAACAAATAATATGAGCTGAAAGAGGTAGGCACACCAGTTTGGATGTAAGTGTTAGCCAAAACTGAGGTGCATCCCCATTTGGAGCATATAAATTAATAGTATAAATTTCCGAGTCACTACATTGAAGTTGTGTGATCTGCAATCTGCCCTCATTATCTTGTTTGGAAGTTATGATAGCGAGACTTGAAGTTTTAGAGATTCAAGTAATGCCCCCATTCCTTTTTAAGATGGCCTCAGAGCAGGTCAAATCATTGACCCAGACACCTTGCACCAAGAGTGCCTGTTTGCAGGGCCGTTTCTAGGTGTTTTGCCGCCCTAGGCGAGAATTGAAAAATGCCGCCCCCTCCCTTTTACTACTAATTATGCACAAGAGTAATATGCTACCTGAAAAAAAAAAGAGAAGTAACAACTTCCTGGAAAAAGCAAACCCTCATATGGAATGCAAGATTAAGTAAAGCATGCGAAAAGTAAGTAGAACAAAATGGTTAACCCTAACACTTTAACACTCATTATTCAGAAATCAAGACTGTTTTTGCCTGAAACTTTAAGCACGACTACAGATCCCGGAAGGGACCCTTTTCACTGTCCATTGCTTATATCCTTACAAACCGTGAGCAGTATGGTTTAAAAAGACCACATCTCTGAACACAGAGCCGCAGTACACATTTTACAAACTAAAATAAGGAAAAGAGCTGATAAGGACTCCACCCATCAACCAGGTATTGCAGTACCTCCAGGAATGGTGCACTTCCCCACCCACGGAAAACAATGCTGTTCAAAACATGGAAAACAATGCTGTTCAAAGAAAGACGAGAAAACAAAAGTAGCGCTTCACTGGCAAACTCTGTAAAGTGGCACTACTGTGTTTGGGTGTTAATAAAACCAATCTGGTCACTTTGCGAACGCTCTGTAATGCTTTCGTTATTTATTTTTTGTATTTTGAACCTGTTTTTTCTCTCCGTCCCGAGGCTGCACTTTGGAACAGAAAAATGTCAGAAACACTTCCAACAAAAGTGTTTCTTTCTTTTTTGGATCCATTTCACAAGGGAACGAATGAAGGAAAGTAGAAGAAACAGAGGGTGAGAGATGTTTATTGAAGCATGGTTTCAGCGAGTGAGCAGCCCTCCGCCACGCCAGGCTCCAGGGGCCGGCAGGGCACAGTCGGCAGCCAGGGAAGGCTTCCGCCTGACTTCACTCCACCCGGGCCCAGTGAGTGCGAGGGCTCCGGGCCGCCGGGCACTCACAGCCCTGGAAGGGGGACGAGTCCGAGAGCGTGCTCGCGCTCCGTTCACTGATTATTTCATCTTGACATGTATGCATTCTTCGCCATGCATGAAAAGGCGTCACTCAAAACACAATCACATCGCCAAAACAAAAGAAACTGGAATGTTTTTAAAGATTTAACCTGAATCTGCTTGGTTTTACAATGTACAAGACATGGGGGTATATATATACACATACGCATGTAAACACAAACAACACAATGGCATGATCACACATTACCCTGCATCTCCTTAATACAATTACTGGCCGTGTATCCATCTACACACTGACTGCTCCCCCCAGGAAGGCATGGTATTACAGTCTGTAACCCCTACCTATCCTCACACACCAACCCCGGAAAGCCACTGAAGGCCTAAACAACTACGCAAGCAAACGAACACACGTGTGTGTCACACGCCTGCATCTGGCTGCCTACTGCCCCTATAGCCGTATTAGAAGAACATTGATTCCCATAACACCCCTCGGTTTGATTGACAGCAGACATGCCTTACACGAGCTTTGAACAGGAAAGTCTTGCTTATATTGCAAACAGAGTTTAAAAAAAGCGCCCACGCTCCTGCGAGGCCTGAACAGATGGAGAATGGTTGCTCCCTATGCTGTAGGGTCTGATCAACCTCGCTCCTCCTACGACCCCAGAGCACGGAGAAGGGTCGAGGCCGTGTCTCAAGTACTCTTGGAAGCAGAGTCCCGCTGTCTGGGCCTGATTCACAGAACTAACTTACGTCAAAATCCTAAACTTACAACAATTTTGGTATTCACAGAATGAACTTACACATTTGGGTATTCACAGAATGAACTTACACATTTGGGTATTCACAGAATGAACTTACAACAATTTTGATATTCACAGAATTAACTTACTCATTTTGGTATTCACAGAAGGCACTTACTCATCAATGAGTAAGTGCCTTCTGTGAATACTAAAATGTGTAAGTTACACAAAATGTGTAAGTTACACAAAATGTGTAAGTTACACAAAATGAGTAAGTTACACAAAATGTGTAAGTTACACAAAATGTGTAAGTTACACAAAATGTGTAAGTGTCTTCTGTGAATACCAAAATGAGTAAGTTTATTCTGTGAATACCAAAATGAGTAAGTTCATTCTGTGAATACCAAAATGGTAGTAAGTTTAGGATTTTGTCGTAAGTTAGTTCTGTGAATCGGGCCCTCTGTTTTTAACCTCCTGGGCCATCACCGCCCCTGTCTGTTTGTTCCCGCTGGGAGGACCAGGCAGACAGCCCCCCTCCCCCCGCCCCACAGAATGGGGCAGTTAGGAGGGCGGATGGACGGGAGCTGGGTCCATTGTGGTCTGAAGGAGGTGCCGCCGCTGGGAACCGTTCAGGGACACCCAAATGACTGGGGCTGTTGGCATTGCAAATCAGTCCTTAAACTCCAGACAGTCGGAGCGAGAGTGGGCGAGGAGACGATGCCCCCTCCCTGTTTCCTTTCAACTCCCTCACAGGACCTTTTCCCTTTCTCTTTGAAGAGGGCGTCCCCACCCCCATCCCCGAGAGAGAAAAAAAAACCTACAGGGCTGTATCCTGGTGAATGCAAAGTGATTTTAGACACTGGCTACTCCCGGCCTGACCAGCCTGGCGCCACAGTCTCTTAAGCGTGTGCTTAAAAAATGCGACATTACAACAGCTAATCGCCTCACATGTTCCGCGCCTATCTTCTCGCATTTAGATCAGAATGCAGATGCGATTTTGGCTCCCCCCGCCCGCCTGCCCAAGAAATGCTCCTGCCGTTCTTTAAACAGCTTTTAGGCCAGGAGTGTGGGGGTGGGGGTGTCGGGGGGTGTACAGACAGACCTCCTTGCAGGGGAGGAAGAGACATGAAATGAAACAACTATTCAGCTTTCCTTTTCGCCCTTATCCCGTTGGTGTAAAGACAGGGCCGGCACCTCGGACAACAAGGGCGGCATTTCACGGTTTGTTTTTACAAATTAAACCCCAATTGCTGTAGAGATAGGGAGCGAGCAGAGAGCGGCTGTAGGCTTTGCACGTCTCACTACAGATTCCATGTCCAGACAGCGCGCCAAGAAATGCCTCGCTCGTTCATATTTACAACGCATGTACCTCCCTCACACACACATTGAGGAGCAGCGAGAGAGAGACAGAAACAGAGGGAATAAGAGAAAGAGGAAGAGAGACGGGCAACTGACAGCGTCAGAGAAGGAAAAGTGGACATGATTTCGACCACTAAATTAATCCTACCGTGTCCGTAATACACCTGCTGGCACCTAAAGACTCCCACGTGCAACAGAAGCAGGCTGTGCAGGATCGGCCAACCAGTCCTTGCCTTGACGCTCCTGACTCCTCCTCTCAGCTCCACAGCACTCTGAGTCCGCTGCGCGCCAAGAGGCAAATCGAATGATGACAGGCCTGCCCCTCGTAATTTCATTGGTCCATTCTCTCTGGGGGCAGGCCAGCAACAAGAAGCAGGGCCGTCACAAGTAGCACGTTCGCGCTATGAATGATTGACGGCCCTGATTATTATAGATTATATGAAAAAAAATTCCTCCTTTTGCCGCCCTAGCCCTTTTGCCGCCCTAGGCGGCCGCCTAGTCTTGCCTAATGGTAGAAACGGCCCTGCCTGTTTGTAGCCAATTTTAGATTTTTGAAGGAAGACTATGGGCCTGATTCACAGAACTGACTTACGTGAAATACGTAAAGTTAGTGATTTTCGGTATTCACAGAATACACTTACCAATACTAACTTTATGTCCGCTCCCGGGCCGGAGATTCCGGCCCTGTGGCGAATTTCCGCCTCTGGGTCGGAATCTCCGCCTCCGGGCCGGAATACCCTCATTTAGGCCGTTTGAGCATAAACGGCCTAAATGAGGGTATTATGGCCCGGAGGCGGAGATTCCGGCCCAGAGGCAGAAATTCCGCCACAGGGCCGGAATCTCCGGCCCGGGAGCGGACATAAAGTTAGTATTGGTAAGTGTATTCTGTGAATACCGAAAATCACTAACTTTACGTATTTCACGTAAGTCAGTTCTGTGAATCAGGCCCTATGTCTCCGACTAGACTATGACGTGATCGGCTATTTTGGATATTTTCACCGGGTGGTTAAGGCCCTTCGTGTTTAATGAAACAACTTTTATGAAGGCCATGAACTGAGGATCATTGAAGTGGCAACCAGACTCTGTGGTATATGTAATCATAGGAGAAATGTAAGTGTAGGGGAGACAGCCGTGGCATTTGCCATCATTTTGGATAATCTCTGTGTGATTGAATGGACTTCTGGAAAGGGCCATCAAAAGGATCGAAGAGGATTGAATGACCATTCGGTTGGAGGGCAAAAGACACACCACTGTGACAAAGCAAACACAAGAATCAAAACAAGCAAAATGAGCTAAAAAATAAAAGATAATAAAAACCAAACATAAGTGCTAGGAATTGGGTTACTGGTTGACTGGGGTGTGAACCTTGGTCAAGCAGCAACCACAATCCTAGTCAGGGTGAGGCACAAGCAAACCCCAAAATAGCCTGTTCTTAACCCCTTGGTAGCTTGGCACAGCACACTCAGGCTTAACTTAGAAGCAATGTGTAAAGTATTTTTGCAACTCTTCAAGCAGTACAACTGTGAAAACACCACACAAAAAGAATCCCACACCAGGTTAGAAACATAGAGCTTAATTTAATAAATAAAACAAGACCAAAAAGACAAAAATCTAATTAGTAGAACCGGAAATATTCAATTTGAAAGATTTCAGTCCAAATAGCACCAAAAGGCGTAAAGCATCAACTGTGGATATCTGACTGCACCAGACTGGGACAAAGTCACAAGTTCAGGACGACCACAATGGAGCATTAACCGGCCACAAGAACCCAGTTAGGCCCCCTGAGCAAAGTACCTTAAGTTTTAGTTTGCTGTGCGTTGCGAGGATCCATGTCAAACATGCTTTACGCAGCCGAGGCAATGCATCAGATTCGAGATGCGTCAAGGCTGCGATGTGAGGGATTGTTGCGTCAACATCTAGGATCCAATCAACGGGGCTTGCAATGCGCAGTCTGGTATCGAGGAAGCAGGGCGCAGTCGGGGTGATGAGTTGGTTCTGAAGAGCTGCAAGACCACGCAGCAGTGGTGATGCATTAGTTCTCCTCATGATTGTGCCATGCAGCAGAGGAGATGCATCAATTTCGCTAGATCCACAGAGGCTGGCAGAGCACCTTAAGTCCCCTTCCAAGGGTCCAGGACTGGGGTGGCACCACTTGGCCGGGTAGACTCAGAGATGGCAGAGTTCAGATGCAGATGCAAGGTTGTTGGAAGCCTGTTATGTCCCTGAGTCTTTAGATCAGGAGGCCAACCAACCAGCCCTTGGAGTCACTCTGAGTTCTGGGTGCAAGAGATGCAGGTCCAGGCCTTCTCACCCAGGCAAGAAGGCAGCAGGTCAGCACAGCAGGGCAACAGTTCCTTCAGAGCAGCAGTCCAGCAGAGTGGCAGTCCCTGTAGCAGCACAGCAGTCTATCTTCCTGGGAGAGCATCCATAGTTCCAGAAGTGTACTGAAGTGGTGGTGTCTGAGTTACTTCTTTTATACATAGTTGTAACTTTGAAGTGGGGAGAAGCTTCTAGAGGCATGCCTTTGAAGTACACAGATGCCCTGCCTTCCCTGCCCTGGCTCCACACTAACTACAGGGGGTATGCAGCCCTTTGTGTGGAGACAGGACACAGCCTAGTCAGGTGTAAGTGAGGTTGAGCCTAGCTCCTCCCTCCCATCCTGATAGTGATGTCAAATCTAGTCACTCCCATTGTGTGTGGCTGTCTAGAAGGAATACACAAAGCCAAACTGCCAACTATACCCAGTCATGTGACCAGAGACAGGCTGCAGGCCCAAATGGCTAAGGCAAGAAAATGCCAACTTTCTAACAGTGTTACAGCAAACAAATGATGGACAGAATGCTGACAATGCAAACATTCTCCCCCAGTCAAAAGATCTGGGTTAAATCCATTGTTCTTTTGCCCACTACGCCACCCCAGTTTGGACCCAGCCATATGCAAATCAGTCTTGACCCTGTGCCCCATGGGAACAGTCCAGACCGAACTGCCAGGCCAGGTTCTCCCTGGACCGGACACAAGCATCCTGGGACCGGTTTCAGGGTATGTCACCCTTCTTCAGCCAGGCTAGCTTGAAACCCGTGGCACAGTGAGCAAGGGATCCACGTCTGGGCATACCCATCCCACTTAGGGCGAAAAGTGTTACAGCAAACAAATGATGGACAGAATGCTGACAATGCAAACATTCTCCCCCAGTCAAAAGATCTGGGTTAAATCCATTGTTCTTTTGCCCACTACGCCACCCCAGTTTGGACCCAGCCATATACAAATCAGTCTTGACCCTGTGCCCCATGGGAACAGTCCAGACCGATCTGCCAGGCCAGGTTCTCCCTGGACCGGAAACAAGCATCCTGGGACCGGTTTCAGGGTATGTCACCCTTCTTCAGCCAGGCTAGCTTGAATCCAGTGGCACAGTGAGCAAGGGACCCACGTCTGGGCATACCCATCCCACTTAGGGCGAAAAGTGTTACAGCAAACAAATGATGGACAGAATGCTGACAATGCAAACATTCTCCCCCAGTCAAAAGATCTGGGTTAAATCCATTGTTCTTTTGCCCACTACGCCACCCCAGTTTGGACCCAGCCATATGCAAATCAGTCTTGACCCTGTGCCCCATGGGAACAGTCCAGACCGAACTGCCAGGCCAGTTTCTCCCTGGACCGGAAACAAGCATCCTGGGACCGGTTTCAGGGTATGTCACCCTTCTTCAGCCAGGCTAGCTTGAATCCAGTGGCACAGTGAGCAAGGGACCCACGTCTGGGCATACCCATCCCACTTAGGGCGAAAAGTGTTACAGCAAACAAATGATGGACAGAATGCTGACAATGCAAACATTCTCCCCCAGTCAAAAGATCTGGGTTAAATCCATTGTTCTTTTGCCCACTTCGCCACCCCAGTTTGGACCCAGCCATATGCAAATCAGTCTTGACCCTGTGCCCCATGGGAACAGTCCAGACCGAACTGCCAGGCCAGGTTCTCCCTGGACCGGAAACAAGCATCCTGGGACCGGTTTCAGGGTATGTCACCCTTCCTCAGCCAGGCTAGCTTGAATACAGTGGCACAGTGAGCAAGGGACCCACGTCTGGGCAAACCCATCCCACTTAGGGCGAAAAGTGTTACAGCAAACAAATGATGGACAGAATGCTGACAATACAAACATTCTCCCCCAGTCAAAAGATCTGGGTTAAATCCATTGTTCTTTTGCCCACTACACCACCCCAGTTTGGACCCAGCCATATGCAAATCAGTCTTGACCCTGTGCCCCATGGGAACAGTCCAGACCGAACTGCCAGGCCAGGTTCTCCCTGGACCGGAAACAAGCATCCTGGGACCGGTTTCAGGGTATGTCAACCTTCTTCAGCCAGGCTAGCTTGAATCCAGTGGCACAGTGAGCAAGGGACCCACGTCTGGGCATACCCATCCCACTTAGGGCGAAAAGTGTTACAGCAAACAAATGATGGACAGAATGCTGACAATGCAAACATTCTCCCCCAGTCAAAAGATCTGGGTTAAATCCATTGTTCTTTTGCCCACTACGCCACCCCAGTTTGGACCCAGCCATATGCAAATCAGTCTTGACCCTGTGCCCCATGGGAACAGTCCAGACCGAACTGCCAGGCCAGGTTCTCCCTGGACCGGAAACAAGCATCCTGGGACCGGTTTCAGGGTATGTCACCCTTCTTCAGCCAGGCTAGCTTGAATCCAGTGGCACAGTGAGCAAGGGACCCACGTCTGGGCATACCCATCCCACTTAGGGCGAAAAGTGTTACAGCAAACAAATGATGGACAGAATGCTGACAATGCAAACATTCTCCCCCAGTCAAAAGATCTGGGTTAAATCCATTGTTATTTTGCCCACTACGCCACCCCAGTTTGGACCCAGCCATATGCAAATCAGTCTTGACCCTGTGCCCCATGGGAACAGTCCAGCCCGAACTGCCAGGCCAGGTTCTCCCTGGACCGGAAACAAGCATCCTGGGACCAGTTTCAGGGTATGTCACCCTTCTTCAGCCAGGCTAGCTTGAATCCAGTGGCACAGTGAGCAAGGGACCCACGTCTGGGCATACCCATCCCACTTAGGGCGAAAAGTGTTACAGCAAACAAATGATGGACAGAATGCTGACAATGCAAACATTCTCCCCCAGTCAAAAGATCTGGGTTAAATCCATTGTTCTTTTGTCCACTACGCCACCCCAGTTAGGACCCAGCCATATGCAAATCAGTCTTGACCCTGTGCCCCATGGGAACAGTCCAGACCGAACTGCCAGGCCAGGTTCTCCCTGGACCGGAAACAAGCATCCTGGGACCGGTTTCAGGGTATGTCACCCTTCCTCAGCCAGGCTAGCTTGAATACAGTGGCACAGTGAGCAAGGGACCCACGTCTGGGCAAACCCATCCCACTTAGGGCGAAAAGTGTTACAGCAAACAAATGATGGACAGAATGCTGACAATACAAACATTCTCCCCCAGTCAAAAGATCTGGGTTAAATCCATTGTTCTTTTGCCCACTACACCACCCCAGTTTGGACCCAGCCATATGCAAATCAGTCTTGACCCTGTGCCCCATGGGAACAGTCCAGACCGAACTGCCAGGCCAGGTTCTCCCTGGACCGGAAACAAGCATCCTGGGACCGGTTTCAGGGTATGTCAACCTTCTTCAGCCAGGCTAGCTTGAATCCAGTGGCACAGTGAGCAAGGGACCCACGTCTGGGCATACCCATCCCACTTAGGGCGAAAAGTGTTACAGCAAACAAATGATGGACAGAATGCTGACAATGCAAACATTCTCCCCCAGTCAAAAGATCTGGGTTAAATCCATTGTTCTTTTGCCCACTACGCCACCCCAGTTTGGACCCAGCCATATGCAAATCAGTCTTGACCCTGTGCCCCATGGGAACAGTCCAGACCGAACTGCCAGGCCAGGTTCTCCCTGGACCGGAAACAAGCATCCTGGGACCGGTTTCAGGGTATGTCACCCTTCTTCAGCCAGGCTAGCTTGAATCCAGTGGCACAGTGAGCAAGGGACCCACGTCTGGGCATACCCATCCCACTTAGGGCGAAAAGTGTTACAGCAAACAAATGATGGACAGAATGCTGACAATGCAAACATTCTCCCCCAGTCAAAAGATCTGGGTTAAATCCATTGTTATTTTGCCCACTACGCCACCCCAGTTTGGACCCAGCCATATGCAAATCAGTCTTGACCCTGTGCCCCATGGGAACAGTCCAGCCCGAACTGCCAGGCCAGGTTCTCCCTGGACCGGAAACAAGCATCCTGGGACCGGTTTCAGGGTATGTCACCCTTCTTCAGCTAGGCTAGCTTGAATCCAGTGGCACAGTGAGCAAGGGACCCACGTCTGGGCATACCCATCCCACTTAGGGCGAAAAGTGTTACAGCAAACAAATGATGGACACAATGCTGACAATGCAAACATTCTCCCCCAGTCAAAAGATCTGGGTTAAATCCATTGTTCTTTTGCCCACTACGCCACCCCAGTTTGGACCCAGCCATATGCAAATCAGTCTTGACCCTGTGCCCCATGGGAACAGTCCAGACCGAACTGCCAGGCCAGGTTCTCACTGGACTGAAAACAAGCATCCTGGGACCAGTTTCAGGGTATGTCACCCTTCTTCAGCCAGGCTAGCTTGAATCCAGTGGCACAGTGAGCAAGGGACCCACGTCTGGGCATACCCATCCCACTTAGGGCGAAAAGTGTTACAGCAAACAAATGATGGACAGAATGCTGACAATGCAAACATTCTCCCCCAGTCAAAAGATCTGGGTTAAATCCATTGTTCTTTTGCCCACTACGCCACCCCAGTTAGGACCCAGCCATATGCAAATCAGTCTTGACCCTGTGCCCCATGGGAACAGTCCAGACCGAACTGCCAGGCCAGGTTCTCCCTGGACCGGAAACAAGCATCCTGGGACCGGTTTCAGGGTATGTCACCCTTCTTCAGCCAGGCTAGCTTGAATCCAGTGGCACAGTGAGCAAAGGACCCACGTCTGGGCATACCCATCCCACTTAGGGCGAAAAGTGTTACAGCAAACAAATGATGGACAGAATGCTGACAATGCAAACATTCTCCCCCAGTCAAAAGATCTGGGTTAAATCCATTGTTCTTTTGCCCACTACGCCACCCCAGTTTGGACCCAGCCATATGCAAATCAGTCTTGACTCTGTGCCCCATGGGAACAGTCCATCCCGAACTGCCAGGCCAGGTTCTCCCTGGACCGGAAACAAGCATCCTGGGACCGGTTTCAGGGTATGTCACCCTTCTTCAGCCAGGCTAGCTTGAATCCAGTGGCACAGTGAGCAAGGGACCCACGTCTGGGCATACCCATCCCACTTAGGGCGAAAAGTGTTACAGCAAACAAATGATGGACACAATGCTGACAATGCAAACATTCTCCCCCAGTCAAAAGATCTGGGTTAAATCCATTGTTCTTTTGCCCACTACGCCACCCCAGTTTGGACCCAGCCATATGCAAATCAGTCTTGACCCTGTGCCCCATGGGAACAGACAAGACCGAACTGCCAGGCCAGGTTCTCACTGGACCGAAAACAAGCATCCTGGGACCAGTTTCAGGGTATGTCACCCTTCTTCAGCCAGGCTAGCTTGAATCCAGTGGCACAGTGAGCAAGGGACCCACATCTGGGCATACCCATCCCACTTAGGGCGAAAAGTGTTACAGCAAACAAATGATGGACAGAATGCTGACAATGCAAACATTCTCCCCCAGTCAAAAGATCTGGGTTAAATCCATTGTTCTTTTGCCCACTACGCCACCCCAGTTAGGACCCAGCCATATGCAAATCAGTCTTGACCCTGTGCCCCATGGGAACAGTCCAGACCGAACTGCCAGGCCAGGTTCTCCCTGTACCGGAAACAAGCATCCTGGGACTGGTTTCAGGGTATGTCACCCTTCTTCAGCCAGGCTAGCTTGAATCCAGTGGCACAGTGAGCAAGGGACCCACGTCTGGGCATACCCGTCCCACTTAGGGCAAAAAGTGTTACAGCAAACAAATGATGAACAGAATGCTGACAATGCAAACATTCTCCCCCAGTCAAAAGATCTGGGTTAAATCCATTGTTCTTTTGCCCACTATGCCACCCAAGTTTGGACCCAGCCATATGCAAATCAGTCTTGAACCTGTGCCCCATGGGAACAGTCCAGACCGAACTGCCAGGCCAGGTTCTCCCTGGACCGGAAACAAGCATCCTGGGACCGGTTTCAGGGTATGTCACCCTTCTTCAGCCAGGCTAGCTTGAATCCAGTGGCACAGTGAGCAAGGGACCCACGTCTGGGCATACCCAACCCACTTAGGGCGAAAAGTGTTACAGCAAACAAATAATGGACAGAATGCTGACAATGCAAACATTCTCCCCCAGTCAAAAGATCTGGGTTAAATCCATTGTTCTTTTGCCCACTACGCCACCCCAGCTTGGACCCAGCAATATGCAAATCAGTCTTGACCCTGTGCCCCATGGGAACAGTCCAGACCGAACTGCCAGGCCAGGTTCTCCCTGGACCGGAAACAAGCATCGTGGGACCGGTTTCAGGGTATGTCACCCTTCTTCAGCCAGGCTAGCTTGAATCCAGTGGCACAGTGAGCAAGGGACCCACGTCTGGGCATACCCATCCCACTTAGGGCGAAAAGTGTTACAGCAAACAAATGATGGACAGAATGCTGACAATGCAAACATTCTCCCCCAGTCAAAAGATCTGGGTTAAATCCATTGTTCTTTTGACCACTACGCCACACCAGTTTGGACCCGGCCATATGCAAATCAGTCTTCACCCTGTGCCCCATGGGAATAGTCCAGACCGAACTGCCAGGCCAGGTTCTCCCTGGACCGGAAACAAGCATCCTGGGACCGGTTTCAGGGTATGTCACCCTTCTTCAGCCAGGCTAGCTTGAATCCAGTGGCACAGTGAGCAAGGGACTCACGTCTGGGCATACCCATCCCACTTAGGGAGAAAAGTGTTACAGCAAACAAATGATGGACAGAATGCTGACAATGCAAACATTCTCCCCCAGTCAAAAGATCTGGGTTAAATCCATTGTTCTTTTGCCCACTACGCCACCCCAGTTTGGACCCAGCCATATGCAAATCAGTCTTGACCCTGTGCCCCATGGGAACAGTCCAGACCGAACTGCCAGGCCAGGTTCTCCCTGGACCGGAAACAAGCATCCTGGGACCGGTTTCAGGGTATGTCACCCTTATCAGCCAGGCTAGCTTGAATCCAGTGGCACAGTGAGCAAGGGACCCACGTCTGGGCATACCCATCCCACTTAGGGAGAAAAGTGTTACAGCAAACAAATGATGGACAGAATTCTGACAATGCAAACATTCTCCCCCAGTCAAAAGATCTGGGTTAAATCCATTGTTCTTTTGCCCTCTACGCCACCCCAGTTTGGACCCAGCCATATGTAAATCAGTCTTGACCCTGTGCCCCATGGGAACAGTCCAGACCGAACTGCCAGGCCAGGTTCTCCCTGGACCGGAAACAAGCATCCTGGGACCGGTTTCAGGGTATGTCACCCTTCATCAGCCAGGCTAGCTTGAATCCAGTGGCACAGTGAGCAAGGGACCCACGTCTGGGCATACCCATCCCACTTAGGGCGAAAAGTGTTACAGCAAACAAATGATGGACAGAATGCTGACAATGCAAACATTCTCCCCCAGTCAAAAGATCTGGGTTAAATCCATTGTTCTTTTGCCCACTACGCCACCCCAGTTTGGACCCAGCCATATGCAAATCAGTCTTGACCCTGTGCCCCATGGGAACAGTCCAGACCAAACTGCCAGGCCAGGTTCTCCCTGGACCGGAAACAAGCATCCTGGGACCGGTTTCAGGGTATGTCACCCTTCTTCAGCCAGGCTAGCTTGAATCCAGTGGCACAGTGAGCAAGGGACCCACGTCTGGGCATACCCATCCCACTTAGGGCGAAAAGTGTTACAGCAAACAAATGATGGACAGAATGCTGACAATGCAAACATTCTCCCCCAGTCAAAAGATCTGGGTTAAATCCATTGTTCTTTTGCCCACTACGCCACCCCAGTTTGGACCCAGCAATATGCAAATCAGTCTTGACCCTGTGCCCCATGGGAACAGTCCAGACCGAACTGCCAGGCCAGGTTCTCCCTGGACCGGAAACAAGCATCCTGGGACCGGTTTCAGGGTATGTCACCCTTCTTCAGCCAGGCTAGCTTGAATCCAGTGGCACAGTGAGCAAGGGACCCACGTCTGGGCATACCCATCCCACTTAGGGCGAAAAGTGTTACAGCAAACAAATGATGGACAGAATGCTGACAATGCAAACATTCTCCCCCAGTCAAAAGATCTGGGTTAAATCCATTGTTCTTTTGACCACTACGCCACACCAGTTTGGACCCGGCCATATGCAAATCAGTCTTCACCCTGTGCCCCATGGGAACAGTCCAGACCGAACTGCCAGGCCAGGTTCTCCCTGGACCGGAAACAAGCATCCTGGGACCGGTTTCAGGGTATGTCACCCTTCTTCAGCCAGGCTAGCTTGAATCCATGGGCACAGTGAGCAAGGGACCCACGTCTGGGCATACCCATCCCACTTAGGGAGAAAAGTGTTACAGCAAACAAATGATGGACAGAATGCTGACAATGCAAACATTCTCCCCCAGTCAAAAGATCTGGGTTAAATCCATTGATCTTTTTCCCACTACGCCACCCCAGTTTGGACCCAGCCATATGCAAATCAGTCTTGACCCTGTGCCCCATGGGAACAGTCCAGACCGAACTGCCAGGCCAGGTTCTCCCTGGACTGGAAACAAGCATCCTGGGACCGGTTTCAGGGTATGTCACCCTTCATCAGCCAGGCTAGCTTGAATCCAGTGGCACAGTGAGCAAGGGACCCACGTCTGGGCATACCCATCCCACTTAGGGAGAAAAGTGTTACAGCAAACAAATGATGGACAGAATGCTGACAATGCAAACATTCTCCCCCAGTCAAAAGATCTGGGTTAAATCCATTGTTCTTTTGCCCACTACGCCACCCCAGTTTGGACCCAGCCATATGCAAATCAGTCTTGACCCTGTGCCCCATGGGAACAGTCCAGACCGAACTGCCAGGCCAGGTTCTCCCTGGACCGGAAACAAGCATCCTGGGACAGGTTTCAGGGTATGTCACCCTTCATCAGCCAGGCTAGCTTGAATCCAGTGGCACAGTGAGCAAGGGACCCACGTCTGGGCATACCCATCCCACTTAGGGCGAAAAGTGTTACAGCAAACAAATGATGGACAGAATGCTGACAATGCAAACATTCTCCCCCTGTCAAAAGATCTGGGTTAAATCCATTGTTCTTTTGCCCACTACGCCACCCCAGTTTGGACCCAGCCATATGCAAATCAGTCTTGACCCTGTGCCCCATGGGAACAGTCCAGACCGAACTGCCAGGCCAGGTTCTCCCTGGACCGGAAACAAGCGTCCTGGGACCGGTTTCAGGGTATGTCACCCTTCTTCAGCCAGGCTAGCTTGAATCCAGTGGCACAGTGAGCAAGGGACCCACGTCTGGGCATACCCATCCCACTCAGGGTGAAAAGTGTTACAGCAAACAAATGATGGACAGAATGCTGACAATGCAAACATTCTCCCCAGTCAAAAGATCTGGGTTAAATCCATTGTTCTTTTGCCCACTACGCCACCCCAGTTTGGACCCAGCCATATGCAAATCAGTCTTGACCCTGTGCCCCATGGGAACAGTCCAGACCGAACTGCCAGGCCAGGTTCTCCCTGGACCGGAAACAAGCGTCCTGGGACCGGTTTCAGGGTATGTCACCCTTCTTCAGCCAGGCTAGCTTGAATCCAGTGGCACAGTGAGCAAGGGACCCACGTCTGGGCATACCCATTACACTTAGGGCGAAAAGTGTTACAGCAAACAAATGATGGACAGAATGCTGACAATGCAAACATTCTCCCCAGTCAAAAGATCTGGGTTAAATCCATTGTTCTTTTGCCCACTACGCCACCCCAGTTTGGACCCAGCCATATGCAAATCAGTCTTGACCCTGTGCCCCATGGGAACAGTCCAGACCGAACTGCCAGGCCAGGTTGTCCCTGGACCGGAAACAAGCATCCTGGGACCGGTTTCAGGGTATGTCACCCTTCTTCAGCCAGGCTAGCTTGAATCCAGTGGCACAGTGAGCAAGGGACCCACGTCTGGGCATACCCATCCCACTCAGGGCGAAAAGTGTTACAGCAAACAAATGATGGACAGAATGCTGACAATGCAAACATTCTCCCCCAGTTAAAAGATCTGGGTTAAATCCATTGTTCTTTTGCCCACTACGCCACCCCAGTTTGGACCCAGCCATATGCAAATCAGTCTTGACCCTGTGCCCCATGGGAACAGTCCAGACCGAACTGCCAGGCCAGGTTCTCCCTGGACCGGAAACAAGCATCCTGGGACCGGTTTCAGGGTATGTCACCCTTCTTCAGCCAGGCTAGCTTGAAACCCGTGGCACAGTGAGCAAGGGACCCACGTCTGGGCATACCCATCCCACTTAGGGCGAAAAGTGTTACAGCAAACAAATGATGGACAGAATGCTGACAATGCAAACATTCTCCCCCAGTCAAAAGATCTGGGTTAAATCCATTGTTCTTTTGCCCACTACGCAACCCCAGTTTGGACCCAGCCATATGCAAATCAGTCTTGACCCTGTGCCCCATGGGAACAGTCCAGACCGAACTGCCAGGCCAGGTTCTCCCTGGACCGGAAACAAGCATCCTGGGACCGGTTTCAGGGTATGTCACCCTTCTTCAGCCAGGCTAGCTTGAATCCAGTGGCACAGTGAGCAAGGGACCCACGTCTGGGCATACCCATCCCACTTAGGGCGAAAAGTGTTACAGCAAACAAATGATGGACAGAATGCTGACAATGCAAACATTCTCCCCCAGTCAAAAGATCTGGGTTAAATCCATTGTTCTTTTGCCCACTACGCCACCCCAGTTTGGACCCAGCCATATGCAAATCAGTCTTGACCCTGTGCCCCATGGGAACAGTCCAGACCGAACTGCCAGGCCAGGTTGTCCCTGGACCGGAAACAAGCATCCTGGGACCGGTTTCAGGGTATGTCACCCTTCTTCAGCCAGGCTAGCTTGAATCCAGTGGCACAGTGAGCAAGGGACCCACGTCTGGGCATACCCATCCCACTCAGGGCGAAAAGTGTTACAGCAAACAAATGATGGACAGAATGCTGACAATGCAAACATTCTCCCCCAGTTAAAAGATCTGGGTTAAATCCATTGTTCTTTTGCCCACTACGCCACCCCAGTTTGGACCCAGCCATATGCAAATCAGTCTTGACCCTGTGCCCCATGGGAACAGTCCAGACCGAACTGCCAGGCCAGGTTCTCCCTGGACCGGAAACAAGCATCCTGGGACCGGTTTCAGGGTATGTCACCCTTCTTCAGCCAGGCTAGCTTGAAACCCGTGGCACAGTGAGCAAGGGACCCACGTCTGGGCATACCCATCCCACTTAGGGCGAAAAGTGTTACAGCAAACAAATGATGGACAGAATGCTGACAATGCAAACATTCTCCCCCAGTCAAAAGATCTGGGTTAAATCCATTGTTCTTTTGCCCACTACGCAACCCCAGTTTGGACCCAGCCATATGCAAATCAGTCTTGACCCTGTGCCCCATGGGAACAGTCCAGACCGAACTGCCAGGCCAGGTTCTCCCTGGACCGGAAACAAGCATCCTGGGACCGGTTTCAGGGTATGTCACCCTTCTTCAGCCAGGCTAGCTTGAATCCAGTGGCACAGTGAGCAAGGGACCCACGTCTGGGCATACCCATCCCACTTAGGGCGAAAAGTGTTACAGCAAACAAATGATGGACAGAATGCTGACAATGCAAACATTCTCCCCCAGTCAAAAGATCTGGGTTAAATCCATTGTTCTTTTTCCCACTACGCCACCCCAGTTTGGACCCAGCCATATGCAAATCAGTCTTGACCCTGTGCCCCATGGGAACAGTCCAGACCGAACTGCCAGGCCAGGTTCTCCCTGGACCAGAAACAAGCATCCTGGGACCTGTTTCAGGGTATGTCACCCTTCTTCAGCCAGGCTAGCTTGAATCCAGTGGCACAGTGAGCAAGGGACCCACGTCTGGGCATACTCATCCCACTTAGGTCGAAAAGTGTTACAGCAAACAAATGATGGACACAATGCTGACAATGCAAACATTCTCCCCCAGTCAAAAGATCTGGGTTAAATCCATTGTTCTTTTGCCCACTACGCCACCCCAGTTTGGACCCAGCCATATGCAAATCAGTCTTGACCCTGTGCCCCATGGGAACAGTCCAGACCGAACTGCCAGGCCAGGTTCTCCCTGGACCAGAAACAAGCATCCTGGGATTGGTTTCAGGGTATGTCACCCTTCCTCAGCCAGGCTAGCTTGAATACAGTGGCACAGTGAGCAAGGGACCCACGTCTGGGCATACCCATCCTACTTAGGGCGAAAAGTGTTACAGCAAACAAATGATGGACAGAATGCTGACAATGCAAACATTCTCCCCCAGTCAAAAGATCTGGGTTAAATCCATTGTTCTTTTGCCCACTACACCACCCCAGTTTTGACCCAGTCATATGCAAATCAGTCTTGACCCTGTGCCCCATGGGAACAGTCCAGACCGAACTGCCAGGCCAGGTTCTCCCTGGACCGGAAACAAGCATCCTGGGACCAGTTTCAGGGTATGTAAACCTTCTTCAGCCAGGCTAGCTTGAATCCAGTGGCACAGTGAGCAATGGACCCACGTCTGGGCATACCCATCCCACTTAGGGCGAAAAGTGTTACAGCAAACAAATGATGGACAGAATGCTGACAATGCAAACATTCTCCCCAGTCAAAAGATCTGAGTTAAATCCATTGTTCTTTTGCCCACTACGCCACCCCAGTTTGGACCCAGCCATATGCAAATCAGTCTTGACCCTGTGCCCCATGGGAACAGTCCAGACCGAACTGCCAGGCCAGGTTCTCCCTGGACCGGAAACAAGCATCCTGGGACCGGTTTCAGGGTATGTCACCCTTCTTCAGCCAGGCTAGCTTGAATCCAGTGGCACAGTGAGCAAGGGACCCACGTCTGGGCATACCCATCCCACTTAGGGAGAAAAGTGTTACAGCAAACAAATGATGGACAGAATGCTGACAATGCAAAGATTCTCCCCCAGTCAAAAGATCTGGGTTAAATCCATTGTTCTTTTGCCCACTACGCCACCCCAGTTTGGACCCAGCCATATGCAAATCAGTCTTGACCCTGTGCCCCATGGGAACAGTCCAGACCGAACTGCCAGGCCAGGTTCTCCCTGGACCGGAAACAAGCATCCTGGGACCGGTTTCAGGGTATGTCACCCTTCTTCAGCCAGGCTAGCTTGAATCCAGTGGCACAGTGAGCAAGGGACCCATGTCTGGGCATACCCATCCCACTCAGGGCGAAAAGTGTTACAGCAAACAAATGATGGACAGAATGCTGACAATGCAAACATTCTCCCCCAGTCAAAAGATCTGAGTTAAATCCATTGTTCTTTTGCCCACTACGCCACCCCAGTTTGGACCCAGCCATATGCAAATCAGTCTTGACCCTGTGCCCCATGGGAACAGTCCAGACCGAACTGCCAGGCCAGGTTCTCCCTGGACCGGAAACAAGCATCCTGGGACCGGTTTCAGGGTATGTCACCCTTCTTCAGCCAGGCTAGCTTGAATCCAGTGGCACAGTGAGCAAGGGACCCACGTCTGGGCATACCCATCCCACTTAGGGCGAAAAGTGTTACAGCAAACAAATGATGGACAGAATGCTGACAATGCAAACATTCTCCCCCAGTCAAAAGATCTGGGTTAAATCCATTGTTCTTTTGCCCACTACACCACCCCAGTTTGGACCCAGCCATATGCAAAACCGTCTTGACCCTGTGCCCCATGGGAACAGTCCAGACCGAACTGCCAGGCCAGGTGCTCCCTGGACCGGAAACAAGCATCCGGGGACCGGTTTCAGGGTATGTCAACCTTCTTCAGCCAGGCTAGCTTGAATCCAGTGGCACAGTGAGCAAGGGACCCACGTCTGGGCATACCCATCCCACTTAGGGCGAAAAGTGTTACAGCAAACAAATGATGGACAGAATGCTGACAATGCAAAGATTCTCCCCCAGTCAAAAGATCTGGGTTAAATCCAGTGTTCTTTTGCCCACTACGCCACCCCAGTTTGGACCCTGCCATATGCAAATCAGTCTTGACCCTGTGCCCCATGGGAACAGTCCAGACCGAACTGCCAGGCCAGGTTCTCCCTGGACCGGAAACAAGCATCCTGGGACCGGTTTCAGGGTATGTGTTAGAAATGGGATCTCTAGTTGGCAAGGGCTTGCACCTGTGTCCAAGTAGGGACCCTTCTTCCTAGTCAGGGTAAGGGTGTTACACTCGTGAAGTAACCCCTGCTCACCCTCGTGGTAGCTTGGCACGAGCAGTCAGGCTTAATTCAGAGGCAGTGTGTAAAGCATTTGCACATAACCAACAGTAATACAGTGTAAGCACTACAAACGGACACCACACCAGTTTAGAAAAATAACCAATATTTTATATACTCAAGACAAGACCAATTACGACAAAAATCCACAATACTATACTTTACGAATGAATACTTGATACGGTAACTTCTTCTTTGCAGGAATAGCACTAAAGCAAAGTTCGTACGAGTCGGTAGCTCCGTCCGAGCCTACCGTGATGCTGAAAACCCCAGAGTCTAACAGTTCCAGCCGACCGCGTCAATACGGGCCAGCAGAGTCATGAACAGACTCGGTTACAGTACCTTTCTCGTTGTGGCTGGTACGGAGTGTACGAGCCGGTCGGCGTTCGTCGCGGTTGCGGTGCAAGACGGAGCGATGCAAGGTGCGGTGTCCCTCGATGCGGTGCAGGCAGCGGCTCGATGAGCGTCGTGCAGACGGAGTCGGTGAGTCCAAGGCGTGCGATGCAGGGTGAGACGATGCTCGATGCGGTGCTGACAGGTTGCGATGCAGGCGACCTAGCCGGAGTGCGGGAGCTGGCGTCGGACAGCGGTGCGAGTCGGAGCGGTGCGTCGCAGACGTGCGAGCGGTGCCCCAAATGCGGTGCGGTCTCGACTCTTGAGCCAGTTGCAGCGACCGCGTCGGTCGGGTCCGGTTGGTTCAGTGAAGCGATGCGATGCGAACTGCGGTGCCCACAGGTCACGGTGCAAGCAGCGGCTCGATGTTGGCGGCGTCGGACGTCGCCCACGGTGAGACCAGGGTTGCGATGCGAAGCGGGGCGATGCGGTCTGCGGTGCAAACAGGTCACCGGCCAGGGATGGATTCGGTTGACGGAGTCGGTTGCAGTTCCCTTCCTCTGTGGCGACTGAAACAGCGTTCCAGAAGCGGTACCCAGAGGCTTGTGAAGTCTTTGTAGTCCCTGAGACTTCTTAACAGGAGGCCAGCTCGGTTCCAGGCCCTTGGAGATACTCAGCACAAGTTTGTAGAAAGGTCAGTCCTTTCACAGCCCAAGGCAGAAGCAGCAGCTGCAGGCCAACCCAACAAAGCAACAACACAGCAAAGGGGCAGTACTCCTCCTGGCAGCTCTTCCAGCTCTTCGTCTTGGCAGGTTCCTTGATTCCAGCGAGATCTAAATTCCTGGGGTCAGGGCCCCAATATTTATATCCCAAATTCCTTTGTTCTCTGAAGGCAGAGAGGTCTTTGCCTAGTCCAAACCAGTTCTGGAGCACTTTGTTGACAAGTCTCCGTCCCTTCTTTCAGTGAGTAGGCCAGGGACATCAGACGCACCACAGGAGGTGGAGCCAGCATTGTGGAGGGAAGGCACTGTCCTATTCAGGGCCCAGGTGCGACCCCTCCCACCCATCTACATGTAGATCTTGCTATTCAGCCCTGTGCTGACTCACCCTGTCTCCTGGCATCCCCCAGCCCCTGTCACTCACATTCCAGACAAGGAATACACAACCTCGCAGAGGCAGGCTTGGATGGTTAGACAAGAAAATACCCACTTTCTAAAAGTGGTATTTTCAAACACAGAATGTTAAAACCAACTTCACTAAAAGATGCATTTTATCATTCTGAGTCCAGGCATACTAAACTCGAATTTCCACCATGTTCCCGGGGTCAGTTAGGATTATAAACTGTAATAATCAAAACTGCCCATTCTGGCCTAGGGGGAACAGGTAGCCTTGCAATAGTGAAAAACGAACTAGGCTGTGATTCACTATTAGGACATGCCACACGCACCCGGGCATGTCCTACCTTTCGCGTACAACGCACCCTGCCCACAGGGGTACCTTGGGCCTACCTTAGGGGTGACTAACATGTAGCAAAGGGAAGGTTTAGGGACTTGCAAGTGTGTGCACTTGCCAAGTCGACATGGCAGCCCCAGGCTGCGCACAAGCTCTGCGATGGCAGGCCCGAGTTACACTTTACGGGCTGTTTGCGTGGGTGGTACAATCCAGTGCTGCAGCCCACCAACAGCGTTTGGTCTATAGGCCCTGGCACTCACAGTGCACTTTACAAGGGACTGACAGATAAACCAAATAGGCCAATCATGGAAACACCAATCCATAACACATTTTATACAGGAGCACTTGCACTTTCCCACTGGACCGCAGTGAGGAAAGTGCGCAGAATCATTACACCAGCAAAAACAGAGTCAAAACCGGGAGGTCAGAAAGCAAAAAGTCAGGGAAAACACGCCAAAAGATGCCAAGTCTAACACATGTCCCCTCCAGCTGAAAGTAGGGAGAACTACCCAACCCCATTGGAGTTCTCTTCACTAAGGCGGAAGAACCTGGACAGACCATCTGCGTTGGCGTGTTCTGTACCAGGACGGTGTTCCACCGTAAAGTCCATTCCCTGTAGGGAGATGGACCACCTCAGCAGTTTTGGATTCTCACCCCTCATTTGCATCAACCATCTGAGGGGCCTGTGGTCTGTCTGAACCCGGAAGTGAGTCCCAAACAGGTATGGTCTCAACTTCTTCAGTGCCCAGACCACAGCAAAAGCTTCCCTTTCTATGGCACTCCACCTCTGTTCCCTGGGGAGTAGTCTCCTGCTAAGGAAGACTACAGGCTGAGCCAGGCCCTCTTCGTTCAGTTGTGAGAGCACCGCTCCCACACCATGCTCTGAAGCGTCAGTCTGCACGACAAATTCTTTGGAGAAGTCAGGTGCCTTGAGCACGGGCGCCGTGCACATGGCTGCCTTCAGGGCATCAAAAGCTTTCTGGCAGGACTCAGTCCAGATCACTTTCCTGGGCTGCCTCTTAGAGGTCAGCTCTGTTAAGGGGGCAACGATGGTGCCATAGCCCTTAACAAATCTCCTATAGTAACCGGTGAGACCTAAGAAGGCTCTCACCTCTGTCTGGGTCTTGGGGGGTTCCCAAGCCAGAATGGTGTCAATCTTGGGTTGTAGGGGCGCCACCTGGCCGCTTCCTACCTGGTGCCCCAAGTACACCACAGAACCCTGCCCGATCTGGCACTTACTGGCCTTGATCGTGAGGCCTGCACCTTGCAGAGCCCTCAACACTTTCTCAAGGTGCTGTAAATGTTCTTCCCAGCTGGAACTGAACACAGCAATGTCATCCAGGTAGGCGGCACTGAAATCCTCCAGCCCAGGTAACACCTGATTGACCAACCTCTGAAAGGTGGCAGGGGCATTCTTCAACCCAAAGGGCATCACCCGGAATTGGTAATGACCTTCTGGGGTTGAGAACGCTGATCTCTCCTTGGCCCCATCGGTTAAGGCAATCTGCCAGTACCCAGACGTTAAATCAAACGTGCTGAGGAACCGGGCAGCTCCCAACCGATCAATGAGCTCATCAGCTCTGGGGATGGGGTGCGCGTCAGTCCTGGTGACGGCATTGAGCCCACGGTAGTCCACACAAAACCGGAGTTCTGGAGTGGCACCGGGCGCCGCAGCCTTTGGGACCAAGACCACTGGGCTGGCCCAAGGACTGTGGGAGGGCTCAATCACCCCTAACGCCAACATCTTAGAGACCTCCTCCTTGATGCTGGCTCTGACCCGGTCAGTCAACCTGTAAATCTTGTGCTTCACAGGATGGCTGTCACCAGTGTCCACGTCATGGGTACACCAGTGAGTAACACCGGGGGTCAGAGAGAACAGTGGGGCGAACTGTCCCAACAACTGGCGACAGTCCCCCTGCTGCTCCTGAGTCAGAGTAGGGGAGAGGATCACACCCTCTACTGACCCATCATGCTCCTTGGTAGACAGGAGGTCAGGGAGAGGCTCGCTCTCCTCTTCCACCCCATCATCTGTCGCCAAGAGCATACTCACTTCGGACCTCTCGAAGTGGGGCTCGAGGCGGTTCACGTGGAGGACCCTCAAAGGGTTCCTTGGAGCCTGCAAATCCACCAGGTAGGTGACGTCACTTTTGCGCTCCTTTACCTCATATGGCCCAGTCCACTTGTCCTGCAAGGCACAAGGTGCCACTGGGGCCATTACCCACACTTTTTGCCCAGGTTGAAATTCGACCAGAGTGGCGTTCTGGTCATACCATCTCTTCATTTCTTCCTGGCTTGCTTCTAGGTTCGCCTGAGCGAGTTTCCTGAAGCGGGCAGTTTGGTTTCTAAAGGCCAGCATGTAGCTAAATACATCCTGGGGAGTTTTCCTGGGAGCCGCCTCCCAGCCTTCCTTCACCAAACTCAGAGGTCCTCTGACAGGGTGGCCATACAGGAGCTCAAAGGGGCTGTACCCAAGAGACTTCTGAGGCACCTCCCTGTATGCAAAGAGTAGGCATGGCAAGAGGACGTCCCACTTACGCCTCATGGGTTCTGTTAGACCCTTGATCATGCCTTTCAAGGTCTGGTTGAATCTCTCCACCAGACCGTTTCCTTGTGGGTGGTAAGGAGTGGTGAACTTGTAGGTTACACCACACTCCTTCCACAGGGATGTCATATACTTCGATATGAAATTGGTCCCCCTATCAGAAACCACCTCTCTGGGGAATCCCACACGGGAAAAGATCCCCATTAACGCCCGGCCCACCACTGGCGCCGTCGTTGTCCTGAGAGGGATTGCCTCCGGGTACCGGGTGGCATGGTCCACCAAGACCAGGATGTACCTGTTGCCCATGGCTGTCTTGGGATCCAGTGGCCCCACAATATCCATCCCTACCCTTTCAAAGGGTGTTCCAACAACAGGAAAAGGTTGGAGAGGAGCTTTGACCTTCCTCCCACTCTTACCACTTGCCTGGCAAGTTTGGCAAGACCTACAGTGTGCATCTGACTGCCTTCGCATTTGGGGCCAAAAGAAGTGGGTGACAAGCCTGTCAAAGGTCTTGTCCTGCCCCAAATGTCCTGCCAAAGGCACGTCATGAGCCAGACCCAGTAGGAAGGTCCTGAAGCGCTGGGGTACCACCAGCACACGGGCTGACCCAGGCTCAGCAACCTTAGGCTCACTGTATAGGAGACCACTCTCCCAGTAGATCAGATGTGACCCGGACTGATTACCAGCTGCCTGGTCTGCAGCCTGCCGCCACAGACCCTCCAGAGTAGGGCACTCGTTCTGCTCCCTGCAGAACTCCTCCCTGGTGGGACCCCCTCTTGCTGCCAATGGGTCAGCTCAGAGATGTCTCCCAGTTCGGCTACTTGCTCCCCTGTAGGCACCGGGCGTCCCCTCGAGGTCCGCCTCCTCCCGGTCCATGGGAACTTCGGGGGCCGGTTTCCCACGCCCCCTGCCCTTTCTCTTGGCAGGGACTTGGGCCACTGTTTCAGGCTCCAAGTCCTCTTGATCACCCTTTCTGGCTGCCATTGACCGAGTAGACACGCAAGCCCACTCTGGCAACCCAAGCATCTCCAAGTGAGACCTGAGCTCAACCTCCTTCCATGAGGACTGCTCCAGGTCGTTTCCTAGCAGACAATCTACAGGCATGGTGGGGCTCACAACCACCCTCAAGGGACCTGAGACCCCCCCCCATTCAAAGGGAACCTGCGCCACCATACACTGGCGCTCAGAGTTGTCGACAGCAACTACTTGGTGGAATGCTCCTGGGACTACTTGCTTCTCAGACACCAGGTGACACCGGACTGAGGTCACACTGGCTCCAGTATCTCTGAGAGCCTCTACCCTGTTCCCATTAATGGTCACCCAGGTGCTATATTTCTTTGTGTTAGGGGGCACCTGGTTTCCTGGGACCATCTCACTGTCCCCGAGTGAGACAAGGGTCATTTCTGCGGGATCCCCACCCTCCTGTGGGCACCACTCCTCCCCAAGCGCTACACTAGCCAACACTTTGGACTGTGCACCGGTGGGTGGCTGTGTCCCCTTCGGGCACTTGGGGTCCCCCTTAAAGTGACCTACCTGGTCACATGCATAACACTTGCGGGGGCCGGTCTCAACAGGCTTCCCTGTAGAGACCCCTTTCTTCTTATCACCGGGGGGCTGGGAACTTTTACCCTGGGTACTAGTTTGGGGCCCTTTAGAGAACTCCTGTGCTTTACCCTTGTCCCCCCACCTTTCTGCTGCGGACCCTGCCCACCTTTGGCTGAGTCTCCCCCAAACGCTTTCTTGTGGACCCTGGTACTCACCCAGCGGTCCGCTTCCATAGCAAGCTTCCTGGGGTCAGTTAGCTTACTATCAACTAGGTGCTGGCGCAGATCTGCAAAACATAGACTAGACAAGTGCTCCCATGCAATCAAGTTGTAGAGCCCCTGAAAATCTGTTACACTACTGCCCTTCACCCAACCATCCAGAGACCTGCAGAACACATCCACACATTCCAACCAAGTGTTGGCATCAGACTTCTTACTGGACCTGAACTGATCCCTGTACTTTTCAGGAGTAAGACCATACTTCGTGAGAAGGGCATCCTTCATGTCAGCATAGGTGAGGTGATACCCCTTACCCAAAGCTATCAGAGCATCCCTTGCTTCTTCAGGGAAAAGTGGCCACAATCCTGCTCCCCAATTCTCCTCAGGGACCCCATTCATGTGTATGGCTGCCTCATAACCCTGAAACCACCGTTGTATGTCATCCCCCTTCTTGAACTCCTTGCCTACGTTCTTGGGAATGTGCACAATCCTGTCTGCCTTTCTGGACGAATTGCTGCCACCATCTGAGCCTGACTTACTCCTAAGTTCTAGCTCCTTCAGTTCTCTCTCATGCTCTAAGAGCATCTTCCTCTCCTCTATGGCCAATCTCTTCTCCTCCCGCTCACTCTCCAGCCTGAGCTTCTGCAGCTCAAACTGCCTTGCCTCCCGCCTGTCCTCCAGCTCCTCTGGGGACAGACTGCTGCTGCCTGACCTGGCGGGTTCCCCCCTACTCAAAAGCACATCCACCCTGGAAATAGGCTCCTCCACCTCCTCACTGAGATCACCAGGCTGCCCATTGGCATGTTTGGCTGCTACCCAGGCCCTCAGCGCCTTCTGTAGCTCCTCCTTCCTTGTGAGGCCTTTAATTTGGACTTTCAGGTTTTTACAAATCGCTCGTAACTCCTTTACGGCGTAGGATTCCAACCTGTCCTCCTCAAAGATAACTTCCAGAGATGCAACGGATGATGCAATTGATTCAGGCATGACAAAAGTCGTGAGTTGAAAACTGGCAAGATCAAAAATAGGCCAAAAGAAAAAGAACCAGTATGTGGTACGTAATGGTCTGCGATATGGTAGTAGTGCACACCAATCACTGTAAGTCAAGTGCAAACACAAGTCCTATCCTCACCGCTGACAACCAATGTTAGAAATGGGATCTCTAGTTGGCAAGGGCTTGCACCTGTGTCCAAGTAGGGACCCTTCTTCCTAGTCAGGGTAAGGGTGTTACACTCGTGAAGTAACCCCTGCTCACCCTCGTGGTAGCTTGGCACGAGCAGTCAGGCTTAATTCAGAGGCAGTGTGTAAAGCATTTGCACATAACCAACAGTAATACAGTGTAAGCACTACAAACGGACACCACACCAGTTTAGAAAAATAACCAATATTTTATATACTCAAGACAAGACCAATTACGACAAAAATCCACAATACTATACTTTACGAATGAATACTTGATACGGTAACTTCTTCTTTGCAGGAATAGCACAAAAGCAAAGTTCGTACGAGTCGGTAGCTCCGTCCGAGCCTACCGTGATGCTGAAAACCCCAGAGTCTAACAGTTCCAGCCGACCGCGTCGATACGGGCCAGCAGAGTCATGAACAGACTCGGTTACAGTACCTTTCTCGTTGTGGCTGGTACGGAGTGTACGAGCCGGTCGGCGTTCGTCGCGGTTGCGGTGCAAGACGGAGCGATGCAAGGTGCGGTGTCCCTCGATGCAGTGCAGGCAGCGGCTCGATGAGCGTCGTGCAGACGGAGTTGGTGAGTCCAAGGCGTGCGATGCAGGGTGAGACGATGCTCGATGCAGTGCTGACAGGTTGCGATGCAGGCGACCTAGCCAGAGTGCGGGAGCTGGCATCGGACAGCGGTGCGAGTCGGAGCGGTGCGTCGCAGACGTGCGAGCGGTGCCCCAAATGCGGTGCGGTCTCGACTCTTGAGCCAGTTGCAGCGACCGCGTCGGTCGGGTCCGGTTGGTTCAGTGAAGCGATGCGATGCGAACTGCGGTGCCCACAGGTCACGGTGCAAGCAGCGGCTCGATGTTGGCGGCGTCGGACGTCGCCCACGGTGAGACCAGGTTTGCGATGCGAAGCGGGGCGATGCGGTCTGCGGTGCAAACAGGTCACCGGCCAGGGATGGATTCGGTTGACGGAGTCGGTTGCAGTTCCCTTCCTCTGTGGCGACTGAAACAGCGTTCCAGAAGCGGTACCCAGAGGCTTGTGAAGTCTTTGTAGTCCCTGAGACTTCTTAACAGGAGGCCAGCTCGGTTCCAGGCCCTTGGAGATACTCAGCACAAGTTTGTAGAAAGGTCAGTCCTTTCACTGCCCAAGGCAGAAGCAGCAGCTGCAGGCCAACCCAACAAAGCAACAACACAGCAAAGGGGCAGTACTCCTCCTGGCAGCTCTTCCAGCTCTTCGTCTTGGCAGGTTCCTTGATTCCAGCGAGATCTAAATTCCTGGGGTCAGGGCCCCAATATTTATATCCCAAATTCCTTTGTTCTCTGAAGGCAGAGAGGCCTTTGCCTAGTCCAAACCAGTTCTGGAGCACTTTGTTGACAAGTCTCCGTCCCTTCTTTCAGTGAGTAGGCCAGGGACATCAGACGCACCACAGGAGGTGGAGCCAGCATTGTGGAGGGAAGGCACTGTCCTATTCAGGGCCCAGGTGCGACCCCTCCCACCCATCTACATGTAGATCTTGCTATTCAGCCCTGTGCTGACTCACCCTGTCTCCTGGCATCCCCCAGCCCCTGTCACTCACATTCCAGACAAGGAATACACAACCTCGCAGAGGCAGGCTTGGATGGTTAGACAAGAAAATACCCACTTTCTAAAAGTGGTATTTTCAAACACAGAATGTTAAAACCAACTTCACTAAAAGATGCATTTTATCATTCTGAGTCCAGGCATACTAAACTCGAATTTCCACCATGTTCCCGGGGTCAGTTAGGATTATAAACTGTAATAATCAAAACTGCCCGTTCTGGCCTAGGGGGAACAGGTAGCCTTGCAATAGTGAAAAACGAACTAGGCTGTGATTCACTATTAGGACATGCCACACGCACCCGAGCATGTCCTACCTTTCGCGTACAACGCACCCTGCCCACAGGGGTACCTTGGGCCTACCTTAGGGGTGACTAACATGTAGCAAAGGGAAGGTTTAGGGACTTGCAAGTGTGTGCACTTGCCAAGTCGACATGGCAGCCCCAGGCTGCGCACAGGCTCTGCGATGGCAGGCCCGAGTTACACTTTACGGGCTGTTTGCGTGAGTGGCACAATCCAGTGCTGCAGCCCACCAACAGCATTTGGTCTATAGGCCCTGGCACTCGCAGTGCACTTTACAAGGGACTGACAGATAAACCAAATAGGCCAATCATGGAAACACCAATCCATAACACATTTTATACAGGAGCACTTGCACTTTCCCACTGGACCGCAGTGAGGAAAGTGCGCAGAATCATTACACCAGCAAAAACAGAGTCAAAACCGGGAGGTCAGAAAGCAAAAAGTCAGGGAAAACACGCCAAAAGATGCCAAGTCTAACAGTATGTCACCCTTCTTCAGCCAGGCTAGCTTGAATCCAGTGGCACAGTGAGCAAGGGACCCACGTCTGGGCATACCCATCCCACTTAGGGAGAAAAGTGTTACAGCAAACAAATGATGGACAGAATGCTGACAATGCAAACATTCTCCCCCAGTCAAAAGATCTGGGTTATATCCATTGAACTTTTGCCCACTACGCCACCCCAGTTTGGACCCAGCCATATGCAAATCAGTCTTGACCCTGTGCCCCATGGGAACAGTCCGGACCGAACTGCCAGGCCAGGTTCTCCCTGGACCGGAAACAAGCATCCTGGGACCGGTTTCAGGTTATGTCACCCTTCATCACCCAGGCTAGCTTGAATCCAGTGGCACAGTGAGCAAGGGACCCACGTCTGGGCATACCCATCCCACTTAGGGCGAAAAGTGTTACAGCAAACAAATGATGGACAGAATGCTGACAATGCAAACATTCTCCCCCAGTCAAAAGATCTGGGTTAAATCCATTGTTCTTTTGCCCACTACGCCACCCCAGTTTGGACCCAGCCATATGCAAATCAGTCTTGACCCTGTGCCCCATGGGAACAGTCCAGACCGAACTGCCAGGCCAGGTTCTCCCTGGACCGGAAACAAGCATCCTGGGACCGGTTTCAGGGTATGTCACCCTTCTTCAGCCAGGCTAGCTTGAATCCAGTGGCACAGTGAGCAAGGGACCCATGTCTGGGCATACCCATCCCACTCAGGGCGAAAAGTGTTACAGCAAACAAATGATGGACAGAATGCTGACAATGCAAACATTCTCCCCCAGTCAAAAGATCTGGGTTAAATCCATTGTTCTTTTGCCCACTACGCCACCCCAGTTTGGACCCAGCCATATGCAAATCAGTCTTGACCCTGTGCCCCATGGGAACAGTCCAGACCGAACTGCCAGGCCAGGTTCTCCCTGGACCGGAAACAAGCATCCTGGGACCGGTTTCAGGGTATGTCACCCTTCTTCAGCCAGGCTAGCTTGAATCCAGTGGCACAGTGAGCAAGGGACCCACGTCTGGGCATACCCATCCCACTCAGGGCGAAAAGTGTTACAGCAAACAAATGATGGACAGAATGCTGACAATGCAAACATTCTCCCCCAGTCAAAAGATCTGGGTTAAATCCATTGTTCTTTTGCCCACTACGCCACCCCAGTTTGGACCAAGCCATATGCAAATCAGTCTTGACCCTGTGCCCCATGGGAACAGTCCATACCGAACTGCCAGGCCAGGTTCTCCCTTGACCGGAAACAAGCACCCTGGGACCGGTTTCAGGGTATGTCACCCTTCTTCAGCCAGGCTAGCTTGAAACCCGTGGCACAGTGAGCAAGGGACCCACGTCTGGGCATACCCATCCCACTTAGGGCGAAAAGTGTTACAGCAAACAAATGATGGACAGAATGCTGACAATGCAAACATTCTCCCCCAGTCAAAAGATCTGGGTTAAATCCATTGTTCTTTTGCCCACTACGCCACCCCAGTTTGGACCGAGCCATATGCAAATCAGTCTTGACCCTGTGCCCCATGGGAACAGTCCAGACCGAACTGCCAGGCCAGGTTCTCCCTGGACCGGAAACAAGCATCCTGGGACCGGTTTCAGGGTATGTCACCCTTCTTCAGCCAGGCTAGCTTGAATCCAGTGGCACAGTGAGCAAGGGACCCACGTCTGGGCATACCCATCCCACTCAGTGCGAAAAGTGTTACAGCAAACAAATGATGGACAGAATGCTGACAATGCAAACATTCTCCCCCAGTCAAAAGATCTGGGTTAAATCCATTGTTCTTTTGCCCACTACGCCACCCCAGTTTGGACCCAGTCATATGCAAATCAGCCTTGACCCTGTGCCCCATGGGAACAGTCCATACCGAACTGCCAGGCCAGGTTCTCCCTGGACCGGAAACAAGCATCCTGGGACCGGTTTCAGGGTATGTCACCCTTCTTCAGCCAGGCTAGCTTGAAACCCGTGGCACAGTGAGCAAGTGACCCACGTCTGGGCATACCCATCCCACTTAGGGTGAAAAGTGTTACAGCAAACAAATGATGGACAGAATGCTGACAATGCAAACATTCTTCCCCAGTCAAAAGATCTGGGTTAAATCCATTGTTCTTTTGCCCACTACGCCACCCCAGTTTGGACCCAGCCATATGCAAATCAGTCTTGACCCTGTGCCCCATGGGAACAGTCCAGACCGAACTGCCAGGCCAGGTTCTCCCTGGACCGGAAACAAGCATCCTGGGACTGGTTTCAGGGTATGTCACCCTTCTTCAGCCAGGCTAGCTTGAATCCAGTGGCACAGTGAGCAAGGGACCCACGTCTGGGCAATACCCATCCCACTTAGGGCGAAAAGTGTTACAGCAAACAAATGATGGACAGAATGCTGACAATGCAAACATTCTCCCCCAGTCAAAAGATCTGGGTTAAATCCATTGTTCTTTTGCACATTACGCCACCCCAGTTTGGACCCAGCCATATGCAAATCAGTCTTGACCCTGTGCCCCATGGGAACAGTCCAGACCGAACTGCCAGGCCAGGTTCTCCCTGGACCGGAAACAAGCATCCTGGGACCAGTTTTAGGGTATGTCACCCTTCTTCAGCCAGGCTAGCTTGAATCCAGTGGCACATTGAGCAAGGGACCCATGTCTGGGCATACCCATCCCACTTAGGGCGAAAAGTGTTACAGCAAACAAATGATGGACAGAATGCTGACAATGCAAACATTCTCCCCCAGTCAAAAGATCTGGGTTAAATCCATTGTTCTTTTTCCCACTACGCCACCCCAGTTTGGACCCAGCCATATGCAAATCAGTCTTGACCCTGTGCCCCATGGGAACAGTCCAGACCGAACTGCCAGGCCAGGTTCTCCCTGGACCGGAAACAAGCATCCTGGGATCGGTTTCAGGGTATGTCACCCTTCTTCAGCCAGGCTAGCTTGAATCCAGTGGTACAGTGAGCAAGGGACCCACATCTGGGCATACCCATCCCACTTAAGGGCGAAAAGTGTTACAGCAAACAAATGATGGACACAATGCTGACAATGCAAACATTCTCCCCCAGTCAAAAGATCTGGGTTAAATCCATTGTTCTTTTGCCCACTACGCCACCCCAGTTTGGACCCAGCCATATGCAAATCAGTCTTGACCATGTGCCCCATGGGAACAGTCCAGACCGAACTGCCAGGCCAGGTTCTCCCTCGACCGGAAACAAGCATCCTGGGACCGGTTTCAGGGTATGTCACCCTTCTTCAGCCAGGCTAGCTTGAATCCAGTGGCACAGTGAGCAAGGGACCCACGTCTGGGCATACCCATCCCACTTAGGGCGAAAAGTGTTACAGCAAACAAATGATGGACAGAATGCTGACAATGCAAACATTCTCCCCCAGTCAAAAGATCTGGGTTAAATCCATTGTTCTTTTGCCCACTACGCCACCCCAGTTTGGACCCAGACATATGCAAATCAGTCTTGACCCTGTGCCCCATGGGAACAGTCCAGACCGAACTGCCAGGCCAGGTTCTCCCTGGACCGGAAACAAGCATCCTGGGACCGGTTTCAGGGTATGTCACCCTCCTCAGCCAGGCTAGCTTGAATACAGTGGCACAGTGAGCAAGGGACCCACGTCTGGGCATACCCATCCCACTTAGGGCGAAAAGTGTTACAGCAAACAAATGATGGACAGAATGCTGACAATGCAAACATTCTCCCCCAGTCAAAAGATCTGGGTAAAATCCATTGTTCTTTTGCCCACTACACCACCCCAGTTTGGACCCAGTCATATGCAAATCAGTCTTGACCCTGTGCCCCATGGGAACAGTCCAGACCGAACTGCCAGGCCAGGTTCTCCCTGGACCGGAAACAAGCATCATGGGACCGGTTTCAGGGTATGTCACCCTTCTTCAGCCAGGCTAGCTTGAAACCCGTGGCACAGTGAGCAAGGGACCCACGTCTGGGCATACCCATCCCACTTAGGGCGAAAAGTGTTACAGCAAACAAATGATGGACAGAATGCTGACAATGCAAACATTCTCCCCCAGTCAAAAGATCAGGGTTAAATCCTTTGTTCTTTTGCCCACTACGCCACCCCAGTTTGGACCCAGCCATATGCAAATCAGTCTTGACCCTGTGCCCCATGGGAACAGTCCAGACCGAACTGCCAGGCCAGGTTCTCCCTGGACCGGTTTCAGGGTATGTCACCCTTCTTCAGCCAGGCTAGCTTGAATCCAGTGGCACAGTGAGCAAGGGACCCACGTCTGGGCATACCCATCCCACTTAGGGCGAAAAGTGTTACAGCAAACAAATGATGGACAGAATGCTGACAATGCAAACATTCTCCCCCAGTCAAAAGATCTGGGTTAAATCCATTGTTCTTTTGCCCACTACGCCACTCCAGTTTGGACCCAGCCATATGCAAATCAGTCTTGACCCTGTGCCCCATGGGAACAGTCCAGACCGAACTGCCAGGCCAGGTTCTCCCTGGACCGGAAACAAGCATCCTGGGACCGGTTTCAGGGTATGTCACCCTTCTTCAGCCAGGCTAGCTTGAATCCAGTGGCACAGTGAGCAAGGGACCCACGTCTGGGCATACCCATCCCACTTAGGGCGAAAAGTGTTACAGCAAACAAATCATGGACAGAATGCTGATAATGCAAACATTCTCCCCCAGTCAAAAGATCTGGGTTAAATCCATCGTTCTTTTGCCCACTACGCCACCCCAGTTTGGACCCAGCCATATGCAAATCAGTCTTGACCCTGTGCCCCATGGGAACAGTCCAGACCGAACTGCCAGGCCAGGTTCTCCCTGGACCGGAAACAAGCATCCTGGGACCGGTTTCAGGGTATGTCACCCTTCTTCAGCCAGGCTAGCTTGAATCCAGTGGCACAGTGAGCAAGGGACCCACGTCTGGGCATACCCATCCCACTTAGGGCGAAAAGTGTTACAGCAAACAAATGATGGACAGAATGCTGACAATGCAAACATTCTCCCCCAGTCAAAAGATCTGGGTTAAATCCATTGTTCTTTTGCCCACTACGCCACCCCAGTTTGGACCCAGCCATATGCAAATCAGTCTTGACCCTGTGCCCCATGGGAACAGTCCAGACCGAACTGCCAGGCCAGGTTCTCCCTGGACCGGAAACAAGCATCCTGGGACCGGTTTCAGGGTATGTCACCCTTCTTCAGCCAGGCTAGCTTGAATCCAGTGGCACAGTGAGCAAGGGACCCACGTCTGGGCATACCCATCCCACTTTGGGCGAAAAGTGTTACAGCAAACAAATGATGGACAGAATGCTGACAATGCAAACATTCTCCCCCAGTCAAAAGATCTGGGTTAAATCCATTGTTCTTTTGCCCACTACGCCACCCCAGTTTGGACCCAGCCATATGCAAATCAGTCTTGACCCTGTGCCCCATGGGAACAGTCCAGACCGAACTGCCAGGCCAGGTTCTCCCTGGACCGGAAACAAGCATCCTGGGACCGGTTTCAGGGTATGTCACCCTTCCTCAGCCAGGCTAGCTTGAATCCAGTGGCACAGTGAGCAAGGGACCCACGTCTGGGCATACCCATCCCACTTAGGGCGAAAAGTGTTACAGCAAACAAATGATGGACAGAATGCTGACAATGCAAACTTTCTCCCCCAGTCAAAAGATCTGGGTTAAATCCATTGTTCTTTTGCCCACTACACCACCCCAGTTTGGACCCAGCCATATGCAAATCAGGCTTGACCCTGTGCCCCATGGTAACAGTCCAGACCGAACTGCCAGGCCAGGTTCTCCCTGGACCGGAAACAAGCATCCTGGGACCGGTTTCAGGGTATGTCAACCTTCTTCAGCCAGGCTAGCTGTAATCCAGTGGCACAGTGAGCAAGGGACCCACGTCTGGGCATACCCATCCCACTTAGGGCGAAAAGTGTTACAGCAAACAAATGATGGACAGAATGCTGACAATGCAAACATTCTCCCCCAGTCAAAAGATCTGGGTTAAATCCATTGTTCTTTTGCCCACTACGCCACCCCAGTTTGGACCCAGCCATAGGCAAATCAGTCTTGACCCTGTGCCCCATGGGAACAGTCCAGACCGAACTGCCAGGCCAGGTTCTCCCTGGACCGGAAACAAGCATCCTGGGACCGGTTTCAGGGTATGTCACCCTTCTTCAGCCAGGCTAGCTTGAATCCAGTGGCACAGTGAGCAAGGGACCCACGTCTGGGCATACCCATCCCACTTAGGGCGAAAAGTGTTACAGCAAACAAATGATGGACAGAATGCTGACAATGCAAACATTCTCCCCCAGTCAAAAGATCTGGGTTAAATCCATTGTTCTTTTGCCCACTACGCCACCCCAGTTTGGACCCAGCCATATGCAAATCAGTCTTGACCCTGTGCCCCATGGGAACAGTCCAGACCGTACTGCCAGGCCAGGTTCTCCCTGGACCGGAAACAAGCATCCTGGGACCGGTTTCAGGGTATGTCACCCTTCTTCAGCCAGGCTAGCTTGAATCCAGTGGCACAGTGAGCAAGGGACCCACGTCTGGGCATACCCATCCCACTTAGGGCGAAAAGTGTTACAGCAAACAAATGATGGACAGAATGCTGACAATGCAAACATTCTCCCCCAGTCAAAAGATCTGGGTTAAATCCATTGTTCTTTTGCCCACTACGCCACCCCAGTTTGGACCCAGCCATATGCAAATCAGTCTTGACCCTGTGCAACATGGGAACAGTCCAGACCGAACTGCCAGGCCAGGTTCTCCCTGGACCGGAAACAAGCATCCTGGGACCGGTTTCAGGGTATGTCACCCTTCTTCAGCCAGGCTAGCTTGAATCCAGTGGCACAGTGAGCAAAGGACCCACGTCTGGGCATACCCATCCCACTTAGGGCGAAAAGTGTTACAGCAAACAAATGATGGACAGAATGCTGACAATGCAAACATTCTCCCCAGTCAAAAGATCTGGGTTAAATCCATTGTTCTTTTGCCCACTACGCCACCCCAGTTTGGACCCAGCCATATGCAAATCAGTCTTGACCCTGTGCCCCATGGGAACAGTCCAGACCGAACTGCCAGGCCAGGTTCTCCCTGGACCGGAAACAAGCATCCTGGAACCGGTTTCAGGGTATGTCACTCTTCTTCAGCCAGGCTAGCTTGAATCCAGTGGCACAGTGAGCAAGGGACCCACGTCTGGGCATACCCATCCCACTTAGGGCGAAAAGTGTTACAGCAAACAAATGATGGACAGAATGCTGACAATGCAAATATTCTCCCCCAGTCAAAAGATCTGGGTTAAATCCATTGTTCTTTTGCCCACTACGCCACCCCAGTTTGGACCCAGCCATATGCAAATCAGTCTTGACCCTGTGCCCCATGGGAACAGTCCAGACCGAACTGCCAGGCCAGGTTCTCCCTGGACCGGAAACAAGCATCCTGGGACCGGTTTCAGGGTATGTCACTCTTCTTCAGCCAGGCTAGCTTGAATCCAGTGGCACAGTGAGCAAGGGACCCACGTCTGGGCATACACGTCCCACTTAGGGCAAAAAGTGTTACAGCAAACAAATGATGGACAGAATGCTGACAATGCAAACATTCTCCCACAGTCAAAAGATCTGGGTTAAATCCAATGTTCTTTTGCCCACTACGCCACCCAAGTTTGGACCCAGCCATATGCAAATCAGTCTTGAACCTGTGCCCCATGGGAACAGTCCAGACCGAACTGCCAGGCCAGGTTCTCCCTGGACCGGAAACAAGCATCCTGGGACCGGTTTCAGGGTATGTCACCCTTCTTCAGCCAGGCTAGCTTGAATCCAGTGGCACAGTGAGCAAGGGACCCACGTCTGGGCATACCCATCCCACTTAGGACGAAAAGTGTTACAGCAAACAAATGATGGACACAATGCTGACAATGCAAACATTCTCCCCCAGTCAAAAGATCTGGGTTAAATCCATTGTTCTTTTGCCCACTACGCCACCTCAGTTTGGACCCAGCCATATGCAAATCAGTCTTGACCCTGTGCCCCATGGGAACAGTCCAGACCGAACTGCCAGGCCAGGTTCTCCCTGGACCGGAAACAAGCATCCTGGGACCGGTTTCAGGGTATGTCACCCTTCTTCAGCCAGGCTAGCTTGAATCCAGTGGCACAGTGAGCAAGGGACCCACGTCTGGGCATACCCATCCCACTTAGGGCGAAAAGTGTTACAGCAAACAAATGATGGACAGAATGCTGACAATGCAAACATTCTCCCCCAGTCAAAAGATCTGGGTTAAATCCATTGTTCTTTTGCCCACTACGCCACCCCAGTTTGGACCCAGCCATATGCAAATCAGTCTTGACCCTGTGCCCCATGGGAACAGTCCAGACCGAACTGCCAGGCCAGGTTCTCCCTGGACCGGAAACAAGCATCCTGGGACCGGTTTCAGGGTATGTCACCCTTCCTCAGCCAGGCTAGCTTGAATACAGTGGCACAGTAAGCAAGGGACCCACGTCTGGGCATACCCATCCCACTTAGGGCGAAAAGTGTTACAGCAAACAAATGATGGACAGAATGCTGACAATGCAAACATTCTCCCCCAGTCAAAAGATCTGGGTTAAATCCATTGTTTTTTTGCCCTCTACACCACCCCAGTTTGGACCCAGTCATATGCAAATCAGTCTTGACCCTGTGCCCCATGGGAACAGTCCAGACCGAACTGCCAGGCCAGGTTCTCCCTGGACCGGAAACAAGCATCCTGGGAACGGTTTAGGGTATGTCACCCTTCTTCAGCCAGGCTAGCTTGAATCCAGTGGCACAGTGAGCAAGGGACCCACGTCTGGGCATACCCATCCCACTTAGGGCGAAAAGTGTTACAGCAAACAAATGATGGACAGAATGCTGACAATGCAAACATTCTCCCCCAGTCAAAAGATCTTGGTTAAATCCATTGTTCTTTTGCCCACTACGCCACCCCAGTTTGGACCCAGCCATATGCAAATCAGTCTTGACCCTGTGCCCCATGGGAACAGTCCAGACCGAACTGCCAGGCCAGGTTCTCCCTGGACCGGAAACAAGCATCCTGGGACCGGTTTCAGGGTATGTCACCCTTCTTCAGCCAGGCTAGCTTGAATCCAGTGGCACAGTGAGCAAGGGACCCACGTCTGGGCATACCCATCCCACTTAGGGCGAAAAGTGTTACAGCAAACAAATGATGGACAGAATGCTGACAATGCAAACATTCTCCCCCAGTCAAAAGATCTGGGTTAAATCCATTGTTCTTTTGCCCACTACGCCACCCCAGTTTGGACCCAGCCATATGCAAATCAGTCTTGACCCTGTGCCCCATGGGAACAGTCCAGACCGAACTGCCAGGCCAGGTTCTCCCTGGACCGGAAACAAGCATCCTGGGACCGGTTTCAGGGTATGTCACCCTTCTTCAGCCAGGCTAGCTTGAATCCAGTGGCACAGTGAGCAAGGGACCCACGTCTGGGCATACCCATCCCACTTAGGGCGAAAAGTGTTACAGCAAACAAATGATGGACAGAATGCTGACAATGCAAACATTCTCCCCCAGTCAAAAGATCTGGGTTAAATCCATTGTTCTTTTGCCCACTACGCCACACCAGTTTGGACCCAGCCATATGCAAATCAGTCTTGACCCTGTGCCCCATGGGAACAGTCCAGACCGAACTGCCAGGCCAGGTTCTCCCTGGACCGGAAACAAGCATCCTGGGACCGGTTTCAGGGTATGTCACCCTTCTTCAGCCAGGCTAGCTTGAATCCAGTGGCACAGTGAGCAAGGGACCCACGTCTGGGCATACCCATCACACTTAGGGCGAAAAGTGTTACAGCAAACAAATGATGGACAGAATGCTGACAATGCAAACATTCTCCCCCAGTCAAAAGATCTGGGTTAAATCCATTGTTCTTTTGCCCACTACGCCACCCCAGTTTGGACCCAGCCATATGCAAATCAGTCTTGACCCTGTGCCCCATGGGAACAGTCCAGACCGAACTGCCAGGCCAGGTTCTCCCTGGACCGGAAACAAGCATCCTGGGACCGGTTTCAGGGTATGTCACCCTTCTTCAGCCAGGCTAGCTTGAATCCAGTGGCACAGTGAGCAAGGGACCCACGTCTGGGCATACCCATCCCACTTAGGGAGAAAAGTGTTACAGCAAACAAATGATGGACAGAATGCTGACAATGCAAACATTCTCCCCCAGGCAAAAGATCTGGGTTAAATCCATTGTTCTTTTGCCCACTACGCCACCCCAGTTTGGACCCAGCCATATGCAAATCAGTCTTGACCCTGTGCCCCATGGGAACAGTCCAGACCGAACTGCCAGGCCAGGTTCTCCCTGGACCGGAAACAAGCATCCTGGGACCGGTTTCAGGGTATGTCACCCTTCTTCAGCCAGGCTAGCTTGAATCCAGTGGCACAGTGAGCAAGGGACCCACGTCTGGGCATACCCATCCCACTTAGGGCGAAAAGTGTTACAGCAAACAAATGATGGACAGAATGCTGACAATGCAAACATTCTCCCCCAGTCAAAAGATCTGGGTTAAATCCATTGTTCTTTTGCCCACTACGCCACCCCAGTTTGGACCCAGCCATATGCAAATCAGTCTTGACCCTGTGCCCCATGGGAACAGTCCAGACCGAACTGCCAGGCCAGGTTCTCCCTGGACCGGAAACAAGCATCCTGGGACCGGTTTCAGGGTATGTCACCCTTCCTCAGCCAGGCTAGCTTGAATACAGTGGCACAGTAAGCAAGGGACCCACGTCTGGGCATACCCATCCCACTTAGGGCGAAAAGTGTTACAGCAAACAAATGATGGACAGAATGCTGACAATGCAAACATTCTCCCCCAGTCAAAAGATCTGGGTTAAATCCATTGTTCTTTTGCCCTCTACACCACCCCAGTTTGGACCCAGTCATATGCAAATCAGACTTGACCCTGTGCCCCATGGGAACAGTCCAGACCGAACTGCCAGGCCAGGTTCTCCCTGGACCGGAAACAAGCATCCTGGGACCGGTTTCAGGGAATGTCAACCTTCTTCAGCCAGGCTAGCTTGAATCCAGTGGCACAGTGAGCAAGGGACCCACGTCTGGGCATACCCATCCCACTTAGGGCGAAAAGTGTTACAGCAAACAAATGATGGACAGAATGCTGACAATGCAAACATTCTCCCCCAGTCAAAAGATCTGGGTTAAATCCATTGTTCTTTTGCCCACTATGCCACCCCAGTTTGGACCCAGCCATATGCAAATCAGTCTTGACCCTGTGCCCCATGGGAACAGTCCAGACCGAACTGCCAGGCCAGGTTCTCCCTGGACCGGAAACAAGCATCCTGGGACCGGTTTCAGGGTATGTCAACCTTCTTCAGCCAGGCTAGCTGTAATCCAGTGGCACAGTGAGCAAGGGACCCACGTCTGGGCATACCCATCCCACTTAGGGCGAAAAGTGTTACAGCAAACAAATGATGGACAGAATGCTGACAATGCAAACATTCTCCCCCAGTCAAAAGATCTGGGTTAAATCCATTGTTCTTTTGCCCACTACGCCACCCCAGTTTGGACCCAGCCATAGGCAAATCAGTCTTGACCCTGTGCCCCATGGGAACAGTCCAGACCGAACTGCCAGGCCAGGTTCTCCCTGGACCGGAAACAAGCATCCTGGGACCGGTTTCAGGGTATGTCACCCTTCTTCAGCCAGGCTAGCTTGAATCCAGTGGCACAGTGAGCAAGGGACCCACGTCTGGGCATACCCATCCCACTTAGGGCGAAAAGTGTTACAGCAAACAAATGATGGACAGAATGCTGACAATGCAAACATTCTCCCCCAGTCAAAAGATCTGGGTTAAATCCATTGTTCTTTTGCCCACTACGCCACCCCAGTTTGGACCCAGCCATATGCAAATCAGTCTTGACCCTGTGCAACATGGGAACAGTCCAGACCGAACTGCCAGGCCAGGTTCTCCCTGGACCGGAAACAAGCATCCTGGGACCGGTTTCAGGGTATGTCACCCTTCTTCAGCCAGGCTAGCTTGAATCCAGTGGCACAGTGAGCAAGGGACCCACGTCTGGGCATACCCATCCCACTTAGGGCGAAAAGTGTTACAGCAAACAAATGATGGACAGAATGCTGACAATGCAAACATTCTCCCCCAGTCAAAAGATCTGGGTTAAATCCATTGTTCTTTTGCCCACTACGCCACCCCAGTTTGGACCCAGCCATATGCAAATCAGTCTTGACCCTGTGCCCCATGGGAACAGTCCAGACCGAACTGCCAGGCCAGGTTCTCCCTGGACCGGAAACAAGCATCCTGGAACCGGTTTCAGGGTATGTCACTCTTCTTCAGCCAGGCTAGCTTGAATCCAGTGGCACAGTGAGCAAGGGACCCACGTCTGGGCATACACGTCCCACTTAGGGCAAAAAGTGTTACAGCAAACAAATGATGGACAGAATGCTGACAATGCAAACATTCTCCCACAGTCAAAAGATCTGGGTTAAATCCATTGTTCTTTTGCCCACTACGCCACCCAAGTTTGGACCCAGCCATATGCAAATCAGTCTTGAACCTGTGCCCCATGGGAACAGTCCAGACCGAACTGCCAGGCCAGGTTCTCCCTGGACCGGAAACAAGCATCCTGGGACCGGTTTCAGGGTATGTCACCCTTCTTCAGCCAGGCTAGCTTGAATCCAGTGGCACAGTGAGCAAGGGACCCACGTCTGGGCATACCCATCCCACTTAGGACGAAAAGTGTTACAGCAAACAAATGATGGACACAATGCTGACAATGCAAACATTCTCCCCCAGTCAAAAGATCTGGGTTAAATCCATTGTTCTTTTGCCCACTACGCCACCTCAGTTTGGACCCAGCCATATGCAAATCAGTCTTGACCCTGTGCCCCATGGGAACAGTCCAGACCGAACTGCCAGGCCAGGTTCTCCCTGGACCGGAAACAAGCATCCTGGGACCGGTTTCAGGGTATGTCACCCTTCTTCAGCCAGGCTAGCTTGAATCCAGTGGCACAGTGAGCAAGGGACCCACGTCTGGGCATACCCATCCCACTTAGGGCGAAAAGTGTTACAGCAAACAAATGATGGACAGAATGCTGACAATGCAAACATTCTCCCCCAGTCAAAAGATCTGGGTTAAATCCATTGTTCTTTTGCCCACTACGCCACCCCAGTTTGGACCCAGCCATATGCAAATCAGTCTTGACCCTGTGCCCCATGGGAACAGTCCAGACCGAACTGCCAGGCCAGGTTCTCCCTGGACCGGAAACAAGCATCCTGGGACCGGTTTCAGGGTATGTCACCCTTCCTCAGCCAGGCTAGCTTGAATACAGTGGCACAGTAAGCAAGGGACCCACGTCTGGGCATACCCATCCCACTTAGGGCGAAAAGTGTTACAGCAAACAAATGATGGACAGAATGCTGACAATGCAAACATTCTCCCCCAGTCAAAAGATCTGGGTTAAATCCATTGTTCTTTTGCCCTCTACACCACCCCAGTTTGGACCCAGTCATATGCAAATCAGTCTTGACCCTGTGCCCCATGGGAACAGTCCAGACCGAACTGCCAGGCCAGGTTCTCCCTGGACCGGAAACAAGCATCCTGGGAACGGTTTCAGGGTATGTCACCCTTCTTCAGCCAGGCTAGCTTGAATCCAGTGGCACAGTGAGCAAGGGACCCACGTCTGGGCATACCCATCCCACTTAGGGCGAAAAGTGTTACAGCAAACAAATGATGGACAGAATGCTGACAATGCAAACATTCTCCCCAGTCAAAAGATCTTGGTTAAATCCATTGTTCTTTTGCCCACTACGCCACCCCAGTTTGGACCCAGCCATATGCAAATCAGTCTTGACCCTGTGCCCCATGGGAACAGTCCAGACCGAACTGCCAGGCCAGGTTCTCCCTGGACCGGAAACAAGCATCCTGGGACCGGTTTCAGGGTATGTCACCCTTCTTCAGCCAGGCTAGCTTGAATCCAGTGGCACAGTGAGCAAGGGACCCACGTCTGGGCATACCCATCCCACTTAGGGCGAAAAGTGTTACAGCAAACAAATGATGGACAGAATGCTGACAATGCAAACATTCTCCCCAGTCAAAAGATCTGGGTTAAATCCATTGTTCTTTTGCCCACTACGCCACCCCAGTTTGGACCCAGCCATATGCAAATCAGTCTTGACCCTGTGCCCCATGGGAACAGTCCAGACCGAACTGCCAGGCCAGGTTCTCCCTGGACCGGAAACAAGCATCCTGGGACCGGTTTCAGGGTATGTCACCCTTCTTCAGCCAGGCTAGCTTGAATCCAGTGGCACAGTGAGCAAGGGACCCACGTCTGGGCATACCCATCCCACTTAGGGCGAAAAGTGTTACAGCAAACAAATGATGGACAGAATGCTGACAATGCAAACATTCTCCCCCAGTCAAAAGATCTGGGTTAAATCCATTGTTCTTTTGCCCACTACGCCACACCAGTTTGGACCCAGCCATATGCAAATCAGTCTTGACCCTGTGCCCCATGGGAACAGTCCAGACCGAACTGCCAGGCCAGGTTCTCCCTGGACCGGAAACAAGCATCCTGGGACCGGTTTCAGGGTATGTCACCCTTCTTCAGCCAGGCTAGCTTGAATCCAGTGGCACAGTGAGCAAGGGACCCACGTCTGGGCATACCCATCACACTTAGGGCGAAAAGTGTTACAGCAAACAAATGATGGACAGAATGCTGACAATGCAAACATTCTCCCCCAGTCAAAAGATCTGGGTTAAATCCATTGTTCTTTTGCCCACTACGCCACCCCAGTTTGGACCCAGCCATATGCAAATCAGTCTTGACCCTGTGCCCCATGGGAACAGTCCAGACCGAACTGCCAGGCCAGGTTCTCCCTGGACCGGAAACAAGCATCCTGGGACCGGTTTCAGGGTATGTCACCCTTCTTCAGCCAGGCTAGCTTGAATCCAGTGGCACAGTGAGCAAGGGACCCACGTCTGGGCATACCCATCCCACTTAGGGAGAAAAGTGTTACAGCAAACAAATGATGGACAGAATGCTGACAATGCAAACATTCTCCCCCAGGCAAAAGATCTGGGTTAAATCCATTGTTCTTTTGCCCACTACGCCACCCCAGTTTGGACCCAGCCATATGCAAATCAGTCTTGACCCTGTGCCCCATGGGAACAGTCCAGACCGAACTGCCAGGCCAGGTTCTCCCTGGACCGGAAACAAGCATCCTGGGACCGGTTTCAGGGTATGTCACCCTTCTTCAGCCAGGCTAGCTTGAATCCAGTGGCACAGTGAGCAAGGGACCCACGTCTGGGCATACCCATCCCACTTAGGGCGAAAAGTGTTACAGCAAACAAATGATGGACAGAATGCTGACAATGCAAACATTCTCCCCCAGTCAAAAGATCTGGGTTAAATCCATTGTTCTTTTGCCCACTACGCCACCCCAGTTTGGACCCAGCCATATGCAAATCAGTCTTGACCCTGTGCCCCATGGGAACAGTCCAGACCGAACTGCCAGGCCAGGTTCTCCCTGGACCGGAAACAAGCATCCTGGGACCGGTTTCAGGGTATGTCACCCTTCCTCAGCCAGGCTAGCTTGAATACAGTGGCACAGTAAGCAAGGGACCCACGTCTGGGCATACCCATCCCACTTAGGGCGAAAAGTGTTACAGCAAACAAATGATGGACAGAATGCTGACAATGCAAACATTCTCCCCCAGTCAAAAGATCTGGGTTAAATCCATTGTTCTTTTGCCCTCTACACCACCCCAGTTTGGACCCAGTCATATGCAAATCAGACTTGACCCTGTGCCCCATGGGAACAGTCCAGACCGAACTGCCAGGCCAGGTTCTCCCTGGACCGGAAACAAGCATCCTGGGACCGGTTTCAGGGAATGTCAACCTTCTTCAGCCAGGCTAGCTTGAATCCAGTGGCACAGTGAGCAAGGGACCCACGTCTGGGCATACCCATCCCACTTAGGGCGAAAAGTGTTACAGCAAACAAATGATGGACAGAATGCTGACAATGCAAACATTCTCCCCCAGTCAAAAGATCTGGGTTAAATCCATTGTTCTTTTGCCCACTATGCCACCCCAGTTTGGACCCAGCCATATGCAAATCAGTCTTGACCCTGTGCCCCATGGGAACAGTCCAGACCGAACTGCCAGGCCAGGTTCTCCCTGGACCGGAAACAAGCATCCTGGGTCCGGTTTCAGGGTATGTCACCCTTCTTCAGCCAGGCTAGCTTGAATCCAGTTGCACAGTGAGCAAGGGACCCACGTCTGGGCATACCCATCCCACTTAGGGCGAAAAGTGTTACAGCAAACAAATGATGGACAGAATGCTGACAATGCAAACATTCTCCCCCAGTCAAAAGATCTGGGTTAAATCCATTGTTCTTTTGCCCACTACGCCACACCAGTTTGGACCCAGCCATATGCAAATCAGTCTTGACCCTGTGCCCCATGGGAACAGTCCAGACCGAACTGCCAGGCCAGGTTCTCCCTGGACCGGAAACAAGCATCCTGGGACCGGTTTCAGGGTATGTCACCCTTCTTCAGCCAGGCTAGCTTGAATCCAGTGGCACAGTGAGCAAGGGACCCACGTCTGGGCATACCCATCACACTTAGGGCGAAAAGTGTTACAGCAAACAAATGATGGACAGAATGCTGACAATGCAAACATTCTCCCCCAGTCAAAAGATCTGGGTTAAATCCATTGTTCTTTTGCCCACTACGCCACCCCAGTTTGGACCCAGCCATATGCAAATCAGTCTTGACCCTGTGCCCCATGGGAACAGTCCAGACCGAACTGCCAGGCCTGGTTCTTCCTGGACCGGAAACAAGCATCCTGGGACCGGTTTCAGGGTATGTCACCGTTCTTCAGCCAGGCTAGCTTGAATCCAGTGGCACAGTGAGCAAGGGACCCACGTCTGGGCATACCCATCCCACTTAGGGAGAAAAGTGTTACAGCAAACAAATGATGGACAGAATGCTGACAATGCAAACATTCTCCCCCAGTCAAAAGATCTGGGTTAAATCCATTGTTCTTTTGCCCACTACGCCACCCCAGTTTGGACCCAGCCATATGTAAATCAGTCTTGACCCTGTGCCCCATGGGAACAGTCCAGACCGAACTGCCAGGCCAGGTTCTCCCTGGACCGGAAACAAGCATCCTGGGACCGGTTTCAGGGTATGTCACCCTTCTTCAGCCAGGCTAGCTTGAATCCAGTGGCACAGTGAGCAAGGGACCCACGTCTGGGCATACCCATCCCACTTAGGGCGAAAAGTGTTACAGCAAACAAATGATGGACAGAATGCTGACAATGCAAACATTCTCCCCCAGTCAAAAGATCTGGGTTAAATCCATTGTTCTTTTGCCCACTACGCCACCCCAGTTTGGACCCAGCCATATGCAAATCAGTCTTGACCCTGTGCCCCATGGGAACAGTCCAGACCGAACTGCCAGGCCAGGTTCTCCCTGGACCGGAAACAAGCATCCTGGGACCGGTTTCAGGGTATGTCACCCTTCTTCAGCCAGGCTAGCTTGAATCCAGTGGCACAGTGAGCAAGGGACCCACGTCTGGGCATACCCATCCCACTTAGGGCGAAAAGTGTTACAGCAAACAAATGATGGACAGAATGCTGACAATGCAAACATTCTCCCCCAGTCAAAAGATCTGGGTTAAATCCATTGTTCTTTTTCCCACTACGCCACCCCAGTTTGGACCCAGCCATATGCAAATCAGTCTTGACCCTGTGCCCCATGGGAACAGTCCAGACCGAACTGCCAGGCCAGGTTCTCCTTGGACCGGAAACAAGCATCCTGGGACCGGTTTCAGGGTATGTCACCCTTCTTCAGCCAGGCTAGCTTGAATCCAGTGGCACAGTGAGCAAGGGACCCACGTCTGGGCATACCCATCCCACTTAGGGTGAAAAGTGTTACAGCAAACAAATGATGGACACAATGCTGACAATGCAAACATTCTCCCCCAGACAAAAGATCTGAGTTAAATCCATTGTTCTTTTGCCCACTACGCCACCCCAGTTTGGACCCAGCCATATGCAAATCAGTCTTGACACTGTGCCCCATGGGAACAGTCCAGACCGAACTGCCAGGCCAGGTTCTCCCTGGACCGGAAACAAGCATCCTGGGACCGCTTTCAGGTTATGTCACCCTTCTTCAGCCAGGCTAGCTTGAATCCAGTGGCACAGTGAGCAAGGGACCCACGTCTGGGCATACCCATCCCACTTAGGGCGAAAAGTGTTACAGCAAACAAATGATGGACAGAATGCTGACAATGCAAACATTCTCCCCCAGTCAAAAGATCTGGGTTAAATCCATTGTTCTTTTGCCCACTACGCCACCCCAGTTTGGACCCAGCCATATGCAAATCAGTCTTGACCCTGTGCCCCATGGGAACAGTCCAGACCGAACTGCCAGGCCAGGTTCTCCCTGGACCGGAAACAAGCATCCTGGGACCGGTTTCAGGGTATGTCACTCTTCTTCAGCCAGGCTAGCTTGAATCCAGTGGCACAGTGAGCAAGGGACCCACGTCTGGGCATACCCATCCCACTTAGGGCGAAAAGTGTTACAGCAATCAAATGATGGACAGAATGCTGACAATGCAAACATTCTCCCCCAGTCAAAAGATCTGGGTTAAATCCATTGTTCTTTTGCCCACTACGCTACCCCAGTTTGGACCCAGCCATATGCAAATCAGTCTTGACCCTGTGCCCCATGGGAACAGTCCAGACCGAACTGCCAGGCCAGGTTCTCCCTGGACCAGAAACAAGCATCCTGGGACCTGTTTCAGGGTATGTCACCCTTCTTCAGCCAGGCTAGCTTGAATCCAGTGGCACAGTGAGCAAGGGACCCACGTCTGGGCATACACGTCCCACTTAGGGCAAAAAGTGTTACAGCAAACAAATGATGGACAGAATGCTGACAATGCAAACATTCTCCCCCAGTCAAAAGATCTGGGTTAAATCCATTGTTCTTTTGTCCACTACGCCACCCAAGTTTGGACCCAGCCATATGCAAATCAGTCTTGAACCTGTGCCCCATGGGAACAGTCCAGACCGAACTGCCAGGCCAGGTTCTCCCTGGACCAGAAACAAGCATCCTGGGACCTGTTTCAGGGTATGTCACCCTTCTTCAGCCAGGCTAGCTTGAATCCAGTGGCACAGTGAGCAAGGGACCCACGTCTGGGCATACCCATCCCACTTAGGGCGAAAAGTGTTACAGCAAACAAATGATGGACAGAATGCTGACAATGCAAACATTCTCCCCCAGTCAAAAGATCTGGGTTAAATCCATTGTTCTTTTGCCCACTCCGCTACCCCAGTTTGGACCCAGCCATATGCAAATCAGTCTTGACCCTGTGCCCCATTGGAACAGTCCAGACCGAACTGCCAGGCCAGGTTCTCCCTGGACCGGAAACAAGCATCCTGGGACCGGTTTCAGGGTACGTCACCCTTCTTCAGCCAGGCTAGCTTGAATCCAGTGGCACAGTGAGCAAGGGACCCACGTCTGGGCATACCCATCCCACTTAGGACGAAAAGTGTTACAGCAAACAAATGATGGACAGAATGCTGACAATGCAAACATTCTCCCCCAGTCAAAAGATCTGGGTTAAATCCATTGTTCTTTTGCCCACTACGCCACCCCAGTTTGGACCCAGCCATATGCAAATCAGTCTTGACCCTGTGCCCCATGGGAACAGTCCAGACCGAACTGCCCTGCCAGGTTCTCCCTGGACCGGAAACAAGCATCCTGGGACCGGTTTCAGGGTATGTCACCCTTCTTCAGCCAGGCTAGCTTGAATCCAGTGGCACAGTGAGCAAGGGACCCACGTCTGGGCATACCCATCCCACTTAGGGCGAAAAGTGTTACAGCAAACAAATGATGGACAGAATGCTGACAATGCAAACATTCTCCCCCAGTCAAAAGATCTGGGTTAAATCCATTGTTCTTTTGCCCACTACGCCACACCAGTTTGGACCCAGCCATATGCAAATCAGTCTTGACCCTGTGCCCCATGGGAACAGTCCAGACCGAACTGCCAGGCCAGGTTCTCCCTGGACCGGAAACAAGCATCCTGGGACCGGTTTCAGGGTATGTCACCCTTCTTCAGCCAGGCTAGCTTGAATCCAGTGGCACAGTGAGCAAGGGACCCACGTCTGGGCATACCCATCACACTTAGGGCGAAAAGTGTTACAGCAAACAAATGATGGACAGAATGCTGACAATGCAAACATTCTCCCCCAGTCAAAAGATCTGGGTTAAATCCATTGTTCTTTTGCCCACTACGCCACCCCAGTTTGGACCCAGCCATATGCAAATCAGTCTTGACCCTGTGCCCCATGGGAACAGTCCAGACCGAACTGCCAGGCCTGGTTCTTCCTGGACCGGAAACAAGCATCCTGGGACCGGTTTCAGGGTATGTCACCCTTCTTCAGCCAGGCTAGCTTGAATCCAGTGGCACAGTGAGCAAGGGACCCACGTCTGGGCATACCCATCCCACTTAGGGAGAAAAGTGTTACAGCAAACAAATGATGGACAGAATGCTGACAATGCAAACATTCTCCCCCAGTCAAAAGATCTGGGTTAAATCCATTGTTCTTTTCCCACTACGCCACCCCAGTTTGGACCCAGCCATATGCAAATCAGTCTTGACCCTGTGCCCCATGGGAACAGTCCAGACCGAACTGCCAGGCCAGGTTCTCCCTGGACCGGAAACAGGCATCCTGGGACCGGTTTCAGGGTATGTCACCCTTCTTCAGCCAGGCTAGCTTGAATCCAGTGGCACAGTGAGCAAGGGACCCACGTCTGGGCATACCCATCCCACTTAGAGCGCAAAGTGTTACAGCAAACAAATGATGGACAGAATGCTGACAATGCAAACATTCTCCCCCAGTCAAAAGATCTGGGTTAAATCCATTGTTATTTTGCCCACTACACCACCCCAGTTTGGACCCAGCCATATGCAAATCAGTCTTGACCCTGTGCCCTATGGGAACAGTCCAGACCGAACTGCCAGGCCAGGTTCTCCCTGGACCGGAAACAAGCATCCTGGGACCGGTTTCAGGGTATGTCATCCTTCTTCAGCCAGGCTAGCTTGAATCCAGTGGCACAGTGAGCAAGGGACCCACGTCTGGGCATACCCATCCCACTTTGGGCGAAAAGTGTTACAGCAAACAAATGATGGACAGAATGCTGACAATGCAAACATTCTCCCCCAGTCAAAAGATCTGGGTTAAATCCATTGTTCTTTTGCCCACTACGCCACCCCAGTTTGGAACCAGCCATATGCAAATCAGTCTTGACCCTGTGCCCCATGGGAACAGTCCAGACCGAACTGCCAGGCCAGGTTCTCCCTGGACCGGAAACAAGCATCCTGGGACCGGTTTCAGGGTATGTCACCCTTCCTCAGCCAGGCTAGCTTGAATCCAGTGGCACAGTGAGCAAGGGACCCACGTCTGGGCATACCCATCCCACTTAGGGCGAAAAGTGTTACAGCAAACAAATGATGGACAGAATGCTGACAATGCAAACTTTCTCCCCCAGTCAAAAGATCTGGGTTAAATCCATTGTTCTTTTGCCCACTACACCACCCCAGTTTGGACCCAGCCATATGCAAATCAGGCTTGACCCTGTGCCCCATGGTAACAGTCCAGACCGAACTGCCAGGCCAGGTTCTCCCTGGACCGGAAACAAGCATCCTGGGACCGGTTTCAGGGTATGTCAACCTTCTTCAGCCAGGCTAGCTGTAATCCAGTGGCACAGTGAGCAAGGGACCCACGTCTGGGCATACCCATCCCACTTAGGGCGAAAAGTGTTACAGCAAACAAATGATGGACAGAATGCTGACAATGCAAACATTCTCCCCCAGTCAAAAGATCTGGGTTAAATCCATTGTTCTTTTGCCCACTACGCCACCCCAGTTTGGACCCAGCCATAGGCAAATCAGTCTTGACCCTGTGCCCCATGGGAACAGTCCAGACCGAACTGCCAGGCCAGGTTCTCCCTGGACCGGAAACAAGCATCCTGGGACCGGTTTCAGGGTATGTCACCCTTCTTCAGCCAGGCTAGCTTGAATCCAGTGGCACAGTGAGCAAGGGACCCACGTCTGGGCATACCCATCCCACTTAGGGCGAAAAGTGTTACAGCAAACAAATGATGGACAGAATGCTGACAATGCAAACATTCTCCCCCAGTCAAAAGATCTGGGTTAAATCCATTGTTCTTTTGCCCACTACGCCACCCCAGTTTGGACCCAGCCATATGCAAATCAGTCTTGACCCTGTGCCCCATGGGAACAGTCCAGACCGTACTGCCAGGCCAGGTTCTCCCTGGACCGGAAACAAGCATCCTGGGACCGGTTTCAGGGTATGTCACCCTTCTTCAGCCAGGCTAGCTTGAATCCAGTGGCACAGTGAGCAAGGGACCCACGTCTGGGCATACCCATCCCACTTAGGGCGAAAAGTGTTACAGCAAACAAATGATGGACAGAATGCTGACAATGCAAACATTCTCCCCCAGTCAAAAGATCTGGGTTAAATCCATTGTTCTTTTGCCCACTACGCCACCCCAGTTTGGACCCAGCCATATGCAAATCAGTCTTGACCCTGTGCAACATGGGAACAGTCCAGACCGAACTGCCAGGCCAGGTTCTCCCTGGACCGGAAACAAGCATCCTGGGACCGGTTTCAGGGTATGTCACCCTTCTTCAGCCAGGCTAGCTTGAATCCAGTGGCACAGTGAGCAAAGGACCCACGTCTGGGCATACCCATCCCACTTAGGGCGAAAAGTGTTACAGCAAACAAATGATGGACAGAATGCTGACAATGCAAACATTCTCCCCCAGTCAAAAGATCTGGGTTAAATCCATTGTTCTTTTGCCCACTACGCCACCCCAGTTTGGACCCAGCCATATGCAAATCAGTCTTGACCCTGTGCCCCATGGGAACAGTCCAGACCGAACTGCCAGGCCAGGTTCTCCCTGGACCGGAAACAAGCATCCTGGAACCGGTTTCAGGGTATGTCACTCTTCTTCAGCCAGGCTAGCTTGAATCCAGAGGCACAGTGAGCAAGGGACCCACGTCTGGGCATACCCATCCCACTTAGGGCGAAAAGTGTTACAGCAAACAAATGATGGACAGAATGCTGACAATGCAAATATTCTCCCCCAGTCAAAAGATCTGGGTTAAATCCATTGTTCTTTTGCCCACTACGCCACCCCAGTTTGGACCCAGCCATATGCAAATCAGTCTTGACCCTGTGCCCCATGGGAACAGTCCAGACCGAACTGCCAGGCCAGGTTCTCCCTGGACCGGAAACAAGCATCCTGGGACCGGTTTCAGGGTATGTCACTCTTCTTCAGCCAGGCTAGCTTGAACCCAGTGGCACAGTGAGCAAGGGACCCACGTCTGGGCATACACGTCCCACTTAGGGCAAAAAGTGTTACAGCAAACAAATGATGGACAGAATGCTGACAATGCAAACATTCTCCCACAGTCAAAAGATCTGGGTTAAATCCATTGTTCTTTTGCCCACTACGCCACCCAAGTTTGGACCCAGCCATATGCAAATCAGTCTTGAACCTGTGCCCCATGGGAACAGTCCAGACCGAACTGCCAGGCCAGGTTCTCCCTGGACCGGAAACAAGCATCCTGGGACCGGTTTCAGGGTATGTCACCCTTCTTCAGCCAGGCTAGCTTGAATCCAGTGGCACAGTGAGCAAGGGACCCACGTCTGGGCATACCCATCCCACTTAGGACGAAAAGTGTTACAGCAAACAAATGATGGACACAATGCTGACAATGCAAACATTCTCCCCCAGTCAAAAGATCTGGGTTAAATCCATTGTTCTTTTGCCCACTACGCCACCTCAGTTTGGACCCAGCCATATGCAAATCAGTCTTGACCCTGTGCCCCATGGGAACAGTCCAGACCGAACTGCCAGGCCAGGTTCTCCCTGGACCGGAAACAAGCATCCTGGGACCGGTTTCAGGGTATGTCACCCTTCTTCAGCCAGGCTAGCTTGAATCCAGTGGCACAGTGAGCAAGGGACCCACGTCTGGGCATACCCATCCCACTTAGGGCGAAAAGTGTTACAGCAAACAAATGATGGACAGAATGCTGACAATGCAAACATTCTCCCCCAGTCAAAAGATCTGGGTTAAATCCATTGTTCTTTTGCCCACTACGCCACCCCAGTTTGGACCCAGCCATATGCAAATCAGTCTTGACCCTGTGCCCCATGGGAACAGTCCAGACCGAACTGCCAGGCCAGGTTCTCCCTGGACCGGAAACAAGCATCCTGGGACCGGTTTCAGGGTATGTCACCCTTCCTCAGCCAGGCTAGCTTGAATACAGTGGCACAGTAAGCAAGGGACCCACGTCTGGGCATACCCATCCCACTTAGGGCGAAAAGTGTTACAGCAAACAAATGATGGACAGAATGCTGACAATGCAAACATTCTCCCCCAGTCAAAAGATCTGGGTTAAATCCATTGTTTTTTTGCCCTCTACACCACCCCAGTTTGGACCCAGTCATATGCAAATCAGTCTTGACCCTGTGCCCCATGGGAACAGTCCAGACCGAACTGCCAGGCCAGGTTCTCCCTGGACCGGAAACAAGCATCCTGGGACCGGTTTCAGGGTATGTCACCCTTCTTCAGCCAGGCTAGCTTGAATCCAGTGGCACAGTGAGCAAGGGACCCACGTCTGGGCATACCCATCCCACTTAGGGCGAAAAGTGTTACAGCAAACAAATGATGGACAGAATGCTGACAATGCAAACATTCTCCCCCAGTCAAAAGATCTTGGTTAAATCCATTGTTCTTTTGCCCACTACGCCACCCCAGTTTGGACCCAGCCATATGCAAATCAGTCTTGACCCTGTGCCCCATGGGAACAGTCCAGACCGAACTGCCAGGCCAGGTTCTCCCTGGACCGGAAACAAGCATCCTGGGACCGGTTTCAGGGTATGTCACCCTTCTTCAGCCAGGCTAGCTTGAATCCAGTGGCACAGTGAGCAAGGGACCCACGTCTGGGCATACCCATCCCACTTAGGGCGAAAAGTGTTACAGCAAACAAATGATGGACAGAATGCTGACAATGCAAACATTCTCCCCCAGTCAAAAGATCTGGGTTAAATCCATTGTTCTTTTGCCCACTACGCCACCCCAGTTTGGACCCAGCCATATGCAAATCAGTCTTGACCCTGTGCCCCATGGGAACAGTCCAGACCGAACTGCCAGGCCAGGTTCTCCCTGGACCGGAAACAAGCATCCTGGGACCGGTTTCAGGGTATGTCACCCTTCTTCAGCCAGGCTAGCTTGAATCCAGTGGCACAGTGAGCAAGGGACCCACGTCTGGGCATACCCATCCCACTTAGGGCGAAAAGTGTTACAGCAAACAAATGATGGACAGAATGCTGACAATGCAAACATTCTCCCCCAGTCAAAAGATCTGGGTTAAATCCATTGTTCTTTTGCCCACTACGCCACACCAGTTTGGACCCAGCCATATGCAAATCAGTCTTGACCCTGTGCCCCATGGGAACAGTCCAGACCGAACTGCCAGGCCAGGTTCTCCCTGGACCGGAAACAAGCATCCTGGGACCGGTTTCAGGGTATGTCACCCTTCTTCAGCCAGGCTAGCTTGAATCCAGTGGCACAGTGAGCAAGGGACCCACGTCTGGGCATACCCATCACACTTAGGGCGAAAAGTGTTACAGCAAACAAATGATGGACAGAATGCTGACAATGCAAACATTCTCCCCCAGTCAAAAGATCTGGGTTAAATCCATTGTTCTTTTGCCCACTACGCCACCCCAGTTTGGACCCAGCCATATGCAAATCAGTCTTGACCCTGTGCCCCATGGGAACAGTCCAGACCGAACTGCCAGGCCAGGTTCTCCCTGGACCGGAAACAAGCATCCTGGGACCGGTTTCAGGGTATGTCACCCTTCTTCAGCCAGGCTAGCTTGAATCCAGTGGCACAGTGAGCAAGGGACCCACGTCTGGGCATACCCATCCCACTTAGGGAGAAAAGTGTTACAGCAAACAAATGATGGACAGAATGCTGACAATGCAAACATTCTCCCCCAGGCAAAAGATCTGGGTTAAATCCATTGTTCTTTTGCCCACTACGCCACCCCAGTTTGGACCCAGCCATATGCAAATCAGTCTTGACCCTGTGCCCCATGGGAACAGTCCAGACCGAACTGCCAGGCCAGGTTCTCCCTGGACCGGAAACAAGCATCCTGGGACCGGTTTCAGGGTATGTCACCCTTCTTCAGCCAGGCTAGTTTGAATCCAGTGGCACAGTGAGCAAGGGACCCATGTCTGGGCATACCCATCCCACTTAGGGCGAAAAGTGTTACAGCAAACAAATGATGGACAGAATGCTGACAATGCAAACATTCTCCCCCAGTCAAAAGATCTGGGTTAAATCCATTGTTCTTTTGCCCACTACGCCACCCCAGTTTGGACCCAGCCATATGCAAATCAGTCTTGACCCTGTGCCCCATGGGAACAGTCCAGACCGAACTGCCAGGCCAGGTTCTCCCTGGACCGGAAACAAGCATCCTGGGACCGGTTTCAGGGTATGTCACCCTTCCTCAGCCAGGCTAGCTTGAATACAGTGGCACAGTAAGCAAGGGACCCACGTCTGGGCATACCCATCCCACTTAGGGCGAAAAGTGTTACAGCAAACAAATGATGGACAGAATGCTGACAATGCAAACATTCTCCCCCAGTCAAAAGATCTGGGTTAAATCCATTGTTCTTTTGCCCTCTACACCACCCCAGTTTGGACCCAGTCATATGCAAATCAGACTTGACCCTGTGCCCCATGGGAACAGTCCAGACCGAACTGCCAGGCCAGGTTCTCCCTGGACCGGAAACAAGCATCCTGGGACCGGTTTCAGGGTATGTCAACCTTCTTCAGCCAGGCTAGCTTGAATCCAGTGGCACAGTGAGCAAGGGACCCACGTCTGGGCATACCCATCCCACTTAGGGCGAAAAGTGTTACAGCAAACAAATGATGGACAGAATGCTGACAATGCAAACATTCTCCCCCAGTCAAAAGATCTGGGTTAAATCCATTGTTCTTTTGCCCACTATGCCACCCCAGTTTGGACCCAGCCATATGCAAATCAGTCTTGACCCTGTGCCCCATGGGAACAGTCCAGACCGAACTGCCAGGCCAGGTTCTCCCTGGACCGGAAACAAGCATCCTGGGTCCGGTTTCAGGGTATGTCACCCTTCTTCAGCCAGGCTAGCTTGAATCCAGTTGCACAGTGAGCAAGGGACCCACGTCTGGGCATACCCATCCCACTTAGGGCGAAAAGTGTTACAGCAAACAAATGATGGACAGAATGCTGACAATGCAAACATTCTCCCCCAGTCAAAAGATCTGGGTTAAATCCATTGTTCTTTTGCCCACTACGCCACACCAGTTTGGACCCAGCCATATGCAAATCAGTCTTGACCCTGTGCCCCATGGGAACAGTCCAGACCGAACTGCCAGGCCAGGTTCTCCCTGGACCGGAAACAAGCATCCTGGGACCGGTTTCAGGGTATTTCACCCTTCTTCAGCCAGGCTAGCTTGAATCCAGTGGCACAGTGAGCAAGGGACCCACGTCTGGGCATACCCATCACACTTAGGGCGAAAAGTGTTACAGCAAACAAATGATGGACAGAATGCTGACAATGCAAACATTCTCCCCCAGTCAAAAGATCTGGGTTAAATCCATTGTTCTTTTGCCCACTACGCCACCCCAGTTTGGACCCAGCCATATGCAAATCAGTCTTGACCCTGTGCCCCATGGGAACAGTCCAGACCGAACTGCCAGGCCTGGTTCTTCCTGGACCGGAAACAAGCATCCTGGGACCGGTTTCAGGGTATGTCACCCTTCTTCAGCCAGGCTAGCTTGAATCCAGTGGCACAGTGAGCAAGGGACCCACGTCTGGGCATACCCATCCCACTTAGGGAGAAAAGTGTTACAGCAAACAAATGATGGACAGAATGCTGACAATGCAAACATTCTCCCCCAGTCAAAAGATCTGGGTTAAATCCATTGTTCTTTTGCCCACTACGCCACCCCAGTTTGGACCCAGCCATATGCAAATCAGTCTTGACCCTGTGCCCCATGGGAACAGTCCAGACCGAACTGCCAGGCCAGGTTCTCCCTGGACCGGAAACAAGCATCCTGGGACCGGTTTCAGGGTATGTCACCCTTCTTCAGCCAGGCTAGCTTGAATCCAGTGGCACAGTGAGCAAGGGACCCACGTCTGGGCATACCCATCCCACTTAGGGCGAAAAGTGTTACAGCAAACAAATGATGGACAGAATGCTGACAATGCAAACATTCTCCCCCAGTCAAAAGATCTGGGTTAAATCCATTGTTCTTTTGCCCACTACGCCACCCCAGTTTGGACCCAGCCATATGTAAATCAGTCTTGACCCTGTGCCCCATGGGAACAGTCCAGACCGAACTGCCAGGCCAGGTTCTCCCTGGACCGGAAACAAGCATCCTGGGACCGGTTTCAGGGTATGTCACCCTTCTTCAGCCAGGCTAGCTTGAATCCAGTGGCACAGTGAGCAAGGGACCCACGTCTGGGCATACCCATCCCACTTAGGGCGAAAAGTGTTACAGCAAACAAATGATGGACAGAATGCTGACAATGCAAACATTCTCCCCCAGTCAAAAGATCTGGGTTAAATCCATTGTTCTTTTGCCCACTACGCCACCCCAGTTTGGACCCAGCCATATGCAAATCAGTCTTGACCCTGTGCCCCATGGGAACAGTCCAGACCGAACTGCCAGGCCAGGTTCTCCCTGGACCGGAAACAAGCATCCTGGGACCGGTTTCAGGGTATGTCACCCTTCTTCAGCCAGGCTAGCTTGAATCCAGTGGCACAGTGAGCAAGGGACCCACGTCTGGGCATACCCATCCCACTTAGGGCGAAAAGTGTTACAGCAAACAAATGATGGACAGAATGCTGACAATGCAAACATTCTCCCCCAGTCAAAAGATCTGGGTTAAATCCATTGTTCTTTTTCCCACTACGCCACCCCAGTTTGGACCCAGCCATATGCAAATCAGTCTTGACCCTGTGCCCCATGGGAACAGTCCAGACCGAACTGCCAGGCCAGGTTCTCCTTGGACCGGAAACAAGCATCCTGGGACCGGTTTCAGGGTATGTCACCCTTCTTCAGCCAGGCTAGCTTGAATCCAGTGGCACAGTGAGCAAGGGACCCACGTCTGGGCATACCCATCCCACTTAGGGTGAAAAGTGTTACAGCAAACAAATGATGGACACAATGCTGACAATGCAAACATTCTCCCCCAGACAAAAGATCTGGGTTAAATCCATTGTTCTTTTGCCCACTACGCCACCCCAGTTTGGACCCAGCCATATGCAAATCAGTCTTGACACTGTGCCCCATGGGAACAGTCCAGACCGAACTGCCAGGCCAGGTTCTCCCTGGACCGGAAACAAGCATCCTGGGACCGCTTTCAGGTTATGTCACCCTTCTTCAGCCAGGCTAGCTTGAATCCAGTGGCACAGTGAGCAAGGGACCCACGTCTGGGCATACCCATCCCACTTAGGGCGAAAAGTGTTACAGCAAACAAATGATGGACAGAATGCTGACAATGCAAACATTCTCCCCCAGTCAAAAGATCTGGGTTAAATCCATTGTTCTTTTGCCCACTACGCCACCCCAGTTTGGACCCAGCCATATGCAAATCAGTCTTGACCCTGTGCCCCATGGGAACAGTCCAGACCGAACTGCCAGGCCAGGTTCTCCCTGGACCGGAAACAAGCATCCTGGGACCGGTTTCAGGGTATGTCACTCTTCTTCAGCCAGGCTAGCTTGAATCCAGTGGCACAGTGAGCAAGGGACCCACGTCTGGGCATACCCATCCCACTTAGGGCGAAAAGTGTTACAGCAAACAAATGATGGACAGAATGCTGACAATGCAAACATTCTCCCCCAGTCAAAAGATCTGGGTTAAATCCATTGTTCTTTTGCCCACTACGCCACCCCAGTTTGGACCCAGCCATATGCAAATCAGTCTTGACCCTGTGCCCCATGGGAACAGTCCAGACCGAACTGCCAGGCCAGGTTCTCCCTGGACCGGAAACAAGCATCCTGGGACCTGTTTCAGGGTATGTCACCCTTCTTCAGCCAGGCTAGCTTGAATCCAGTGGCACAGTGAGCAAGGGACCCACGTCTGGGCATACACGTCCCACTTAGGGCAAAAAGTGTTACAGCAAACAAATGATGGACAGAATGCTGACAATGCAAACATTCTCCCCCAGTCAAAAGATCTGGGTTAAATCCATTGTTCTTTTGTCCACTACGCCACCCAAGTTTGGACCCAGCCATATGCAAATCAGTCTTGAACCTGTGCCCCATGGGAACAGTCCAGACCGAACTGCCAGGCCAGGTTCTCCCTGGACCGGAAACAAGCATCCTGGGTCCGGTTTCAGGGTATGTCACCCTTCTTCAGCCAGGCTAGCTTGAATCCAGTGGCACAGTGAGCAAGGGACCCACGTCTGGGCATACCCATCCCACTTAGGGCGAAAAGTGTTACAGCAAACAAATGATGGACAGAATGCTGACAATGCAAACATTCTCCCCCAGTCAAAAGATCTGGGTTAAATCCATTGTTCTTTTGCCCACTACGCTACCCCAGTTTGGACCCAGCCATATGCAAATCAGTCTTGACCCTGTGCCCCATTGGAACAGTCCAGACCGAACTGCCAGGCCAGGTTCTCCCTGGACCGGAAACAAGCATCCTGGGACCGGTTTCAGGGTACGTCACCCTTCTTCAGCCAGGCTAGCTTGAATCCAGTGGCACAGTGAGCAAGGGACCCACGTCTGGGCATACCCATCCCACTTAGGACGAAAAGTGTTACAGCAAACAAATGATGGACAGAATGCTGACAATGCAAACATTCTCCCCCAGTCAAAAGATCTGGGTTAAATCCATTGTTCTTTTGCCCACTACGCCACCCCAGTTTGGACCCAGCCATATGCAAATCAGTCTTGACCCTGTGCCCCATGGGAACAGTCCAGACCGAACTGCCCTGCCAGGTTCTCCCTGGACCGGAAACAAGCATCCTGGGACCGGTTTCAGGGTATGTCACCCTTCTTCAGCCAGGCTAGCTTGAATCCAGTGGCACAGTGAGCAAGGGACCCACGTCTGGGCATACCCATCCCACTTAGGGCGAAAAGTGTTACAGCAAACAAATGATGGACAGAATGCTGACAATGCAAACATTCTCCCCCAGTCAAAAGATCTGGGTTAAATCCATTGTTCTTTTGCCCACTACGCCACACCAGTTTGGACCCAGCCATATGCAAATCAGTCTTGACCCTGTGCCCCATGGGAACAGTCCAGACCGAACTGCCAGGCCAGGTTCTCCCTGGACCGGAAACAAGCATCCTGGGACCGGTTTCAGTGTATGTCACCCTTCTTCAGCCAGGCTAGCTTGAATCCAGTGGCACAGTGAGCAAGGGACCCACGTCTGGGCATACCCATCACACTTAGGGCGAAAAGTGTTACAGCAAACAAATGATGGACAGAATGCTGACAATGCAAACATTCTCCCCCAGTCAAAAGATCTGGGTTAAATCCATTGTTCTTTTGCCCACTACGCCACCCCAGTTTGGACCCAGCCATATGCAAATCAGTCTTGACCCTGTGCCCCATGGGAACAGTCCAGACCGAACTGCCAGGCCTGGTTCTTCCTGGACCGGAAACAAGCATCCTGGGACCGGTTTCAGGGTATGTCACCCTTCTTCAGCCAGGCTAGCTTGAATCCAGTGGCACAGTGAGCAAGGGACCCACGTCTGGGCATACCCATCCCACTTAGGGAGAAAAGTGTTACAGCAAACAAATGATGGACAGAATGCTGACAATGCAAACATTCTCCCCCAGTCAAAAGATCTGGGTTAAATCCATTGTTCTTTTCCCACTACGCCACCCCAGTTTGGACCCAGCCATATGCAAATCAGTCTTGACCCTGTGCCCCATGGGAACAGTCCAGACCGAACTGCCAGGCCAGGTTCTCCCTGGACCGGAAACAGGCATCCTGGGACCGGTTTCAGGGTATGTCACCCTTCTTCAGCCAGGCTAGCTTGAATCCAGTGGCACAGTGAGCAAGGGACCCACGTCTGGGCATACCCATCCCACTTAGAGCGCAAAGTGTTACAGCAAACAAATGATGGACAGAATGCTGACAATGCAAACATTCTCCCCCAGTCAAAAGATCTGGGTTAAATCCATTGTTATTTTGCCCACTACACCACCCCAGTTTGGACCCAGCCATATGCAAATCAGTCTTGACCCTGTGCCCTATGGGAACAGTCCAGACCGAACTGCCAGGCCAGGTTCTCCCTGGACCGGAAACAAGCATCCTGGGACCGGTTTCAGGGTATGTCACCCTTCTTCAGCCAGGCTAGCTTGAATCCAGTGGCACAGTGAGCAAAGGACCCACGTCTGGGCATACCCATCCCACTTAGGGCGAAAAGTGTTACAGCAAACAAATGATGGACACAATGCTGACAATGCAAACATTCTCCCCCAGTCAAAAGATCTGGGTTAAATCCATTGTTCTTTTGCCCACTACGCCACCCAAGTTTGGACCCAGCCATATGCAAATCAGTCTTGAACCTGTGCCCCATGGGAACAGTCCAGACCGAACTGCCAGGCCAGGTTCTCCCTGGACCGGAAACAAGCATCCTGGGTCCGGTTTCAGGGTATGTCACCCTTCTTCAGCTAGGCTAGCTTGAATCCAGTGGCACAGTGAGCAAGGGACCCACGTCTGGGCATACCCATCCCACTTAGGGCGAAAAGTGTTACAGCAAACAAATGATGGACAGAATGCTGACAATGCAAACATTCTCCCCCAGTCAAAAGATCTGGGTTAAATCCATTGTTCTTTTGCCCACTACGCTACCCCAGTTTGGACCCAGCCATATGCAAATCAGTCTTGACCCTGTGCCCCATTGGAACAGTCCAGACCGAACTGCCAGGCCAGGTTCTCCCTGGACCGGAAACAAGCATCCTGGGACCGGTTTCAGGGTACGTCACTCTTCTTCAGCCAGGCTAGCTTGAATCCAGTGGCACAGTGAGCAAGGGACCCACGTCTGGGCATACCCATCCCACTTAGGGCGAAAAGTGTTACAGCAAACAAATGATGGACAGAATGCTGACAATGCAAACATTCTCCCCAGTCAAAAGATCTGGGTTAAATCCATTGTTCTTTTGCCCACTACGCCACCCCAGTTTGGACCCAGCCATATGCAAATCAGTCTTGACCCTGTGCCCCATGGGAACAGTCCAGACCGAACTGCCCTGCCAGGTTCTCCCTGGACCGGAAACAAGCATCCTGGGACCGGTTTCAGGGTATGTCACCCTTCTTCAGCCAGGCTAGCTTGAATCCAGTGGCACAGTGAGGAAGGGACCCACGTCTGGGCATACCCATCCCACTTAGGGCGAAAAGTGTTACAGCAAACAAATGATGGACAGAATGCTGACAATGCAAACATTCTCCCCCAGTCAAAAGATCTGGGTTAAATCCATTGTTCTTTTGCCCACTACGCCACACCAGTTTGGACCCAGCCATATGCAAATCAGTCTTGACCCTGTGCCCCATGGGAACAGTCCAGACCGAACTGCCAGGCCAGGTTCTCCCTGGACCGGAAACAAGCATCCTGGGTTCGGTTTCAGGGTATGTCACCCTTCTTCAGCCAGGCTAGCTTGAATCCAGTGGCACAGTGAGCAAGGGACCCACGTCTGGGCATACCCATCACACTTAGGGCGAAAAGTGTTACAGCAAACAAATGATGGACAGAATGCTGACAATGCAAACATTCTCCCCCAGTCAAAAGATCTGGGTTAAATCCATTGTTCTTTTGCCCACTACGCCACCCCAGTTTGGACCCAGCCATATGCAAATCAGTCTTGACCCTGTGCCCCATGGGAACAGTCCAGACCGAACTGCCAGGCCAGGTTCTCCCTGGACCGGAAACAAGCATCCTGGGACCGGTTTCAGGGTATGTCACCCTTCCTCAGCCAGGCTAGCTTGAATCCAGTGGCACAGTGAGCAAGGGACCCACGTCTGGGCATACCCATCCCACTTAGGGCGAAAAGTGTTACAGCAAACAAATGATGGACAGAATGCTGACAATGCAAACATTCTCCCCCAGTCAAAAGATCTGGGTTAAATCCATTGTTCTTTTGCCCACTACACCACCCCAGTTTTGACCCAGCCATATGCAAATCAGTCTTGACCCTGTGCCCCATGGGAACAGTCCAGACCGAACTGCCAGGCCAGGTTCTCCCTGGACCGGAAACAAGCATCCTGGGACCGGTTTCAGGGTATGTCACCCTTCTTCAGCCAGGCTAGCTTGAATCCAGTGGCACAGTGAGCAAGGGACCCACGTCTGGGCATACCCATCCCACTTAGGGAGAAAAGTGTTACAGCAAACAAATGATGGACAGAATGCTGACAATGCAAACATTCTCCCCCAGTCAAAAGATCTGGGTTAAATCCATTGTTCTTTTGCCCACTACGCCACCCCAGTATGGACCCAGCCATATGCAAATCAGTCTTGACCCTGTGCCCCATGGGAACAGTCCAGACCGAACTGCCAGGCCAGGTTCTCCCTGGACCGGAAACAAGCATCCTGGGACCGGTTTCAGGGTATGTCACCCTTCATCAGCCAGGCTAGCTTGAATCCAGTGGCACAGTGAGCAAGGGACCCACGTCTGGGCATGCCCATCCCACTTAGGGCGAAAAGTGTTACAGCAAACAAATGATGGACAGAATGCTGACAATGCAAACATTCTCCCCCAGTCAAAAGATCTGGGTTAAATCCATTATTCTTTTGCCCACTACGCCACCCCAGTTTGGACCCAGCCATATGCAAATCAGTCTTGACCCTGTGCCCCATGGGAACAGTCCAGACCGAACTGCCAGGCCAGGTTCTCCCTGGACCGGAAACAAGCATCCTGGGACCGGTTTCAGGGTATGTCACCCTTCTTCAGCCAGGCTAGCTTGAATCCAGTGGCACAGTGAGCAAGGGACCCACGTCTGGGCATACCCATCCCACTCAGGGCGAAAAGTGTTACAGCAAACAAATGATGGACAGAATGCTGACAATGCAAACATTCTCCCCCAGTCAAAAGATCTGGGTTAAATCCATTGTTCTTTTGCCCACTACGCCACCCCAGTTTGGACCCAGCCATATGCAAATCAGTCTTGACCCTGTGCCCCATGGGAACAGTCCAGACCGAACTGCCAGGCCAGGTTCTCCCTGGACCGGAAACAAGCATCCTGGGACCGGTTTCAGGGTATGTCACCCTTCTTCAGCCAGGCTAGCTTGAATCCAGTGGCACAGTGAGCAAGGGACCCACGTCTGGGTATACCCATCCCACTTAGGGCGAAAAGTGTTACAGCAAACAAATGATGGACAGAATGCTGACAATGGAAACATTCTCCCCCAGTCAAAAGATCTGGGTTAAATCCATTGTTCTTTTGCCCACTACGCCACCCCAGTTTGGACCCAGCCATATGCAAATCAGTCTTGACCCTGTACCCCATGGGAACAGTCCAGACCGAACTGCCAGGCCAGGTTCTCCCTGGACCGGAAACAAGCATCCTGGGACCAGTTTCAGGGTATGTCACCCTTCTTCAGCCAGGCTAGCTTGAATCCAGTGGCACAGTGAGCAAGGGACCCACGTCTGGGCATACCCATCCCACTCAGGGCGAAAAGTGTTACAGCAAACAAATGATGGACAGAATGCTGACAATGCAAACATTCTCCCCCAGTCAAAAGATCTGGGTTAAATCCATTGTTCTTTTGCCCACTACGCCGCCACAGTTTGGACCCAGCCATATGCAAATCAGTCTTGACCCTGTGCCCCATGGGAACAGTCCAGACCGAACTGCCAGGCCAGGTTCTCCCTGGACCGGAAACAAGCATCCTGGGACCGGTTTCAGGGTTTGTCACCCTTCTTCAGCCAGGCTAGCTTGAAACCCATGGCACAGTGAGCAAGTGTCCCACGTCTGGGCATACCCATCCCACTTAGGGCGAAAAGTGTTACAGCAAACAAATGATGGACAGAATGCTGACAATGCAAACATTCTCCACCAGTCAAAAGATCTGGGTTAAATCCATTGTTCTTTTGCCCACTACGCCACCCCAGTTTGGACCCAGCCATATGCAAATCAGTCTTGACCCTGTGCCCCATGGGAACAGTCCAGACCGAACTGCCAGGCCAGGTTCTCCCTGGACCGGAAACAAGCATCCTGGGACCGGTTTCAGGGTATGTCACCCTTCTTCAGCCAGGCTAGCTTGAATCCAGTGGCACAGTGAGCAAGGGACCCACGTCTGGGCATACCCATCCCACTTACGGCGAAAAGAGTTACAGCAAACAAATGATGGACAGAATGCTGACAATGCAAACATTCTCCCCCAGTCAAAAGATCTGGGTTAAATCCATTGTTCTTTTGCCCCCTACGCCACCCCAGTTTGGACCCAGCCATATGCAAATCAGTCTTGACCCTGTGCCCCATGGGAACAGTCCAGACCGAACTGCCAGGCCAGGTTCTCCCTGGACCGAAAACAAGCATCCTGGGACCGGTTTCAGGGTATGTCACCCTTCTTCAGCCAGGCTAGCTTGAATCCAGTGGCACAGTGAGCAAGGGACCCACGTCTGGGCATACCCATCCCACTTAGGGCGAAAAGTGTTACAGCAAACAAATGATGGACAGAATGCTGACAATGCAAACATTCTCCCCCAGTCAAAAGATCTGGGTTAAATCCATTGTTCTTTTGCCCACTACGCCACCCCAGTTTGGACCCAGCCATATGCAAATCAGTCTTGACCCTGTGCCCCATGGGAACAGTCCAGACCGAACTGCCAGGCCAGGTTCTCCCTGGACCGGAAACAAGCATCCTGGGACCGGTTTCAGGGTATGTCACCCTTCTTCAGCCAGGCTAGCTTGAATCCAGTGGCACAGTGAGCAAGGGACCCACGTCTGGGCATACCCATCCCACTTAGGGCGAAAAGTGTTACAGCAAACAAATGATGGACAGAATGCTGACAATGCAAACATTCTCCCCCAGTCAAAAGATCTGGGTTCAATCCATTGTTCTTTTGCCCACTACGCCACCCCAGTTTGGACCCAGCCATATGCAAATCAGTCTTGACCCTGTGCCCCATGGGAACAGTCCAGACCGAACTGCCAGGCCAGGTTCTCCCTGGACCGGAAACAAGCATCCTGGGACCGGTTTCAGGGTATGTCACCCTTCTTCAGCCATGCTAGCTTGAATCCAGTGGCACAGTGAGCAAGGGACCCACGTCTGGGCATACCCATCCCACTTAGGGCGAAAAGTGTTACAGCAAACAAATGATGGACAGAATGCTGACAATGCAAACATTCTCCCCCAGTCAAAAGATCTGGGTTAAATCCATTGTTCTTTTGCCCACTACGCCACCCCAGTTTGGACCCAGCCATATGCAAATCAGTCTTGACCCTGTGCCCCATGGGAACAGTCCAGACCGAACTGCCAGGCCAGGTTCTCCCTGGACCGGAAACAAGCATCCTGGGACCGGTTTCAGGGTATGTCACCCTTCCTCAGCCAGGCTAGCTTGAATCCAGTGGCACAGTGAGCAAGGGACCCACGTCTGGGCATACCCATCCCACTTAGGGCGAAAAGTGTTACAGCAAACAAATGATGGACAGAATGCTGACAATGCAAACATTCTCCCCCAGTCAAAAGATCTGGGTTAAATCCATTGTTCTTTTGCCCACTACACCACCCCAGTTTGGACCCAGCCATATGCAAATCAGTCTTGACCCTGTGCCCCATGGGAACAGTCCAGACCGAACTGCCAGGCCAGGTTCTCCCTGGACCGGAAACAAGCATCCTGGGACCGGTTTCAGGGTATGTCACCCTTCTTCAGCCAGGCTAGCTTGAATCCAGTGGCACAGTGAGCAAGGGACCCACGTCTGGGCATACCCATCCCACTTAGAGAGAAAAGTGTTACAGCAAACAAATGATGGACAGAATGCTGACAATGCAAACATTCTCCCCCAGTCAAAAGATCTGGGTTAAATCCATTGTTCTTTTGCCCACTACGCCACCCCAGTTTGGACCCAGCCATATGCAAATCAGTCTTGACCCTGTGCCCCATGGGAACAGTCCAGACCGAACTGCCAGGCCAGGTTCTCCCTGGACCGGAAACAAGCATCCTGGGACCAGTTTCAGGGTATTTCACCCTTCTTCAGCCAGGGTAGCTTGAATCCAGTGGCACGGTGAGCAAGGGACCCACGTCTGGGCATACCCATCCCACTCAGGGCGAAAAGTGTTACAGCAAACAAATGATGGACAGAATGCTGACAATGCAAACATTCTCCCCCAGTCAAAAGATCTGGGTTAAATCCATTGTTCTTTTGCCCACTACGCCACCCCAGTTTGGACCCAGCCATATGCAAATCAGTCTTGACCCTGTGCCCCATGGGAACAGTCCAGACCGAACTGCCAGGCCAGGTTCTCCCTGGACCGGAAACAAGCATCCTGGGACCGGTTTCAGGGTATGTCACCCTTCCTCAGCCAGGCTAGCTTGAATCCAGTGGCACAGTGAGGAAGGGACCCACGTCTGGGCATACCCATCCCACTTAGGGCGAAAAGTGTTACAGCAAACAAATGATGGACAGAATGCTGACAATGCAAACATTCTCCCCCAGTCAAAAGATCTGGGTTAAATCCATTGTTCTTTTGCCCACTACGCCACACCAGTTTGGACCCAGCCATATGCAAATCAGTCTTGACCCTGTGCCCCATGGGAACAGTCCAGACCGAACTGCCAGGCCAGGTTCTCCCTGGACCGGAAACAAGCATCCTGGGACCGGTTTCAGGGTATGTCACCCTTCTTCAGCCAGGCTAGCTTGAATCCAGTGGCACAGTGAGCAAGGGACCCACGTCTGGGCATACCCATCCCACTTAGGGAGAAAAGTGTTACAGCAAACAAATGATGGACAGAATGCTGACAATGCAAACATTCTCCCCCAGTCAAAAGATCTGGGTTAAATCCATTGTTCTTTTGCCCACTACGCCACCCCAGTATGGACCCAGCCATATGCAAATCAGTCTTGACCCTGTGCCCCATGGGAACAGTCCAGACCGAACTGCCAGGCCAGGTTCTCCCTGGACCGGAAACAAGCATCCTGGGACCGGTTTCAGGGTATGTCACCCTTCTTCAGCCAGGCTAGCTTGAATCCAGTGGCACAGTGAGCAAGGGACCCACGTCTGGGCATACCCATCCCACTCAGGGCGAAAAGTGTTACAGCAAACAAATGATGGACAGAATGCTGACAATGCAAACATTCTCCCCCAGTCAAAAGATCTGGGTTAAATCCATTGTTCTTTTGCCCACTACGCCACCACAGTTTGGACCCAGCCATATGCAAATCAGTCTTGACCCTGTGCCCCATGGGAACAGTCCAGACCGAACTGCCAGGCCAGGTTCTCCCTGGACCGGAAACAAGCATCCTGGGACCGGTTTCAGGGTTTGTCACCCTTCTTCAGCCAGGCTAGCTTGAAACCCATGGCACAGTGAGCAAGTGTCCCACGTCTGGGCATACCCATCCCACTTAGGGCGAAAAGTGTTACAGCAAACAAATGATGGACAGAATGCTGACAATGCAAACATTCTCCACCAGTCAAAAGATCTGGGTTAAATCCATTGTTCTTTTGCCCACTACGCCACCCCAGTTTGGACCCAGCCATATGCAAATCAGTCTTGACCCTGTGCCCCATGGGAACAGTCCAGACCGAACTGCCAGGCCAGGTTCTCCCTGGACCGGAAACAAGCATCCTGGGACCGGTTTCAGGGTATGTCACCCTTCTTCAGCCAGGCTAGCTTGAATCCAGTGGCACAGTGAGCAAGGGACCCACGTCTGGGCATACCCATCCCACTTACGGCGAAAAGAGTTACAGCAAACAAATGATGGACAGAATGCTGACAATGCAAACATTCTCCCCCAGTCAAAAGATCTGGGTTAAATCCATTGTTCTTTTGCCCCCTACGCCACCCCAGTTTGGACCCAGCCATATGCAAATCAGTCTTGACCCTGTGCCCCATGGGAACAGTCCAGACCGAACTGCCAGGCCAGGTTCTCCCTGGACCGAAAACAAGCATCCTGGGACCGGTTTCAGGGTATGTCACCCTTCTTCAGCCAGGCTAGCTTGAATCCAGTGGCACAGTGAGCAAGGGACCCACGTCTGGGCATACCCATCCCACTTAGGGCGAAAAGTGTTACAGCAAACAAATGATGGACAGAATGCTGACAATGCAAACATTCTCCCCCAGTCAAAAGATCTGGGTTAAATCCATTGTTCTTTTGCCCACTACGCCACCCCAGTTTGGACCCAGCCATATGCAAATCAGTCTTGACCCTGTGCCCCATGGGAACAGTCCAGACCGAACTGCCAGGCCAGGTTCTCCCTGGACCGGAAACAAGCATCCTGGGACCGGTTTCAGGGTATGTCACCCTTCTTCAGCCAGGCTAGCTTGAATCCAGTGGCACAGTGAGCAAGGGACCCACGTCTGGTCATACCCATCCCACTTAGGGCGAAAAGTGTTACAGCAAACAAATGATGGACAGAATGCTGACAATGCAAACATTCTCCCCCAGTCAAAAGATCTGGGTTCAATCCATTGTTCTTTTGCCCACTACGCCACCCCAGTTTGGACCCAGCCATATGCAAATCAGTCTTGACCCTGTGCCCCATGGGAACAGTCCAGACCGAACTGCCAGGCCAGGTTCTCCCTGGACCGGAAACAAGCATCCTGGGACCGGTTTCAGGGTATGTCACCCTTCTTCAGCCATGCTAGCTTGAATCCAGTGGCACAGTGAGCAAGGGACCCACGTCTGGGCATACCCATCCCACTTAGGGCGAAAAGTGTTACAGCAAACAAATGATGGACAGAATGCTGACAATGCAAACATTCTCCCCCAGTCAAAAGATCTGGGTTAAATCCATTGTTCTTTTGCCCACTACGCCACCCCAGTTTGGACCCAGCCATATGCAAATCAGTCTTGACCCTGTGCCCCATGGGAACAGTCCAGACCGAACTGCCAGGCCAGGTTCTCCCTGGACCGGAAACAAGCATCCTGGGACCGGTTTCAGGGTATGTCACCCTTCCTCAGCCAGGCTAGCTTGAATCCAGTGGCACAGTGAGCAAGGGACCCACGTCTGGGCATACCCATCCCACTTAGGGCGAAAAGTGTTACAGCAAACAAATGATGGACAGAATGCTGACAATGCAAACATTCTCCCCCAGTCAAAAGATCTGGGTTAAATCCATTGTTCTTTTGCCCTCTACACCACCCCAGTTTGGACCCAGTCATATGCAAATCAGTCTTGACCCTGTGCCCCATGGGAACAGTCCAGACCGAACTGCCAGGCCAGGTTCTCCCTGGACCGGAAACAAGCATCCTGGGACCGGTTTCAGGGTATGTCAACCTTCTTCAGCCAGGCTAGCTTGAATCCAGTGGCACAGTGAGCAAGGGACCCACGTCTGGGCATACCCATCCCACTTAGGGCGAAAAGTGTTACAGCAAACAAATGATGGACAGAATGCTGACAATGCAAACATTCTCCCCCAGTCAAAAGATCTGGGTTAAATCCATTGTTCTTTTGCCCACTACGCCACCCCAGTTTGGACCCAGCCATATGCAAATCAGTCTTGACCCTGTGCCCCATGGGAACAGTCCAGACCGAACTGCCAGGCCAGGTTCTCCCTGGACCGGAAACAAGCATCCTGGGACCGGTTTCAGGGTATGTCACCCTTCTTCAGCCAAGCTAGCTTGAATCCAGTGGCACAGTGAGCAAGGGACCCACGTCTGGGCATACCCATCCCACTTAGGGCGAAAAGTGTTACAGCAAACAAATGATGGACAGAATGCTGACAATGCAAACATTCTCCCCCAGTCAAAAGATCTGGGTTAAATCCATTGTTCTTTTGCCCACTACGCCACCCCAGTTTGGACCCAGCCATATGCAAATCAGTCTTGACCCTGTGCCCCATGGGAACAGTCCAGACCGAACTGCCAGGCCAGGTTCTCCCTGGACCGGAAACAAGCATCCTGGGACCGGTTTCAGGGTATGTCACCCTTCTTCAGCCAGGCTAGCTTGAATCCAGTGGCACAGTGAGCAAAGGACCCACGTCTGGGCATACCCATCCCACTTAGGGCGAAAAGTGTTACAGCAAACAAATGATGGACAGAATGCTGACAATGCAAACATTCTCCCCCAGTCAAAAGATCTGGGTTAAATCCATTGTTCTTTTGCCCACTACGCCACCCCAGTTTGGACCCATCCATATGCAAATCAGTCTTGACCCTGTGCCCCATGGGAACAGTCCAGACCGAACTGCCAGGCCAGGTTCTCCCTGGACCGGAAACAAGCATCCTGGGACCGGTTTCAGGGTATGTCACCCTTATTCAGCCAGGCTAGCTTGAATCCAGTGGCACAGTGAGCAAGGGACCCACGTCTGGGCATACCCATCCCACTTAGGGCGAAAAGTGTTACAGCAAACAAATGATGTACACAATGCTGACAATGCAAACATTCTCCCCCAGTCAAAAGATCTGGGTTAAATCCATTGTTCTTTTGCCCACTACGCCACCCCAGTTTGGACCCAGCCATATGCAAATCAGTCTTGACCCTGTGCCCCATGGGAACAGTCCAGACCGAACTGCCAGGCCAGGTTCTCCCTGGACCGGAAACAAGCATCCTGGGACCGGTTTCAGGGTATGTCACTCTTCTTCAGCCAGGCTAGCTTGAATCCAGTGGCACAGTGAGCAAGGGACCCACGTCTGGGCATACCCATCCCACTTAGGGCGAAAAGTGTTACAGCAAACAAATGATGGACAGAATGCTGACAATGCAAATATTCTCCCCCAGTCAAAAGATCTGGGTTAAATCCATTGTTCTTTTGCCCACTACGCCACCCCAGTTTGGACCCAGCCATATGCAAATCAGTCTTGACCCTGTGCCCCATGGGAACAGTCCAGACCGAACTGCCAGGCCAGGTTCTCCCTGGACCGGAAACAAGCATCCTGGGACCGGTTTCAGGGTATGTCACTCTTCTTCAGCCAGGCTAGCTTGAATCCAGTGGCACAGTGAGCAAGGGACCCACGTCTGGGCATACACGTCCCACTTAGGGCAAAAAGTGTTACAGCAAACAAATGATGGACAGAATGCTGACAATGCAAACATTCTCCCACAGTCAAAAGATCTGGGTTAAATCCATTGTTCTTTTGCCCACTACGCCACCCAAGTTTGGACCCAGCCATATGCAAATCAGTCTTGAACCTGTGCCCCATGGGAACAGTCCAGACCGAACTGCCAGGGCTGGTTCTCCCTGGACCGGAAACAAGCATCCTGGGACCGGTTTCAGGGTATGTCACCCTTCTTCAGCCAGGCTAGCTTGAATCCAGTGGCACAGTGAGCAAGGGACCCACATCTGGGCATACCCATCCCACTTAGGACGAAAAGTGTTACAGCAAACAAATGATGGACACAATGCTGACAATGCAAACATTCTCCCCCAGTCAAAAGATCTGGGTTAAATCCATTGTTCTTTTGCCCACTACGCCACCTCAGTTTGGACCCAGCCATATGCAAATCAGTCTTGACCCTGTGCCCCATGGGAACAGTCCAGACCGAACTGCCAGGCCAGGTTCTCCCTGGAGCGGAAACAAGCATCCTGGTACCGGTTTCAGGGTATGTCACCCTTCTTCAGCCAGGCTAGCTTGAATCCAGTGGCACAGTGAGCAAGGGACCCACGTCTGGGCATACCCATCCCACTTAGGGCGAAAAGTGTTACAGCAAACAAATGATGGACAGAATGCTGACAATGCAAACATTCTCCCCCAGTCAAAAGATCTGGGTTAAATCCATTGTTCTTTTGCCCACTACGCCACCCCAGTTTGGACCCAGCCATATGCAAATCAGTCTTGACCCTGTGCCCCATGGGAACAGTCCAGACTGAACTGCCAGGCCAGGTTCTCCCTGGACCGGAAACAAGCATCCTGGGACCGGTTTCAGGGTATGTCACCCTTCCTCAGCCAGGCTAGCTTGAATACAGTGGCACAGTAAGCAAGGGACCCACGTCTGGGCATACCCATCCCACTTAGGGCGAAAAGTGTTACAGCAAACAAATGATGGACAGAATGCTGACAATGCAAACATTCTCCCCCAGTCAAAAGATCTGGGTTAAATCCATTGTTTTTTTGCCCTCTACACCAGCCCAGTTTGGACCCAGTCATATGCAAATCAGTCTTGACCCTGTGCCCCATGGGAACAGTCCAGACCGAACTGCCAGGCCAGGTTCTCCCTGGACCGGAAACAAGCATCCTGGGACCGGTTTCAGGGTATGTCAACCTTCTTCAGCCAGGCTAGCTTGAATCCAGTGGCACAGTGAGCAAGGGACCCACGTCTGGGCATACCCATCCCACTTAGGGCGAAAAGTGTTACAGCAAACAAATGATGGACAGAATGCTGACAATGCAAACATTCTCCCCCAGTCAAAAGATCTTGGTTAAATCCATTGTTCTTTTGCCCACTACGCCACCCCAGTTTGGACCCAGCCATATGCAAATCAGTCTTGACCCTGTGCCCCTGCCAGGCCAGGTTCTCCCTGGACCGGAAACAAGCATCCTGGGACCGGTTTCAGGGTATGTCACCCTTCTTCAGCCAGGCTAGCTTGAATCCAGTGGCACAGTGAGCAAGGGACCCACGTCTGGGCATACCCATCCCACTTAGGGCGAAAAGTGTTACAGCAAACAAATGATGGACAGAATGCTGACAATGCAAACATTCTCCCCCAGTCAAAAGATCTGGGTTAAATCCATTGTTCTTTTGCCCACTACGCCACCCCAGTTTGGACCCAGCCATATGCAAATCAGTCTTGACCCTGTGCCCCATGGGAACAGTCCAGACCGAACTGCCAGGCCAGGTTCTCCCTGGACCGGAAACAAGCATCCTGGGACCGGTTTCAGGGTATGTCACCCTTCTTCAGCCAGGCTAGCTTGAATCCAGTGGCACAGTGAGCAAGGGACCCACGTCTGGGCATACCCATCCCACTTAGGGCGAAAAGTGTTACAGCAAACAAATGATGGACAGAATGCTGACAATGCAAACATTCTCCCCCAGTCAAAAGATCTGGGTTAAATCCATTGTTCTTTTGCCCACTACGCCACACCAGTTTGGACCCAGCCATATGCAAATCAGTCTTGACCCTGTGCCCCATGGGAACATTCCAGACCGAACTGCCAGGCCAGGTTCTCCCTGGACCGGAAACAAGCATCCTGGGACCGGTTTCAGGGTATGTCACCCTTCTTCAGCCAGGCTAGCTTGAATCCAGTGGCACAGTGAGCAAGGGACCCACGTCTGGGCATACCCATCACACTTAGGGCGAAAAGTGTTACAGCAAACAAATGATGGACAGAATGCTGACAATGCAAACATTCTCCCCAAGTCAAAAGATCTGGGTTAAATCCATTGTTCTTTTGCCCACTACGCCACCCCAGTTTGGACCCAGCCATATGCAAATCAGTCTTGACCCTGTGCCCCATGGGAACAGTCCAGACCGAACTGCCAGGCCTGGTTCTTCCTGGACCGGAAACAAGCATCCTGGGACCGGTTTCAGGGTATGTCACCCTTCTTCAGCCAGGCTAGCTTGAATCCAGTGGCACAGTGAGCAAGGGACCCACGTCTGGGCATACCCATCCCACTTAGGGAGAAAAGTGTTACAGCAAACAAATGATGGACAGAATGCTGACAATGCAAACATTCTCCCCCAGGCAAAAGATCTGGGTTAAATCCATTGTTCTTTTGCCCACTACGCCACCCCAGTTTGGACCCAGCCATATGCAAATCAGTCTTGACCCTGTGCCCCATGGGAACAGTCCAGACCGAACTGCCAGGCCAGGTTCTCCCTGGACCGGAAACAAGCATCCTGGGACCGGTTTCAGGGTATGTCACCCTTCTTCAGCCAGGCTAGCTTGAATCCAGTGGCACAGTGAGCAAGGGACCCACGTCTGGGCATACCCATCCCACTTAGGGCGAAAAATGTTACAGCAAACAAATGATGGACAGAATGCTGACAATGCAAACATTCTCCCCCAGTCAAAAGATCTGGGTTAAATCCATTGTTCTTTTGCCCACTACGCCACCCCAGTTTGGACCCAGCCATATGCAAATCAGTCTTGACCCTGTGCCCCATGGGAACAGTCCAGACCGAACTGCCAGGCCAGGTTCTCCCTGGACCGGAAACAAGCATCCTGGGACCGGTTTCAGGGTATGTCACCCTTCTTCAGTCAGGCTAGCTTGAATCCAGTGGCACAGTGAGCAAGGGACCCACGTCTGGGCATACCCATCCCACTTAGGGCAAAAAGTGTTACAGCAAACAAGTGATGGACAGAATGCTGACAATGCAAACATTCTCCCCCAGTCAAAAGATCTGGGTTAAATCCATTGTTCTTTTGCCCACTACGCCACCCCAGTTTGGACCCAGCCATATGCAAATCAGTCTTGACCCTGTGCCCCATGGGAACAGTCCAGACCGAACTGCCAGGCCAGGTTCTCCCTGGACCGGAAACAAGCATCCTGGGACCGGTTTCAGGGTATGTCACCCTTCCTCAGCCAGGCTAGCTTGAATACAGTGGCACAGTAAGCAAGGGACCCACGTCTGGGCATACCCATCCCACTTAGGGCGAAAAGTGTTACAGCAAACAAATGATGGACAGAATGCTGACAATGCAAACATTCTCCCCCAGTCAAAAGATCTGGGTTAAATCCATTGTTCTTTTGCCCTCTACACCACCCCAGTTTGGACCCAGTCATATGCAAATCAGACTTGACCCTGTGCCCCATGGGAACAGTCCAGACCGAACTGCCAGGCCAGGATCTCCCTGGACCGGAAACAAGCATCCTGGGACCGGTTTCAGGGTATGTCAACCTTCTTCAACCAGGCTAGCTTGAATCCAGTGGCACAGTGAGCAAGGGACCCACGTCTGGGCATACCCATCCCACTTAGGGCGAAAAGTGTTACAGCAAACAAATGATGGACAGAATGCTGACAATGCAAACATTCTCCCCCAGTCAAAAGATCTGGGTTAAATCCATTGTTCTTTTGCCCACTATGCCACCCCAGTTTGGACCCAGCCATATGCAAATCAGTCTTGACCCTGTGCCCCATGGGAACAGTCCAGACCGAACTGCCAGGCCAGGTTCTCCCTGGACCGGAAACAAGCATCCTGGGACCGGTTTCAGGGTATGTCACCCTTCTTCAGCCAGGCTAGCTTGAATCCAGTGGCACAGTGAGCAAGGGACCCACGTCTGGGCATACCCATCCCACTTAGGGCGAAAAGTGTTACAGCAAACAAATGATGGACAGAATGCTGACAATGCAAACATTCTCCCCCAGTCAAAAGATCTGGGTTAAATCCATTGTTCTTTTGCCCACTACGCCACCCCAGTTTGGACCCAGCCATATGCAAATCAGTCTTGACCCTGTGCCCCATGGGAACAGTCCAGACCGAACTGCCAGGCCAGGTTCTCCCTGGACCGGAAACAAGCATCCTGGGTCCGGTTTCAGGGTATGTCACCCTTCTTCAGCCAGGCTAGCTTGAATCCAGTGGCACAGTGAGCAAGGGACCCACGTCTGGGCATACCCATCCCACTTAGGGTGAAAAGTGTTACAGCAAACAAATGATGGACAGAATGCTGACAATGCAAACATTCTCCCCCAGTCAAAAGATCTGGGTTAAATCCATTGTTCTTTTGCCCACTACGCCACACCAGTTTGGACCCAGCCATATGCAAATCAGTCTTGACCCTGTGCCCCATGGGAACAGTCCAGACCGAACTGCCAGGCCAGGTTCTCCCTGGACCAGAAACAAGCATCCTGGGACCGGTTTCAGGGTATGTCACCCTTCTTCAGCCAGGCTAGCTTGAATCCAGTGGCACAGTGAGCAAGGGACCCACGTCTGGGCATACCCATCACACTTAGGGCGAAAAGTGTTACAGCAAACAAATGATGGACAGAATGCTGACAATGCAAACATTCTCCCCCAGTCAAAAGATCTGGGTTAAATCCATTGTTCTTTTGCCCACTACGCCACCCCAGTTTGGACCCAGCCATATGCAAATCAGTCTTGACCCTGTGCCCCATGGGAACAGTCCAGACCGAACTGCCAGGCCTGGTTCTTCCTGGACCGGAAACAAGCATCCTGGGACCGGTTTCAGGGTATGTCACCCTTCTTCAGCCAGGCTAGCTTGAATCCAGTGGCACAGTGAGCAAGGGACCCACGTCTGGGCATACCCATCCCACTTAGGGAGAAAAGTGTTACAGCAAACAAATGATGGACATAATGCTGACAATGCAAACATTCTCCCCCAGTCAAAAGATCTGGGTTAAATCCATTGTTCTTTTGCCCACTACGCCACCCCAGTTTGGACCCAGCCATATGCAAATCAGTCTTGACCCTGTGCCCCATGGGAACAGTCCAGACCGAACTGCCAGGCCAGGTTCTCCCTGGACCGGAAACAAGCATCCTGGGACCGGTTTCAGGGTATGTCACCCTTCTTCAGCCAGGCTAGCTTGAATCCAGTGGCACAGTGAGCAAGGGACCCACGTCTGGGCATACCCATCCCACTTAGGGCGAAAAGTGTTACAGCAAACAAATGATGGACAGAATGCTGACAATGCAAACATTCTCCCCCAGTCAAAAGATCTGGGTTAAATCCATTGTTCTTTTGCCCACTACGCCACCCCAGTTTGGACCCAGCCATATGTAAATCAGTCTTGACCCTGTGCCCCATGGGAACAGTCCAGACCGAACTGCCAGGCCAGGTTCTCCCTGGACCGGAAACAAGCATCCTGGGACCGGTTTCAGGGTATGTCACCCTTCTTCAGCCAGGCTAGCTTGAATCCAGTGGCACAGTGAGCAAGGGACCCACGTCTGGGCATACCCATCCCACTTAGGGCGAAAAGTGTTACAGCAAACAAATGATGGACAGAATGCTGACAATGCAAACATTCTCCCCCAGTCAAAAGATCTGGGTTAAATCCATTGTTCTTTTGCCCACTACGCCACCCCAGTTTGGACCCAGCCATATGCAAATCAGTCTTGACCCTGTGCCCCATGGGAACAGTCCAGACCGAACTGCCAGGCCAGGTTCTCCCTGGACCGGAAACAAGCATCCTGGGACCGGTTTCAGGGTATGTCACCCTTCTTCAGCCAGGCTAGCTTGAATCCAGTGGCACAGTGAGCAAGGGACCCACGTCTGGGCATACCCATCCCACTTAGGGCGAAAAGTGTTACAGCAAACAAATGATGGACAGAATGCTGACAATGCAAACATTCTCCCCCAGTCAAAAGATCTGGGTTAAATCCATTGTTCTTTTCCCACTACGCCACCCCAGTTTGGACCCAGCCATATGCAAATCAGTCTTGACCCTGTGCCCCATGGGAACAGTCCAGACCGAACTGCCAGGCCAGGTTCTCCTTGGACCGGAAACAAGCATCCTGGGACCGGTTTCAGGGTATGTCACCCTTCTTCAGCCAGGCTAGCTTGAATCCAGTGGCACAGTGAGCAAGGGACCCACGTCTGGGCATACCCATCCCACTTAGGGCGAAAAGTGTTACAGCAAACAAATGATGGACAGAATGCTGACAATGCAAACATTCTCCCCCAGTCAAAAGATCTGGGTTAAATCCATTGTTCTTTTGCCCACTATGCCACCCCAGTTTGGACCCAGCCATATGCAAATCAGTCTTGACCCTGTGCCCCATGGGAACAGTCCAGACCGAACTGCCAGGCCAGGTTCTCCCTGGACCGGAAACAAGCATCCTGGGACCGGTTTCAGGGTATGTCACCCTTCTTCAGCCAGGCTAGCTTGAATCCAGTGGCACAGTGAGCAAGGGACCCACGTCTGGGCATACCCATCCCACTTAGGGCGAAAAGTGTTACAGCAAACAAATGATGGACAGAATGCTGACAATGCAAACATTCTCCCCCAGTCAAAAGATCTGGGTTAAATCCATTGTTCTTTTGCCCACTACGCCACCCCAGTTTGGACCCAGCCATATGCAAATCAGTCTTGACCCTGTGCCCCATGGGAACAGTCCAGACCGAACTGCCAGGCCAGGTTCTCCCTGGACCGGAAACAAGCATCCTGGGTCCGGTTTCAGGGTATGTCACCCTTCTTCAGCCAGGCTAGCTTGAATCCAGTGGCACAGTGAGCAAGGGACCCACGTCTGGGCATACCCATCCCACTTAGGGCGAAAAGTGTTACAGCAAACAAATGATGGACAGAATGCTGACAATGCAAACATTCTCCCCAGTCAAAAGATCTGGGTTAAATCCATTGTTCTTTTGCCCACTACGCCACACCAGTTTGGACCCAGCCATATGCAAATCAGTCTTGACCCTGTGCCCCATGGGAACAGTCCAGACCGAACTGCCAGGCCAGGTTCTCCCTGGACCGGAAACAAGCATCCTGGGACCGGTTTCAGGGTATGTCACCCTTCTTCAGCCAGGCTAGCTTGAATCCAGTGGCACAGTGAGCAAGGGACCCACGTCTGGGCATACCCATCACACTTAGGGCGAAAAGTGTTACAGCAAACAAATGATGGACAGAATGCTGACAATGCAAACATTCTCCCCCAGTCAAAAGATCTGGGTTAAATCCATTGTTCTTTTGCCCACTACGCCACCCCAGTTTGGACCCAGCCATATGCAAATCAGTCTTGACCCTGTGCCCCATGGGAACAGTCCAGACCGAACTGCCAGGCCTGGTTCTTCCTGGACCGGAAACAAGCATCCTGGGACCGGTTTCAGGGTATGTCACCCTTCTTCAGCCAGGCTAGCTTGAATCCAGTGGCACAGTGAGCAAGGGACCCACGTCTGGGCATACCCATCCCACTTAGGGAGAAAAGTGTTACAGCAAACAAATGATGGACAGAATGCTGACAATGCAAACATTCTCCCCCAGTCAAAAGATCTGGGTTAAATCCATTGTTCTTTTGCCCACTACGTCACCCCAGTTTGGACCCAGCCATATGCAAATCAGTCTTGACCCTGTGCCCCATGGGAACAGTCCAGACCGAACTGCCAGGCCTGGTTCTTCCTGGACCGGAAACAAGCATCCTGGGACCGGTTTCAGGGTATGTCACCCTTCTTCAGCCAGGCTAGCTTGAATCCAGTGGCACAGTGAGCAAGGGACCCACGTCTGGGCATACCCATCCCACTTATGGAGAAAAGTGTTACAGCAAACAAATGATGGACAGAATGCTGACAATGCAAACATTCTCCCCCAGTCAAAAGATCTGGGTTAAATCCATTGTTCTTTTCCCACTACGCCATCCCAGCCATATGCAAATCAGTCTTGACCCAGTGCCCCATGGGAACAGTCCAGACCGAACTGCCAGGCCAGGTTCTCCCTGGACCGGAAACAAGCATCCTGGGACCGGTTTCAGGGTATGTCACCCTTCTTCAGCCAGGCTAGCTTGAATCCAGTGGCACAGTGAGCAAGGGACCCACGTCTGGGCATACCCATCCCACTTAGGGCGAAAAGTGTTACAGCAAACAAATGATGGACAGAATGCTGACAATGCAAACATTCTCCCCAGTCAAAAGATCTGGGTTAAATCCATTGTTCTTTTGCCCACTACGCCACCCCAGTTTGGACCCAGCCATATGCAAATCAGTCTTGACCCTGTGCCCCATGGGAACAGTCCAGACCGAACTGCCAGGCCAGGTTCTCCCTGGACCGGAAACAAGCATCCTGGGACCGGTTTCAGGGTATGTCACCCTTCTTCAGCCAGGCTAGCTTGAATCCAGTGGCACAGTGAGCAAGGGACCCACGTCTGGGCATACCCATCCCACTTAGGGCGAAAAGTGTTGCAGCAAACAAATGATGGACAGAATGCTGACAATGCAAACATTCTTCCCCAGTCAAAAGATCTGGGTTAAATCCATTGTTCTTTTGCCCACTACGCCACCCCAGTTTGGACCCAGCCATATGCAAATCAGTCTTGACCCTGTGCCCCATGGGAACAGTCCAGACCGAACTGCCAGGCCAGGTTCTCCCTGGACCGGAAACAAGCATCCTGGGACCTGTTTCAGGGTATGTCACCCTTCTTCAGCCAGGCTAGCTTGAATCCAGTGGCACAGTGAGCAAGGGACCCACGTCTGGGCATACCCATCCCACTTAGGGCGAAAAGTGTTACAGCAAACAAATGATGGACAGAATGCTGACAATGCAAACATTCTCCCCAGTCAAAAGATCTGGGTTAAATCCATTGTTCTTTTGCCCACTACGCCACCCCAGTTTGGACCCAGCCATATGCAAATCAGTCTTGACCCTGTGCCCCATGGGAACAGTCCAGACCGAACTGCCAGGCCAGGTTCTCCCTGGACCGGAAACAAGCATCCTGGGACCGGTGTCAGGGTATGTCACCCTTCTTCAGCCAGGCTTGCTTGAATCCAGTGGCACAGTGAGCAAGGGACCCACGTCTGGGCATACCCATCCCACTTAGGGCGAAAAGTGTTACAGCAAACAAATGATGGACAGAATGCTGACAATGCAAACATTCTCCCCCAGTCAAAAGATCTGGGTTAAATCCATTGTTCTTTTGCCCACTACGCCACCCCAGTTTGGACCCAGCCATATGCAAATCAGTCTTGACCCTGTGCCCCATGGGAACAGTCCAGACCGAACTGCCAGGCCAGGTTCTCCCTGGACCGGAAACAAGCATCCTGGGACCGGTTTCAGGGTATGTCGCCCTTCTTCAGCCATGCTAGCTTGAATCCAGTGGCACAGTGAGCAAGGGACCCACGTCTGGGCAAACCCATCCCACTTAGGGCGAAATGTGTTACAGCAAACAAATGATGGACAGAATGCTGACAATGCAAACATTCTCCCCCAGTCAAAAGATCTGGGTTAAATCCATTGTTCTTTTGCCCACTACGCCACCCCAGTTTGGACCCAGCCATATGCAAATCAGTCTTGACCCTGTGCCCCATGGGAACAGTCCAGACCGAACTGCCAGGCCAGGTTCTCCCTGGACCGGAAACAAGCATCCTGGGACCGGTTTCAGGGTATGTCCCCTTCCTCAGCCAGGCTAGCTTGAATCCAGTGGCACAGTGAGCAAGGGACCCACGTCTGGGCATACCCATCCCACTTAGGGCGAAAAGTGTTACAGCAAACAAATGATGGACAGAATGCTGACAATGCAAACATTCTCCCCCAGTCAAAAGATCTGGGTTAAATCCATTGTTCTTTTGCCCACTACACCACCCCAGTTTTGACCCAGCCATATTCAAATCAGTCTTGACCCTGTGCCCCATGGGAACAGTCCAGACCGAACTGCCAGGCCAGGTTCTCCCTGGACCGGAAACAAGCATCCTGGGACCGGTTTCAGGGTATGTCACCCTTCTTCAGCCAGGCTAGCTTGAATCCAGTGGCACAGTGAGCAAGGGACCCACGTCTGGGCATACCCATCCCACTTAGGGAGAAAAGTGTTACAGCAAACAAATGATGGACAGAATGCTGACAATGCAAACATTCTCCCCCAGTCAAAAGATCTGGGTTAAATCCATTGTTCTTTTGCCCACTACGCCACCCCAGTATGGACCCAGCCATATGCAAATCAGTCTTGACCCTGTGCCCCATGGGAACAGTCCAGACCGAACTGCCAGGCCAGGTTCTCCCTGGACCGGAAACAAGCATCCTGGGACCGGTTTCAGGGTATGTCACCCTTCATCAGCCAGGCTAGCTTGAATCCAGTGGCACAGTGAGCAAGGGACCCACGTCTGGGCATGCCCATCCCACTTAGGGCGAAAAGTGTTACAGCAAACAAATGATGGACAGAATGCTGACAATGCAAACATTCTCCCCCAGTCAAAAGATCTGGGTTAAATCCATTGTTCTTTTGCCCACTACGCCACCCCAGTTTGGACCCAGCCATATGCAAATCAGTCTTGACCCTGTGCCCCATGGGAACAGTCCAGACCGAACTGCCAGGCCAGGTTCTCCCTGGACCGGAAACATGCATCCTGGGACCGGTTTCAGGGTATGTCACCCTTCTTCAGCCAGGCTAGCTTGAATCCAGTGGCACAGTGAGCAAGGGACCCACGTCTGGGCATACCCATCCCACTCAGGGCGAAAAGTGTTACAGCAAACAAATGATGGACAGAATGCTGACAATGCAAACATTCTCCCCCAGTCAAAAGATCTGGGTTAAATCCATTGTTCTTTTGCCCACTACGCCACCCCAGTTTGGACCCAGCCATATGCAAATCAGTCTTGACCCTGTGCCCCATGGGAACAGTCCAGACCGAACTGCCAGGCCAGGTTCTCCCTGGACCGGAAACAAGCATCCTGGGACCGGTTTCAGGGTATGTCACCCTTCTTCAGCCAGGCTAGCTTGAATCCAGTGGCAAAGTGAGCAAGGGACCCACGTCTGGGTATACCCATCCCACTTAGGGCGAAAAGTGTTACAGCAAACAAATGATGGACAGAATGCTGACAATGCAAACATTCTCCCCCAGTCAAAAGATCTGGGTTAAATCCATTGTTCTTTTGCCCACTACGCCACCCCAGTTTGGACCCAGCCATATGCAAATCAGTCTTGACCCTGTGCCCCATGGGAACAGTCCAGACCGAACTGCCAGGCCAGGTTCTCCCTGGACCGGAAACAAGCATCCTGGGACCGGTTTCAGGGTATGTCACCCTTCTTCAGCCAGGCTAGCTTGAATCCAGTGGCACAGTGAGCAAGGGACCCACGTCTGGGCATACCCATCCCACTCAGGGCGAAAAGTGTTACAGCAAACAAATGATGGACAGAATGCTGACAATGCAAACATTCTCCCCCAGTCAAAAGATCTGGGTTAAATCCATTGTTCTTTTGCCCACTACGCCACCACAGTTTGGACCCAGCCATATTCAAATCAGTCTTGACCCTGTGCCCCATGGGAACAGTCCAGACCGAACTGCCAGGCCAGGTTCTCCCTGGACCGGAAACAAGCATCCTGGGACCGGTTTCAGGGTATGTCACCCTTCTTCAGCCAGGCTAGCTTGAAACCCATGGCACAGTGAGCAAGTGACCCACGTCTGGGCATACCCATCCCACTTAGGGCGAAAAGTGTTACAGCAAACAAATGATGGACAGAATGCTGACAATGCAAACATTCTCCACCAGTCAAAAGATCTCGGTTAAATCCATTGTTCTTTTGCCCACTACGCCACCCCAGTTTGGACCCAGCCATATGCAAATCAGTCTTGACCCTGTGCCCCATGGGAACAGTCCAGACCGAACTGCCAGGCCAGGTTCTCCCTGGACCGGAAACAAGCATCCTGGGACCGGTTTCAGGGTATGTCACCCTTCTTCAGCCAGGCTAGCTTGAATCCAGTGGCACAGTGAGCAAGGGACCCACGTCTGGGCATACCCATCCCACTTAGAGCGAAAAGAGTTACAGCAAACAAATGATGGACAGAATGCTGACAATGCAAACATTCTCCCCAGTCAAAAGATCTGGGTTAAATCCATTGTTCTTTTGCCCCCTACGCCACCCCAGTTTGGACCCAGCCATATGCAAATCAGTCTTGACCCTGTGCCCCATGGGAACAGTCCAGACCGAACTGCCAGGCCAGGTTCTCCCTGGACCGAAAACAAGCATCCTGGGACCGGTTTCAGGGTATGTCACCCTTCTTCAGCCAGGCTAGCTTGAATCCAGTGGCACAGTGAGCAAGGGACCCACGTCTGGGCATACCCATCCCACTTAGGACGAAAAGTGTTACAGCAAACAAATGATGGACACAATGCTGACAATGCAAACATTCTCCCCCAGTCAAAAGATCTGGGTTAAATCCATTGTTCTTTTGCCCACTACGCCACCCCAGTTTGGACCCAGCCATATGCAAATCAGTCTTGACCCTGTGCCCCATGGGAACAGTCCAGTCCGAACTGCCAGGCCAGGTTCTCCCTGGACCGGAAACAAGCATCCTGGGACCGGTTTCAGGGTATGTCACCCTTCTTCAGCCAGGCTAGCTTGCATCCAGTGGCACAGTGAGCAAGGGACCCACGTCTGGGCATACCCATCCCACTTAGGGCGAAAAGTGTTACAGCAAACAAATGATGGACAGAATGCTGACAATGCAAACATTCTCCCCAGTCAAAAGATCTGGGTTCAATCCATTGTTCTTTTGCCCACTACACCACCCCAGTTTGGACCCAGCCATATGCAAATCAGTCTTGACCCTGTGCCCCATGGGAACAGTCCAGACCGAACTGCCAGGCCAGGTTCTCCCTGGACCGGAAACAAGCATCCTGGGACCGGTTTCAGGGTATGTCACCCTTCTTCAGCCAGGCTAGCTTGAATCCAGTGGCACAGTGAGCAAGGGACCCACGTCTGGGCATACCCATCCCACTTAGGGAGAAAAGTGTTACAGCAAACAAATGATGGACAGAATGCTGACAATGCAAACATTCTCCCCCAGTCAAAAGATCTGGGTTAAATCCATTGTTCTTTTGCCCACTACGCCACTCCAGTTTGGACCCAGCCATATGCAAATCAGTCTTGACCCTGTGCCCCATGGGAACAGTCCAGACCGAACTGCCAGGCCAGGTTCTCCCTGGACCGGAAACAAGCATCCTGGGACCAGTTTCAGGGTATGTCACCCTTCTTCAGCCAGGGTAGCTTGAATCCAGTGGCACGGTGAGCAAGGGACCCACGTCTGGGCATACCCATCCCACTCAGGGCGAAAAGTGTTACAGCAAACAAATGATGGACAGAATGCTGACAATGCAAACATTCTCCCCCAGTCAAAAGATCTGGGTAAAATCCATTGTTCTTTTGCCCTCAACGCCACCCCAGTTTGGACCCAGCCATATGCAAATCAGTCTTGACCCTGTGCCCCATGGGAACAGTCCAGATCGAACTGCCAGGCCAGGTTCTCCCTGGACCGGAAACAAGCATCCTGGGACCGGTTTCAGGGTATGTCACCCTTCTTCAGCCAGGCTAGCTTGAATCCAGTGGCACAGTGAGCAAGGGACCCACGTCTGGGCATACCCATCCCACTCAGGGCGAAAAGTGTTACAGCAAACAAATGATGGACAGAATGCTGACAATGCAAATATTCTCCCCAGTCAAAAGATCTGGGTTAAATCCATTGTTCTTTTGCCCACTACGCCACCCCAGTTTGGACCCAGCCATATGCAAATCAGTCTTGACCCTGTGCCCCATGGGAACAGTCCAGACCGAACTGCCAGGCCAGGTTCTCCCTGGACCGGAAACAAGCATCCTGGGACCGGTTTCAGGGTATGTCACCCTTCTTCAGCCAGGCTAGCTTGAAACCCGTGGCACAGTGAGCAAGGGACCCACGTCTGGGCATACCCATCCCACTTAGGGCGAAAAGTGTTACAGCAAACAAATGATGGACAGAATGCTGACAATGCAAACATTCTCCCCCAGTCAAAAGATCTGGGTTAAATCCATTGTTCTTTTGCCCACTACGCCACCCCAGTTTGGACCCAGCCATATGCAAATCAGTCTTGACCCTGTGCCCCATGGGAACAGTCCAGACGGAACTGCCAGGCCAGGTTCTCCCTGGACCGGAAACAAGCATCCTGGGACCGGTTTCAGGGTATGTCACCCTTCTTCAGCCAGGCTAGCTTGAATCCAGTGGCACAGTGAGCAAGGGACCCACGTCTGGGCATACCCATCCCACTTAGGGCGAAAAGTGTTACAGCAAACAAATGATGGACAGAATGCTGACAATGCAAACATTCTCCCCCAGTCAAAAGATCTGGGTTAAATCCATTGTTCTTTTGCCCACTACGCCACCCCAGTTTGGACCCAGCCATATGCAAATCAGTCTTGACCCTGTGCCCCATGGGAACAGTCCAGACCGAACTGCCAGGCCAGGTTCTCCCTGGACCGGAAACAAGCATCCTGGGACCGGTTTCAGGGTATGTCACCCTTCTTCAGCCAGGCTAGCTTGAATCCAGTGGCACAGTGAGCAAGGGACCCACGTCTGGGCATACCCATCCCACTTAGGGCGAAAAGTGTTACAGCAAACAAATGATGGACAGAATGCTGACAATGCAAACATTCTCCCCCAGTCAAAAGATCTGGGTTAAATCCATTGTTCTTTTTCCCACTACGCCACCCCAGTTTGGAGCCAGCCATATGCAAATCAGTCTTGACCCTGTGCCCCATGGGAACAGTCCAGACCGAACTGCCAGGCCAGGTTCTCCCTGGACCGGAAACAAGCATCCTGGGACCGGTTTCAGGGTATGTCACCCTTCTTCAGCCAGGCTAGCTTGAATCCAGTGGCACAGTGAGCAAGGGACCCACGTCTGGGCATACCCATCCCACTTAGGGCGAAAAGTGTTACAGCAAACAAATGATGGACACAATGCTGACAATGCAAACATTCTCCCCAGTCAAAAGATCTGGTTTAAATCCATTGTTCTTTTGCCCACTACGCCACCCCAGTTTGGAGCCAGCCATATGCAAATCAGTCTTGACCCTGTGCCCCATGGGAAGAGTCCAGACCGAACTGCCAGGCCAGGTTCTCCCTGGACCGGAAACAAGCATCCTGGGACCGGTTTCAGGGTATGTCACCCTTCTTCAGCCAGGCTAGCTTGAATCCAGTGGCACAGTGAGCAAGGGACCCACGTCTGGGCATACCCATCCCACTTAGGGCGAAAAGTGTTACAGCAAACAAATGATGGACACAATGCTGACAATGCAAACATTCTCCCCAGTCAAAAGATCTGGTTTAAATCCATTGTTCTTTTGCCCACTACGCCACCCCAGTTTGGACCCAGCCATATGCAAATCAGTCTTGACCCTGTGCCCCATGGGAACAGTCCAGACCGAACTGCCAGGCCAGGTTCTCCCTGGACCGGAAACATGCATCCTGGGACCGGTTTCAGGGTATGTCACCCTTCTTCAGCCAGGCTAGCTTGAATCCAGTGGCACAGTGAGCAAGGGACCCACGTCTGGGCATACCCATCCCACTTAGGGCGAAAAGTGTTACAGCAAACAAATGATGGACAGAATGCTGACAATGCAAACATTCTCCCCCAGTCAAAAGATCTGGGTTAAATCCATTGTTCTTTTGCCCACTACGCCACCCCGGTTTGGACCCAGCCATATGCAAATCAGTCTTGACCCTGTGCCCCATGGGAACAGTCCAGACCGAACTGCCAGGCCAGGTTCTCCCTGGACCGGAAACAAGCATCCTGGGACCAGTTTCAGGGTATGTCACCCTTCCTCAGCCAGGCTAGCTTGAATACAGTGGCACAGTGAGCAATGGACCCACTTCTGGGCATACCCATCCCACTTAGGGCGAAAAGTGTTACAGCAAACAAATGATGGACAGAATGCTGACAATGCAAACATTCTCCCCCAGTCAAAAGATCTGGGTTAAATCCATTGTTCTTTTGCCCACTACACCACCCCAGTTTGGACCCAGCCATATGCAAATCAGTCTTGACCCTGTGCCCCATGGGAACAGTCCAGACCGAACTGCCAGGCCAGGTTCTCCCTGGACCGGAAACAAGCATCCTGGGACCGGTTTCAGGGTATGTCACCCTTCTTCAGCCAGGCTAGCTTGAATCCAGTGGCACAGTGAGCAAGGGACCCACGTCTGGGCATACCCATCCCACTTAGGGAGAAAAGTGTTACAGCAAACAAATGATGGACAGAATGCTGACAATGCAAACATTCTCCGCCAGTCAAAAGATCTGGGTTAAATCCATTGTTCTTTTGCCCACTACGCCACTCCAGTTTGGACCCAGCCATATGCAAATCAGTCTTGACCCTGTGCCCCATGGGAACAGTCCAGACCGAACTGCCAGGCCAGGTTCTCCCTGGACCGGAAACAAGCATCCTGGGACCAGTTTCAGGGTATGTCACCCTTCTTCAGCCAGGGTAGCTTGAATCCAGTGGCACGGTGAGCAAGGGACCCACGTCTGGGCATACCCATCCCACTCAGGGCGAAAAGTGTTACAGCAAACAAATGATGGACAGAATGCTGACAATGCAAACATTCTCCCCCAGTCAAAAGATCTGGGTAAAATCCATTGTTCTTTTGCCCTCAACGCCACCCCAGTTTGGACCCAGCCATATGCAAATCAGTCTTGACCCTGTGCCCCATGGGAACAGTCCAGATCGAACTGCCAGGCCAGGTTCTCCCTGGACCGGAAACAAGCATCCTGGGACCGGTTTCAGGGTATGTCACCCTTCTTCAGCCAGGCTAGCTTGAATCCAGTGGCACAGTGAGCAAGGGACCCACGTCTGGGCATACCCATCCCACTCAGGGCGAAAAGTGTTACAGCAAACAAATGATGGACAGAATGCTGACAATGCAAATATTCTCCCCCAGTCAAAAGATCTGGGTTAAATCCATTGTTCTTTTGCCCACTACGCCACCCCAGTTTGGACCCAGCCATATGCAAATCAGTCTTGACCCTGTGCCCCATGGGAACAGTCCAGACCGAACTGCCAGGCCAGGTTCTCCCTGGACCGGAAACAAGCATCCTGGGACCGGTTTCAGGGTATGTCACCCTTCTTCAGCCAGGCTAGCTTGAAACCCGTGGCACAGTGAGCAAGGGACCCACGTCTGGGCATACCCATCCCACTTAGGGCGAAAAGTGTTACAGCAAACAAATGATGGACAGAATGCTGACAATGCAAACATTCTCCCCCAGTCAAAAGATCTGGGTTAAATCCATTGTTCTTTTGCCCACTACGCCACCCCAGTTTGGACCCAGCCATATGCAAATCAGTCTTGACCCTGTGCCCCATGGGAACAGTCCAGACGGAACTGCCAGGCCAGGTTCTCCCTGGACCGGAAACAAGCATCCTGGGACCGGTTTCAGGGTATGTCACCCTTCTTCAGCCAGGCTAGCTTGAATCCAGTGGCACAGTGAGCAAGGGACCCACGTCTGGGCATACCCATCCCACTTAGGGCGAAAAGTGTTACAGCAAACAAATGATGGACAGAATGCTGACAATGCAAACATTCTCCCCCAGTCAAAAGATCTGGGTTAAATCCATTGTTCTTTTGCCCACTACGCCACCCCAGTTTGGACCCAGCCATATGCAAATCAGTCTTGACCCTGTGCCCCATGGGAACAGTCCAGACCGAACTGCCAGGCCAGGTTCTCCCTGGACCGGAAACAAGCATCCTGGGACCGGTTTCAGGGTATGTCACCCTTCTTCAGCCAGGCTAGCTTGAATCCAGTGGCACAGTGAGCAAGGGACCCACGTCTGGGCATACCCATCCCACTTAGGGCGAAAAGTGTTACAGCAAACAAATGATGGACAGAATGCTGACAATGCAAACATTCTCCCCCAGTCAAAAGATCTGGGTTAAATCCATTGTTCTTTTTCCCACTACGCCACCCCAGTTTGGAGCCAGCCATATGCAAATCAGTCTTGACCCTGTGCCCCATGGGAACAGTCCAGACCGAACTGCCAGGCCAGGTTCTCCCTGGACCGGAAACAAGCATCCTGGGACCGGTTTCAGGGTATGTCACCCTTCTTCAGCCAGGCTAGCTTGAATCCAGTGGCACAGTGAGCAAGGGACCCACGTCTGGGCATACCCATCCCACTTAGGGCGAAAAGTGTTACAGCAAACAAATGATGGACACAATGCTGACAATGCAAACATTCTCCCCCAGTCAAAAGATCTGGTTTAAATCCATTGTTCTTTTGCCCACTACGCCACCCCAGTTTGGAGCCAGCCATATGCAAATCAGTCTTGACCCTGTGCCCCATGGGAAGAGTCCAGACCGAACTGCCAGGCCAGGTTCTCCCTGGACCGGAAACAAGCATCCTGGGACCGGTTTCAGGGTATGTCACCCTTCTTCAGCCAGGCTAGCTTGAATCCAGTGGCACAGTGAGCAAGGGACCCACGTCTGGGCATACCCATCCCACTTAGGGCGAAAAGTGTTACAGCAAACAAATGATGGACACAATGCTGACAATGCAAACATTCTCCCCAGTCAAAAGATCTGGTTTAAATCCATTGTTCTTTTGCCCACTACGCCACCCCAGTTTGGACCCAGCCATATGCAAATCAGTCTTGACCCTGTGCCCCATGGGAACAGTCCAGACCGAACTGCCAGGCCAGGTTCTCCCTGGACCGGAAACATGCATCCTGGGACCGGTTTCAGGGTATGTCACCCTTCTTCAGCCAGGCTAGCTTGAATCCAGTGGCACAGTGAGCAAGGGACCCACGTCTGGGCATACCCATCCCACTTAGGGCGAAAAGTGTTACAGCAAACAAATGATGGACAGAATGCTGACAATGCAAACATTCTCCCCCAGTCAAAAGATCTGGGTTAAATCCATTGTTCTTTTGCCCACTACGCCACCCCGGTTTGGACCCAGCCATATGCAAATCAGTCTTGACCCTGTGCCCCATGGGAACAGTCCAGACCGAACTGCCAGGCCAGGTTCTCCCTGGACCGGAAACAAGCATCCTGGGACCAGTTTCAGGGTATGTCACCCTTCCTCAGCCAGGCTAGCTTGAATACAGTGGCACAGTGAGCAATGGACCCACTTCTGGGCATACCCATCCCACTTAGGGCGAAAAGTGTTACAGCAAACAAATGATGGACAGAATGCTGACAATGCAAACATTCTCCCCCAGTCAAAAGATCTGGGTTAAATCCATTGTTCTTTTGCCCACTACACCACCCCAGTTTGGACCCAGCCATATGCAAATCAGTCTTGACCCTGTGCCCCATGGGAACAGTCCAGACCGAACTGCCAGGCCAGGTTCTCCCTGGACCGGAAACAAGCATCCTGGGACCGGTTTCAGGGTATGTCAACCTTCTTCAGCCAGGCTAGCTTGAATCCAGTGGCACAGTGAGCAAGGGACCCACGTCTGGGCATACCCATCCCACTTAGGGCGAAAAGTGTTACAGCAAACAAATGATGGACAGAATGCTGACAATGCAAACATTCTCCCCCAGTCAAAAGATCTGGGTTAAATCCATTGTTCTTTTGCCCACTACACCACCCCAGTTTGGACCCAGCCATATGCAAATCAGTCTTGACCCTATGCCCCATGGGAACAGTCCAGACCGAACTGCCAGGCCAGGTTCTCCCTGGACCGGAAACAAGCATCCTGGGACCGGTTTCAGGGTATGTCAACCTTCTTCAGCCAGGCTAGCTTGAATCCAGTGGCACAGTGAGCAAGGGACCCACGTCTGGGCATACCCATCCCACTTAGGGCGAAAAGTGTTACAGCAAACAAATGATGGACAGAATGCTGACAATGCAAACATTCTCCCCCAGTCAAAAGATCTGGGTTAAATCCATATACTGGATAACATTTTTCCGCACATCAAAGATAAGGTGGTGAGAAACCTTCCTACCTCCCCAGCAGACCTCTCTCCCTGCACTCAGCCCAACCAACCACATGACCTCCCCTCTAGTACTCCTCCCTCTAGCTCCCATTGTCTACACTCACCTGCCCCCACCCCATTTGACCCCCCACTGTACAACATACATCTCCCCATGGCCTACTCCTCCCACAACTCCACTGGCACGCACTTCCTCTATGCCTATCACTCTGCACACAAGTGTCCCCACTCCTCTAGCTGTCCCATCCCGCATCCATTCCCCCTCCCACACATTACACAACTCTACCCACCCCACCGATCTCGCTATGCCCAGCATACCCACTACAAACTCGGCCCCAACCTCTCCCTACACCATTACATCCGATCAGCCAGCACTCCTTCAGGCCTCCTCTCCCCTCACGTCGAACTTTACCGCCTCTCCCCCTACAGCTCAAAACATTACCCCGTCGCACCCCTTCTCTACTTCCCCTCTTACATCGGATCACCACACTAAAAAACAGCCACTAATCGAACCACCTCACTTCTCGCCTCACGAACACAGTCTTATAACCCCACCTCACCTACCCACAGACCGGCTGAGAAATAAGTCAACTCTGGCTCCTGACCCTAGATTCGAGGAGATATTACTAGCCCTAAGTCAAATTAAAGATGACATCCAAACTCTTCATGACCTTATCCTGACACAACCAAACACAAAAGCGAGTTTCCGCCAACAATCACACGCTAGGTCCACGTCACAGAACCCCCTAGATGGAAATCAATACCTGACACCAATGCCTTAACCCGCCCATTCAGAATAAAAAACTCACTCTCACCGCAAGATCTTACCTCTCTACTTCAGTCCTACGAACCCCCATCTCCGTCCCTCCCCTCGGTGCACACAGACAATACACGGATATTGTCCTCTATCCAAGCCATCCCTTCCAACCCCGATAGAACCAGTAGACACGTCACCAGAGGTATTGTTGAAAAAAACCTCAAGAAAGTTCCCATCTCACAAAACCACAACATTATACCTACCTAAAATGTATCCTACTAAACTGTAGGTCAGCAGCGCGTCATGCCGCTGATATAGCTGACCTCATACTAAACAACGAACCTGACCTCATAATCTTAACGGAAACATGGCTAAACGACTCATCCGCGCCCATCCTTGACATACTAGTCCCACCTAACTATCACATCACAAGACTAGATAGAATTGACAGGCTTGGAGGAGGTATTGCCTGCATACACCGGAACTACCTCTCTGTGAAACGTCTCATCTCCCCGGGTTTCACCTCCTTTGAATACTTACATCTTGAAATCTCTAATAATAACACTCCTATATGCTCAATTCACTCATTGTACCATCCACCAGGAAACAACCTTACCTTTATTGAACACGTAATGGATATCCTAGCTACAAATGCCGATCTCCAGAACAAGCAGATTTTCCTTGGAGACTTCAACCTCCACTGGAATGACCCGGACGACCCGGAGGTCAATAGCCTCAAAACTTTCTTGACTGACCTTAACTTATCCCAAATTTGTGACAGCCCAACACATAACAAAGGATCAATCCTAGATCTGGTAATCTCCAAAGCGGACTACACCCAACTGGATTCTATCCTCCCTTGTGACTGGTCCGACCATCACATCATCACTTTCTATATCAACGAAGTAGTTAAACCACTCCATGTCCAACCCAAGAGAACGAAAAATCTGGAAGAGAAACCTAAAAAACATCAATCCCTACTCACTTGCAACCGCTTGCCCTATCTTAACGCCCCCATCTGACAGTTCACATGAAGTACATGAGCTAACCAATCACTACTTCCAATCTATGAACATATTATTAGACAATTTAGCCCCACTACAATTGAAAAGTATCTCAAACAAAGTTGCAAACCCATGGTATGACGGTAGGTTAAATGAGGACAGAAGAGCACTAAGAACAATTGAACGTCAATGGAGAGCAGCACCTTCCTCCCCTCACCTCAAAGTACTCAGAAGCACAAGAAACGCTTATTACAGGAAAATTAGACGCTCAAAAATCGACTTCTTCAGCAATCAATTGAACCAATCCAAGAATCGCCCCAAAAGACTGTTTGAAATAATCAAAGCACAATCTAAGGGTGTCTCCCACTCACCTCAAGTTAATGCAGAAGCACTCCCTAACTGCGAGGTTTTCGCATTATATTTCACAAAAAAAACGGAAAACCTTAAGACAGACCTATTGAAGGATCTATCAGCCCTCTCCAACCCTCACATGATCGCCTCAGGGACCCCCTGCAGGAACCCGCTTAGCTGTTCCGCAAAGCTCGACCCCAAAAACAATGCAGACTGGTCCTCATTCAACCTCTACAGCGAAGAAGCTATTCTAAAACGCTTACGGCCTTAAATCCCTCCAATCACTTTGCTGACCCACTCCCAGCTTCCCTCCTAAAAGACCTCATACCGACATTAGTGCCTCTATGGACCAGGATTATAAACAGCTCTCTGCTTCAAGGATCCATCCCTGATATCCTCAAAGCTGGTCAGGTCTCCCCCATTTTAAAGAAATCATCAGCTGACCCAGCTGACCTAAATAACTATCGCCCCATATCCAACATCCCCACCCTGGCCAAACTACTAGAAAAATGTGTTCACACGCAACTTACCCACCACATTGATCACTTCAATCTACTCGACAAATTCCAATCTGGCTTTCGATCAGGGCACAGCACCGAATCCGCCATGACCCACATAATAGATGATGCCTTAAAAATACTGGACCAAAACAAAGCATGTTTACTAATCCTACTGGACCTATCCTCCGCCTTCGACACCGTCAAACATGACAGTCTATTAGACCTCCTGAAACATAGAATGGGGCTTTCGGGAACGGTTCTCAACTGGTTCACTTCCTTCCTTCAAAACAGAACACAAAGTTTCAAGACCAATCAATCTTTATCCAAACCTACTCCTGTCACTTTAGGAGTACCCCAAGGTTCCTCCCTCTCCCCTACACTATTCAATTTGTTCATGGAGCCACTCACAGAACTTCTCAACTCTGCAAAGGTCCAATATCACATGTACGCAGACGACACACAACTCTACATTAAGGTACATTCACTTGAGGACATCAAGTCCCTTAATTCGACGCTGCAAAAAACGCAGACCTGGCTGGCAATCAACCATTTAAAATTAAACACCCTAAAAACTGAATTCCTCCTAATAGCGCCCCCCAACCAAACAACCACCATCATCATGGAGTGGATGAAGCACCTAACAGCACTAGACGGCCAACCGCTCATGATCGATTCTGCCAAATCGCTAGGTATAACTCTGGACAATAAGCTAAATATGCAGAAGCACATCAGTGCAGCAGCAAAAGGAGCAACATTTCAAATGTGCACCCTAAGAAGACTGAAACCCTTCATACCCGCAAATGACTTTAAACAAGCAGTCCAAACGCTAGTAATACCCAGAGTGGAATATGGGAGTGTCGCTCTCTGCGGCCTCCCCAGAGCAACGACAGCCCCACTAAGAGCATCAATCAACGCAGCCGCCAGGCTAATCACAGGCTCCAAAAGAAACTGTCACATCTCCCCGGATTTGCGTGCCCTTAACTGGCTACCCTTTGAGGCCAGAATCCATTTGAAAATCGCCTGTATGACACACAAGGCATTGCATCACAAAACACCACATTACCTTGCTGAGAAAGTAGTTCCTTCGGGCGGCACAGAACTAACAGGAGCTCATATAACCTTCTGTTGAAACCACAACGTTAAGAAAACTTATAACCGTTCATTCTCAGGAATGGCCCCTAGGATTTGGAATGCCTTACCCCCAAATACAAGACAGAACCCTCACGCGGCATCATTTAAAAGGAAGTTAAATCGATTCTCCTGACAAAATTCACTTGATCTATTTGATGCAGGACTGTAGATAGGTGCTATGCTGGATCTATTACCGTTTGTTTGGACTTATTATAAGCAATATTATTTTTATATGTATATACCTATTAAGTCATTGTCTATTTCCCTCTGGCTATTCCCTCTTTTTCTTTCATTTATTTGTTGTAAAGCGCTCTGATACCCGCAAGGGTCTTGTCCGCGCTATATAAAACCTTCTAAATAAAAAAAAAAAAAATTAAAAAAATTGTTCTTTTGCCCACTACGCCACCCCAGTTTGGACCCAGCCATATGCAAATCAGTCTTGACCCTGTGCCCCATGGGAACAGTCCAGACCGAACTGCCAGGCCAGGTTCTCCCTGGACCGGAAACAAGCATCCTGGGACCGGTTTCAGGGTATGTCACCCTTCTTCAGCCAGGCTAGCTTGAATCCAGTGGCACAGTGAGCAAGGGACCCACGTCTGGGCATACCCATCCCATTTAGGGCGAAAAGTGTTACAGCAAACAAATGATGGACAGAATGCTGACAATGCAAACATTCTCCCCCAGTCAAAAGATCTGGGTTAAATCCATTGTTCTTTTGCCCACTACGCCACCCCAGTTTGGACCCAGCCATATGCAAATTAGTCTTGACCCTGTGCCCCATGGGAACAGTCCAGACCGAACTGCCAGGCCAGGTTCTCCATGGACCAGAAACAAGCATCCTGGGACCGGTTTCAGGGTATGTCACCCTTCTTCAGCCAGGCTAGCTTGAATCCAGTGGCACAGTGAGCAAAGGACCCACGTCTGGGCATACCCATCCCACTTAGGGCGAAAAGTGTTACAGCAAACAAATGATGGACAGAATGCTGACAATGCAAACATTCTCCCCAGTCAAAAGATCTGGGTTAAATCCATTGTTATTTTGCCCACTACGCCACCCCAGTTTGGACCCAGCCATATGCAAATCAGTCTTGACCCTGTGCCCCATGGGAACAGTCCAAACCGAACTGCCAGGCCAGGTTCTCCCTGGACCGGAAACAAGCATCCTGGGACCGGTTTCAGGGTATGTCACCCTTCTTCAGCCAGGCTAGCTTGAATCCAGTGGCACAGTGAGCAAGGGACCCACGTCTGGGCTTACCCATCCCACTTAGGGCGAAAAGTGTTACAGCAAACAAATGATGGACACAATGCTGACAATGCAAACATTCTCCCCCAGTCAAAAGATCTGGGTTAAATCCATTGTTATTTTGCCCACTACGCCACCCCAGTTTGGACCCAGCCATATGCAAATCAGTCTTGACCCTGTGCCCCATGGGAACAGTCCAGACCGAACTGCCAGGCCAGGTTCTCACTGGACTGGAAACAAGCATCCTGGGAGCAGTTTCAGGGTATGTCACCCTTCTTCAGCCAGGCTAGCTTGAATCCAGTGGCACAGTGAGCAAGGGACCCACGTCTGGGCATACCCATCCCACTTAGGGCGAAAAGTGTTACAGCAAACAAATGATGGACAGAATGCTGACAATGCAAACATTCTCCCCCAGTCAAAAGATCTGGGTTAAATCCATTGTTCTTTTGCCCACTACGCCACCCCAGTTTGGACCCAGCCATATGCAAATCAGCCTTGACCCTGTGCCCCATGGGAACAGTCCAGACCGAACTGCCAGGCCAGGTTCTCCCTGGACCGGAAACAAGCATCCTGGGACCGGTTTCAGGGTATGTCACCCTTCTTCAGCCAGGCTAGCTTGAATCCAGAGGCACAGTGAGCAAGGGACCCACGTCTGGGCATACCCATCCCACTTAGGGCGAAAAGTGTTACAGCAAACAAATGATGGACAGAATGCTGACAATGCAAACATTCTCCCCAGTCAAAAGATCTGGGTTAAATCCATTGTTCTTTTGCCCACTACGCCACCCCAGTTTGGACCCAGCCATATGCAAATCAGTCTTGACCCTGTGCCCCATGGGAACAGTCCAGACCGAACTGCCAGGCCAGGTTCTCCCTGGACCGGAAACAAGCATCCTGGGACCGGTTTCAGGGTATGTCACCCTTCTTCAGGCAGGCTAGCTTGAATCCAGTGGCACAGTGAGCAAGGGACCCACGTCTGGGCATACCCATCCCACTTAGGGCGAAAAGTGTTACAGCAAACAAATGATGGACAGAATGCTGACAATGCAAACATTCTCCCCCAGTCAAAAGATCTTGGTTAAATCCATTGTTCTTTTGCCCACTACGCCACCCCAGTTTGGACCCAGCCATATGCAAATCAGTCTTGACCCTGTGCCCCATGGGAACAGTCCAGACCGAACTGCCAGGCCAGGTTCTCCCTGGACCGGAAACAAGCATCCTGGGACCGGTTTCAGGGTATGTCACCCTTCTTCAGCCAGGCTAACTTGAATCCAGTGGCACAGTGAGCAAGGGACCCACGTCTGGGCATACCCATCCCACTTAGGGCGAAAAGTGTTACAGCAAACAAATGATGGACAGAATACTGACAATGCAAACATTCTCCCCCAGTCAAAAGATCTGGGTTAAATCCATTGTTCTTTTGCCCACTACGCCACACCAGTTTGGACCCAGCCATATGCAAATCAGTCTTGACCCTGTGCCCCATGGGAACAGTCCAGAACGAACTGCCAGGCCAGGTTCTCCCTGGACCGGAAACAAGCATCCTGGGACCGGTTTCAGGGTATGTCACCCTTCTTCAGCCAGGCTAGCTTGAATCCAGTGGCACAGTGAGCAAGGGACCCACGTCTGGGCATACCCATCCCACTTAGGGCGAAAAGTGTTACAGCAAATAAATGATGGACAGAATGCTGACAATGCAAACATTCTCCCCCAGTCAAAAGATCTGGGTTAAATCCATTGTTCTTTTGCCCACTACGCCACCCCAGTTTGGACCCAGCCATATGCAAATCAGTCTTGACCCTGTGCCCCATGGGAACAGTCCAGACCGAACTGCCAGGCCAGGTTCTCCCTGGACCGGAAACAAGCATCCTGGGACCGGTTTCAGGGTATGTCATCCTTCTTCAGCCAGGCTAGCTTGAATCCAGTGGCACAGTGAGCAAGGGACCCACGTCTGGGCATACCCATCCCACTTAGGGCGAAAAGTGTTACAGCAAACAAATGATGGACAGAATGCTGACAATGCAAACATTCTCCCCCAGTGAAACGATCTGGGTTAAATCCATTGTTCTTTTGCCCACTACGCCACCCCAGTTTGGACCCAGCCATATGCAAATCAGTCTTGACCCTGTGCCCCATGGGAACAGTCCAGACCGAACTGCCAGGCCAGGTTCTCCCTGGACCGGAAACAAGCATCCTGGGACCGGTTTCAGGGTATGTCACCCTTCTTCAGCCAGGTTAGCTTGAATCCAGTGGCACAGTGAGCAAGGGACCCACGTCTGGGCATACCCATCCCACTTAGGGCGAAAAGTGTTACAGCAAACAAATGATGGACAGAATGCTGACAATGCAAACATTCTCCCCCAGTCAAAAGATCTGGGTTAAATCCATTGTTCTTTTGCCCACTACGCCACCCCAGTTTGGACCCAGCCATATGCAAATCAGTCTTGACCCTGTGCCCCATGGGAACAGTCCAAACCGAACTGCCAGGCCAGGTTCTCCCTGGACCGGAAACAAGCATCCTGGGACCGGTTTCAGGGTATGTCACCCTTCTTCAGCCAGGCTAGCTTGAATCCAGTGGCACAGAGAGCAAGGGACCCACGTCTGGGCTTACCCATCCCACTTAGGGCGAAAAGTGTTACAGCAAACAAATGATGGACACAATGCTGACAATGCAAACATTCTCCCCCAGTCAAAAGATCTGGGTTAAATCCATTGTTATTTTGCCCACTACGCCACCCCAGTTTGGACCCAGCCATATGCAAATCAGTCTTGACCCTGTGCCCCATGGGAACAGTCCAGACCGAACTGCCATGCCAGGTTCTCACTGGACTGGAAACAAGCATCCTGGGAGCAGTTTCAGGGTATGTCACCCTTCTTCAGCCAGGCTAGCTTGAATCCAGTGGCACAGTGAGCAAGGGACCCACGTCTGGGCATACCCATCCCACTTAGGGCGAAAAGTGTTACAGCAAACAAATGATGGACAGAATGCTGACAATGCAAACATTCTCCCCCAGTCAAAAGATCTGGGTTAAATCCATTGTTCTTTTGCCCACTACGCCACCCCAGTTTGGACCCAGCCATATGCAAATCAGCCTTGACCCTGTGCCCCATGGGAACAGTCCAGACCGAACTGCCAGGCCAGGTTCTCCCTGGACCGGAAACAAGCATCCTGGAACCGGTTTCAGGGTATGTCACCCTTCTTCAGCCAGGCTAGCTTGAATCCAGTGGCACAGTGAGCAAGGGACCCACGTCTGGGCATACCCATCCCACTTAGGGCGAAAAGTGTTACAGCAAACAAATGATGGACAGAATGCTGACAATGCAAACATTCTCCCCCAGTCAAAAGATCTGGGTTAAATCCATTGTTCTTTTGCCCACTACGCCACCCCAGTTTGGACCCAGCCATATGCAAATCAGTCTTGACCCTGTGCCCCATGGGAACAGTCCAGACCGAACTGCCAGGCCAGGTTCTCCCTGGACCGGAAACAAGCATCCTGGGACCGGTTTCAGGGTATGTCACCCTTCTTCAGCCAGGCTAGCTTGAATCCAGTGGCACAGTGAGCAAGGGACCCACGTCTGGGCATACCCATCCCACTTAGGGCGAAAAGTGTTACAGCAAACAAATGATGGACAGAATGCTGACAATGCAAACATTCTCCCCAGTCAAAAGATCTTGGTTAAATCCATTGTTCTTTTGCCCACTACGCCACCCCAGTTTGGACCCAGCCATATGCAAATCAGTCTTGACCCTGTGCCCCATGGGAACAGTCCAGACCGAACTGCCAGGCCAGGTTCTCCCTGGACCGGAAACAAGCATCCTGGGACCGGTTTCAGGGTATGTCACCCTTCTTCAGCCAGGCTAACTTGAATCCAGTGGCACAGTGAGCAAGGGACCCACGTCTGGGCATACCCATCCCACTTAGGGCGAAAAGTGTTACAGCAAACAAATGATGGACAGAATGCTGACAATGCAAACATTCTCCCCCAGTCAAAAGATCTGGGTTAAATCCATTGTTCTTTTGCCCACTACGCCACATCAGTTTGGACCCAGCCATATGCAAATCAGTCTTGACCCTGTGCCCCATGGGAACAGTCCAGACCGAACTGCCAGGCCAGGTTCTCCCTGGACCGGAAACAAGCATCCTGGGACCGGTTTCAGGGTATGTCACCCTTCTTCAGCCAGGCTAGCTTGAATCCAGTGGCACAGTGAGCAAGGGACCCACGTCTGGGCATACCCATCCCACTTAGGGCGAAAAGTGTTACAGCAAATAAATGATGGACAGAATGCTGACAATGCAAACATTCTCCCCCAGTCAAAAGATCTGGGTTAAATCCATTGTTCTTTTGCCCACTACGCCACCCCAGTTTGGACCCAGCCATATGCAAATCAGTCTTGACCCTGTGCCCCATGGGAACAGTCCAGACCGAACTGCCAGGCCAGGTTCTCCCTGGACCGGAAACAAGCATCCTGGGACCGGTTTCAGGGTATGTCATCCTTCTTCAGCCAGGCTAGCTTGAATCCAGTGGCACAGTGAGCAAGGGACCCACGTCTGGGCATACCCATCCCACTTAGGGCGAAAAGTGTTACAGCAAACAAATGATGGACAGAATGCTGACAATGCAAACATTCTCCCCCAGTCAAACGATCTGGGTTAAATCCATTGTTCTTTTGCCCACTACGCCACCCCAGTTTGGACCCAGCCATATGCAAATCAGTCTTGACCCTGTGCCCCATGGGAACAGTCCAGACCGAACTGCCAGGCCAGGTTCTCCCTGTACCGGAAACAAGCATCCTGGGACCGGTTTCAGGGTATGTCACCCTTCTTCAGCCAGGCTAGCTTGAATCCAGTGGCACAGTGAGCAAGGGACCCACGTCTGGGCATACCCATCCCACTTAGGGCAAAAAGTGTTACAGCAAACAAATGATGGACAGAATGCTGACAATGCAAACATTCTCCCCCAGTCAAAAGATCTGGGTTAAATCCATTGTTCTTTTGCCCACTACGCCACCCCAGTTTGGACCCAGCCATATGCAAATCAGTCTTGACCCTGTGCCCCATGGGAACAGTCCAGACCGAACTGCCAGGCCAGGTTCTCCCTGGACCGGAAACAAGCATCCTGGGACCGGTTTCAGGGTATGTCACCCTTCTTCAGCCAGGCTAGCTTGAATCCAGTGGCACAGTGAGCAAGGGACCCACGTCTGGGCATACCCATCCCACTCAGGGCGAAAAGTGTTACAGCAAACAAATGATGGACAGAATGCTGACAATGCAAACATTCTCCCCCAGTCAAAAGATCTGGGTTATATCCATTGTTCTTTTGCCCACTACGCCACCCAGTTTGGACCCAGCCATATGCAAATCAGTCTTGACCCTGTGCCCCATGGGAACAGTCCAGACCGAACTTCCAGGCCAGGTTCTCCCTGGACCGGAAACAAGCATCCTGGGACCGGTTTCAGGGTATGTCACCCATCTTCAGCCAGGCTAGCTTGAATCCAGTGGCACAGTGAGCAAGGGACCCACGTCTGGGCATACCCATCCCACTTAGGGCGAAAAGTGTTACAGCAAACAAATGATGGACAGAATGCTGACAATGCAAACATTCTCCCCCAGTCAAAAGATCTGGGTTAGATCCATTGTTCTTTTGCCCACTACGCCACCCCAGTTTGGACCCAGCCATATGCAAATCAGTCTTGACCCTGTGCCCCATGGGAACAGTCCAGACCGAACTGCCAGGCCAGGTTCTCCCTGGACCGGAAACAAGCATCCTGGGACCGGTTTCAGGGTATGTCACCCTTCTTCAGCCAGGCTAGCTTGAATCCAGTGGCACAGTGAGCAAGGGACCCACGTCTGGGCATACCCATCCCACTTAGGGCAAAAAGTGTTACAGCAAACAAATGATGGACAGAATGCTGACAATGCAAACATTCTCCCCAGTCAAAAGATCTGGGTTAAATCCATTGTTCTTTTGCCCACTACGCCACCCCAGTTTGGACCCAGCCATATGCAAATCAGTCTTGACCCTGTGCCCCATGGGAACAGTCCAGACCGAACTGCCAGGCCAGGTTCTCCCTGGACCGGAAACAAGCATCCTGGGACCGGTTTCAGGGTATGTCACCCTTCTTCAGCCAGTCTAGCTTGAATCCAGTGGCACAGTGAGCAAGGGACCCACGTCTGGGCATACCCATCCCACTCAGGGCGAAAAGTGTTACAGCAAACAAATGATGGACAGAATGCTGACAATGCAAACATTCTCCCCCAGTCAAAAGATCTGGGTTATATCCATTGTTCTTTTGCCCACTACGCCACCCAGTTTGGACCCAGCCATATGCAAATCAGTCTTGACCCTGTGCCCCATGGGAACAGTCCAGACCGAACTTCCAGGCCAGGTTCTCCCTGGACCGGAAACAAGCATCCTGGGACCGGTTTCAGGGTATGTCACCCATCTTCAGCCAGGCTAGCTTGAATCCAGTGGCACAGTGAGCAAGGGACCCACGTCTGGGCATACCCATCCTACTTAGGGCGAAAAGTGTTACAGCAAACAAATGATGGACAGAATGCTGACAATGCAAACATTCTCCCCCAGTCAAAAAATCTGGGTTAAATCCATTGTTCTTTTTCCCACTACGCCACCCCAGTTTGGACCCAGCCATATGCAAATCAGTCTTGACCCTGTGCCCCATGGGAACAGTCCAGACCGAACTGCCAGGCCAGGTTCTCCCTGGACTGGAAACAAGCATCCTGGGACCGGTTTCAGGGTATGTCACCCTTCTTCAGCCAGGCTAGCTTGAATCCAGTGGCACAGTGAGCAAGGGACCCACGTCTGGGCATACCCATCCCACTTAGGGCGAAAAGTGTTACAGCAAACAAATGATGGACAGAATGCTGACAATGCAAACATTCTCCCCCAGTCAAAAGATCTGGGTTAAATCCATTGTTCTTTTGCCCACTACGCCACCCCAGTTTGGACCCAGCCATATGCAAATCAGTCTTGACCCTGTGCCCCATGGGAACAGTCCAGACCGAACTGCCAGGCCAGGTTCACCCTGGACCGGAAACAAGCATCCTGGGACCGGTTTCAGGGTATGTCACCCTTCCTCAGCCAGGCTAGCTTGAATATAGTGGCACAGTGAGCAAGGGACCCACGTCTGGGCATACCCATCCCACTTAGGGCAAAAAGTGTTACAGCAAACAAATGATGGACAGAATACTGACAATGCAAACATTCTCCCCCAGTCAAAAGATCTGGATTAAATCCATTGTTCTTTTGCCCACTACGCCACCCCAGTTTGGACCCAGCCATATGCAAATCAGTCTTGACCCTGTGCCCCATGGGAACAGTCCAGACCGAACTGCCAGGCCAGGTTCTCCCTGGACCGGAAACAAGCATCCTGGGACCGGTTTCAGGGTATGTCACCCTTCTTCAGCCAGGCTAGCTTGAATCCAGTGGCACAGTGAGCAAGGGACCCACGTCTGGGCATACCCATCCCACTTAGGGCGAAAAGTGTTACAGCAAACAAATGATGGACAGAATGCTGACAATGCAAACATTCTCCCCCAGTCAAAAGATCTGGGTTAAATCCAACAGAAGCAGGCTGCAGGATCGGCCAACCAGTCCTTGCCTTGACGCTCCTGACTCCTCCTCTCAGCTCCACAGCACTGTGAGTCCGCTGCGCACCAAGAGGCAAATCGAATGATGACAGGCCTGCCCCTCGTAATTTCATTGGTCCATTCTCTCTGGGGGCAGGCCAGCAACAAGAAGCAGGGCCGTCACAAGTAGCACGTTCGCGCTATGAATGATTGACGGCCCTGATTATTATAGATTATATGAAAAAAAATTCCCCCTTTTGCCGCCCTAGCCCTTTTGCCGCCCTAGGCGGCCGCCTAGTCTTGCCTAATGGTAGAAACGGCCCTGCCTGTTTGTAGCCAATTTTAGATTTTTGAAGGAAGACTATGTCTCCGACTAGACTATGACGTGATCGGCTATTTTGGATCTTTTCACCGGGTGGTTAAGGCCCTCAGTGTTTAATGAAACAACTTTTATGAAGGCCATGATCTGAGGATCATTGAAGTGGCAACCAGACTCTGTGGTATATGTAATCATAGGAGAAATGTAAGTGTAGGGGAGACAGCCGTGGCATTTGCCATCATTTTGGATAATCTCTGTGTGATTGAATGGACTTCTGGAAAGGGCCATCAAAAGGATCGAAGAGGATTGAATGACCATTCGGTTGGAGGGCAAAAGACACACCACTGTGACAAAGCAAACACAAGAATCAAAACAAGCAAAATGAGCTAAAAAATAAAAGATAATAAAAACCAAACATAAGTGCTAGGAATTGGGTTACTGGTTGACTGGGGTGTGAGCCTTGGTCAAGCAGCAACCACAATCCTAGTCAGGGTGAGGCACAAGCAAACCCCAAAATAGCCTGTTCTTAACCCCTTGGTAGCTTGGCACAGCACACTCAGGCTTAACTTAGAAGCAATGTGTAAAGTATTTTTGCAACTCTTCAAGCAGTACAACTGTGAAAACACCACACAAAAAGAATCCCACACCAGGTTAGAAACATAGAGCTTAATTTAATAAATAAAACAAGACCAAAAAGACAAAAATCTAATTAGTAGAACCGGAAATATTCAATTTGAAAGAGTTCAGTCCAAATAGCACCAAAAGGCGTAAAGCATCAACTGTGGATATCTGACTGCACCAGACTGGGACAAAGTCACAAGTTCAGGACGACCACAATGGAGGATTAACCGGCCACAAGAACCCAGTTAGGCCCCCTGAGCAAAGTACCTTAAGCTTTAGTTTGCTGTGCGTTGCGAGGATCCATGTCAAACATGCTTTACGCAGCCGAGGCAATGCATCAGATTCGAGATGCGTCAAGGCTGCGATGTGAGGGATTGTTGCGTCAACATCTAGGATCCAATCAACGGGGCTTGCAATGCGCAGTCTGGTATCGAGGAAGCAGGGCGCAGTCGGGGTGATGAGTTGGTTCTGAAGAGCTGCAAGACCACGCAGCAGTGGTGATGCATTAGTTCTCCTCATGATTGTGCCATGCAGCAGAGGAGATGCATCAATTTCGCTGGATCCACAGAGGCTGGCAGAGTACCTTAAGTCCCCTTCCAAGGGTCCAGGACTGGGGTGGCACCACTTGGCAGGGTAGACTCAGAGATGGCAGAGTTCAGATGCAGATGCAAGGTTGTTGGAAGCCTGTTATGTCCCTGAGTCTTCAGATCAGGAGGCCAACCAACCAGCCCTTGGAGTCACTCTGAGTTCTGGGTGCAAGAGATGCAGGTCCAGGCCTTCTCACCCAGGCAAGAAGGCAGCAGGTCAGCACAGCAGGGCAACAGTTCCTTCAGAGCAGCAGTCCAGCAGAGTGGCAGTCCCTGTAGCAGCACAGCAGTCTATCTTCCTGGGAGAGCATCCATAGTTCCAGAAGTGTACTGAAGTGGTGGTGTCTGAGTTACTTCTTTTATACACAGTTGTACCTTTGAAGTGGGGAGAAGCTTCTAGAGGCATGCCTTTGAAGTACACAGATGCCCTGCCTTCCCTGCCCTGGCTCCACACTAACTACAGGGGGTATGCAGCCCTTTGTGTGGAGACAGGACACAGCCTAGTCAGGTGTAAGTGAGGTTGAGCCTAGCTCCTCCCTCCCATCCTGATAGTGATGTCAAATCTAGTCACTCCCATTGTGTGTGGCTGTCTAGGAGGAATACACAAAGCCAAACTGCCAACTATACCCAGTCATGTGACCAGAGACAGGCTGCAGGCCCAAATGGCTAAGGCAAGAAAATGCCAACTTTCTAACAGTGGCATTTTCAGAATTATAATTTAAGATCCAACTTTAGCATAAGTTAGGATTTGAAATTAGGATTCCAGTGACACCAAACATGAAGCAGTTATCTCTTCTCATATGGAAATTACAGTTATAAATTGTAATAAGATAACTCCAATGTTATTCTATGGGAGAGATAGGCCTTGCAGTAGTGGAAAACGAATTTAAGAGTGTTTCACTACCAGGATATGTAAAACTAAAAAGTACATGTCCAACTTTTCAAATACACAGTGTGGTATCCTGCTCTTCTTGCTATGTATTTCTTCCTTTGTATTCTTTGCCCTGCTGCTCAGCCAGAGTGTGTGTGATGTCATAGAATGTTTATGAGTGCCTTGTTGAGTGAATGTCAGTTGGAGTGTGTGGGCTGAACAGTTGGGATGCTGCTCCCGGTGGGGCTCCTATCTTACAACTTGCAATACCTGTAACCAATGACTCCTACTTGAAACTGAAAAATAAATCTTGTTTCATCATCTATGTTGACTATCCTCATTCTAAAAATTCTACACTGGTGACGAGCGGGAAAACTGACCTATTGTGAAGAAAAGGCCACTGCTGGAACAGGGGAGGAGACAAAATTGAAACTGGTGTGTAACTGAACTTATACAAGAGACTAAGTGAACTTAATCCTTTTAAAAATTGCAGCCTGAAGAAAGAAAATGCCCTAAAAGCTCCACCGTCTCTAACAGCTGACAGCCAGCAGTTTGGGGCGTTTAACCTTATTTACATCAAAATACACTGCTTCCTGTTTACTTCAAGCTTGCAGTCAACTCAATTAAGAAGGGTGTTTTGTACCTGCGTTGTGGACCTGCGTAAATTGCAACCATATGAGAGCTCTGTGAATTCGGTGCCCACAAACATTATTCAGCCTCGTCGTGAGCTGTGAGAGTGGCATTGTAAAAACAGACAGCAGTGACTAACTCATACAGTGCTGATTGTTCAGCAGTCCGATAGGATGCTCTATTTCACAGTATTTTTGGCAGCAGCATTTAGTTGAAAGCAACCAGCAGCGTTTATTTTAAAGGTACTGGTGGCATGATTTGACATTAATTGGCAGCCTGAAAAGTGATTCTGAAGAAATCGAGTTGATTCGTGCAAGGCCAGTTAATGTGCCAAAATTGATGTGACTGGCGTTGCAGCACTATACTGGTGAGCCACATCATTATCTGGTTTTTTGGAAATATCCTGTCGCAAATTTTACTTTATGGAGCGCGTGCTCCTTACCATTGTAGTACTGCCATGCTATGTGACTTTTGAATTTGCTGGGAGGCTGCCATGCGTGAGCAGCAATGCGCCTGCTAGTGCAGTAGGGTGTGACGGATGTGTGGAGGAGTGAGCCAGGCTGTTGTTATGTCCGCTGGAACGCTGACAACCATGCACCCTGATGCATGGAGGACCAATGACTGCCCCTCATATCCATGTGCTGAAAGCAGCTTGCTCATGTAACAGCATTGAAGTTGCAACACTCACTGCTGTAGCATTTAGAGAACAGGAAGAAGTATTCTACAACACAGGAAGTCTTTTTGGCAGCTTTGGTATACAATGGATGTTATACAGAGGGCTGCGAGACTACCACCCATCATCATTAAAAGGTCAAGTGAGAGGGCTATCCTTTGAAGAAGTCTTTGCAGTCAAGACTAGTATTAGTTGGATTGCAACCATATGACTGGATAACCCACTTTTCTCTTGGTAATACTGTGTAGTGTCTCCAGGTATATGGCATTTTGAGGAGCTTCAGTGAGAACTCGCTCACCAGTGAGTGGACTTGAGTTACCTGCAGCCGAATGATGCTTTTATATTTTGAGATACTCTCATGTGCATTTTTACACAATACCATTGTGGATTTGTTGCTTGAGGGTTTTGTTAATGCTGCCGTACTGGATTTTAAACATGCAATAAAGTATGTTCTATGCTAGTTTTGTTTGCCTGCATGTAGGTATTTATGTCATGCTGAATTTATTATTGCATTTGTGTGAATGTCTTTCTTAATTTTCCTATCCTTCTCATTTCTGACATGTTGATATGCTACTCAAATTGACTTGGCTGTGCATACTTTTACATTACCTGTCAGTCATGTATTTTATTACATTACTGGATTCTACTTATTTATTTATGATTTTTTTTTTACTGCTACATATTTTGTACTATTAGTGTTGGCCTTAGTGCAGTACTAGGTGCTGCATGTGTTTTGGCCTAAGGTGTGTGCTTTGTACCCTGTACAATCTTTACCTATGGTTACTGCTGGTGAGGGTTATGTTTTCACCCATACTTTTACTTGTGCTGGGATATGTCTGTTTCTATGCATCCAAACAAATCTTTATTTTTACTGGTGATGGGGCTGGTACTCTGTAACCCAAACCTTATTTACTATGTGTCCGTATGGTATTGGGATATGTTGTTGTTCTTAAACCATTTTCAGGGGGCATATTGCAACCCCATACTTTACTTGCATTTTCTGGTGTTATGACATGTTGTTGTGCTCAAACCATTTTGAGGGGGCGTATTGCGAACCCATACTTTCCTTCCATTTTCTGGTGATGGGCATGTTGTTTCGTTCAAACCATTTTACATTTACATTACATCTGAGGGTACATATTAGTTGTGACGTTTTACTGGTGATGGGCTTGCATTTTGCTCAAATCTCTCTTGCATTTTCATTTTACTTTTACATTACATGTGATGGGGCATATTAGCTGTGACTCCTCACAGTGCTTACTTTTACTGGTGATGGGCATTTGCTTTAAGCTCAAACCTTTCTAGCATTTACATTTTACTTCTGTGTTACATGTGATGGGGTATATTGGATAGACCCTCTACCCACGGTTTTGTATTGTTTGTATATTGGATATAACCTCAAGTACTACTTACGTTTTCTGGTCTTGGGCATTTGCGACCAAACCGTGGTACAGTTACATTTTATGGAGTGCATTTCTTGCACCCTGGTTCTCCCCATACGATTTCTGTTGATGGACATTTACTTTGCACCACCCAATCCCAGGGTATATGTGTTTCACCCGTTGGGGCACATATATTTCGCCCTTGCTGAAGGGGAGAGTGTGTGTGTGTGTGTGTGTATGATTTCTCGCTGTATTTCTTCTTTCTTTATATGACCGTTTTTATGATGAGTGTTTCTTTCTTATTTGAAGTGTTGTTTGTTATTGTCTCCTTAAAGATGATGAAACAAGATGGAAGTGTATTCTTCAGTTTCAAGTAGAAGTCATAGTTTACAGGTATTGCAAGTTGTAAGGTGCAACCCCAACGAGAGCAGCATCCCAGCTGCTCAGCCCACACACTCCAACTGACATTCACTCAAACAGGCACACATAAACATTCTATGACATCACACACACACTGATTGAGCTGCAGGGCAAAGAATACAAAAGAAGAAATACATAGCAATGAGAGCAGTAAGAGCAGGATACACACACTGCATGCTGCCCTTGGGGCTGTCTAGGGCCTACCTTAGGGGGTGACATATGTATTAAAAAGGAAGGTTTGGGCCTGGCAAAAGGTTTATTTTGCCAGGTCGACATAGCAGGTTAAATCTGCACATCCTTAAAGGGCTACTCAAGTGAGTGGCACAATTAGTGCTGCAGGCCCACTAGTAACATTTAATTTACATGCCCTGGGCACAAGTAGTGCACATTACTAGGGACATCTAAGCAAATTAAATATGTCAGTTGGTAGAAGCCAATGTTACCATGTTTTAGGGAAAGAGCACAAGCACTTTATCACTGGTTAGCAGTGATAAAGTACGCAGAGTCCTATGGCCAGCAAAAATAAAAATGTAGAGCACCACAACAATAACCCAAAACAAGGATGTAATTCTTGTCTTTATTTTCTTTTCTTTAAAAAGCATCACATATGTGGAGTGAAGACAGCCAACGTGTTTCGTCCATAACAATGGACTTCTGCAGGGCAAAATGTAATCACAGAAGATATTCAGCCAAGTGGAAGTGTCAAGATATGGATTCAAAAGAACCCCATGGTAATATGCTTCATCAACGTCCTGGTTCATGAATCACAAGCAATATCTATCCTTGTCAATGGTTGTTAGTTGCCTAAGATTAATAAGCAACAACTGTCGCTTCATTTTATAGAACTGTGAAAATGCTTCAGTTTTGAAATGATGAGACTGAAAGAACTATAATGAGTCTCTTTGAAATTACCTCAAAGGTAGTGAAGTGTGGTACTGCTGCAGAGTTAAGATTCTTTTCCACCCTGAGGGTGAGGGCAAAAATAGAGAGCCTGATAGGGACCAGTCTCTGCACCTGCTTTTTAGAACTGCTGGCACCGGCAGGACCCAACCCACTGAAAGCCCTGGGTGTGTATGTAATAAATGTACTTTCCCTTTTTCTAAAGAAAAAGCACTGAATGGACAATGATTTATTGAGTGTTATTTTTGCCTGCCAGCGAATGGAGATTACTAGCCCATGCCCCCCTCCCCAAAGTAGGCCTTGGACTGCTCTGCTTTGCTTTCCTGAGAGTCAAGCGCTACACTGGGGTGCTTGGTTCCCAGTAAGGTGAAATTGTGGACCTATTACTTGTGCAGGTCTCACATCCTGCACAACGAATAACCCAATTTCCTACAGTCTAACATTTTTTAATGTAATGTGTGAAATGTATTTGTGTAATCTCCACGAGATGAACGTGATCTTGTAGATGGTCTCAATTCACAAGAGAGGGATAATGGACTTTTGAGCAGGTCCAGTATACATGCCCAAAATCAATGGAAGAACGAGTGGTATGCTGTTACTAATCAATTTAAAACAGAGTCAACTACAGGGGACTACAATTACAAGACCAAAAAAAAGGAGGTTTAGGAATGGGAATCCATCTTTTTGGAATATAGGGCCCTCACACACCCGGCTGGGTGTCATGCTTCATCATAGGGCTGCTCCTCGTCAGGTCGGCGCTGCAATACCTGACGGGCTCCCTATGAGGGGCACTTTAGCGGAGATCTTTTTTCCAAAGGCCGTTTGGTGCGGTGGGGCTGAGGGGCCTAATGAGTGTAGATGATAGAATAACAGTGTGTGATGTGTAAGTGAATTAAAACAGGATTGGGAGTACCAGCGACAACAATTTTAATCAATGGGTCTCCTATCCTGATTAAAAAGAAAAACAAAAGGCGCTGGACTGAGGTAATGTCTCAGATGGGGCGCTCTTTTGTGTGATCGGTCAACATGTTTCTCGCCTAGTCATAAATCTGGGGGCGATTCGTCAGGACCTAAAAAAATAATTAAATCTATCTACACAAGGGTGGTGATGTGGTGAAAACTATTACTATTAACCACCCAAACATATACTGTGTAAAGTACCTGGTAGTACTGGGTCTACCTGTTGGAGAGAAATTAGCACAACTGTTAATTAGGTAAAACAAACAGCATAGGCAAAAAAACTCTTGTGTCCCCTGTGTGGCTAAATCACAACACACAGTGGTGATGATTAAAAACATACAGAGCCAGGGTGCCAAATGGTGTAACTCTCACAGGCAATATCTCGTGAACACAGGCACCTGTGGTGAACTCACTAACGAAGTTGCAGAAAACAGAACAATGGACTCACCCTAATTGGGTTTTCTCAATTGCTTCATCAATACCCGGCAGATTATACACAAGGGACTTCCTCATGTACTAGAAAGGGTATATAGATGAAAGAAAAGCATATCATTTCCAATGGGAAGTGCAGTCAATGTATTGATGATATATACAATAACAAAAGCTGCGAGCCTATGATGTAAATTTGTGGGGGCTCGGTGAGCAAAATGGTTAGACTGTTATATCAACAATATTATACTCATAGGTGCCCTGCGTGTGCAAAGGGGTGGGTTGTTGACTTTTACGGAAGGCTCACTAAAATAAACGTAAGAAAAGCACTCACGGTTGCTTCATGCACTATGTATAAATGCGAAGCCCACAAACCACCCAATTTTAGCAGGACAAATAATTACTGTGTTGCCAGGGGAGCCCTCTGGACTGGAACATAATGTTCCTGTCACATATTCAAGTAGCCAGATATCCACAAGGGGAAAATCAATATTCACGTTTGCGCAGTACGCAACACGTCCATAGACCTACCCACTGCTGCCGGGACCAGGAGGTATGGTGTAGCGGCGCGCTCTGTTTAAGTATGCGTGGGCTCTGGCTAATTAGTATCAGGTGGTGAGCAGCAACAGGTTTCGGGAGCTAGACCGCCCCGTATCAGTGCGGCTCTAGCGGCGGCCATATTGAGTGTACAGGTCATGAAGGTAAGGATGGGCGCCATCTTAGCGTGGTGAGAGCTATACCATGTACTCAGTGAATCTCAAAAGGATGGAGGTTAGCCCGCAAGATAATTAGCAACCTGCCATGTACAGTGTATGGTGGCAGCATGGAGTATATACAAAACTGTGTCAGCAAAAAACAAAAAACAACCCACGAATAATCGTTAGTGAACTTCAAGGGGGTGATGGGAAACACGCAAGGTAGTTTACAAATCATGGCATGTAATAGTTTGTGTACTTTCTCAGGTAAATGCGAGTAAGAGAGATAGAGGAAATTAATCCGGAGGATCAGATTTTCAACACACTCCACAGTATTTCCTCATTAAGTCCTTGTGTGTGGGAGGACAAGCGATGTACCCATCTCTGCTCTTTTAACAAGAGGGCCTCTTTGTTGATCTTGGTGAAAGCTTCTAGAATCACCCATCTCAAGGAATCTGGTGAATTCTGTAGTTGAAAAAAATGTGTGCACATTTTAGTATTCACTTTGTGGCAGCGAAAGTTACTGCGATGTTCAGTAATTCGCACTTTTGCTGGTCGTGTAGTCATCCCAATGTATCTAAGGTTGCACGGACATGTAATCATGTAGATACAGTTTGACGTGTTGCAATTTGTGTGTGAGCGCAATTCCCATGTAAAGGATTCAGTGAATGTGATGTTTTTTTCACATCCGTAAAGGCACAAATTGTGCAAGTGCTGCAGGGGTAGTGGCCTTGGACAGGCGGGAGGTCCCACAGTTGTCGTTGTGAACCCTCTCTGCGGACTTTTGGCCGCGTGTGGATTAGCATATCTTTGAGGTTTTTTGAGTGCTTAAATGCAAACCGGGGCATTTCTAGTTCCATGGACCCAGTATTCAGTATACCCCAGTGCTTTTTAATCACGTTCTTGATTTTATTAGATACTGGTGTGTAAGTTGTAACACATGTCAGGGTGTCTGTTGCTACTTTTTCTCTGGGTTCCAAAAGAGCCTCCCGGTTATTGTCCCTTGATCTTTTTTTGGAGAGGGCAATACTGCGTGGTGGATATTCACGTTTAGTCAGGTTAGTAGCTAATACCTCTGCCTCAGTCTTATAGTCTTCAAGGCTGCTACAATTTCTTCGCAACCTTAAAAATTGTCCGAAGGGGAGGTTCTCTTTTAAAGCTCGTGGGTGATGACTACTGAATAGCAACAAACTGTTGCGATCTGTGGGCTTTCTGTAAATCCTTGTGCTTAAATTGCCATTATCAAGTTTAATGGTGAGGTCAAGAAATGGTATCTGACTGTGTGAAATGGAGCTTGTGAACCTCAAGTATGGATTCAATGTATTGATCCAGGTACAAAATTAATTGCATGTTCGTAAGTCGCCTGCCCAGAAGATATCATCTATAAACCTTTTCCAAAGGTGCAGGTTGGTACGGTTTGGATTGGAGTTGTTGAAGATCAAATCCTCTTCAAAGGCTGCCATGTACAAACAGGCTACACTAGGGGCAAAGGTACTCCCCTTGGAAGTACCTTGGGTTTGGTGGTAGAGTTGGCCCTTAAACTCAAAGATGTTTTCAGTGAGCGCTAGGGTAGCACATTCCAAAACAAAACTGTTCGGTGTGGGTGAGTCCCAATTGACTTTGTTGAAAGCATCCTCTATCACTCCTAGGGTGGCCCTCTGAGGAATGTTAGTGTAGAGGGCCTCCACATCTAGGGTGACCAGCAGGTTAATGTCACTCGTATGTTGGAACTCTGTCATCAGACGTAGAACGTCAGCAGTGTCCTGTAAAAAGGACGGTGTTTGTTTAACGAGTGGCTGTAAAAAGTGATCACAGAACTTTGACAGTGGTTCGAGTATTGAGTCAATGCCTGATACTATAGGGTGCCCAGGGACTGGTGAGGTGCCCTTATGTATTTTTGGTAGTATATAGAAATAAGGTACCCTGGGATCTTTTTTGATCAGGAAATCTGCCTCCTTTCTACTCAATCACCCCTGGCTTTCAGCTGAGAACACCATCGCTGTTGTGGTCTTAGTCAAACGTGTCATGGGGCTATTGGCAATTGGTGTATAATATTGTCGATTACTCAGTTGCCGTTGGCACTCAATGTCGTAATCAAGGGTAGCAATAATCACAGTTGCACCCCACCTTATCAGCTTGGTTTATGGTGATGGACGTATAATTAGCAAGGGAACTGACAGCCGCCAATTCTCCTTTAGAGATGTTACAAAAGTGTTTCGGGATAGAATCCTTGTCTAAGTCTTTTAGTACGGTCTGTTCAAAGGTCAGTACCTCGTTGGGCACCATACTGCTGTTGGGGGTGAACATGGAGGGATTATGTAAGCCAGAGTCATTCGTTTCAGGTGTAGATGTATCATTAAAAAATGCCTTGAGGCGCACCTTATGAAAGAATTTCTGTAGTTCACTTTGTTGTAGAAATTTATCAATTCTAGGGGTGGGTGCGTATCCTAGCCCTTTTTGTAGGACTCTTTTCTCAATGTCAGTCTGGGTTCTAGGAGAGAGATTCACTATCAAATTCTCCTCTTGGTGTAACTCCGAGTTTCCACAATGTTCTGTTGGGGTTCCTCCCATTGTACTTTTTTCTGTTGTTGGTTTCCTCTTCTTCGCCCGCGCCCTCTGCCCCAACCTCTGTCTAAAAAAGGTTGGCTTTTGCCAGGTGGATAGAACTGGGATGGGCCCTGGGGGAACATCGGATATTGCCAAAATGCCGGCCCCTGGTATAGGGGCACTGGAAACCCTGGAAAGCCTTGCCGGCCACCCCTTCTTGTGTGGTTGCTTCCCCAGTTCTCAGTACTGGAGTCGCTATTAGTAGATAAACCCCTTCTGGAAGAGTTAGAGCTAGCATCAGAAGAGTTGTTAGAACCCGGGGGACAAAATCTGTTTTGAGGTACGGGTATACCTTTTCCTTATCAAACTTGCGAATATCTTTCTGCAATTTCGCAACCCTCTGTTTCATTAGATATTCTTTGTGTTCCGCAATTTCATTGTTTAACTCAGACAACTTAGATTTAAAGGCAGTTGTCTGAATCGTGCTTTTAAGAGCACTTTCTGCTATTTGGATTCTAACTAGCAGCTCATCAGCTATCCTTTTGGCTGTGCTGATTATCAGGATCAAAAGATCCCTAGTACATTTCCACGCCACTAGGGACCATTCCTTCTTAAATACATCGTCCTCTAGGAATAGTCGGGGGAAGTTTTTTATCAATAGCCCGTTGGGTGCTATGTTGGCCCTCAGATATTCCATCATGAGCGCGCCGTGTAATGTTATTTTCACCCATTCTCGTTTCATGGATGTGAGAGATTGCCAGTCTTCCGACTGACTCCCTGTCGCTACACCACTTTCTGCACCTAGGATAGATGGTGCCCGTAAAATTTCTGCAACTAGATCGTCTCTGAAACTGAGACCTTGTTCCTCCATAGTGTCGAGGTTTAAGGTTCACGAAAGAGGAGGTTATAGAATAAGATAAAAGATAGACACCAACCTAAATTTAGGTGTGTCAAAATTAATGTCGGGGGAAAAAATTATATTCACCCACCGTGACACAAGATCAGGTCCCACGGGGTTCGCCCGTGCTGATAACAATTCACAAGAGAGGGACAATGGGCTTTTGGGCAGGTCCAGCATACATGCCTAAAATCAATGGAAGAACGAGTGGTATGCTGTTCCTAATCAATTTAAAACAGAGTCAACTACAGGGGACTACAATTACAAGACCAAAAAACGGAGGTTCGGGAATGGGAATCCATCTTTTTGGAATATAGGGACCTCACACACCCGGCTGGGTGTCATGCTTCATCATAGGGCTGCTCCTCGTCAGGTCGGCGGTGCAATACCTGACGGGCTCCCTATGAGGGGCACTTTAGCAGAGATCTTTTTTCCAAAGGCCGTTTGGTGCCGTGGGGTGAGGGGCCTAATGAGTGTAGATGATAGAATAACAGTGTGTGATGTGTAAGTGAATTAAAACAGGATTAGGAGTACCAGTGACAACAATTTTAATCAATGGGTCTCCTACCCTGATTAAAAAGAAAAACAAAAGGCGCAGGACTGAGGTAATGTCTCAGATGGGGCGCTCTTTTGTGTGATCGGTCAACATGTTTCTCGCCTAGTCATAAATCTGGGGGCGATTTGTCAGGACCTAAAAAAATAATTAAATCTATCTACGGCACTTGCACAGTTTGTGCCTTTACGGATGTGAAAAAAAACATCACATTCACTGAATCCTTTACATGGGAATTGCACTCACATACAAATTGCAACACGTCAAACTGTATCTACATGATTGCATGTCCGTGCAACCTTAGAGACATAGGGATGACTACACGACCAGCAAAAGTGCCAATTACTGAACATTGCAGTAACTTTCGCTGCCGCAAAGTGAATACTAAAATGTGCACACATTTTTTTCAACTACAGCATTCACCAGATTCCTTGAGATGGGTGATTCTAGAAGCTTTCACCAAGATCAACAAAGAGGCCCTCTTGCTAAAAGAGCAGCGATGGGTACATCGCTTGTCCTCCCACACACAAGGACTTAATGAGGAAATACCGTGGAGTGTGTTGAAAATCTGATCCTCCGGATTAATTTCCTCTATCTCTCTTACTCGCATTTACCTGAGAAAGTACACAAACTATTACATGCCATGATTTGTAAACTACCTTGCGTGTTTCCCATCACCCCCTTGAAGTTCACTAACGATTATTCATGGGTCGTTTTTTGTTTTTTTTGCTGACACAGTTTTGTATATACTCCATGCTGCCACCATACGCTGTACATAATAATAATAATACCAACATTTGTAAAGCGCACAGCTACCTCCGGAGAGGTGTCCCAGCGCTGGGGGCCGTCGGGAAGATTAAGCAAGCTATTGCCCAGAGTCACATGGTGCTGGGCTAACCTGCCACCGGCCCCGGGGATCGAACCGTGAACCCCGTGGTCCGGAGTCAGGCACCCTGGCCGCTGCGCCACACCTCTTCCCTTACATGGCAGGTTGATAACTATTTTGCCGGCTAACCTCCATCATTTTGAGATTCACTGAGTACATGGTATAGCTCTCACCACGCTAAGATGGCGCCCATCCTTACCTTCATGACCTGTACACTCAATATGGCCGCTAGAGCCGCACTGATACAGGGCGGTCTAGCTGCCGGAACCTGTTGCTGCTCACCTCCTGATACTAATTAGCCAGAGCCCACGCATACTTAAACAGAGCGGCACCGCTACACCATACCTCCCGGTCCCGGCAGCAGTGGGTAGGTCTATGGACGTGTTGCATACTGCATAAACGTGAGTATTGATTTTCCCCTTGTGGATATCTGGCTACTTGAATATGCTACAGGAACATTACGTTCCAGTCCAGAGGGCTCCCCTGGCAACACAGTAATTATTTGTCCTGCTAAGATTGGGTTGTTTGTGGGCTTCGCATTTATACATAGTGCATGAAGCAACTGTGAGTGCTTTTCTTACGTTTATTTTAGTGAGCCTTCCGTAAAAGTCAACAACCCCCCCTTTGCACACGCGGAGCACCTATGAGTATAATATTGTTGATATAACAGTCTAACCAATTTGCTCACCGAGCCCCCACAAATTTACATCATAGGCTCGCAGCACTTGTTATCGTATATATCATCAATACATTGACTGCACTTCCCATTGGAAATGATACGCTTTTCTTTCATCTATATACCCTTTCTAGTACATGAGGAAGTCCCTTGTGTATAATCTGCCGGGTATTGATGAAGCAATTGAGAAAACCCAATTAGGGTGAGTCCATTGTTCTGTTTTCTGCAACTTCGGTGGTGAGTTCACCACAGGTGCCTGTGTTCACGAGATATTGTCTGTGAGAGTTACACCATTTGGCACCCTGGTTCTGTATGTTTTTAATCATCCCCACTGTGTGTTGTGATTTAGCCACACAGGGGACACGAGAGTTTTTTTTGCCTATGCTGTTTGTTTTACCTAATTAACAGTTGTGCTAATTTCTCTCCAACAGGTAGACCCAGTACTACCAGGTACTTTACACAGTATATGTTTGGGTGGATAATAGTAAGAGTTTTCACCACATCACCACCCAGATTTATGACTAGGCGAGGAACATGTTGACCGATCACACAAAAGAGCGCCCCATCTGAGACATTACCTCAGTCCTGCGCCTTTTGTTTTTCTTTTTAATCTGGGTAGGAGACCCATTGATTAAAATTGTTGTCGCTGGTACTCCCAATCCTGTTTTAATTCACTTACACATCACACACTGTTATTCTATCATCTACACTCATTAGGCCCCTCACCCCCACGGCACCAAACGGCCTTTGGAAAAAAGATCTCCGCTAAAAAGTGCCCCTCATAGGGAGCCCGTCAGGTATTGCAGCGCCGACCTGACGAGGAGCAGCCCTATGATGAAGCATGACACCCAGCCGGGTGTGTGAGGGCCCTATATTCCAAAAAGATGGATTCCCATTCCTGAACCTCCTTTTTTTTGGTCTTGTAATTGTAGTCCCCTGTAGTTGACTCTGTTTTAAATTGATTAGGAACAGCATACCACTCGTTCTTCCCTTGTAGATGGTCTCCCATACCCCAAATATATACAACGACCTGTTGCTTTCCAGCTAGGTTTGAGATATATAAATACCAATACTTAAATTCACTGAAAAAAACAAAGGTTACAGGGACGTTATAGTTAGGCTCAGATTTTGCTCATACAAAACCAGTGAAATTCAGCAGTTATAGTTACCTGAGCTAACTATAACTTCTGCCTCCACAATGCACTGCTTATGACCTCACATAAAACATCACTCATGATATGGTCAGTGACATCACACATGACATAACTGATGGCATCATCAAGTGAGTGTAAGTGTTTTTAAGAGTTTATGGGTGTTAAACATATATACTAACCTACGACGAAAGTTAAATTAGTAATCTAGGTGCAGTACTACTGAGTGATACTACTTTTAACATATACTATATGTATGGTTGTGTGGCTGTATTTATCCTTTTGTGTATGTGTGTGTGAGTGGCTGTATGAGTGTATAAGTGAGTGTGTGAGTAGCTGTGTGGGTGAGTGAGATGCTGTGTGAGTGGCTGTATTGGTGAGTGAGTGGGTGTGTCAGTGGCTGTATGGGTGAGTGTGTGGCAGTGTGAGTGGGTCTATGGGTGGATAGCTGGGTGTATAGTGACTGTATTGGTGGCTGAGTGCGTGTCTGAATGGCTGTATGAGTGAGTGACTGGGTATGTAAGTGGCTGTATGGGTGAGTGGGTGGATATTTGAGTGGGTGTTTGGTTACGCGAGTTGGTGTGTGAGTGGCTATATTGGAAAGTGAGTGTCTGTGTGAATGGCTGTATGGATGAGTGAGCAGATGTGTGAGTGCGTGTATGGATGTGTTAATGGGTATGTAAGTGATTGTGTGGGTGTGTGAGTAAGTGTGTGAGTGCTTGTATGGGTGAGTGAGTGGTTATGTTGAGAGACTATATGGGTGAGTGAGTGGGTGTGTGAGTGACTGTGCAGGTGAATAAGTGGATGTGTGAGTAGCTGTATGGCTGAGTGTGTGGCTGTGTGAGTGGTTGTATAGGTGAGTGACTGGTTGTATGACCATCTGTATGGGTGAGTGAATGGTGGTGTGAGTGGCTGTATGAGTCAGTGAGTGGGTGTGTGAGCGGCTCTATGGAGGAGTGAGTGTGTGTATGAATACTGGTATGGGTCTGTGTGAGAAGTTGGCCTGGTATATGCTGTTCACTAATTAAAGTGGACACCTTGCACCAGGGCAAATCGACTCTTATGGTAGATAGGTTTAAGACAACCTTTTAAAGAAAGCTATCCTAGTGGTAGCTGTGGAGAGCAGCCTTCAGGCTAAGTCTCGAAGGAATGTAAAGCAGCTTGTTTTACCATATAATCTCTTGAATCACCAAATGAAAAGACACCACACAGGTATATATATCAAATATATATGTATTTATTTCTAAATAACTCTCTACTAATCCCTTTATGAGATTAGAAGACAAACATATGCACAAATCAACGTTTCACAATAAGTTAAGCACAAAATATGGCTGGGGCCCTAGGGGCGTACCAGACCATATACTAAGTAAGAGACTTAGAAACAACGACTTGCAAGGAGACAAGGCCTAGGGCCTTCAGAAGTGCTGGAGAGAGCAGATAGACTGGGGCCCTGAATAGCAGGGTCCCAGTCCAACTAAGTCATAAACCAGCAAAACACCAGGAAAAAAGTGGGGGCAACCATATAGTCAGATTCCACCTTCCTACAGTCTGTGTATGGGTATGTGAGTGGTTGTGTGGGTATATGAGTGGGCATTTGAGAGGTTGTATGGGGGTGCAAGTGGTTCTGTGGATGATGTCATTTGTGATTTCATCAGTGATGTCATTTGAGATGTCATCAGTGATGTCACTGACTATGTCAAGAGAGATGTAATATGTGAGAACATAAGCAGTGCGTTTTGGGGGCGTAAGTTATTGTTAGCTCAGGTAACTATTACTGCTGAATTTCACTGGTTTTGTACTAGTAAAAACTGTGCCTAACTATAACGTCCCTGTAACCTTTGGTTTTTTCAGTGAATTTCTAAGGTCTTTTTCATTCTATTTCCTAACTTTAACACCCCTGTAACCTTTGGTTTTGTAAGTGAATTTCTATGTTCTTTTAACTAGTAGTCGTGTTTGCAGAGTGGTGGAGAAAAGGGGCGGGCCTCCAACCAGCTCTCAGGAATCTTGTTGTGTTGGACATACTGGAGTTAACAGGAGGGGTTCTGGGCCCCCAAGAACCGTCAGCATCCAAGAGGACTTCATCCCCCAACCAGCAGTGCACCAGGGGAGCATTTGCAGAGTGATGGAGAAAAGGGGCATGGCCTCCGAAGACCTCTTAGCAATTCTGCGGTGTGGGACATACTGGAGGTAATAGGAGGGCTTGTTGGCCCCCAAGGACACCGTAGAGCAAAAGGGACTTCATCCCCCAACCAACAGTGTGCCAGGAAGCACGTTTGCAGAGTGATGGAGAAAGGGAGCATGGCCCCCGAAGTCCTTTCAGCAGTCGCGCTCTGTGGGACTTACTAGAGATAACAGGAGGGCTTGTTGGCCCCCAAGGACCCTCAGCATCCAAGGGTACTTCATCCCCCAAACAGCAGTGCACCGGGAGGCACTTTTGCAGAGTGGTGGAGAAAGGGGGCGTGGCCTCTGAAGACCTTGCAGCAATCCCGCTGTGTGGGACTTACTGGAGATAACAGGAGGGCTTGTTGGCCCCCAAGGACCCTCTGGAGCCAAGGGGACTTCATCCCCCAACCAGCAGTGAGCCAGGAGGTGCGTTTGTAGAGTGGTGGAGAAAAGGGCAAGGCCTCCAAAGTCCTCTCAGCAATCGCACTCTGTGGGACTTACAAGAGGTAACAGTAGGGCTTGCTGGCCCCCAAGGACCCTCGGCATCCAAGGGGACTTCATCCCCCAACCAGCAGTGCGCCAGGAAGTGCAGTTGCAGAGTGGTGTTGAAACGGGGTGGGGCCTTCGGCGACTTGCCGGTCTTGCTTTATTTTTATTTTTTTATTAATTAAGGGAGGGCCCAGGGACCCCATCCCCGGGGCCCAACCTCTCTTCTGGGTGCCCTAGTCCTACCCAGGGCACCCAGTTACTTTTGTTGCAGACCGCAGGGGGGGTCCTGAAGGCCCCGCGGTCCCTGCCGGCTACCAGCCTCCTGCTGGCGCCGGCATTGCTTTTGCACATAGGGAGCTGCTAAACATGCAGCTCACTCTGTGTAAAAGCAATTGTGCTCCTATTCTAGCAAGCTGAGCCTTTTTTATGCTCTTGCTTTCTAGAAGTGGAGCACAGTTTTCTATGACTTGGTGAGAGCGGTAAAGCTCCTGCCAAGCCATAACAGACAGCTATGTCCCAAGGGTGGGCACCCTGGGACATAGCAGGAGCCGGCCCCGGGGGGTGCTGGTTCCCAGGGCCATGTATGGCTCCAGGAAGGGGACCACATGGTCCCCCTCCTTTCTTAGAATTTGCCCCAGGGAGGTGGTGGTTCCTGGGGCTACGGGGGGCCATGTGGCCCTTCCGCATTCAATTTGACAAAAGTCCCGGGTAGGTGGAGGTCCCCGGGAATGCGGAGGGGGTTCCATGTGGCCCCCCTGCATTAATTAAAAATAAAGGCCTGGGGTGGTGGTGACCCCCGTGGCTCCGGGGAGACCCCCGTGGCCCCCCACATTCTTTAAACATAAAGCCCCAGGGAGGTGGTGGTCCCCAGGGTTAGAGGGGTCCAAAAGGCTCCCCAGTGATAAATAAAAAAGCCCCGGGAGGTGCTGTCCCCGGGGCAGCAGAGGAGGCCATATGGGCCTCCTCCACAGTTTTCATTAAACAAGCCCCGGAGAGGTGGTGGTCCCTGGGGCATCAATAAGCCCCAGGAGGGGAGGCCCATGTGCCCCCCTTCTTTATGAAAATGCCCCGGGGACCTTGCCTACCCGTGGGCGGAATAGTAACAAAGCGCGGGTGCCGGCTGTTCTTTTTTTTTTTGGTGGGATCTATAGATCCGCTGAAATATTTTTTAGAAATGCTTTTTTTTTGCCCTGCGGAGTCCCTGTGGGCACCCCCCCAAGAGGCCTAGGGGGTCAGGGTATTTCTACCCTGCCCCCTTTTCTTTTTTTAAAACTTTTTTTCTATGACTCGGTTCAAGCCGAGTCACAAGATGGCTGCCAACTCTTCGTGGTTTGAAGTGTTGGCTGCCAACCAGATCTCAGTATGAGATCGGGAGGGGTCACGGATCCTCCGTGTCCCTATATATGCAACTGGAAATTTCTTTAAATAACTCCACAGCTACTAAATGAGTTTACACCAATTTACAAAAAGAGTGCTTTCTGGACCAACAGCTACCTTTCTGCCAAATTTGGTGTAATTCCGTTCAGCAATTCAGGCAGTAGCCGTTTCTAAAATTCCTACAGAAATTAACATGGGGAAAATGCTTTTTAGGACCCCACTTTTTCTCGGCCCCCGCTTGACGGATCACCCCGAAACTTTCAAGACAGCAGCTGAGTTGAGCGTCTAACTAGTTTTTAAAATTTCGCGAGGATTCGTCAAACGACGCCAAAGTTATTGGCACATGAAAAAACGCTCTCCCTATGGAAACTACAGCCTAACTATAACTGCCTACTGGCGATTGCCAATAGGTAATATATAAAAGACAAAATAACTCAAAGTGGGCGAAGAAACATTACGCCGCTCTCTTCATTCATCTCTTGCATCTTAATCACTGGTGAAGGCAAAGACCTCCCCTCACCTGCCCTGCTTGTGAACCGGACGGTTGGGTGTAAATGACTCTGATCGTATTTCCAGCGTAAAACAGCATTATAGAGCTTCTAGGCCATTCAAAGCATAACCTAGCTCACCAGCACAGCCAATAGCACTACACAGCCGATTTTCTACGCCTACTTCACCCCTGCTGTTTCCCACCAGTCCTCTCACATATCATCTCAAGAGAGCCTTCTCTAAACACTGTGGCATGTTTGCCAAGAAACATCACCGCTGCACATCTGTAGAGTATCCGAGCTCGGCACATGGCCAAGGGGCACCGCTGCTGTCAGAAGTATTTCTCACCTGGTAAATGAGTCCAGTCCGCCGAACAAAGGCTTCCTGCCTATCATGTAGTAACATGTGCTGCAGGCGCTGGCAATGAACGACTCACGACTCCGCATTAATATCTGTCGCGCGCCTGTTTGTGAGACCCCCGAGTGATCACGCCGCGTCAGGCAGCTGTGCATTCCGCTAAGAGTCGACAACGTTCCAGCTGCAAGCCTTTGCAGGTCACGCGGAGTCTACAGACAGAGAGAGATGCCGTTCAGCCGAGCTCCAGGAAGCCAATTTGTCAAACCAGTGCAGAGCAAAAAAATAAAAAAGTATGTTTCCACGTGCTTGAATTTTATCATCATTATTTCAGCTCTGTCAGTAGGTGGCAAAATGTTTTCTATCGCCAGTGTAAAAAAATATATATACCCCATGTCTTTGTACTTCTTAAAGGACAGAGAATAATTTGGAACAGCGGTGCAATCCATAAACTTTCAAAGTTCAGCAAACCCTTTATATCTGCAGGTCTGCACCTTCGCATCTGCAGGGATGTTTAATTTTTATGTGTGCATTTATTTATGTAGCAAGAAAGCATTGTGCCTTACAAGCACATTGTTTTTCCTTAAGTATTAATAACACATTTAAAAGCTGGAAAGTTGTAAAGAATGTTATGGTCACAGAGTTGTAATTTAGAAGACGTTTGGCTGCAGATGCATGTAAACAGATCTTGTGTTGTTCCAGGCTTAGCCTGAATGGGCCTCTTTGGTAGATAACGCCCCTGTGCCTGATAGCATTGTCTAAATACCGCTTATCTTCCAGAGGGCGGCCTCCAGCCCTGCTCTTGTCTGGGGCTAGACGATTAAAGTCCTGACTCACATCACTCAAGTTTCCAGCGCCCCTCCTAGGCCCCTATCGACGCACCTCATGCCTCCAATGTTAGCAATGATGAATCCAAGGCGCTTTCTGTGTTTATTTCTTTTTATTATTTTTTGCACAGTGTCTCCTTCCAGCAGAGTCGCTAATCGAAGCCAAATGTATAATTGTTGGCAGAGGGAGATGAAAGTTGGGCTTGGGCACCTCTCCAGCAAGCATGTTCTTACTGAGCGACATAATTTTGCTACATCCACTGTGAACAACCATTAGATTTTTCCACAGCACTTTGCTATGACACGACTTCTATTAATACTGCTAGTTTCCTTTCACCGCTCTGAGAGGGTAGTCAGAGCTATCAAAGGTGCAGCAGGTGCAGTGCAGCGGGGTCGAGGGGCATTGGGGAATCTCTGCTCCACAATTATTGCTGTATTTCACAACCTACAGACAGGGGAGAGGACCCATTTTCATTTCATGCTCTGCTTCTGAGAATCTATCTTCTTTCCAAGGCTCACCGAGGGTCAGTCCTGTACACTTTTATTTAGTTCAGTGAATGAGACCTTTTAGAAGACGGAGAGTCTGGGTCAAAGATTGGGGATCTTTTTTCGTGTTTTCGTGCCTTTTGGGGGACATATAACATTTTTTTAAGCTGTGCTTACTGGGCAGTGGCATCCAGAGCAAAAATTAAAAGATTGGTATTGGGTGACACGTGGTAGCCTGCTCGCTTTGTCTGTATGTTTGACAGATTGTCAGCATAGAGCAGTGCCCTCAAGACCTACATTGAAGAGGGTGTGATGTCGTGCAACATGCCTTTTAGACGGTGGTGGCCACTGGCGGGAGAGCTCCTGTGACTGCTGCGAAGATTCTTACTCCCCTCCATTGATATATAATTGGGTTTTTGTGAAGCACATTTCTCCAATTCCCAAGTGCTATAAGGAAATGGGTGAAAGGAGAAATAAAGAAAACGTTGCACAATCTGATGGGGATACATAGGTCTGGATTCAATGGTGTGTCATGTGCATTGACGGTGTGCAATTTGGGAACGTTAAAGTCAACTTGGAATTTTGTGACTTTATATATATGTCTTAAGTGACAGAATCCGAGAAATGAGGGAAAGTCTCCGTTCATTTATTATACTACTATTTTTCCCTCACTTAATCATTACCCCCAGTGGAGATCAAAATTTTAGGACCACCATTTCCACATTCAAAGAAAATGCGCTACTGGCCCGGCTGTGGATCAACAGAACGTGTGATATATTAAGCGAAGTGCTTGGGCTTGTGGCTGTCTACCCCATGCAAGTGAGCTCCACTAGGGGTAAACATACTGGTGCTCATATCTTTGGCAGCAGTAAAGGTCACTAGCATCTCTTTCTGCAACATCATAAGACCATAGAGAAAAATTATGTGAAAATCCCCATTTTACAGCTACCACATTTCTTTCAGTTGGGCCCTAATAGTCTTACCTTCCAGACTGAGGCTTATTTTCCCAAGTGATCTTGAATTGCATGCCTTGCCATCCTGAATAAGTTGGAGTGTTGGTTCTATGGGGTCACTGGTCTTTTGTATGTGACCCACTAGATTTGCTTCATTTCATCTACTAATTGGGTGGCATTGTAGCCAACTTCTCTTACAGACAACATTACAGCTTTGCAGGCAACAATGTAATGGTGTATTGTACCTGATAAAATCAGAAAGGCCCGGAACAGCCCTAGAGCAGTACAGTAAAAAGAGCAGTGTGGTTGCTGGGTCAGCAAGAGACTAATCGAGTTCATGTACAAAGATAAAATGTCCAGTCGTTGCTGCCTTCAACACCATCCTCATTCACAAAATGCTGAAAGTCAGCCAGCAATAATCTGACTAATAGAGCATGGAAGGAACATTCCCACAAGAGCACAGCGTCCAAATATACACTGATCTGGAAAACAAGCACTGGAAAAGCCAATAGCACTCGCCTATGCAATGCAGTGTGGCTGCTGTTTAACACGGCTAAAAGTTAGCGGTGTGGTGTAGTGTAGAGTGGCGTAGAGTGCAGTAGCGTGGATTGGAGTGGTGTGGGCGCAGAGTGGAGTGGCGTAGAGTAGAGTGGCATAGAGTAGAGTGGTGTAGAGTGGAGTGGCGTTGACTAGAGTGGAGTGGCATAGAGTAGAGTGGCAGGGCGTGACATAGAGTAAAGTGGTGTAGAATGGCTTGGAGTGGAGTGGCATGGAATAGAGTAAAGTGGCATGGAGTGGAGTGGAGTGGCATGAAGTGGCATAGAGTGGAGTGGCGTGGAGAGAAGTGGCGTAGAGTGGTGTAAAGTGGAGTGACATAGAGAGGAGTGGAGTGGTGTAGAGCGGAATAAAGTAAAGTGATGCAAAGTGGCATAGAGTAAAGTAGCATAGAGTAGAGTGGCATAGAGTTGAGTGGCGTGGAGTGGTTTAGAGAGGTGTGAAGTGGCATGAAGTGGAACGGAGTGGCGTAGAATAGAATAGAGTGGCGAAGAGTAGAGTGGAGTGCCATACAGTAAAGTGGCACAGAGTGGAGCGCAGTAGAGAGGCGTAGAGCAGAGTGGCATAGAGTAGAGTGGTGTATAGTGAAGTGGCATAGAGTAGAGTGTGGAGTGGCCTAGAGTGAAATTGTGTATAGTAGAGTATAATGGCGTAGAATACAGTGGAGTGGCATAGAGTGGAGTGGTGTACAGTGCAGTGGCATAGAGTGGTGTAGAGTAGAGTGGAGGGGCATAGAGTAGAGTGGGGTATAGTGGAGTGGCATATAATAGAGTAGACTGGCACAGAGTAGAATAGAGTGGAGTGGCATAGAGTCGAGTGGTGTAGAGGGCAGTGGTGTAAAGTGGGGTGGAGTGGCGCAGAGTACAGTGGCATACAGTGGCGTGGAGTGAAGTAGAGTGGCATAGAGTAGAGTGACATGGAGTGGCATAGAGAGGAATGGCGTGGCATAGAGCAGAGTAGCGTAAAGTAGAGTGGAGTGAAGTGGCATAGAGTGGAGTGGCATAGAGTAGAGTGGAGTGGCACAGAATGGAGTGGCAGATAATGGAGTGGCATAGAGAAGAGTGGAGAGTCATGGAGTTCCATAGAGTGGAATGGCATGGTGTGCCATGGAGTGGAATGAAGTGGCGTAGAGTGGTATGGCATAAAGGGAAGTGGCGTACAGTGGAGTGGTGTAGAATAAAGTGGCATAGACTAAAGTGATGTAGAGTAAAGAAGCGTAGAGCACAGTGGCATACAGTAGCATAGAGTAGAGTGGCATAGAGTGGAGTGGCATGGAGTGGTGTACAGTGGTGTGAAGCAGCGTGGCATGGAGTGGCATGGAATGGAGTAGAGTGGCGTAGAGTGGGGTGGATTGTGTAGAGAAGAGCGGAGTGGCATAGATTTGAGTGGCATAGATTTGAGTGGCATAGAGTAGAGTGGCGAGGCATAGAGTGGAGTGGCATAGAATAGAGTGGAGTGGTATAGGGTAGAGTGGTGTAGAGTGAAGTGGCATAGACTGGAGTGTGGGGTGGCATAGAGAAAAGTGGAATGGCATAGAGTGGAGTGATGAAGAGTGAAGTGGTATACAGTGAAGTGGCGTAGAGTCGGAGGGAGTGGCGTAGAGTCGAGTGGCATAGAGTGGCGTGGAGTGGAGTAGAGTGGTGTAGAGTGGAGTGGCATGGAGTGGCATAGAGTGGAATGGCATGGCATAGAGTAGAGTGGCGAAGAGTAGAGTGGAGTGAAGGGGCATAGAGTGGAGTGAGGAGTGTGGAGTGTGGTGTGGCATAGAGTGGAGTGCCTTAGAGTAGAGTAGTGTATAATAGGATAGAGTGCGTAGATTGGCATGGCATAGAGTGGCATAGAGCAGGTCTGTGGAAGGTGAGGCCAGATTGGATCTCTTCTAAATCTGAATTGCACATGGTGGATACATGAGTACAGGGTCTAAGATCATGCTCAATCCAAGATGATGCCACGTTCCAAAAATTGCTGAGGCTTTTCCTGTCCTGGGTCAGAGGTGGTGGAGATGCTGAAAAGGTTGACTGAAACTTTACTTCCTTGCCTGGCACCAATTTGTCCTCTGTGTAGTACATTACCCATCTTCTTCCTCTCTTTACCTTTATTGCTCTAGTTGCTCACTCCCGAATGCTGCCTTGTGTTTCTCAGAAATATCAGGCCAGTGTTTCATTCTTGGGACTTTTTACCAGTACTTTACTTGACTCAGGTGCCCCCAGGCTTCCTTAAGCGAGTACACCAGGGATCCATGATATATAGCAATAGCTACATTGATACATACACTTTGTTATTTGTATACATTGTGTATTTCTTCGTATTGTGTTACAGGGCCCTGTGTGTTGCTGACATTTCCACCCCAGACTGGGGTATCCCACAGTTCCCACCTGAACTCCTAAGTCTCCTCCCCTATACTTACCTTGTGTTTTTTTCATTGTGGCCCCTTGGTTATTCATTTCCCAGTGCATTGTTATTATAGGTATTGAGGAGTGGGTGCTTGCAGGGACATGGGGTTAACTCAAGTAGTCTCTATAATGACATTGGCTCATTTCAGTTTTCCAGGCCGTGGACACTGCGGATAATTTGTTCTCAGCCTTAACACATGTTAAAATTCATCTAAAAAGAGACATGAAAACATTCCAAACAGAAAGAATGAGCAATTCCGCAACACCAGATGCAGAGCAGATGTACCCTATTGCCATCAGCGGAGTCTAATAATTGTTTTAGTTGTTCAGTCACTGACAGTGCAATCAGATAGGTGGGTGTATCCAATCTACTGCCATCCTCCAGAAATCTATTTGGATTGCTGACAGTTACACCCTAGGTTGGTGTGTCTCTTCTGGGTTGGAGAATGTCCTTTCTCTTACCCATCTTGTTTTGTTTGCCTGTGTACACTTGCTCATTGTCTCCATCAGTGTTTGGGGAGTAGGTGCATAAAGTGAATAGTAGGGTATCTGCAGCAGTGTCTACAGGCGCACGACTCTTGACACAGCGTTCTGTTTTTATTTATGTTCACATATTACATCATTCTGTTTTCCACCAAGCATGCACTCAGTTCTGCACAATCATGGCAATTTGTTCACAAGCTTTTTGGAAATATGCATACTTTGTCTTACCCACTAGAACCTCATATTTTGTTAAATCTCCCAGAGCCTTTGTGGGTTTTCACTTCACCAAGAAAAGACACTTAATGACTGAAAAACCAGTGTGACATAAACAACTGGAGACCATTCCGAGGTTTCAGAGTTATGCGAGGATAACAATCTCCTGTATGAAATTCCATTACACACACTGTCGAGTGAAAAATTATTTTGGGACGACCTCCTTTACTACTTTGTAACTATTTTTACGAGCTGCATAACATTTGGCGATATCTTAAAATAACGTCCTACACATTTATCTCTCCATATTTGGCGCGGATAGGTCTCATTTTGCCACAGTTATTAAAGAAAAAGAAAAATCGTATTTTCTATGGCGTGAGACATCACCCTTAACTACAGAGATGTGACTGACAATCCTCTTTAGGAGCTGTCACTATTTAAACAATCGCAGTTCTTTGTTAAAATAATTCATTAGCCAGAGCAAAATACTGCAGCAGGAGCTGGGATGTGTGAGCAGCACTTTTAAATGATTAATCGCAGCAGATATTGTGACAATAATTAGTGTAACATCCATTGGTTTCATTTTACTCAAGCACTTTAATCTGTTGAGTAATTGCGCATGCACGCGGTCATGGTGCTTCAAAGTAATGGCTAATCTGCTGTTAAAATACAGAAATATGAATCACTGCCTCTGTGCTTGCTTTGAACTTTCTACAGATGGCATTGGCACTCACAGGGACTTTCTTGTAATTGTCAAGGAAGCCTTCCTGTGTTATGTGGTGAACACATATGCAGCAGGTGGAGGCCGTTAGCCCTTATATCTCTCTCCCAGTTTCGAATTAAAACTTCTCACTTGGCCATAATCCTGAACAGGTCAGTGGCCAGCATTTAAGGACAACGCATGCTTTGCTTTTAGGACAATTTTAGAAGGCCCGTGAAAGCTTAATATTTTTCACAACGTAATAGATCACGTCAAAACAAGATCCTACAAGTTATTGACTGGCAGCCATTGATGCAATGGATTTTGAAGTGCCAGCCTTTATCCTAATTTGGCGGAAGCACTTTATCCGTTGTACTCTTCCGTCCATCCTGTGCGACTAGCTGCCTATTAACATGCATGAGGGACACTGGGTGTTCCCTCTACTTTAGTAGCTGTGCCCTTACCCAACGTTATTCTGTGCATCTGAGAAGAGCACCTGCCTGCAGACTGTTCATGAGGTGATGTAACACAAAAACAAACACCTTATTTCAGTTATCTCTAGCAGCTCTTAACTTTTCTCTCTGGCAACCGCAGAAGAAACCAACAAACAAACGTCCCCATTGTGAGTTTAGTAGTAAACCTGTAGAACAATTGTGCTTGGAGAAATACAGTGGGCGCGTGCGAAAAATGTGATTATGCCTAAAATTTGTTTGAATTTCTTCATGTGCAAATGTATATGCTACTTTAAAGGAAGCAAGCTTATAACATGTGGTACTTGGACATAAGTTGTGCGATTTTATCCTTAAAACACAAGAATGATCCAGCACTCCTAAACAAATTCAAATTATAACAGTTAATGAGAAATGAGTTCAAAGAATGATTCAGCAGGTCTGGTCTTGTTCCAATTCTTTAATCAAATTCTTCTTAAAAGAGAAATTGTAGCCTACGCGTTTCGTCCATCAAGGACTTCTTCAGGGCAAGGCAGTAAGACGTTTGCTCCTCAAAGTTCATAGAAGAACATTTTTATTTGGATACTTGGTTTTTGGATGAAATGAATTAAGTACTTAAGTATTTTGCAACAGTATGGGAGTCATCCAATATAATCAATCCAAACGGTATCATAGACCATTATTATCAATGGTACATGCGTGATAATTCCATTACTGTTTGTGATCCGGTATTCGAACTGCTCAGTAAACGCGATCGGCTCTAGCAGCTCTTAACTTTTCTCTCTGGCAACCGCAGAAGAAACCAACAAACAAACGTCCCCATTGTGAGTTTAGTAGTAAACCTGTAGAACAATTGTGCTTGGAGAAATACAGTGGCCGCGTGCGAAAAATGTGATTATGCCTTACATTTGTTTGAATTTCTTCATGTGCAAATGTATATGCTACTTTAAAGGAAGTAAGCTTATAACATGTGGTACTTGGACATAAGTTGTGCGATTTTATCCTGCATTTTGCTCAAATCGAGTCAGTAACTGTTTTACTGCATTTTCCGAAATTCCTAACTTGTTCTTCATTTATTCGATGCTGGTTCAGTGAAGCAAGTTAAGACATACATACGCATCCATTTTACTGTGTGGATAAAGAAAACAAGGAAATTCAAACCCGATAAAGCCAGTTAAACAACTTTTCAAGACCCAGTTTTTTTTTTTTTTTTATATGTTTGTAAAATACGCAACATTCTCAAACAGGATCTCTATTGAATATTCCTCAAATGGCACAGAAGCTCCCTTTGGTGTGTATAGCTTGCTTCTTGTGTAGTTCGCCTTTACTTGTCAGTGGCCAGACACCCAGGTGTGCCATTCTCCCTCAAGATAGGATGATGCTTGAGCATCAAAGCCAGGGTTACCCAGGATATTTATTGGTGGGTGGAAACTAAAAAGTGTGGGTTGGATGAAAGGGTTAAGATGCCTGAAATATAGACAACTTAGGAAGAGGAGGCTAGGTAAGACAAAAGAGACTGAGAAAGCCTCCCCTGAATGGTGTCTCATAATGCATGGAGTAGAGAAGGACTTATTTTATGGGTCTAGGGGAAAAGAAGAAGTGAAAGATTTGGGATTGGGGTTACAGGAATATAAACAGGAGAAGAAGAGGGAGAAAGGATGTGGCAAGTGGGAAGATGGGGAAACGTTGTCTACGTACTTTCATTTTTACTGTTTCAATGATGTCTGCATACCCCTCTGCACTCACCTTTTTTCTAAATCCAGTTGTTTAGGTCGGGGCCTCAAGGGGCACACAAAGACCATTCTTCACATTATCTCATATCAAACTGGCCTTCCTGGATCCCCTAAAAATCTGTGTACGGCTCATCCTCCATATTGCTCTATACAGGGGGTTCATGTTTCAGTAAATGCCCAAGATTTCCCCTTACATCTCCAGTAATATATACTGCTTCCTGTTCCACCACTTAATGCTGTTTCCTCCTGTTGCCTAGGGATGATGAGTGCAAGTTTTCTTTAGTATCTGTCCCTTCTTGTGTGCAACCTCCACATTCATGTCTTATGTGACCTCAGTGCTCACTCCTCCTGTTAAGTCTCCATACTCTTTAATGTTTTGCCTGTGGCTTCAAGTAATTAAACCTAGAACTCAATGATGAGGCAGTGGCCTCTATATAGTATAAGAAAAAGTAGGCCTTCTTGTCCCCTCGGGCCTTTATGATTCCCCTCTGCAGAGTTTGATCTATTAATATATGAATCTATTAATTCCTACTACCCTGCAAATTGCAATTAGAGGAGCTGAGCTGCAATTAGGGGTTTAAATGGTATAGGAACACAGAGAGCAATATTTGACAACAGGTGAAGGTGTGAGGCTTTACAATTATTGTAAAAAGCCGAATTAATTTTTAATCTCAGCTATTTATGGACCTATTAGGGATAGCAGACAAATATTTTATCAACTAGCCAAGGAACCAGTAAATTGGTTGAGTGAGCTCTTCCTAATGGGTGACTTCAATTGTGTGATGAATTATCATATTGATTCTTTCAATCTACACAATACAAGTAGAAAGATCAATGCATGGATTGTCATAAATAGGCTAAATACCATCTTCTGTATTGGGGATGTTTAGCATAATAATAAAGGGGGGAGGGGGGACCTGTTCAAAAATCATACTCTCGCATATATTTGGTACTTGCGCCTTATAATCTGATACCTCAAATAAAAATAGAAATATGCCCAGTGATAGTTTCTGATCACCACCCACAGTATATAATATATGATTTGAAACATTTACCAGCATAACCTAGACAATGGACATTTGATCATGCATTACTGTTAGACAAAGTGTATTGTGATGACATATTACCAAATATTAATGAGTTGATAAGAATCAATCAGTTTACAGTTACTTGGGCCATGATCTGGGATATTCTTAAGGCTTATATACATGGAGATACAATAAGATTTACCAATGCATATAACAAAATGAGGCAGGTAAGTGCAATAAATATGAAAAGTGGAACTTTTTATATAAAAGCTATACAGTTCGGATGGCAGAATGAGAAACAGATTTATAGATGACTGATTTTGTCTACAATCCCAGACAGGCCGTTGCATAGGAGGAAAAGCAGCTGCTTCCTACAGGTACGGAAAGGGTAGAAAATGGAATATGGTGATTCAGTCAAACGATTGCTCACATTAAAAATGAAATAAATGGATTGTGCAGCACCTTAATCTAACATTAAAGATGTAGAGGGGAATGTACTCAAAGATTCGCATAACATATTATTGTGATTCTATATAATTTATTTAAATTTACATATAGAAGAAATGAAGACCTGCAAGGGTTAGTAAATATATTGAAATGATGAATTTAACAGTTTTAGAAGAGAGTTCTAAAGATGCGCTCAAATGAGGAGATCACAATAAAAAATAAAAAAAATTGCTATTAACTGCTTGACACCTTGGAAAGCGACAGTAGAGGACACCATACCACTAGAGTTTTATAAAACCTTTTTCTATGTTTTTTGGCACCAATCATGGTGATGATCATTAAGGAAATTGATAATGAAGGAAGGATATAACAGTCCTGAACAATTCCAATATTGTATGTTATTTGAAGAGAGACAAACCTCCAGATGACTGCACATTTTATAAGCCAATTTCACTAATCAATACTGATGTCAAAATGTATTTGAAGATTTTAGCTTCCAGGATGGCTAAAGTTATTATCAATTAGTTTCTAACATTCAGCATGGTTTTAAAACCAAGCTTATTAATTATGCATAAATATGTTCGATGTTGTAGATGTGAAGAAAATTAGAGTGGGTATGATACTGCTGGATGTTGAAAAGGCTTTTGATAAAGTCTCTTGGTAACTAATATGAAAAGTTATGCTATGAATGGGGGTTGGGTAGAGAAGTTTACATTGGGTGCAAATATTATATTAAAATCTGCATTCTTGTGTAATAACTGTTAATAGTGAAAAATATGATGTCGATGTATACCATGATATATGTATGTATATGTCGCAACGCACCTCCGAAGAACAGGGCGCACCTAGAACACTGTCAGGCGTACGGGTTCCTGTGCAGTTAAGAAAGACTACAACTCCCATGAGGCCATGGGAATCGGCATCGCACGAAGATACGGGAGACAGCGCCGGAATAAAAGAACTTCCGGGGCACCTGTCGGGTGCCGTTTATTCCATTCCTGGAGCCGCATCGCCATTGAGGGTGGTCCGGTAAGGGTGCCTAGTGCACCACTGTTTTGTTTACTCTTGGGTTGCGGTAGCTGGTTTAGCTGACCTTGGCCTGCGCAGCATATAGCAAATTCCCTTCGTTTCCCCTGTTGGCTGAGTCGGGGTTCCGACTCGTGCAGGGAGAAGCCGTCTGTGATAGCTTGTTCTATTTTTAGTTACTGGCATTATTCCCGCCAAACTCTACACGGAATAATAGGTACTAACTGGAGATCTGGGCATATGGTCACAGCGGTCCTTGTACTTCAACGTGCCTCGGGCAGTTCGTGCAGGTTGCGTGGCAAGTGTCCATTATTTGTTCCGCTCTCCCGTAATCTCCCGTGTTGGTGAGTTGACGTCTCAACTCATGCAGGGAGATTGAGCAGGTGCTTACATAGTATATACAATATGTTCTTTTTTTGTGTCAGACGTATGACAGTTTTCCCCAAGAAGCAATTGGGAATCCATCACGTTATTATTCCTAAGGTCACGAATTCCGCTGTTTGTCTAAGTGGTAAATTGTAGCTGGATTATAGGTGAATTACCAAAGTGAAGATGCCTTAAGATGAAGCAGTTATAACAATTCTTAGTTGGCTTAGCGCTTCACTTCATAGACGCTTGCTCATCTATTATTTGTTTGTGGCATCAAAACCCCACCCCCTTGTGTGTGTACAACCGCAGGTTGAAGGGGAATTGTGTGTTTCTATATTTCATAACAGGGGCAGATCGAGCGTTCCTGGAAGGCAAGCTCTCTCCCCCCCCCCCGTTAAGACTTTTTGGGGTAGCACTCCTGTTATGTGTTGTTTGGATATACCGCTTAACTGAAGATATTGTGTATGAATACTAAATGACATGATATTGAACTGTGTATTCCATTCCGTAGATTTAAGAAGGATTACTACTACAAGGGCTCTTGTTCAGGAAACACACCGTATTTGTTTATTTTACAGGTATTCATAAGTGAAGATATTACAAGTGGGGGGAATTCTACCATAGGTTTTAGGGAAGACTGTTTTTCTCAACGATATGTTTGTTTGTTGCAGGTCTCCCTCCCCGCTGTTCCCATCCTTTTCTTCCCCCGCTTGATCACCCCATCAAGTCTGTTTATTTTACTCAGACATTGGGGCTATCAGGAGGTGGACCATATAGAGCAACGCACGATCCTGAGGATTCAAGGTCGGCTAACAGAATAAACGGCCCACGGATTACAATCCTTCCGGTCGTGCGTTGAGTATGGCTACCTTAGAAGATGTAATGGCCGCTCTAGTTTTAGTGTAAACAGAACTAACTGCTTCTAGGGCTGAAACGGCGGCACTACAGGCCAAGGTAGAGAGGCTACAAAGAAACCCATTTGACGCAGGGCTAGGACATACACATCAGGCCGCACCTGTGGTGGTAGAAATACCTACACGTATTCCTTTAGCCACGCCAGAAAGGTTCCATGGGGAGAGTAGTAAGGTACAGGTATTCCTTACACAAGTAATGCTACATTTTTCATGCAAGGTCAAGGCCTTCAGGACCAATCACGCCAGATTGGCTTTCTTGATCTCATACTTGGCAGGGGATGCAGCCCAATGGGCTGTACCCTTAGTAAAAAGGGACGACCCGTTGCTATACGATTGGGATTCTTTCATTCGGGAATTCGAGAAAACCTTCAACCGTAGATCAGCCACGCTTTCGGCGGATCGAGACCTCCTGGAATTAAGGCAAGGAAACAGAGACTTGATAACATATCTGAATGACTTTCGCAGGTTGATCACAGAAACAGAATGGCCCGAGGCCAAACAAGCGGCTATTTTTCATCAGGGGTTGAAGGAGGAGATGAAAGACGTGTTGGCCCAGATCGACCCTCAACCCTCTTTGTGTGAGGATTTAATAAGTCTGGTCTTAAGGTTGGATCACCGCATTAGCGAGAGGAAGGGCGAACATAAAAGGAAGGATAGGTTCTATGCCAAATATGAGCACCCTCGATCCTCAGACAACAGTCACGCCTCCAAGCAGGAACCTATGGAAATTGGTACGGTTCGTTCCTCATTCACAGTGGAAGAAAGAGACTACCGACGAAAGAAGGGACTGTGTATCTACTGTGGGAAAAAGGGGCACTTCATTAAGGAGTGCACATTAAGACCGAAGTATCCCAGAACAGAGCATAAAAAGGTCTCCACCGTCACTTCAGGACCCCAGAAGGGAAACGAATAAGCTTGGAGAAGGAGGAAGGGACCACTTCAAGCCGGAATTACATCCCTTCGCTGGAAGGCGATGCAGCCAGTAGTAAGGATCATTTCTACTTGGATATACACCTTTTTATTCACGATGAATGGTGCATGGTTCAAGCTATGTTGGATTCCGGTGCAACCGGGTGTTTCATGGACCAACAACAAGCTCAAGGATTGGGTATTGCATTACAGGAGAAGGAAACCCCCGAGGCTGTGTTTGCGGTGGATGGAAGACGCCTCAACTCTGGACCCATTCGCTTTCACACTAGTGCTCTGGACGTCTTCCATGGAGAAGACCATGTGGAAAGCTTGGTTTTTAACATCATTCAAGCACCTCAGTACGGAGTGATCTTAGGATTACCATGGTTGAGGCTGCACAACTCTGTGGTGAATTGGATAGAGAAAAAACTTCTGTTTACCTCCGAGTATTGTCTGAACCATTGCACTCACTCTCGTACCAGCCCCACCACCGCATTGGCGCTTTGTCACCACATCGCCACCGCAGCTGAACATACAGTGGAGTTACCAGAAGACTACTGGGATTACGCTGACGTGTTCAATGAAGCAAAGGCCAAAGTCCTCCCACCACATAGGCAATATGATTGCCAGATAGACTTGGTGCCGGGTGCAATCATACCGTGTGGGAGAGTATATGCATTAACCGAATCTGAAAAAACTCATTTACCGACCTATCTGGACAAATATTTGTCATTGGGTTTAATTCGTAATTCTAAATCCCCCGCAGCTTCCGCTTGTTTTTTATACCGAAGGCAAACGGCGAGTTGCGGGCTTGCATCGACTTCCGCGCATTGAACGCAGTCACGGTGAAAAACAGGTACCTGTTGCCTCTAATCAACGTCCTGTTGGAACAAGTAAAGAAGGCTGTAATATACACCCGTTTGGATTTGAAGGGCGCATACCACCTGGTACGCATGCGCGAGGGGGATGAGTGGAAGACGGCTTTCAAGACCCGCTATGGTCTTTTCGAGTACTTGGTGATGCCTTTCGGCTTGTGCAACGCTGCCGCGGCGTTCCAGTTCTTTCTCAATGATGTCTTGGGGGAGCACTTGGATCATTTCGTGGTGGTATACATAGATGACATCTTGATCTATTCGCCTGATGTTCGGATCCATAAACAACATGTGCGTACAGTCTTGCAAACCTTAAGAGACCACCGTTTGTACTGTAAAATCAGTAAGTGCGAGTTTGGAGTAACCACAGTCGAATTCCTTGGAGTTATGCTGACCCCTTGGGGACAAGAAATGTCAGAACGTAAGATAGCTGCCGTCAAGAATTGGCCCATCCCACAGAACCTCAGAGACATCCAGTGTTTCCTGGGGTTTGCTAATTTTTACAGTTGGTTTATTGATTACTTTTCTAACCTGGCAGCCCCTCTCACGTGTTTGTTACGAAAGAAAACTCTCTTTCAATGGACTGAGGCGGCGCAGAAGGGATTCAATGCTTTAAAACTTGCTTTTGTATCCGCTCCAGTGTTGATGCATGCCGATCCGGATCGCCCGTACATAGTCAAAGCAGACGCTTCTGATGCAGCCGTAGGAGCGGTATTGTCCCAGCGCCATTTAAAAACATGCCAACTACATCCAGTAGCCTACATGTCGTGTAAACTCAATTCTGCCGAACGCAATTACACCATCGCAGAGAAAGAACTGCTGGCCATTAAAGACGCCTTCTTGGATTGGAGACATTTCCTGATGGGGGCCAAGCACGTCGTCATAGTCTTCACGGATCACCGCAATCTTCAATTCATGACGGCTGCTCGGCATCTCACACCTCGTCAGTTGCGGTGGATGTTGTTCTTTGCAGAATTCAACTTCCTAGTGACCTATCGTCCCGGAAGCGAGAATAAAAAGGCTGACGCTTTGACATGCCAAACCACCCCGGTGTTACCTGAAGAAGGTTCGGTACACTCCATAGTAAACCCACAAAACGTGGTATGTGCTACATACACAGAAACCTTTCTTAGAAGTGTTGCTAACAATATCCAGCCTGTACATTGGAGGGCGTGGTTGGGGAGGAATAAGGATTGGAAGGTAAAGAAAGGACTTCCCGTGAGAGAGAACCAGCTGTTGATACCTATCCGCTCACTATGAAAACAGGTGTGTACCTGGTGTCATACCTTACCTAGTGCAGGACACAACGGCACAGAAAAGACTCTTGATAGAGTGCTTCGTCAGTTTTGGTGGCCCACCGTCAAAAAGGACATACGTGCTTGGGTGAAGGAATGCATGACATGTAGCCAAACGAAAACTACTCATGCTCAGCAAGCTGGATTGCTACAACCACTCCCCACTCCTGAACAAACATGGGAGAACATATCACTGGATTTCGTGGTCGGAATGCCTGCTGATCGGGGACATACTGTTATCTTGGTGGTAGTGGACTCACTAACAAAGATGGCCCACTTTATTGCCTGCAAACGACTACCCACAGCGGGTCAGTTAACACATCTACTCCTAGTACACGTAGTAAGGTTACATGGGTTACCAAGGGTCATTGTCTCCGACCGTGGGTCTCAGTTCACCGCTAACTTTTGGAAAGAATGGTTTTCTGCGCTAGGAATCTCTTCTAATACATCCACCAGCTTTCACCCACAAAAAGATGGCCAGACAGAAAGGGTAAACCAGACCTGAAAACAGTGCCTTAGGTGTTACGTTGACATCACGTCGGAGGAGTGGGTTGACAGCTTATGGTTAGCAGAGATAGCATATAACAGCGCCTCCCATAGGTCTATCAAACACTCTCCGTACTAAAGCACATATGGGTTTCATCCTAGATTTATCCCCTTTCAGTACCCTCTACGTTTCAGGCAGATTCCAGAGGCACAGGATAGAATCTCACACATTCAGGACACATTGAAAGGAGTACAGAAAAGTCTGAGAGAATCTAAGACCCAATATAAGGCATACGCTGACAAACACCGACGTTCAGGGCCTGTGTACAAAGTAGGCGACTACGTGTGGTTGTCTATGAAGAACATTAGATTCAAAAAGTATAGCGTATTCAGTCCCAAATACATCGGACCCTATAAGGTAATTAAACTTATAAACCCTGTGGTAGTGAAACTCGCTCTACCCTCTAACTTAAGAATACACCCAGCATTTCTTGTCTCGTTACTCAAACCCTCTCATGCTCAGGTCAAGAAAGGTCCCGTGCCGGTCTTGGTGAATAGTGATGTGGAACATGAGGTAAGAGGGATCTTGGATTCCAAGATCTACAGAAAAAGATTATGGTATCTTATAGCATGGAAGGGGTATGGGAATGAGGAGAACTCTTGGGAACCAGCTTCAGGGGTGCATGCTCCCCGATTCACTGCCAAGTTTCACAAACGATTCCCTAGGAAACCATGTCTCTGTCAGTGTTCTTCGGGAGAGAGATGTACTGTCGCAACGCACCTCCGAAGAACAGGGCGCACCTAGAACACTGTCTGACGTACGGGTTCCTGTGCAGTAAGAAAGACTACAACTCCCATGAGGCCATGGGAATCGGCGTCGCACGTAGATACGGGAGGCAGCGCCGGAATAAAAGAACTTCCGGGGCACCAGTCGGGTGCCGTTTATTCCGTTCCTGGAGCCGCATCGCCATTGAGGGTGGTCCGGTAAGGGTGCCTAGTGCACCATTGTTTTGTTTACTCTTGGGTTGTGGTAGATGGTTTCGCTGAGCTTGGCCTGTGCAGCATACAGCAAATTCCCTTTGTTTCCCCTGTTGGCTCCGACTCGTGCAGGGAGAAGCAGTCTGTGATAGCTAGTTCTATTTTTAGTTACTGGCATTATTCCCACCAAATTCTACGCTGGATAATAGGTACTAACTGGAGATCTGGGCATATGGTCACAGCGGTCCTTGTACTTCAACGTGCCTCGGACAGTCCGCGCAGGTTGCGTGGCAAGTGTCCATTATTTGTTCCGCTCTTCTGTAATCTCCCGTGTTGGCGAGTTGACGTCTCAACTCATGCAGGGAGATTGAGCGGGTGCTTACATAGTATATACAATATGTTCTTTTTTGTGTCAGACGTATGACAGTTTTCCCCAAGAAGCAATTGGGAATCCATCACATTATTATTCCTAAGGTCACGAATTCCGCTGTCTGTCTAAGTGGTAAATTGTAGCTGGATTATAGGTGAATCACCAAAGTGAAGATGCCTTAAGATGAAGCAGTTATAACAATTCTTAGTTGGCTTAGCGCTTCACTTCATAGGCGCTTGCTCATTTATTATTTGTTTGTGGCATCAAAACCCCACCCCCTTGTGTGTGTACAACCGCAGGTTGAAGGGGAATTGTGTGTTTCTATATTTCATAACAGTGGCAAATCGAGCGTTCCTGGAAGGCAAGCTCTCCCCCCCCCGTTAAGACTCTTTGGGGTAGCACTCCTGGTATGTGTTCTTTGGATATACCGCTTAACTGAAGATATTGTGTATGAATACTAAATGACATGATATTGAACTGTGTATTCCATTCCGTAGATTTAAGAAGGATTACTACTACAAGGGCTCCTGTTCAGGAAACACACCGTATTTGTTTATTTTTACAGGTATTCATAAGTGAAGATATTACAAGTGGGGGGAATTCTACCATAGGTTTTAGGGAAGACTGTTTTTCTCAACGATATGTTTGTTTGTTGCAGGTCTCCCGCCTGCTGTTCCCATCCTTTCCTTCCCCTGCTTGATCACCCCATCAAGTTTTACTCAGACATTGGGGCTATCAGGAGGTGGACCATATAGAGCAACACACGATCCTGAGGATTCAAGGTCGACTAACAGTATAACAATGAATTCGCATCGCTGTTGTCGAATCCACCCGATATGACCTTCCCATCGACCCCGAGTCAAAATACGTGGTTAGGCAGGCCCTGTGACCTAGGCCTGAAACAACCAATTGACAGATCACAGGTGGGGTGACACGCAACCCTTAGACAAATGCGTGAAAAGGAAAAGCCAGATTGATCCCATAGATAGGCAGCAACACCACAATGGTCTTAGGAGATTGGCCCCAATAAAAAACGTTTGGCCGGAGGGGTGCGTGTTCCCAAAACAAAATAAATTCAGATGTCACACTAAATTAGGAACACTCAGCCTATCAGAATCCCGCAAGCACACTACGTGCAGTGATCATGCACTCCCCATGTCGGACATCTGGACACGTAACAACATTGTGTCCACGCAAGGTCGAGATCCACCTGTGCTTCTTATCGAATGACCAGATTTATGGCCCTGTGACTAGGCCCAGATTACTGTTCTAAAAGAATGTACAAATTGCTTTATGACACTTTGTGAAATTTATAAAATGACGGCCAAAATCAATGTACTTTGAGACAGTCTTCAGACCCTGACTCTAACGCCTGTTCTCCCGGCCGCTGCGTTTATTTAAACCAACTGTTTCTGTTTTGCCAAACGCCTCTTGTTTTTTATTTTTTCAAGGTAAATTCACATTTGAGCAACATAACTATGGGTAAAGCCTCTCCAAATATAGCTATAACATAAGGGACATGACAAGGCTGCCCAATATCTCCACTGCCATTGCATATATTTAGAACCTTGCTTTCTAATAAAAACATTGAATCAGTTACTTTTAGGAGAATTGAATTAAAGGTTTCTGTGTATGCCGATGACATTGCTGTGTATTCTATAAATATACATAGAGCAATTAAAGATGTAGAAAAAGAAGCTGAGATATTTGGACAAGCAGCTGGGTATAAGCTAAATAACAAAAATAATCAAATTATTGCAAAGTATAAAGGAGATGAAGCTGATAAAAAAACAGTTATGGAAGCAATATATCTAGTGGTAAAAATATGCTGTAATATTAAACACATTTTTCATTTAAACTATACAGAGCTGTTAAAGAAATGCACAGGCCTACTGCTTAACTGCCATTGTTTACCTATATTTCTGTTAACCGCTATAACATAGTTAAAATGCATATTCCAGCTGTTCATATCAATATCCCTTTTGACGTCTAAATCGTTTTTCACAAACTGAATCTGTTATAGGTAGTTTTACATAGAGATATTGAAAACCCAGTAGGACATTACGATTCATTAAACTGTTAGTATAAAAGGGGGTCTGTGTGCTTCCCGAATGCACGATTATTACTGGGCTACTCACAAGGAATGTCTAGTTTATCAAAGGAAACACCCTCAGATCACTTTCTTCCAAAGTTCCAGAGTCTACTTGGACCAGCTGCCACTGAATATCAACTCAAATATTTTGACCCTAATTACTTTGAAAGCCTTCATTTAAGGTGACAAAAGCTATGAGACACGTCTGGTGAAAGTGGTGTTGTTTGTTTCAGAATACTCCTATTTTGTAATTAATAGACTATACTCCCAGGTCAATCTTCATTGCTCAATATATTTAGGGATAGTATTTATAATAAGCGGGACTCCTTAGGTTGAAAAATGTAGGTCAACTTTTTTCAAGGGTAGGGGTGGGGGTTAAAACATTTGAAAACCTACACAAAGAATTTAATCTCCCAAGACATGACTTTTTAAAATACCTGCAAGTTACAGATTTTTCAGGAAGCTGGGTAACAATAAAATAGGGACGAATAAGATTGAAATAATTAAGCTGATTCTCTTTCTGGAGACAGATATAAATATATAAATATCGGGGATGCCTATACGTTCTGTTGGCATGGAAAAATCTAATGCATGGTAAAGAATGTGTACCCCTGTCCTTAGTGCCCAACTGTATTGTTGTCTGGAAACCTGATGCTGATTTTTGTTGTCATAGGCAAGTATGGATCATGCGTGTGCACCATGACATAGGCCTGCCTCATGGATTGTGGTCTTGTTGGACCGAAAGGGCCACCCAAACCACTTCCCTCATAGTGGTGAACGGCTACAGCCATCAACAGGAGTTAAGCAGCATGAGTGGGTTGGTTGCAGCATACTTTGTAGTCATCAGTAGGAGTGTTAGGTCCTTTCTACCTTGTGTCACTGGAGTGAGGTTTACAGGCTCATTCACCTTTTTAATGTTCCACTGCTGTGTGCTTAACTCACTCCTGGCCTATATCAGTTAGATATAAAGTGCTGGGCAGCTTCGGAATGGTGACTATCCGCTGGTTGTATGTGTGCCTGTGACAGGTACAGTACAGGTATAGAGCAGTGCTGTGCAGTATGTGCATGGTGAGTATATGTACTGAGTGTATCTATACCTGTGAGGAATATATTACATGAGAGATGTAGTGCTGTGCAGTCCATGCACAGTGGAAGCATGTACTGGGTGCATGTGAGCTTGCGAAAAGTAAGTGTTGTGCAGTGCACGCATGATAAATGTGTGTACTGGCAGTGTATGTGGTTGTGAGTAGCACACCATGGCCCAACACAGAAAGGCTACAGTACTGAACAGTGCGAAGAGTGAATGTGCATGCTGAATGTATGTGTGTCTTTGAGAGCACGATGCATGACGGTAATAGTACTGAAAAGAGTGTGTGCTGTGTCCAAAGACTGAGTGCAAGTGTGCCTGCAATGGTACATTTCATGGAGGACCTGGGTTCCATTTTGGGAAGCCGGGGCTTGCCTGGTGAAGACATGAGTACTGGAGTAAAGAAATCACCTCAGACAGATTTGTGTATTGCTGCATTCCTGTGAGCTGGGTTGGACGAACTGAAGAAGGAAGAGATAGGCTCCCCCTGTACACTTCAAATGGTGTTCTTTGATTCAGTGATAGATCACAGGGAAAGTGCCTGGACACATCTCAGTAAGGAGATGGGGCTCATAAGGGAATTATAAAGAATAGGGCTGGGAGCACAAGATTAACCTTTTGGTGAACATATCACTGTGGCTGACAACCAGGTGTGAACTCTAGTCACACCCATGGCCTGTGTTGTGGGACTATCGGCTTCAGAGTTTTTCCTGCTGTGACAGACAGCCTTTCAAGAGGAAGAAAGGAGAGAAACATGTACACTTTAAAATAAGCAGAATCCCAACAAAAAACTTCAAAGACCCAGACCGTAAATCACATTTGGTGTTTTGGAAATAGACAATAAGAAGGGGAGGTTGAGACCCCAAAATTTGTCAACTGCCAAGCAGCCAGATGGCCTTTGTGAGGAGGGGAGGCTCTGCAAGACCTCTGCCTGTGTGGGGGGAATGGCTTGCTAGTCTCCCTGCTGTGTGAGGGGATATCACCCAGGGAAATCAAGCCCACCTGTCCTTGAGCTTGGAGCACCAGCGCCTGCCTGCTTGAGAAGACCAGCTTGCCCGTGAACATTGGAGGAAGCGAGATGCAGTAGGGATTCCTGCCGAGAGGACTTCCACTGTGAAGTTTGAGGAGATGGCTGTGCACTGAATTGGCCATTACCCATGTGCAGGATTGAATCACGAAGCCCCGAATGCCAGGAGAGGGCCGCTGTAGACTTAGCTGTGAATTGAATGCCATGGCAGGACCGTGAAGCACGTACCACTTTGTTGTGGTGACCCTGTATGCCAGGAGGGGCCACTGTGGAAGTGAGTGTCACCGACAAAATGCCAAGACCTGTATGGACCTTAGCAGCGACCCCATATTCCAGGAGGAGCCACCGTGGTATAGGGGGCTTCACAGTACAGATCGATGCCTCTCCAGAGTGTACTGCAGCAACCCCATATGCCAGGAGGGGCAACCCGAACCAAGTTTTGCAAAGTTCAGGCCATCGCGTAGAAACTGAAGCTGCGACCTGTAGGTTGGAATTGAGCACCTAGACCTGCCCACTGACCTGCGGACTCCGGAGGACATCAAGAGGACTTCGCTCCATCACTGGGACCCGATCCATAGCACGAGTGTCGACCTTCTCACCACGCGGGAAAAGCTGAACTTGCTGCACTAATGGAAGCCAGGTCAGCTCCGATTGCTGTTGAATCCAGTCGCACTCCTCAGAAGACAGTCTGCACCTGCCCGATGCTGCCCCGTGTCCCACATGCAGACCAACTCAACCAAGCAAGACTGGAGCATTGCAATTACATAGTAAGTCGGGCCCTGGGACATCAGGAGTAAAAAGGCCTCAAACACCACGGTTGGCCCCAGTAACCCCTGCATGCCCCATGGCCCTCTGAAAAGGGATTCTGACACAGTCATTTTGAATACCCTTTAAGATGATATGGTGGAGATGGCATATGAATGGGCAGAAAAATTAGGTACAGAGATATAGAGAAAAGACATGAAAAATGCTATAAACATTAGATATTCGAACTTTATGGCACTTAATTTACATTTGCAGCAGTTTAAAGTGTTAAACACGTTCTATTATACTCCTATAAGGCTGTATAAATAGAGTTCTAGAAAATTCAAATTGCCCAAGATGACTACTGGAAGGAGTGGGTTCTACGCACCTTTGCCACCTGTAATAAGCGGACTCATTTTTGGAATAAAGTGACCAAAACTATGTCCAATCTTACTCAACAAGATGTGGTAATCTCAGTTAAGATATATATATATATATTCACTGAAAAAAGCAAAGGTTAAGGAGACGTTATAATTAGCCTAAGATTTCACCCGTACAAAACCAGAAAAATTCAGCAGTTATAGTTAGATAGTTAGCTGAGCTGACTATAACTCATGCCCCCGCAATGCACTGCTTATGACCTCACATATTACATCACTCATGATATGATCAGTGACATCACTGATGGCATCTCAAATGACATCACTGATGACATCATCCAGTGACCGTGAGGGTTTTTAAAAAGTTTGAGTGTCAAATTTACATACCAAGGTGTATTGATGAATCAGTGGGTGTATGAGTGCTTGTATGGATGATTCAGTGGGTGTGTGACAGACTGTATAAGTGAGTGATTAGGTGTCTCAGTGAATGTATGGGTGAGTGACTAGGTTGAGTGAATGTCTGTATCAGTCTTTCATTTAGTGTCTATGTGGCTACATGGGTTGGTGAGTGGGTATGTAAGTGACTGTCTTGGTGATTGATTGGTTGTCTGAGTACCTGGATGGGTGTATGAGTGTCTGTGTGGGTGGGTGAGAGGGTGTGTGACTGCCTGCATGGATGAGTGAGTGGGTGAGTCAGTGGCTGTATGGGTTAGTTAGTGCACCTGTGAGGGCCTTTATGGGTGACTGAATGTGTGTATGGCTGTGTCGGTGGGTAAATAGATGTGTCAGTGGTATATGGGTGAGTAACTGCATATGTAAAAGGCTGTATAGGTGAGTGTTGGAGTATATGAGTGACTGTATGTGTGAGTGAGTGATTGTGAGAGTGGCTGTATGGGTGAGTGTGTGCTTGTGTCAGTGACTCTATAGGTGAGTGAGTATGTGTTAGTATCTGTATGAATAAGTGAGTGGGTGTGTGTATAACTGTATAGGTAAGTGGCTGTGTGATGCACCCTCTGGGTGAGTGAGTAGCTGTGTGAGTAGCTCTATGGTTACTGACAGTATGTGAGTGGCTTTATGGGTGTATGAGTGGATATATCAATGGCTGCATTAGTGAGCGAGTTGGTGTATGAGTGGCTGTATTGGTGACTGAGTGGATTTGTGTGTAGACCTATGAATCAGTGAGTGGGTGTGTAAGTACTGGTCTGGGTCTGTCAATGGTTTTGAGAATGGTACTGTGGAAGTTGGAGTGGGTGTATGAAAGGTTATATAGGGGTGTGAGTGGGTACATCAGAGATTCTGAGGATGATGTTATCAGTTATGTCTTTTTAGATGTCATCAGTGATGTCACTGACCATGTCATGAATAATGTAATATGTGAGGTCATAAGCAGTGCATTGCAGGGGCACAAGTTATAGTTAGCTCAGCACATGACCAATCAAAGGTCATGTGATACAGTAACATGCTTCACCGCCATTGAGAAAGGCAGTTCCTGCTGAAACGCGTCTGGCTGATGAAATGAAATAAATTTAAGAACTCTACTTACCCGTGAGTGCTTCGCTCCTTTGGGAATTTGTTGGTCAATTAATATGCGGCATGTTCGCTGCCACGACGGAGGAACCCGTTCAATGGAGTTCGGCAGTGAGTGGCCATTTGGGGTGAATTTTGATTGACTGCCAGAACCGCCGCAGCTCATGAAGAGTCAATGCTTGCGGAAATGGGGCATTACAAAATGTAGAGACATCTGCTATTAAGATTGTGTCTCCTGGTGTTGTACATGAAGGGCATCAGCGGCAACGAGGGTAATTACTGAAAAATGACCTGCTCAGTGATGACTTATATATATATATCCAGAACAACAGGTCACCGCCGCCGCTCCACGCGTCCTGGGTGCTACTCCAGCGGTGGTGAGCCACTGCACATGTATCCACGATGGCAACACAGTTTGGGTCAACCAAGAATGAGCACACTCACGGAATTTTCAAGCAAAGTGCGTTTAATGTGCAAGCCTCCTGCACTCTATATATATGTTCCTTTAACCTTCGCTCTTTGAGATTCCCATTTTCAAGGAAGAACGAGTACGGACTCCAATTGTCTGGTGCATATAAGTTTATTTGACAGTTACTCCGCTATGACGCGTTTCGGCCTGAACAGGCCTTGATCACATGACGTATCTGCGGAAGTGGTTCCCACATTTAAAGTGACAAGTGCATAAACACGTGGTAAGTAAGTTAAAAAAAGTAAAAAAGAAGAGGTGTGGCGCCGCGGCCAGGGCGACTGACGCTGGACGCTGGGGATCACGGTTCGATCCCTGGCTCCGGCGGCAGGGGTCTGCCCAGCACCATGCGACTCTGGGCAATATCTCACTTAATCTTCCCAACGGCCCCCAGCGCCGAGAGACCCCTTCGGGGGTGATTTGTGTGCTATACAAATACTGGACTTACTTTACTTACTTACAATCACTATTAAGAGTTTGTTTAAAGTGCTATAGTGCAATAAAAATATCAGTGCCACCCAAAAACAAAGTTTATTCCTAGTGATAAAACTACATGTATTAAAATACAGGACACAGCAGCATATAATTGTGAAATGTTACTCCATGTTGTGATTTCCAGCCTTGCTATTGTCCGATAATTTCATTGAATGAATTCAGAATTAGGTATTGCATGTCTATTGGACAATTAAAACTTCAGGTGTGCCGTAGCTATTGTCTTCAGGGATTTTGACTAATCTATGGGCTACTGGATTCTCTTATGGCTACAGTTGGAGTTTTGTTATATATGGGGGCATGTGAAATTCTACAGCATGTCAATTGTAAGGTAAGATACTCCATCTGTTGTCTGTCAAGAATTGGCATTATAGACAAGTATAAAAATCCTGACTGGAGTTAAGCTCTTGTGGGGTTTTGGTATCGAGTTCTATGATGTATCGCGTTTCTAGTCTTCTTAGGGCAGCTTCACGTTTACCCCCACGTCTTGGATTCAAAACTGAATCTAGCACATAGTACCTTAGATATTGTAAGTTATTGTCATGTGTTTCTTTAAAGTGACGTGCAACGGGGTAAGACGGATCAGAATTGGTGATTGCCCTGATGTGTTGGAGTATTCTCTTGTGGACTTGCAGCTTTGTGCTCCCCACATACTGTAATCCACAGGAGCACTCCAACACATATACTGCATGGTCCCTCTTACAGGTTAAGAATTTCTTGATGGTGATAGGTTTATCCTGGAAGGGTATTGAGTAGGATGTTTTGTTCATGCCAAACTTACACGCACAACACATGGTGCATTTCACAAACCCCTTCCGTTGTGCTAGCCAATTTGTCATCATCGTTTTAGTTTCTGGGCTGCTACTGACTAGAACGTTACTCATGGAGGTGGCTTTTCTGGTGGCAATGGCTGGGCTTTTTGATAATGTACCCCCTATGACGGGGTCACTTAGTACAAGAGGATAGGTCTTTTTGATTATATTACATAATCTGCCTTCTTGTTTTTTGTATGTGAGAATCAGCCTTGTTTCTGGTTCTTTTTGTGACTTTTGGCTTACTGCTGTAGGACTTGCCTCATTTCCTATGGTTCCGAACAGCAACTCTAATCTACTTAGAGTTTGAGTTTTTCTGATTGCTTTATTAATTATACTCTCAGAGTATCCTTTAGCCAGGAACCTACTTTTGCTATCCCTTTGGGCTGCCCTTAAATCAGTATCATTACTGCAGATTCTCTAAATTCTGAGCATTTCTCCATATGGGATACTGTGTATTAGGTGTTTAGCGTGGAAACTAGTGGCGTGTAGTACAGTGTCTCCTACTGTGTGTTTGCGTTGTAATCTAGTTTCAATTTTTCTATTAGCTATGAACACCTCTACATCAAGAAAAAAGACTGATTCTCTACTCAAAGTTGCCGTGAATTGTAAATTTATGTTGTTAGCATTAATTTCCGAAACAAAGTTAAGTGCACTTTCTTTAGTCCCCCGCCATACTACAAACAAATCGTCAATGTACTTTAACCATACAATAACATGCTTATCTAGAGTTTCCTTGAAGTTAGCCCTGAGGATCAGCTCCTCCCACCATCCCATGTGTAAACATGCATAGCTGGGGGAGAAGCTGGCCCCCATCGCAACACCCCGGATTTGTTGGAAAGTCTGATTCTGGAACATAAAAAAGTTGTTTTCTAGGCAAAATAAGGTCATATTGACTGACATCTTATTGTGTTGATATAACCAAATTGGTCTAGTGCCAAGATAGCGTTCCAGAGCTCTTGGGCCATCTTTATGATGGATACCTGTATATAGCGTTGTGACATCTAAGGTCATTAGGAGGTAATAATCCTCTTCCCATGTACAGTTGTGAATGTGTCTGAAGAAGTCACTAGTATCCTGAATATAAGACGGCAGTGTTCGTACATGTTCTTGCAGGAAAAAATCAATGTAGCGAGATGTGTTCTCCAGAAGCCCTTTTCATGCTGAAATAATTGGTCTCCCAGGTGGCTTAGCAGAATGTTTATGTATTTTGGGGATAAAGTAAGTTACAGGCATGACTGGATGTTCATTTTTCAAGTATTTGTATTCATCCGAACTGAGGAGTCTTGCACTTTTCCAAGCTAGTAACTTGGAATAGAACTCAATCCATGTGGCACGAGTTGTCTGCATGTTCAATCAATCAATCAATCATGTCACTTATAAAGCGCACTACATACCCGCGAGGGTCTCAAGGCGCTGGGGGAAGAGGGTGGTGGTGCTGCTACTGATCGAAGAGCCAGGTCTTGAGGAGTCTTCTGAAGGCCAGTAGGTCTTGGGTCTGTCGGAGGTTGGTGGGGAGGGTGTTCCAGGTCTTGGCGGCGAGGTGGGAGAAGGATCTGCCGCCGGCGGTCGTTTTCCGGATGCGGGGGACTGTGGCGAGGGCGAGGCTGGTCGAGGGAGCTGGCGGGTGGGGGTGTAGAAGCTGAGTCGTCTGTTGAGGTAGGCTGGTCCGGAGTTGTGGAGTGCTTTGTGTGCGTGGGTGAGGAGCTTGAAGGTTATCCTCTTGTTGACAGGGAGCCAGTGCAGGTCTCTCAGGTGGGGTGTGATGTGGCTGCGTCGGGGGATGTCGAGGATAAGACGTGCAGAGGCGTTCTGGATGCGTTGCAGCCGTCTCAGGAGCTTAGCCGTCGTTCCTGCGTAGAGGGCATTTCCGTAGTCCAGCCTGCTGGTGACGAGGGCCTGGGTGACTGTTTTTCTTGTTTCGGTGGGGATCCACTTGAAGATCCTGCGGAGCATTCGGAGGATGTTGAAGCAGGATGAGGAAACGGCGTTGACCTGCTTAGTCATGGAGAGGGTGGGGTCGAGGATGACCCCTAGGTTGCGTACGTGGTCGGTGGGTGGCGGGGCTGTTCCCAGTGATGTTGGCCACCAGGAGTCATCCCAGGCTGAAGGGTTGGAACCAAGGATGAGGACCTCCGTCTTGTCCGAGTTCAGCTTCAGGCGGCTGGTCCTCATCCATTCGGCGACGGCCTTCATTCCTTCGTGGAGGTGGGCTTTGGCGGTGTGAGGGTCTTTGGTGAGGGAGAGGATCAGCTGGGTGTCGTCGGCGTAGGAGATGATGTTGAGGTTGTGCTGTCGGGCGACGTGGGCGAGGGATGCCATGTAGATGTTGAACAGCGTTGGGCTGAGGGAGGAGCCTTGGGGTACGCCGCAGATGATCTTGGTGGCCTTGGATCGGAAGGGGCGAGGCGGACGCTTTGTGTTCTGCCGGAAAGGAAGGATGTGGTCCAGTCCAGGGCCTTCTCTTGGATCCCGGCGTCGTGAAGGCGTGTTCGTAGTGTGTGGTGGCAGACCGTGTCGAAGGCGGCTGATAGGTCCAGGAGGATGAGGGCTGCTGTTTCTCCGTTGTCTAGCAGGGTCCTGATGTCATCGGTGGCGGCGATGAGGGCGGTTTCGGTGCTGTGGTTGCTGCGGAAGCCGGACTGGGAAGGGTCCAGGATGTTGTTCTCCTCGAGGTAGCGGGTCAGTTGTTTGTTGACGATTTTCTCGGTGACCTTCGCGGGGAACGGGAGCAGAGAGATGGGTCGGAAGTTCTTGAGGTCCTTGGGGTCTGCCTTGGGTTTCTTGAGTAAGGCGGTGATCTCGGCGTGCTTCCAGCTTTCCGGGAAGGTTGTTGTCTCGAAGGAGATGTTGATTATTTTCCGGAGATGGGGCGCGATGGCTGTACTGGCTTTGTTGAAGATGTGGTGAGGGCACGGGTCTAGCGGTGAACCGGAGTGGATGGTGTTCATGATCTTGCTGGTGTCCTCGTCCTTGATGTTGGTCCAGGAGAGCAGGCGGTTGGTGGTTGTGGGGGCAGTGGTCTCGGTGGGTGCCGGGGCGGTCGTGGTGTTGAAGCTGTCGTGGATGTCGGTGATTTTGCGGTGGAAGAAGGTGGCCAGTGAGTCGCACAGGTCTCGCGACGGCTGGATGTCGTTGGTGTTGGAGCTGGGGTTGGAGAGTTCCTTCACGATGTTGAAGAGCTCTTTGCTGTTGTGTGCGTTGTTGTCTAGGCGGTCTTTGAGTGAGGCCCTTTTGGCGGATCTGATGAGGTGATGGTGACTGCGGGTGGCGCTCTTGTGGGCGGCATAGCTGTCCGCTGTCCGTTCGTGGAGCCAGATCTTCTCCAGTTTTCGGCATGTTCGTTTGGAGGCCTGGAGGTCTTCGGTGAACCAGGTGGCTTTCCTGCTGGTGTGGCTGTTGGGCGGATTCTTGAGCGGGGCGAGGGTGTTGGCGCAGTCGTCGATCCACTGTCTGAGGTTGCGGGCGGCGGTGTCGGGGTCGGAGGGTTCGGAGGGTTCGGCGGGTGGGCTCAGGGCGAGGATTGTGGTTAGCTGGTCTTCCGTGACTCTGCTCCAGCAGCGGCGAGGCATTTGTTCGGTGCGGTGGTGCGTGGTGGGCTTCCTGTAGGTGAAGTGGATGCAGTGGTGGTCAGTCCAGTGGGGTTCGGAGGTGTGGTTGAAGGAGACGTGTGGGCTTGCGGAAAAGATGGAGTCTAGCGTGTGGCCGGCGGCGTGGGTGGGTGTAGTCACGAGCTGTCTGAGTCCGAGGGTGGCGAGGTTGTCGATCAGGGTGGTGGAGTTGGTGTCCTTGTTGTTCTCGAGGTGGAAGTTCAGGTCCCCGAGGAGGATGTAGTCCGTGGAGGCGATGGCGTGTGTGCTGACGAAGTCAGCGATGGAATCGCTGAACTGTGGTCGGGGTCCGGGGGTCTGTAGATGAGGGTTCCTCTGAGGGTGGTGTTGGGATCGGTGTGGATCTGGAAGTGCATGTGTTCGGCGGTGCTGAGGGTGTCGTCGGTGTTGGTTGAGACTCTGAGGGTGTTCCTGTGGACGATGGCGATGCCTCCTCCGACTCCGTTGGTGCGGTCCCTGCGGGTGATCTTGTATCCGTCCGGGATGGCGATGGCGATGTCGGGGGCTGAAGCGGGATTCAGCCAGGTCTCCGTCAGGAATGCGACGTCTGGGGAGGTTGAGTCGAGAAGGTCCCAGAGTTCGATGGCGTGTTTGCGGGCGGAGCGGGTGTTGAGGAGGATGCATCTGAGGTAGTTGGGTTCTTTCCTGGGCGGTGGTTTGGCGGGGCGGGTGCTGGCGAAGCTGCAGTTCCGGCAGGTGAAGGGCCCTTGGGTGCGCTTCGGGGTGGCCTGGTAGCAGGCGTGATCTTTTCCGGGGTTGAGTGCGTGGAGGGTGCTGGCGTCGTATTGGCGTCTGTTGATGTGGCGGGCGCGGGGATGCCCGGACCAGGGGGTCTGGCGCTGGGCGCGGTCACGGCGCGGACGGGCGCAGACGGGCTTGCCTAGGCGCGCCTTCGGCGCGCCAGCGGCGCGGCCGCGCAGCGGCCGCCATAAATGGGGAGGTGGGAGGGAGGAGCAGGGAATGGGGCAGCGAATGGGCAGTGAGGGGGCGGGGCCGCAGGCGCAGCGGCGGGAAACAGGCACAGAAGGGAAAATGAGCACCTCTTATAGCAATCTCGATCATTTAATTGCTTCATTGCTTCTTCCATGTAGTCTGCTTTGGGCCAGATTACTATGTTGCCCCCTTTAGCAGAATTTGGGGATGACAATCTGATCATTACCTTGTAATTTATCAATTAGCTGACAATACTTGCAATCCTGCAGATTGTATTGTTTTCGTGCTCTTAATACTTGATGATTTAGTTTTTTTTCTTGAGATGTTACATGTTCGTAGAAGATATCAATTGAGTCTCGTGGCTACACTGTCCCAAAGGTATTAAACTGTTGTTGAGCTATGACCGATTGGGTGGACACTTCAGTAATGTTCGATGTGTTTTCATTCTGTAGCTGTTGTAAATTACATAATAATTGTACATCTGCAGCTGCCATGGTACTTATATATATACTGCTGTAACTGTTGCCCAGTCATGTACAGCTCAGTATTGGGTTAAGCCTGCACCTGGAATATTGACAAATGGTGGGTCCGCTTATGAACTTGAAAAGGGTAGTTAAACAGGCCAGTGGGACAGTGAGAATAAAGCATGTTTTAAGAGCATGGGGACTTATGGAAAATCCAAGCCTAAACTAGACCAGCACAAAGATGTTTGATGTGCTGGTAGTTGCTGTATGTAAAACTCTTAGATAGAAAGGCCTATGTGAAATGTTTCTGGATGTATATTTGAATGCATATTTGCTTAAAGAAAATAATAAGGAAGCCAAGATACACAGAGACCTTACAACGTACTATTTTATTAAGCCCTGTATGCATAATGTATGTCATTCTTTGTGTGCTCGCTGTATATTGTAGGTATGCAAGTATAGTCGTGTAAGTACACTAACAATGACTGTGGACATGGAGCACATAATGAAAACTGAATTATTTTAAAATTTACTGATATATGTTCTTTTCTAACTAACTGAAACTTTAAGCATTTAAACTTTTGCCTTGCCGGTCATATGCGTCTATTTGCAATGGGCACAAACCCTACTAGCTTGTGACCCGTATGTTGCACACGGATCTCTGCAACAAATCTATTGATCCACTAAGCTATCTTTCGAAGTACAAACATTTCAATTGCAGATTACATGCAATAATATATACATTATTTTATGAGTATATCCACCTCAGCTGACTTACATAAATTCTGCACTAATGACATAATTATGGGGGTGCTCTTCCCGCTTTTACACTCCAGTAGCACTTCATTATTACAGTAGGAGCCACACTTGGTTTAGGCAGCCCCTCCGTTGGTATTGAATTTAAAGGGCCACATTTCATGCATTCCCTTAATTGCAGGGTGGTGGTGGTATCCAAGCAAGGCAAAGCCTTGGCCTTATGCAAATGAGGAAATGCCTTTGCCTGTTTGCTTGTGTGATTTTACAAATGTGTGTGGTCTTGGCAGATGAACACCTTGGAAGAGGCACACACTTAGTGAAACTCTGAGGGTGCTCTTTGGAAGCCGGCATGGAGGGTCATTGGGATCCCCAATGAACATCCCTACTCCACAGGGGCTGCAGTCACTAACTTTCCTGTACCCTTTTCAAACGCAGGACTGGTCCTTCTGCAGCGAAAGACAGGTCAGCGGTTTGAACTCCCACTTTGTCTTTCACTGCTGTGCTCTGTTCTGTGAATGACATAATTTGAAGTGTTCATGCCTGGAAAAGGCATATTTGTGTGGAATCAAGATCCCTTTCCTGCAGGGTAGATTTTTTCATAGCATGACTTAATCTCTTTCGAATGACCTCACGGTAGAGTTAAAACTTTCATACCGACTTCTTCCATTTCGGAAGGCGCTTAAGACATATTTATTTTGAGAGGAACAATGCCACGAGTTTCACAGTAGTGCTTCAGCACATTTGGGCAGGCAGTGCTGCATAAATATTATATTGATGGTAACCAAAAGGGGGTGTTTGAAGGTGCATACCAAAACATTGTTCTCAGTGCTTTAGATTTCGTAACACGTATGGTCGCATCACATAAATTGAGATTTGCGACTGTTAAATTAAGACATCATCTCTGTCACACTTTTTGGCTAACTGGTGTCTTAAGTTGTTGAAGAGCTGTAGCAGCGCTATATTATCACCTTAAACAATAGCAAACAGATGCTTGTCACAAGAACTTTCTTGTGACGAGAAATATATTAGCATTTGTTGACGTAGCTAAACTAAACAATTAAAAAAAACAATCTAATATAGACAAACCCCTTGGGTTCCTGCTCTCCCAGTGCACAGCTCCGCAGCTCACCCAGGCAGAACTCTGCTTCTGACCGCTGCAGACCACGGTTCAAGGCCCTGTGCCTCGCCCTTGGACTACTCTTGCCTGTTTTGTTTTCTTCATTCTTTTTCCCACTCTTGCCGCTTTCTCTTCCTACTGTCCTCTGGTTTTTCTCTTCCTCCTTAATTTCCCTAGTTTTCTTTTTTATATTTACTCTCTATCCTTCTTTATTTTTATTCTCTCTCCTTTTTTTCCCCGGGTCCTGACCCTTCTGCTGCTTTCCCGCCGCTGCTGCCCCCATGGCCCCTCCCCCGACCCCTAGCGCACCAAAGGCAAGCCCGTCTGGGCCCGTCCGCGACCAGCACCAGGAACCCTGGTTCTCCGACCTGCCAACGCTACAGCTCATCGGCTCTCTACGCACTCAACGCTGGCAAGAATAACAACTGCAAGCTCTCCTCACCTCTTGACACCCACGGACCATTCACCTGCCGAAACTGCCGCCACTCCTTCAATTTTGCCGAGACCCACCACCCTCCTCCACCGTACAGCAACAACCCCATCGCACCCCAAACGCTGCAATGCATCCTCCTCAACGTCCGCTCCCTCCACAGACAAGCCATGGAAATCTGGGACCTCCTCAACAGCACCACTCCTGACAGCACCATCCTTACCAAAACCTGGACAAACGTCACCTCGGGACCAGACATTGCGATCGCCATCTCCGAAGGATACAAAATCACCCGGAAGGACCGCCCAAACCGCCCCGGTGGAGGCATCGCCATCGCCCCACAAGGCCTACCTCCGTCTGAGCACCTACACCGACAGTCACACAGACCTAATGGAACACCCCCACTTCAAGATACAGACCAACCCGTCCACCACCCTTTGAGGCACCCTCATCTACAGACCCCCCAGACCCCGCGCATCTTTCTCTGACTCCATCACCGGCATCATCACCCCGCATGCCATCACCTCCACCGATTACACCTTGCTGGGAGACCTCAACTTCCACCTCGGCAACTGCCAAGACCCCAACTCTACCTCCCTCCTGGACAACCTCCACATCATTGGACTCAAACAGATCGTACCAGAACCAACGCACTCAGCAGGACACACCCTTGACCCCATCTTCTCAGAAGGAAACTCCATCACCTTCAGTCACTCCTCCGAACTCCCATAGACGGACTGCCCAGCTCCAACGTAGGAATTGGAACAAGATCTCTGACGACCAGCTTGCTGCCTCCCTCAGCGGCTCCGCTCCCCCCACCACATACAATGACCCTACCACCGCCACCCGTACCCTACACAAATGGATCACTGACTGCGCCAACACCATAACCCCCTTCAAGAAATCCTCCAACCCTCATGCCAAGAAAGCCAGCTGGTTCTCCACCGAACTCCGGGAATCTAGACAAACCTGCAGATGCCTCAAAAAGCTATGGAGGAAATCCAAAACCCCAGCAGACCTCGGCAACTACAAAGCAGCCACCACCGCTCACCACAAACTCATTAGACACTCAAGGAAGAAAGCACTCCAGGACAGAATCTCCACCCACGCACACAACAGCAAAGAACTCTTTGGCATCATCAAAGAGTTCGCCCAAACCAAAAGTGAGACTACCTACATCCCACCCTCCCAGGACCTCTGCGACAGACTCAGCGCCTTCTTCCATCATAAAATTCGGACCATCTATGACAACTTCGACGACAACAACATCCACGAGGAACCTACACCCACCGCTCCCTGCACCACACAGCTGACACTAGACAGCTGGACCACCCTCAGCATTAAAGACTATAAATACCACCCACTCCAGCACCCCCATGGACTCCTGCCCCCACCACATCTACTACAGAGCCGCAGACGTCATCGCCCCCGAGCTGCAAAGAATCATCAACCACTCCTTTAAGACCGCCTCCTTCCCCGAAGACTGGAAACACGCAGAGATCAACCCTCTCCTGAAAAAACCCTCAACGGACCCCACCGACCTCAAGAATTTCAGACCGATCTCCTTACTTCCGTACCCAGTGAAAGTCATGGAAAAAGCTGTCAACAGCCAACTCGCCTCCTTCATTGATGAAAACCACATCCTCGACTCCTCCCAATCAGGCTTCAGGAAGAACCACAGCACCGAAACCGCCCTTATCGTCACGACAGACGACATCCACTTCCTCCTCGACAGAGGAGAGACTGTGGCCCTCATCCTCCTGGACCTCTCCGCGGCCTTCGACACAGTCTCACACCGCACCCTAGCCTGCAGACTTCACGATGCAGGAATCCGGAACAAAGTCCTCAACTGGATCCGCTCATTCCTCTCTGGCAGAACGCAGCGAGTCAGAATCCCTCCTTTCCTCTCTGATGCCACATCAACCACCGGCGGAGTCCCCTAAGGATCCTCCATCAGCCCCACCCTGTTCAACATCTACATGGCCCCGCTCGCATCCATCGTCAGTTCACACGGACTCAACATCGTATCGTATGCAGACGACACTCAACTCATCCTCTCCCTATCCAACGAACCCAACATCTCCAGGCACACCTTTCAAGAAGGAATGGAAGCAGTCGCCAGGTGGATGAAGAACAGCTGCCTACAACTTAAACCAAAGTACTCATCATAGGCCCACACCCCAATGCCTGGAACAACACCTGGTGGCCCCCCTGCCCTCGGGAACCCACCCCCACCCACAGACTACTCACGCAACCTCAGAATCATCCTGGACTCCAAACTCAAAATGGACCCCCAAATCAACGCCGTCACTTCATCCTGCTTCCACACCCTCCGTCTCCTACATAAGACCTTCAACTGGATTCCCCTCAAACACAGAAAAACCATCACCCACACCCTCATCAGCAGCAGACTGGACTACGGCAATGCACTCTATGCCGGGATCAACAAGAACCTCACCCGCAAACTCCAGAACATCCAGAATGCCTCCGCCAGACAAGTTCTCAACCTACTGCGCCACTGCCACATCACCCAACACCTGCGGGAACTACACTGGCTCCCCGTTGAGAAGAGATTCACCTTCAAGCTTCTCATCCATGCCCACAAAGCCCTCCACAACACCGGTCCGCCTACATGAACCACCGTCTCTCGTTCCACGCACCCCAAAGATCCCTCCGTTCAGCCCAGCTCTCCCTTGCGACGGTGCCGCACATCAAAATGGCCAGAACAAGAGGCTGTTCCTTCTCCTTCCTCGCGGCCAAGGCATGGAACACCCTCCCTCTCCACCTCCGCCAGACATCAACTCTCTCCAAGTTCCTGAAGGACCACTGGACCTGGCCTTTTCGACGAATCTCCGTGAGCATTCATGAGCTGCGCCCCCCCCCCCCGCGCCTTCAGACCCTTCGGTGAGTAGCTGCACTTAACAAACCCTTGATTGATTGATTGACAAAGCAACATAAAGCAATTAAAACATAACATGCCATATCAGAATAGTCAAAACAGAACGCACCATCGCAACTGCAGTACAAAACAGCAACAGAAATGCAATAATAAAGCAAAAAGACACAGATGCACAAAAAACGACAGAACATATCACCACCACAACAAAGTGCCACACAACAAACGTGGATAAAGACGTTTGTTACCCTTAGGCTGATGTCATAGTACCGTGTGTACCGTAAAAGGGTTTTGGAGCAAGGACTGTCTTAAATTACCGCTGTGGTCTTGAAATAGTGCCAGTCAAAATGTTTTGTGATCTGGCCCGTAGTCTGTGACAAGTGAATTAAGCGAGAACAGCTGTATTGTAGCTTTCATCTTTTCCAGTGACTTTGCGGTTGCAGTTCGAAAACATGCGGCATATGTACTGGGGCCAAGAATTCTGTCCCATGGACTTCCTGTGGAATCACCGAATTCAGCAGAAGTAAACATTTTGAAGAAAATATTTCAGAATCGCATTTGTTGTCCTTTAACAGTTTAAATAAAAGCGGTGCATCGTAGGCGCCCAACAACACAGGCCGCTTCTTTTCACGCCAGTTACAAGATCCTTGGTTCTCCATCGAATGGGCTAGAAAATCCCCGCCTTTGACCCCTGGAGGCAGCCAAGCCGAGAGCTCCCCAGCGCGAGCCAGGGAGACTTAGCACAGCCCTTCTTTTGTTTTCAGTAATCCTTTATCAGAGCCGGGCTGCAGGCCTCGAGAATGCCGTGTTGATGGGCAGCTTGTGTTTGGAGCCAGCACTTGACAGACTTTATCGGCCAAAAAATGTCCTGCCATAGCTTTCCACTTCTGTTTATAGAGCTCAGATAATGTCAGACTCAATTATGTTTATGTTTGGAAAGCCTTGTCTTACTAGTCATTCGGAGAGAATTGCAACTGCTGTTCTTCACTGCTGCAAGAAGCTAATCTGCTGTTTTGCCAAGTTGGCAGTTGAAATATAGTGGAAAGATGGTTGTAAAGTGACGCGGAAACTGACCATACGAAATAAATGACGTTTATAGCCACACTTTACAAAACAATGCACTGTTTCCTTTCTTCACTGCACATCCTGCTTAAGCTGCCTTCAGGATGGCAACTCACCGGGATTCTTACTTAGGATCATTAGACACCAAGGGGCCGATTCCGATCTCGGCCGGTAGGGCTCCGAATCGAATTCGGCTTAACCGGATCCGATTCGGAGCCCTATTTCCCGACCGATTCGTATGCGCGTCCGGGCGAGCGAGTACGATGCGAAATCGCCGACCGACTCGTCCGGGCGTCCCGACCGCTCCGACCGACTCGATCCCGGGTCTAACCGCACCGACCGACTCGCTCGGACTCGACTCGCACCGCGCAATGGAGACGTTCCCCGGCCGGGTAAGTACGATGCGCGCCGCGAGCAGTCCGACCGAGCCGCGCACTCCGGCTCCAAAGAGCAGTCGGAGCCGTACTTTGGGGCTCCGTGTCGGACCCCCCTGTACGCGTAGCCGCGCGAGTCGCACACAGGGGGGACCCATGGGTCCCCCCTACCTGTGCGTGTATGGCGCGAGTCGCTTCGCCGAGTACAAGCTGTAGGGGGCGCCCTTGTCCGCCTCGCACCCATTGAGTCAATGGGAGCCCGCGTACGCGTTGTACGACAGGCTCCCATTGACTTCAATGGGAGTCCGACCGAATCGAGTCCGATGGCATACGTGCGCATCGTACTCGTTCGGTCGGGCTGCACGGGTCCGATTCGGTCGGAAATCTCTCCGGGTCCGGCTCGGTCGGAGAGATTTCCGGCACGAATCGGAATCGGCCCCCAAATTGTCCTCTGCCACTGGTGGAGGAAAACCACTGGTCGATTTGGGATCAGAGCTGCAGTTTAATTTGCATCTCTTGTTTTGGCTTTTCTAAAATGTGTTGAAAGAATTCACTTGGTTGAAGGAAGACGTGGAATAAATGTAACTTGGTCCGCACAGTTGAGCAAGGTCACATAACGTAATCCTTTGTGAAGGCAACGTTTGCACTCACCCAGACCCCCACAGGTCCATTTGGTGCGTGGCTATTGTCACCCCCAGACTAATTGCTCCAGCTGGAAGTCCCATTCTGTGAATGGCGATAGCTGTGCACAGAGGGTTCATTCTGGCTGCTGAGTGGCAAGGCTTCCAATATGTCTGACTGGCAGTGGGTAAACAGCTGGTCCATGGCATGCATTCACAAAAGATACCGAGATGCCACACATTGTGGCCTTCAAAATGTGGGACTTCTTGGTTCTGCAGTGTTAAATTACAGTGGGACTGCTGAGTGGATACAGTTTACCTTATTGCGTTCACTGTCCTGAGCAACAGCAGAAACAATTTCCCAATGTCATGCAGGACCTTTAAATCTGCATCTTTTTTTTATCTACATCATAAAAAACAATTTTTCGTGGGGTCCATCTAATGATGAGTCTGCAAACTGGGCAAAGTACAATCCCTTTGCCTCTCTTTGTAGTGAGTGCAAACAGGCACAGGCTTCTTAGAGAGTTAGGGGCCGATTCCGATCTCGGCCGGTAGGACACCGAATCGGATTTGGCTTAACCGGATCCGATTCGGAGCCCTCTGTCCCGACCGATTCGTACGTGCGTCCGGCCGAGCGAGTACGATGCGAGCGCACGCGAAATCGCCGACCGACTCGTACGCGGGTCCGAACCGCTCCGACCGACTCGCACGGACACGACGCGCACAGCGCAATGGAGATGTTCCCCGGCCGGGCAAGTACGATGCGTGCCGCGAGCAGTCCGACCGACTCGCGCCGTCCGGCTCGAAAGAGCAGTCGGAGCCGGAGTTGGGGGGTCCGTGTCGGACCCCCCTGTATGCGTAGCCACGCGAGTCGCACACAGGGGGGACCCATGGGTCCCCCCTACCTGTGCATGTATGCCGCGAGTTGCATCGAGGCGTACCGGCTGTAGGGGGCGCCCTTGTTCGCCTCGCACCCATTGAGTCAATGGGAGCCCGCGTACGCGTTGTACGTCCGGCTCCCATTGACTTCAATGGGAGTCCGACCGACTCGAGTCCGATTGCATGCGTGCGCATCGTACTCATTCGGTCGGACTGCCAGAGTCCGATTCGGTCGGAAATCTCTCCGGGTCCGGCTCGGTCGGAGTGATTTCCGGCCTGAATCGGAATCGGCCCCTTAGTGTACGGGCAAGAGCTCAGAACTCAGCAACCAAACTACAGACTTAATTAAGTATAGTCCAATTCAGTGTTAGTGGTTCATACAAAAAGCCAGGCCTTTTCTACAAACATCCTCACTTTGAACTACAGAAAATACAGGGCCACCCTTTACCCTTACCATTTACCCCAGCACAGTGCTCTGAAATAACTAATCAGCAGTCCTTTGCTAACAAGACTGTTACAGAATTCCTAAAAAGAGCCCTATCTCCATGACTTCAGTATCTGGATCGCCACGCCTAGCCACAGCAATGCAGTCAGCACAATTCCACTGTCAGGGGGAAGCTGTCCTCAACCACCATTTTGTGCCATGCTAAGCCAGGGGTATCTAAAATGGCCCCAGACTCACACAACACAGCACGTCCTACTACTGTACATGTTCAACACACACTCTGTACAAACTCATGCACTTGACATGCACACAGAATTTCAGCACAAGGTTCTATGTTTCACATTACAGCAAAACTTTACGAGTGGGGTCAGTATACCACACTTACATTTACACAGGAAAAAAGTCTAGTCTAGTCTATAGATTAAAAAAACTGGTATGCTTTCAACACAGCATAATGTAATACACTTATAACATGGGCAGTTGTCCTCTGCCTACTGCAACGAGGGCACGCTTGGTGAGCCCCTCCAGGTGATAGGGCAATTGCTGGACCTCGCATTGTTAGGAACAGGCCTAGACCTCTGTTCACATACTAGATTAACATGGCGCCAGGGCCAAAATAGAAGTCATTATACGAGTTTCTGCAGTCGGGCACTCGGGGAGGGGTACATACCTGTTTACCATGCAGGGGACATTCTGGTCCTAACAGCCTTTAATTAAGATAACAGAAGAATAATTTTTAATGTTTCAGAACCTTTCAGATAATTCCTTAAGAGAGGACTGGATTTACACAATTGAGATTTAGATTTTAAATAGTTACAAGAAATCTTTCTATATAACAGTAAACAATTATGTTTCCCTTTTACTTTAAGTGGTATCTTCTCTAGTTGAGTTAGGTTCACCTTACTGAGTAGTCAGGTGTCAAGGTTCAGTTTGTTAGCAGCTTCCAATTTTTCAGTACAATTTCTTGTGCAGCCGTAATACCCATTGTTTCCCAGAGCTGCCACCCTTTCTCTAGATGTGATCAGTCTAAGATATTGCTGGAAATAACAGTTTTGTATTATTCAAAGTAGCATTTATGCTTAATTCATCTTTTCTCCATCAAATTACAACAATGTTCCCATTCATGAAAATGTATGAATAGTTTCCATGTTGCTCTTAACACAAAATCAGACGAAGGCCAACGTTTTTTAGTTTAAAGAAGTCCAGTGTAACCTTTGCAATATTTTTTTTTAATAAGACTGTAGGTAAATTCACCCTCACCTTGGAATCTCTTTTAGATATGTGAGGCAGTCCTGTCTGAAATGCTAGTATTCAAGTTATGCTACTAATCATTTTTATTTTTGAGCAATAGGTGAGCATGGTCATTCAGTCAAATGTGATAGAGTTTAGCAATAAGGTGTCTTTGACAAGATAATTTCCAGTAAGAACAAGGATTGGCAAAGCCAATAGGTCTTACCAATGCTTTTCTTCATTCTGTACAACATAGGCAATAATGATGATGCTATACAGCAAGAACAAATGGAAAAAAAGGTGTGATGACTTGGCCGCCAGCCATTCTGTAGTTGTGTGCATGCCTCATGATTATGCATGCACATGAGTCCTCATGCATGTTTTTGAATCAGATGAATTTTTAGCAATCTATGATGGGTAAAAATTAGGAAGAATAAATGAAAGTGAAGTACTGTAAAAGCTCTTTTTTGTTATAAAACAGGAAAACAGGCAGCAATTTGTAACCTGGATCGCCAAAAAAAAAGTTAAATAATTTGTTTTAAAAGAGTCGGACCGCAAGGAGGGTAACGGAGGAGTGGGTCAGGATAACAGGATGGGAAGAGGAAGGGCAAAGAGGCATAGGAGGCAGCAACAAGGAGATTGTGGGAGATGTGCAAGAATAATTCTCGGAGTAGTACAAATGTCAAGCCCACTCAAAGTAATTTCCTGGAATGAAATATCATTAACAATTATTTTAAACAAAATAAAGTGCTGGAAATACCTAAATGGCATGGAAGCAGATATAGTTTACTACAGGAAACCCATTTAATTAATGATGAGGCAATCAAACTAAAGCGAAAGTGGTGGACTTGGAATCACATGGCTGCCTAGTAAAAATCTTTGGAGTGAGCCTTCAATTTCATCAAAAAATTGGTAGTAACTAAAAAAATATATAAAATATAAAAGCTAGTGTATACGCTGATATTATCGTAAAAACCGCAGCTCACCTTAAAGTCTTTTACTTTGCTCTAAACCTACTTTCTTACTTGATGAAAGTAAAGATGTGGTCCATGTAAATCAAACGGAAGCTTTAATATTTGGATGTGAATTGAAGATCACACCAGATGCTATCTTTGATAAAAGCTCTGTTAACAAACCATAGTCTCACTGCAAAAAGAATCAAACTCAATCAAACTTTACAAATTTTGGTAGACATTTGGAGACTGAAGAACCCGAACATTTATGACTGTTCCATCCATTCACAAATTCATAATTTCTACTCAAAGTTAGATTTGTTATTAATCTACCATAACTTTTATAAAAAACATTTCAATTGTTATTTTTAATTCCCTAGGGTGAATACTCATTTATTTAGTGAGTAAATCCATTCATTTTAGAAACTAAAGCATTTGTAGATGACATGGGAGTGTATTATATACATTTTATATGATGCAATAAGAAAATAGTTACATTGCCAAAATCTCTACGGGAAGGTCTGTAAAGCTTTGTCCAAGCGTTTTTCATTGTTGAGCTGTCTAGTATAGTATTCAGACGGAATATCGAGTTGGAAATGTCGACTTACACAAATATCGAGTTGGAAATATTGTGACACAGAAATATCAACAGAAAGAATACAGTGGTCAAGAATATCGAATTTAAGGTAAGAAATATTGTTTCTAAACATGTAGAAGTCATTAATATCGTTTGCAAAAATATAGTTGTTTACAATATCGATTTTTTAATTAGTGTTATGTATTTTAGTTTATATTTTAAATGTATGTGATGTATGTTTTTTGTATAAGTATAGTTTAAGTTTTTTAATATATGTGTTACATTTTTAGTAGTTATCAATTACATGTTGTGTTTTTTAGTTCCGTAGCGGGTTGTAGGTTTATAGGGGAATCGGGTGGGAAGTAATTTAATTATTATAAATTATAAATGAATGATTATTTTTTATTTTTAATATTTATTTAATTAAGATTTTATAGTGTTAATTGTGGAAAGTAATTTATTTGTAATTAATTATTAATTGGTTGTTAATTAATATTAATCAATTAATTGATAATTAATTATGGTAATTGTGTGATTTATTTTAGGTGCGGGTTGTTGGGTTTATAGGGGTAAAGGGTGGTAAGTAGTTTATTTTTAATTAATTAATAATAAGTAGTTAATTAATATTAATTAATTGAATATTAAATATGGAAATTGTGTAATTAATTTTAGGTGCAGGTTGTGGGGTTTATAGAGGTAAAGGGTGGGAAGTAATTTATGTTTATTTAACTAATAATTCGTTGTTAATTTATATTAATTAATCGATTGTAAATTAATTATGGAAATTGTGTAATGAAGTTAGGGGGGGTTGTGGGGTTTATAGAGGTAAAGGGTGGGAAGTTATTTCATTAGGGTGATTATTTATTTTTGGTGTGTGGGTTTTAATTTCATAGGGGTAAAGGGTGTGGAGTAAATTAATTTTACTTACTTTATAATTAGTTGTTAAATACTATTAGTTTTTTAATTGAAAATAAGTTTTAATTGTGTAGTTAATTTTTTTACAGTTCAATTTTAGCTGTGGGTTCTGGGGATTATAGGGGTAAAGTGTGGGAAGTTAATTTTTATGAGTTTTAATTTGTTCTTTAATTAATAATATTTCATAAATTGGTAATTAATTATGTTAATTATGGAAGCAAATTTTTTGATGTGGGTTGTGAATTGTGTGGTGTTATATGGTAGGAGATAAAAAAAGTAAATTTATGTAATAATTAATGTTTTTGTTTCTAAATAATTTCTAATAAAAAATATTTATTTGTTTGAAAATTATTTTTATTTGATTTAATATACTATTTGTTGGTATTTCTCATATGTATTTAACATTGTAATATGTTTTTAATTTTTCTTTTAATATTAAATATATTTGTATTTTAATTTTTAACATATTTATATATTTTTTATTTATTTTGTTCTTTAAATATTTTTGTTGTTAATATTTTGTTTGTTTTTAATTTTGAAGTGACGGGAGTGAAAATATTAATTGTTAGCCCTCCGCAATCCAACACTTTCCCTACTGTTGCACTGATTGGAGTGGGAATACTGATTTTTATCCCGCCAGTATCCAACACTTTCCCTACTGTTGCATTCACTGGAGTGGGAATAGTAATTTTTAACCCTCCACTATCCCACAGTTTCCTTACTGTTGCACTCATTGGAGTGGGAATAGGAATTTTTACCCCTCCTCTATCCAACACTTTCCCTACTGTTACAATTATTGGAGTGGGAATAGTAATTTTACCCCTCCACAATCTAACACTTTCCCTACTGTTGCACTGACTGGAGTGGGAATAGTGCATTTTATCCCTCCGCTATCCAACACTTTCCCTACTGTTGCACTGACTGGAGTGGAAATAGTGCATTTTATCCCTCCGCTATCCAACACTTTCCCTACTGTTGCACTGCCTGGAGTGGGAATAGTAATTTTTATCCCTCCGCTATCCAACACTTTCCCTACTGTTGCACTCACTGGAGTGGGAATAGTAATTTTTAACCCTCCGCTATCCAACACTTTCCCTACTGTTGCACTCATTGGAGTGGGAATAGTAATTTTTACCCCTCTATCCAACACGTTCCCTACTGTTACAATTATTGGAGTGGGAATAGTAATTTTTACCCCTCCACAATCTAACACTTTCCCTACTGTTGCACTGACTGGAGCGGGAATAGTAATTTTTACCTCTCCGCAATTCAACACTTTCCCTATTGTTGTAGTCACTGGTGTGGGAATAGTAATTTTTACCCCGCCGCTATCTAACACTTTCCCTATTGTTGCACTGACTGGAGTGGGAATAGTGCATTTTATCCCTCCGCAATCCAACACTTTCCCTACTGTTGCACTGCCTGGAGTGGGAATAGTAATTTTTATCCCTCCGCTATCCAACACTTTCCCTATTGTTGCACTCACTGGAGTGGGAATAGTAATTTTTACCCCTCCGCTATCCAACATTTTCCCTACTGTTGCACTGACTGGAGTGGGAAATTCAAGTTTGAAGATTTTTAAACAGTTTACTTTTTAATTTTTAATAGAATGTTTTTTTTGTATTAGATTTTATGTTATTGGTATATATATATATATATGTATGTATATATGTATGTATATATAAATATATCACTGCTCCAAGGTTGTCTACCTGTAAGTAGCACTCGAGCAACAGCTTGATTCATGTGTAGGTAAGGACGGGGAACCGCCCGTAGGAGCCGCTCCATAGTGGTATTGCCTGACGCGTTTCGAAGCACCATATGCTTCTCTTCAGAGGCTTTAATGGAACGGTGTGCGCAACCGCTGACCCACTTCGGTTCCCCGTCCTTACCTACACATGAATCAAGCTGTTGCTCGAGTGCTACTTACAGGTGGACAACCTTGGAGCAGTGATATATATATATATATATTTCCGCCAAATCCACAAGTCTCGTGCCGAACTCTTAGACGGGTGCCTCCATCGTGAGCTTGTGGTGCTCACGCATTTATATTCCACCAAACCTCTTTACAGAGAAGGAGCACTCCGTGGGCTGTATAGTTGAAATTTATTAACTTTATTGACGATGTGTTTCGGCGTTGCCGCCTTCCTCATGTCAATTTCATAATGCACTGTCAACTCGCCCTCATTAAGTATGAGTTCGATAGTAAACACAAAGGGGCCTATTACGATGGCGGTAGGATGTCGACCGACCGGCCGGCGGCGGTGCCCGCCGGACCGGCAGTGGAGATCCGCCCACACCGCAAGCCAGAAAACCGCTGGTCCGATTAGGATGGCGGTGGCAACCGCGGCGGTGGGAAATTCCGACCGCCGCTTTTCCGCCGGTCGCCATTTGCACTCCAGCCTGGCGGGCAGCAAAGGACCGGGATAATGGTGGCGGTGCAGAGCAGGCTCCGCCGGCAGGATTATGATGCCGGCGGTAGCCAGCCTTTCCTCAGCGGTCAGACCGCCATGGAAAGGCATGCGGAGATTGTCTTTCGGGGGCCCGTTGCGGGCCCCCGATGTTTTGGGGGGGTGGGTGCACTGGGGGGTACCCATGGTCCCCCCCTACATTCCCCTGTACCAGGTGGCAGGCACTGTGCAGTGCCTGCCACACAGTGCAGGGGAATTCAGGACATGCTCCTTTCGGCATCGTGGTGGTGCTGCGGGTAACAGCAACCGCCGCAATGTTAAGGCCCGCGATCCGACCGCCGCAGTCGGATTTCTAACGCGGGTCATCGTAATTCGACCGGCGGTGATGCCTCGGTCCATGCGGACGGTCTTTTCCCGCTACCATGGCGGTCGGGGAGGTTTTCCGACTGCCATCGTAATGACCCCCTAAGAGAGGACTCCCTTTTGAAATGGCCACTTCATCAAATCGCCATTGCAGCGTGTTGATTGCCACATTTGTCCACAATAGTATTGACACCATCAGTTGGTAGTTTTCTCACAATGAGTACAGGACACACCAAATAATTCAACACGCCAAGTATTGGAAACCTCCCTTCATTATGACAGTGCAAGTTCATGCGCCCTTGTCTTACCGAATTTGCCAAGTGGTAGTGTTCCCGAAGGTGCCTGTTTCAGTAGCGGGCACCAATTCATTTTGCAATGTCCCTTCAGCAAGGCGGGCATGTCATTTCGGCGGTTCTGGCACTTGAAAATCCATTTCCACCAAATCCACAAGTCTCGTGCCGAACTCTTAGACGGGTGCCTCCATCGTGAGGCACCCGTCAAAATGAATTGAATTGGTGCCCGCTACTGAAACAGGCACCTTTGGAAACATTACCATTTCGCAAATTCGGTAAGACGAGGGCGCATGAACTTGCACTGTCATAATGAAGGGAGGTTTCCAATACTTGGCGTGTTGAATTATTTGGTGTGTCCTGTACTCATTGTGAGCAAACTACCAACTGATGGTGTCAATACTATTGTGGACATATGTGGCAATCAACACGCTGCAATGGCGATTTGATGAACTTACCATTTCAAAAGGGAGTCCTTTCTTTGTGTTTAATTTCGAACTCATACTTAATGAGGGCGAGCTGACAGTGCATTATGAAATTGACATGAGGAAGGCGGCAACGCCGAAACGCCTCGTCAATAAAGTTAATAAATTTCAACTATACAGCCTGCGGAGTGCTCCTTCTCTGTAAAGAGGTTTGGTGGAATATATATATAAATATATATATATATATATATATATATATGTATTTGTAAATTTTTATATAATTTTAAAATTATAAAATAAATTAAAATGAATAGTTTATTACTTGTTTTAAAGTGAATATATATATATATATATATTAATTATTATGTATGTGTGTTTAGCTTTTTTAAATTAAGTTTATTTGTTATATTTGTTAAAATGTATATTAAATCTACTTTATTTTTTAAATATAGTTAATATTTATAATTTTGTTTTATATATATATAAAAATCGATATTTTGTACAACTATATTTTTGACATCGATATTTTTTTCTTGATATTTTTGTACGTACCTGTTTAAGTATAGGGAGTCGATATTTTTGCATTCTATATTTCTTCCTCGTTATTTTTTACATCTATATTTTTTACATCAATATTCTGTCAGTGAACCGTCCAGTATTAAGAAATGTGACATTAAGGGCCTGATCACACCCTGCTGCCACACCACCAAACTCGCGGTAGGGCCGCCAGCCAGATTACTAGTGTTTCTCATGCCTGGTGGGCTTTTTTTGATTTTCCCATGGTGGTGCCTCTGAAAATGGGCACCACAATGGGAGCGTCAAAAACAGTTCCTGCACGGTATGGACTGTATAGTCCAAACCGTGCAGGAACTGGGGTGCATGCACACAGGGGGGCACATGTTTTGCCCCCCTGTGGGCATCCACATTGTTTCCTCTCCGCCACGGTTTTCATGGAGGAGGAACCGTCATGAAAACTGTGGCAGAGAAGAAACTTACAATATTGCTGCCTCTACACCGCCACACTGGTTCGCTGGCGACTGTGGCAGGGCAATGGCAGTCTGACCACCCTAATTGTAATAGGGCGGTTGGAAGACCACCACCGCTGCACCCCCGCAAGTCTGGTGGTCCATGGACCACCAGACTCGTATTTAACCCCAAAGAAAGTTGAAACCCTCAACAAGGAACTAAAGGATACTGAAACAGAAAAAATAACAAAATGTAAGGGATTGAGTTCGGACTTGAAGAAACAAGCAGAAAAACTTAAACATGAGATAAATAAATATTACAGTTAAAAAACTGAATTTGTACTTTTAAGACTGAAATAACATTACTGGTCAGATGGAGAGAGAAGTGGAAAACTACTTACTTATCAGCAGAAACAACTACAAAGTGATAAAACAATTGTCTCACTGCGATCACCAGAGGGTAAAATTGAGATGCGTAATTATGAAATATGTGAAGAATTTGCTACTTTTTACAAGGAGTGGTGTGAGTGAGTCTCCTGATATATAAACACACACACACACTAGGTCAAGCATTTTTAAAAGAGGAAACAACATTATACAAAGAAACACATTTTACACTTTAGCCTGCATGGTGGTGGTCAAACTCAGGAAAAAGCTTAATTACCATGGTTACAGAACAGCAGAGACAGAATATGAATTGTTCTGAACGAAGCAGGGGAAAGCCCAATAATATTACAAATTCTATCAATGGTCTGCTACACCCTTTGTGTGCCAAAGACGTTACAAAAAGTGCCATACAATCTTGAAGCCTTTGGTTCCTCAAATCCGTTTTTTAAAGTTCCCATTTAATGCAAGCCCCGTCATAGCGCTCTAAGGCTTAAATTTTTTCTACCTAATGGCAAAGTTTGGTAATTGAGTTGGGGCTTAGAGCCAGGCGACCCCTGACTATTGCTGTGCAAATTTGAAACTTTGCCAATGAAGTTGGTCTAAGCCTGGAAATATCAACCTATACATAGCTACCAAATTTTCAAACTGCTCATGCCTGTCATTTCCATGGCTTCAGTGTGCCTATGAGAGATTTTTTTTTTTTTTTTATGCAGATTTATATAGCGCGAACTCGACCCGAAGGTATTGGAGCGCTTTACATGAGCACCGGTTACGTTACACAAGGACACATTCAGGCACGGGGAGATTAACTGATTTGCCCAGAATCACAGGATGTGGACGCGACCCCGAGGCTCGAACCTTGCTTTCCAGCACCAAAGTCGGCAATCTAGCCGGCGGACCACATTCTATTGCTAAATGTGTGACATGTCAAATGACACATTACCACAAGTAAACCAAACTATGAAGTCTATTAAAACATTCACACAGCGTACATTATCCCCTTTTTGAGCATTATGAAGCTCTGGAAAAGCTCTGTTTAGTGGCTAATTTGCACAATGTGAAATCCCAGCTTCCCAACTTCACCAAACTGTGTGATCTGAAGAACATATTTTATTTCACTGTTCCTCCTTTTTCTTCATGAACACATACTTGAGCTCCTTCAGGGCTAAGGAATATATTGTCCTGTTCATGCAACAAATGTTACCAAAGAAACGTCCATCAAAGTCACAGTCATCTAAAGTAGTACAATATATTGTTAGTAGAAATAACGAGATATCTACACCACTCAAATTCTACAGAGGATTCATCCCCAAGATAAGGGTATTCAAAAGAATCCAAAAGAATAAAATGTATTGTTTGTTGAGATGATTTCATCATTTCTCAAATTGAATTGTATTTGATCTTCTTGAATTTTTGCAGTATCTTTTGAGAATTTATAGTGATAGCTGAGATTGTGACTGTGCTAAAATTACTATTGATAGCCTTATCATATGGATGAAGATCAAATAGAATAGAATTTGAGTACTTATCAAGATATACCTACAAACAATAAATCCTGTTCTTTTGGATATCCTTGTCTTGAGGTGAATACCCTGTAGAAATTAATTTGAGAAGATGTCAAATTATTACCACTAACAAAATATTGTACTACTTCAGATGACTGTGACTTTGACTCACCTTTTCTTCACAACATTTGTTGCCTGAACAGGATGATTTATTTATTAGCCCTGAAGAAGTGACTGTTGGTTTGAAACATGTGTTCACTGTTTGTTTGTCACAAATTGTTTTTATGAAGTTATAAAAATTAAGATTAAGAATAATGGACATTCATGAAAAAAAGGACTTTTTATTAAAAAAATAATAATAACAAGCATCACGACTGTGTTGTTTCCGCCTCTCAGAGAATGATTGATCAATTGATTTACTGATTTTCTTAACACATACATTCATATATACATACATAGACACACACATAGCAGGAGCAGTGCTGAAGTAGGGAAAGAGGAATAAATGCACAGAAGAGCACCAATAATCAAGAAAATTGAGAGTTATAGGCTAAAAGTCTTTTCAGTTGCATGTTGCAATGACGAAATGTGGGGTGCTGTCAGGCACAAACAGTGAGGTTTTGTGACATGCAATGAAAAAGAGGCATTGGAATTTAAACGAATAAGCATAACTAAAATATTTTAAGTTAATTTTTAATGTGCACAAGTATTAGGGTTTGTAACAAAGAATAACCATTTCACCAAGTGTCAGACCCATGTGTGCCCTCCCAAGGGACCCGTAAACTGTTCCCACCAACACATCAGAATAATATAAGGGGTTTTAAATACTCGTTTCACAGGAGCATCAGGCAGAACAAATGGCAAGCAAACTTAGCTCAAGAAAGAGGTTCACGACATACGGGACAGGCATGAGTTGGCTTTTGGGAAAGCTGAGACTAAGAGTAAGTGAGTGCGCTAGTACCTAAAGATATATTTTAACTTTCTGGGGTCACTTCAGGGTCATCAATAGACAGTTATAGTATAAAGAATGCAGTTTCCTTTTGGTTTGCGCCTGACAAGGATTCTTGTTTGCTATTGTTTTCCATTTGCTGCTTTAATTGGCACCTGGCTTTGACGTTCTCTTTGCTTTGTTATTTTCTTATCTCATGGGGTTGCCTCTGGGTCCTACTACATTCCTGTTCTGATGCTTCTCTGGGGGATATTCTCAAGAACGTGCGATAATCATCACCAAAATAGGTTAACGAAATTTTTCATATCGCAGGAAAATAACGCTGTGTTAACGTCTTATTCTCAACACGGCGGTAACATGCGATAGTTTCCTGATAACGCGTCAAATGTCCGCGATAAAATTACCGGGACGGCGATAAAAATCTAAAGCCGAACGTGAAAAAAGTGGCGATGGGCCCAACCGTGATAAAAAAAATCAGCGATAAGCTGCGCCAGGCCCGCAATTCACACACGTCAGGCGGGAAAATTCACTATAAAAGCAGAAAAAAATGGAACGCGTTGGCTGAGCTGTTCGTATTGTTGATTTATGTATTTGTAATGAAGAACTGTTTTTACACTACTGTTGACTACTGGACTTCATGACCTGGCGCACCCCCATTTCAGTAACTACAATCTTGGATCTGGAGCACAGAGGCGTCAAGCAACGGCTGGCGTTGGGGTTGGTTGCGCAGGAACACTACGAATTGGAACTAGCGTGTGGTGCGGATACAGGGGCCCACCGTTGCTTTTGTGGACGTGCATCCAAGATATGTGTGAGGAAGTTTGATAGGGCTGGCTGTGAGACTCCTCTGACTCTGGCAGTTGTTGGTTGGAAGGTACCAGAGGCCAACAGGTGCAGCACAGCCAGCAGCTTTGTCTGCGGAGGGATCTTGGTTCTCCGCTGTGTTGGTACCGTCAGCATGTGGGCAATGTGGGTCAGGATGCGGAGGATGGTTGTCCTTTTGAGCCTGTAGTGGGCAATGGCATCCTCTGGCGTTGAGTGTCTGAGGCTGGTGTGTTTTAGGAACGTCCGCTGTCTTCTTCTGCGCTGCATAGGTGGTAGTCCGGGGGCTGTGGTCCGGAGGGGGGGGGTCCTGGGGGTGGTGGCGGTGGGTGTTGTGGCCCTCTTGGGTCTCCAAGCTGCATGATCATTGGCTCCATGGCATCTGTTGGTCTTCAGATGTGGCTCTGGGCTGGGCTCCCTTTCTACTGCAGGTTGTCGTCCTGCTTAACACCAGTAATAGGCAGGTGTTAAATCCCTGCTGCTAATGCGCCTTATCTCCTGTTTATGGATCGCTTCGCCGATCTGGCTGGTCGTTGAGAATATCGCGAAGTGGTGTTTTCGTGTGTTTTTGCACGGGAACGCCTACTCTGCATATCATTAGCGTTAGTTGTCGCTCTCATCCGTGGTGATGTTTTTTGCGGCAGCTATCGCTGGAAAACTGGCGATATCGGCAGTTTGCACCAGCTTGAGATTAGGGCGATAAATCTATCGCCACTTTTGCGGCGCTAAAGTGCCGATAAATCGGCGATAAGTCCTTGAGAATATGCCCCTCTGTTGTGCTAACTGTGTATTGTTCAGAACAACATCTGCCTCCTCCTGGATCAAGGTTGATTCGTGGTCTTCTTTGGGTTCGACAGAGCACCAAACATCAAAGAGGTTGGCGAGTTACATACTGATTACTTTATTTAATGAGTATTCTTATTGTTATACTTACTGTTCTTTCTCCTCTCATAAAGAGATTAATTCTGCGCTAAGAGGTTTACTAGATTCAGGAACTTTAAACACGAGACATACCACCAAGTCTGGACCAGCGTCTCTCTCCCTTTTTCTCGCTATCGCTCGTATTCCCTTCCCTGGGGTTCTCTTCCAACATCATCTCATGATTTAGAGTACCACTGGTACCCTGATAACAAGTACTACACAGTCACAAAGATGTCAAGTTAATTGAATAAGAAGCAGAACTGACTAGCCATGATAACATAATTGCAGAAGATTCCAGCTGTGAATTCGTTTTGCCCAAAATTCGTAGCTTACTAATATGTATGTGTTTTTAATAATATATCCTGGGACTGCTATACCTAGGACTCACAAAGGCAATCTGCTGGAGATTAGTGCACCTAAATTAAGGTTGAATTAATTCAATAACTATTACAAAGTTTCTTTTCATATTTTTCTAATGTAGACCTATAATCTAGACTCACACTATTAAGGATGAGAATTCACAAATATATAAGAGTTACACAAAAGAAAGTGAGCGATTCATTCCTTTTATGTACTAATGATTTCTGTAAAATACCATATGCCACTTTTTGCGTGCTATCCATTACTTTAGGGAGGTTCAAACAATGAACGTTAAGTGGACATTAAAAGGATTCAGGGAAAACAGAGCCATAGCCTGCACTTGGTTGACTGAGATCTGTAATTGTCCAGTCATTCAGATAAACCTCTGTGAATGTAGAAGTTCATGGTGCAATAGACATGTGGTTGAGGAACAAAGGGTCCAAACATGCTACACTGCCAGATTTGATAAAGTATGTGTAAGGGCCAATCTTTGGCATCTGTTCACTCAGGACAGGAGAACAACTGTAAGTTGGATGGCCATACCAACAATGACCTGCAAGACATTGGTTAATATCTTAAACTTATGTTTTCAAAATGAGTAGGGAAGAGCCATTAGAGGGCAATTACTTGACTGCAAGTACAGAACTCAAACTGACAAGAAAGGATTTAAGTAACTTTTTGCACAGATGGAATAAGCAGACATAGGGTTATGCTACATCCTCACTGGGAGCCTTCCTGCGGTGGCTAGAGTTAAGAGGAAGATGGTTCGCTTCCTGAGCAGTGCCAGGAGTCTCTGGACTCCATGCTTGGTGTGTGGATGGGCTTGTTAGTGTCCTAAACTGCACCAGTGTTTTCACAATTGTGAGCACCTAGAGCGGTGCTCCCCGACTTGTGCATGGAGCATGATGGGAAAGGGCAATGGTTAGGCTCCAGAATACTTCGTCAGATGAAAAATTTCAAACTTGGATTTCTTCTTTGCATGTCTTGTCAAGACCATGCAATGGAACAGAGTCTTATGAAGTGCTCTTTCCAGAATGGTAGTCTGTCCAGGAATGGTTGCCTGAGATTCCCAATTTAACCTAAAATTAAATCTTGCCCTGTGATGTAACTTCCTGTTTAAATTATTATAAAAAGGAGGTATAAACGAGTGATGGATGCTTTGCAACACATTTGTTTCCTTGTTTTTCATCACATCCAATGCCCATTTGCTTCTAATTTCATTCCTGATTTTATGAGCGACTCTACCAAACAGCACAGTTGTCTGGTTGAAAATGACCTATTGTCAGCTTACCAAGAACTTACAGTGGGCTAAAAGACTGCCTACTCCTTACCATTGGTTGGCTTTATTGTCACGCTCATTTGCATGTTCCATGGCTTCCCTTGCCCATCTTGTGTTTGTCCCTCCTCTGAAGCATGTCCTCTTTACTTGTCTCCTTCCACTGCTCACTTTTAGGGAACTACTTTTTTCCGTTTGCTTAAGCACTTTATGAGATTGCATCTGTTTTCTAGATGTCTCCCTTGTGTCCTTCTCCATCTGCTCTCTGTGTTACTTTCTTTTGTCTGTGTGCTTCTCCCTTCACCCTATGTTGTTCTCTTTCTCGTGTGAGACTCTCTTGCCTTCGTTGTTGTTCCAGGTTGTTCTCTCAGCTGTGTGCTTCTCACCCACATATCCAAAATCGGTGTTGCTCTTGCCCATGTGCTTCTTCCATGTTGTTCTCTGCCTCATGTGTATCTCTATGTTGTTCTCTCCCTCGTGTGCGTCTCTTCCCACCCTTGTGTGCTTCATATCCCTTTCTTCCTCCCACAGTGACCTGCCCCCCATGGAACTCCTCCCCACCCCATCAGTTGTTCTATTTTTTTATTATTGGTTTACTGGTTTTGGGGGATGGGTGAGTGCCATCTCTTCCACTCCTTAATTAAATGTGCTTTTGTGCTACTTCATTTTCATATTTTTGTTTAAATTTACTGAACCATCTTGGATCAGTCCAGTCCATGTCACACGCATGCTTCATGATGCAACCCTGTCATTGGCAATTTTCTTTTCTTTTGGACATGCTGTAGAGCATCGGTATGCTCTACAGAATGAACAAAATGCTTTTGCGGAACCTGTGGGTCTCAAAGTTGAGACCTATTGGCTTCAGCAGTGCTTTTTGCTCCTAGCAAACAGCTTTCCCTTTACATTTCCTTCTGAAAAGACCTTGCTTGACTCTTTGCTGACATCAGGGAGAGCGAGGTGCATTGCTTATCTTCTTCTGCATAAATCTTCAGTCAAAAGCTGCAATATTAGCAGAGAGGTTGTTTTGCCCTTTGAGACTTTTATCTCCTCAGTGTACTATTAAGTGAAAAGGTGGCACCGTGACTTCTAGGAGGAATCTATTTTTCCTACCAAAAAGGCAACCTGACACCTTCACAGCGTCCACTCCTTGAAAGGGCATCATAGGAGGCAATTATTCCCTTGCTGTAAATTCCAGCTCCATTAGAGGCAGCTTTTGGAAACTAATATCATTGTTTGAATCATAATAGGATTTGCAGCTCTAGCTTCATAAAAATATTAAAACAAGATTTGGAAAAATAAAAGTGACAATGTGGTACTTTTTTATTAAAAATGTGAACAAGCATTGGCAAATCCGAAAGGTCTCACCTATGAGAGTTATTGGCAATGTTTAGTAACCATGATTTACAGCAGAGCTTATGCTTTGTAGTGAGCTAAACCAAAATGTAAAAAGTGCTATGTTGCAGCCAGGGCTAATGTGTTTTTTTGTGCATTAGCACTTGATTTGTTTAAATCTTTTTTTATTGACATTTATAGTTTTAACAGTACAGCACAACAATAGCTAAACAACCCCAGATGCTAAGTAACAATACATAAGCAAAACATATACTGAGGTTATAGCAGTGATGGCGGGAGCGTACTGTGGCTGGTGTGGTGTAATAAGGATACCAACAACATTAGACCATCTGAGAAGAGGTGTAAGCGGTTGCACGGCCATCGTGCTGTGTATTGTGGCATTGATATGTGCTTGATGTAGTGTAACACTGAACGGTGGGTGGAAGGTACAACATAATGAGGACAAAATAACTTAACTGAGGGATAGGGTGACTGCCCGTGACCTAAGGCCCTGAAGTGTAGCTACAGGTGAATAACTGCTTGTAGTGCGCATGAGGGTTCTATGATCTGCCAGGGTGAGTGGAGATTGTGAGGTGCTACCCCCATTGTGGCGTCGCATTAGTGGTAGTGGAATGTCATCTTGCAGCTGCTGAGACCTCTGCCTCTTCCTGTGTGCCTTCAGTAGGTGCAACTAACTTCTGCAATTCATTCACAATAGCCCCCAATCGATAGCTAGGGGGAACTTACGAAGCCCCAGCAGGTCCTCCCTCTACAGTGCCATGCCCTCTGCCCTGGCCCAATTGAGCAAAGAGCGGCACCAGGCTAATGTTTCGGGTGCCGTCGGAGTTTTCCATCTTTTAGTGATCAGACATTTCGCCGTGACTAGGCTTAGGTCTAAAAATCGAGTGGTGACCTTGTGTTTCCTGCTCCTCTTGAAGAGATGCAATATATACACCTCCCAATGGAAGGGAACTTCACGTTTGGTGCAGTGGGACAAGGTTGCTGCTATGCCTATCCAGTACTCCCCCAGCGCAGGGCAATGCCACAGCATATGCAGGAGATCTGCATTGGGCAGGTGGCACCTGGGACATTCAGAGTCATCCCGATGGAAGAACTTGTTTTTCTGGGCAGGGAAAAGATACGCGTGGTGGAGAATAAAATATTGAATCTGCCGGAAGCGCTGATTGCGAGGGATACATGTTGGACTTTCTAGTATTGCCATCCATTCCTTCTCTGACACGGCCCGTCCTAGGTCTTCCTCCCAGTGCTGCTTCAAGGGGGTCAGTGGGATTGTGGTATGCTGACGGAGGGGGCAGGCAAACCAGCATATCAAGTGTCCCCCTGTGCCCATTATATGGAGATATTGCAACAGGTGGTGTGTGGGAGGTTCTGTTGTTATATTACCCCACCTAGTTGAAAGTGAGGCTATGAGCGCACGGTGCAATAGGAAATGCCCCGGTGGTAGACCGTCTTCTTGGATTAGATCTGTATAGGGGATCAGGGCGCCATCTCTAAAAAGGTCCCCAGTGTCATGGATGTCCGAAGCCTCCCAACCAAGTAGTACCGCTGCTGTGATGCATGACCCACCCTTTGGTGATCCTAGTAGGGGAATACCAGAGGCATATGGTGTCGTAGCGCAAATGATGTATAAGCTTCTGCGGTAAGTTTTGAATGCTATGGAAAGCAGCAAAGAGTCTGCTTTACTGGGCTTAGCGCAGGGGTGAAACATGTGGAGCAAAGCGTGAAGTGTCATAGGAGGCTGCAGTGTGGCGGTATCCAGCAGGTGCCATGAAGCTAACCACCTGGCCACCCTTGTAGCTGAGCTGCTAAATAGTAATGCTCAAAATTAGGCACTGCCAATCTGCCCTGTTCCGCCGGTAGGTATAACTTCCTGATGGAGACCCTATGCCTGGACGTGCCTCTAAGTAAGTCCCTAACCTTAGCCTCCAGTTTGCTGAAATTGGAGGGGGGAATGTAAAGAGGCAGGGTAGCGAAATAATAAAGCATACGCGGGAGAACCACCATCTTCGCCAGGGCCACTCTACCCAAAATGGACAGAGGGAGAGTCTTCTAGAATGTCATCTGCGAGTAAATAGAGGAGGTGGCTCTAGTGATGTTTCCGTCAAATAGGTCGGTTTTGGTTCGATATATGTGGATACCCAAGTATCGGAATGTAGCGGTGCACCAGGACACTGGGACCCCTCCCATGAGTACCCCAGGTCTGGAGCAGACAACTAGAACGGGAAGAGAGTGGACTTCGGTGCATTGACCCTAAGCCCTGATACTGTGGCGAATCGTGACAGTGCTGAGTCTAGTGTGTGGGGGATAGCGTGAAGATCTCTCACGTATAATAAAAGGTCGTCGGCACATAAGGAGATTGTATGCGTGCTGTCACCCAAGGGAATTCCCATGTCTACCTGGGCACGAATGAATGCCGCTAGGGGCTCCACTGCCAGGGAGAAGAGGAGCGGGGAGAGTGGGCAGCCCTGGCGAGTCTGCGGCCCTCCCGGATAGTGTCCGATATGTAGGGCCCTGTTTTTACGCGGATCATTGGATGCTTATATAACAGCCGAACCATGCTGAGGAAATATGGGGAGAGGATGGGGAGAGGATGTGGTCTGACGGCTAGATTGCCGACTTTGGAGCTGGAAACCAAGGTTTGAGCCTCGGGGTCGTGTCCACATTCTGTGATTCTGGGCAAATCACTTAATCTACCCGTGCCCACCAAAAACATGAATGTGTCCTTGTGTAACGTAACCGGTGCTCATGTAAAGCGCTCCAATACCTTCGGGTCAAGTTCACGCTATATAAATCTGCATTAAAAAAAATAAAATAGGGGCCTATGCCAAACCTTGACAGCACTGCAAAGAGATAGTTCCATTCCAGGGAATCAAATGCTCTCTCAAGGTCCAGCACAAGGCATCCCGAGAGGGGCCAGTTCACTGGGCGTATTTGGCTACTCTGAAGTAGCCGCGGAGATTGAGTGCGGTGTTCCGTGCAGGGTTAAAAACATTCTGGTCCGTGTGCACCAGCAAGTGCACGTGGGGAGCAAGCCGGTTGGCGAGCTTTTGCCAGGACTTTGTAGTCAGTGTTTAGGATCGCTAGTGGTCTGTAAGACCCTAGAGCCGTGGAATCCCTGCCTGGCTTCAACAGGAAGACAACGTTAGCTGTGCAAAGAGAGGGAGGGAGAATTGTGCTGTTGAGCGCTGCTGTATAGAGTGCATGTAAACGGGGCACCAGGGTCTCAGCATAAGCCTTGAAGAACTCTGTTGGGAACCCATCAGGGCTTGGTGTCTTTCCCGATGCAAGGGACGCTAGCGCTTCCCTGATCTTCTCTACAGATAAGGGGGAATCTAACTCTAGAAATTGGTCAACGGATAGGGAGGGCAGCTGTACAGAGTCTAAGAACAAACCTATTTGATGGGTGTCACCGTGCGCACTAAATGCGTAGAGTGTGGCGTAAAGTTTGGCCATGGCCTCGTGTATGCCTCGCTGTGTGTATCTCATCTGACCAAACTCATCCCTAATTGCATGTATGGCAACCTTGCATGCAAGCCGATGTTATGCGTGAAATATCCGACCACTACGGTTTCCAAGGAGTAGCGGAAGGACCGATCCTCCAGTGCCGCCGTCTGCAACCACCAGGCAGGGATCGGAAGGGGTCTAGCCACCCAACTTAGCGACATGATCTGTGAATTATGATCCGAGGTAGCTGGTGTCGCTAATCAAGGGGAGTAGGGCTCGTGTTGCCAGGATGCGGTCCAGCCACACATGGAGATCATGGACTGACGAGTAAAAGGAATACGCCCTCAATTCAGGATTATGTGCGTGCCATACATCTGTTAAGGACTAGTGTCCCAGCCAGGTGCACAAAGCCTGTGCATTAGAGGAAGCATTGGTGCGGGTAAGAGGCGGGAAGGAGCGGTCAAGTGAGACATCGAGGACCAAATTAAAACCTCCGCCTAGAAACCAAGGGACAACCCCCATCTGGAGAGTGTGGTGGAGAGGTTGCTGAGGAACGTGTTCTGGTCAGTGTTGGGAGCATATATGGAACCTAACAGGAGAGTTTGACCATTGAACCTGCCCTTGATGCAAACATAGCGCCCCGCCGGGTCAACCACAACCTCCTCTTCCTCCCATGGGATCTCCGCCCTCACCTAAATCAGGGCGTCCCTGGCCTGAGATGAATAGTTAGTGCTGTATACATGGCCGCGCCAGCGGCGAAGAAGTCTGCCTGCTTCTAGACTCATCAGGTTCGTCTCCTGTAGTAAGTAGGCGTATACGGCATACCTGCGCTTTGGGGTGTGGATGTCCCTAACGTTCCAAGAAATGATGTTATTGTCCGTCATGTGTTTGATGCAGGTCTGTAGAACCTAGCCAGTGCAGCAGTTGACGTGTGTAGATGTGGCAGGGAAGGCCTTACGTTACTGTGTAGGGCAATATAAGCGGAGGGAAAAACAATAATATTCAACCTAGGTGGAAGAACTGCATAAGAGCGAACCCCAAACGGGGATTGACCCAAACCAATACGCCTAACCATGGCGATTAACACGTAGTCAGATGTTGACTGTAAAGGGGTATGTGTGGGTAAGGGATGGCTTCTAATGACTCATCCCCCGACTACATAAAACTAAGATCTGGCATCCGAAGGCGTTTCTGGTGGTGTGTAATTTGACGCAAGCGTGCAGTGCAGAATGTCAAAGTGCGGGCTTGGGTAACAATTACACAACTCTAGTAAGCCGCAGTTCCATACTATGGCAGCGATTGAGACAATCTGCTGTATTAGACAATATTGTCCAATGTTTGAGGCATGACAACTGGAGGGTGAGGAAAGTCCGGATCAGTAGACCAGGCCTGCAAGGAATCTGTGCCCCCCCTGGAACTGGAAGGTGACGAAGCGGATTCAGGTGGCAATCTAGTGGATTGGAGGGTTGATGCTATATGTAGCGTGTCCTGGCATTCCGATAGGATCTGTTCTGGGTCCGGGGCGCTGACAGGCGAGGTCCGACGCTGCGACCCTCCACCCCTGCCCTTCCGACGTCTACTCCTGTGTCTTTTCTGTGATGTAGCATCTTCCTGTGGCCTAGGGACCGTTGCCAGCCCATTCTCTTCAAGCCAGTCACAAGCGTCGGAGGGGGAGTCGAAGAACCGTGCTGTGCCACTGTGGATCACCCGGAGGCGGGCTGGCAATAGCAGAGAGTAACGTATGTCCATGGCTCTCAGCTGTCCTTTCACTTCTCCGAAGTTGGCACGTCTCCTCTGTACCTGAGCAGTGTAGTCTGGGAAGAGGGAGACCGAAGACGTTTTGTACCTTGGGTCCTGGATGTCTCCCGACTTCTCCCAGTATCGCATCCCGGTCCCGGAAGTTTAACAGACGGATTAGAAAAGGGTGTGGGCGAGCCCCGGGAGGAGGTTTATGAGCAGGGACCCTGTGCGCCCGTTCAACAACTTATTGGAGGGAGAGTGTTCCAGGAGGAAGCAACTCCTTCAGCCAGGTCTCCGCATACCCAACCACATCCCGCCCCTCTGCTCCCTTCAGCAGGCCAATCACCCGCACATTGTTACGACGCGAGCGACCTTCTGCGTCATCTAGTTTTTCTTCGAGGGTGCAGACCCGGTCAAGCAGATCCTGAAGCGTCACAGTGTGATTGCGGGTTTTAGGCTTTAGGTCTGCCAGTGCAGTCTCTGCTCCTTGTACGCGTTCAGACAGTTTTTGATGATCCGCACAAAGGAGCATGAAGTCGGAGGTGACATTGTCTATTCTCCCTTCAAGAGAGGTCCAAGTTTGATCCAACTCTGTGCCTATCCTCTCCACCGCAGCTAGCACCGAGTCCAGTTTTGTAGAGAGGTCCATTTGGGTGGGCTCTGAAGGCTTCCCCGCACCTCCCGATGCTCCCCTGGCCGCACCCTGAGGAGGGCCATCCTGGGCAGAGGCCAAGCGAAGGCGGCCCATGGCCAGTTGCTGTGCACTGGGCATAGGGGTCTGACGGTTCAATGGACTTGTACACCACAGACGCGAGGGGAGGGGGGGTCCTGGGACCCAACGAGTGTTCGCAAGTGCCCTTAAGAATGAATAAGGAGTCTCGGTCAATCAGACCCCAGGTTTATCTGGAACTCTCCAATGGCAGCTCTCCACGGGTCACAGGGGTGTAGGTCCGCCATAGCAGCTCTGCAGGTGCCCAACCTCAGCTAGTCGCCTGCCGCATTAGGAACTTGTAGTGGGAGCCACTTGAAATTCCTGGGTGTCACCCTTACTGACCACGTTGCGAGGCACATATTAGGAGAAGGCCCAGAGCAGTGCCAGGGAAGCATCAGGAGTGGATCCAGGATCTGAACCTGCACATTGAGCTTTAAACATGGGAATTCTGCTACCTCAGAAGGAACCGTGAGTCAGAGAGTATCAGGTGGGCAAGCGGATGGTCGGTCTCCCACTAGGACCTCCACTCACACAGATAACTGTACATGCGGAAAAAGGTGCAGCCTGGGCCCGATTCGACCCCCGAGCCAGCACTTCGTGTCCCGTAGTGCGTGTCCACCACTGCCACAGCACGCGCCACACACACTACTAGATTCCGCCGGGAGGCCCCAAGGCCAAACACCTCGCGGGACTCTCCAATACAGGGAGAACCACAAGGTCTGAGCAGAAAGGGGGTGGACAGCCTAGGCCCGACTTGACTCTCGTGCTGCTCAACAGGATATTGTGGGTTGTGTAGAACCGGCTGTCACCTCTATACTGTGTCTCCCAGGGGGGCTTAGGCCCGACCGACTTCCGTGCCCACCCTCTCCAGGATGGGCATCACTAGTGTACCATGTGAGCCTACCTTTCGCCACTGACTCACCTTCAACCATCCAATGACCCAGCTGCAGCTAGTAGAGGCCAGGCATATCACCAGCCTGGTGGGAGTCACAGAGCCATTTCCTACAGCTACCCCGGCCAGATGAACGCCACGTCCCCGCAGTCAGGGAAAGAAGGGCCGGAATACAGCGATGGGACCCAGCAGTGTTAGCAACGGCCCGCCTGTACCCCAGCAGGGCCTGAAAGCCAGACGGACATGTGGCACCCGCTCCGCACCGGTGACAAAGGGGCCAAGAATCAGCACCAGCCCCACTGCAAGGGCTGACTGCCCAGAAGGGAGCGGGCCGCAGACAGAGTTCCGATCGCTGAGCGTCTGCAGGCCCATACCACTGCTTCCAAGGGCTGCTCCGACCTGAGCACGCCCTGTGTACTGTCCGTGAGTCTTTCCTGTGTGTCACCCTGCGCAAAGATCGGTGTCTCCAGCCAGGGGCAAGACACGTTTCCGCTGTGAGGTGGTGGAGGGCCCTAGCCGCAGCCCCAAGCCCCCAGCAAGGGCTGGCAAGGCCGACGGGCCCTAGATGCAGCACCCGGCCACCCCTAGGCCCCAGGAGCGAGGCGGCAGGACGAGAACGAACCGGGGGCAGGTTCACGTGGGAGGCGGGCCGCGTCTCTCACCGGGTAGGCTCAGGGATTCTTCCGCCAAACGTGGCTGATAAACGCACCCGCCGAATGGAGCAGCGGCAATCAGTGGAGAGCTGCAACTCAGCGGTCCAGGCCAGGATTCATGGTGCAATCGTCTGTCCTCTCGTGCATGGCCCGCACGCCTCACCAGATGACACCAGCATCAGGGCCGCTCCATCCTGAGTCCGCCCCGTGTAGTGCCCGCAGGGCCTCCCAGGGTGCAGTCACAAGTGGAGTTCTGACGTCCAGTCTCGGCCGGCACCCCACCCCAGTCGCAGAAGGGCGGAGGGCCTCCTATGGAGAACTGGGCACACAGCAAGGATCGGGGCCCAACGGTGGTACCGGTCGACTCCAGAAGCGGCGCCCCACATCCGCACCGGAACCAGCGGCCGCTCAGGTACTTGGCTGTCGTGGGGGCCACAGAGCGGAGCTCAGAGCCTGTAATGAGAGCTGTAAATTCGCATATGGGCAGGCCAGAGCCAGGCTCTCCTAGGGCATCAGGCTGCGTCCCTCGAGGCACCGCTTCCGCTCGCCACTCGACCACAGAGAGTCCCCCGGAGGGTGCAGCAGTCTTAAATGCACATCATATGTGCAATTTTAGGCCCGCTGGATGTAAGGAAGATCAGGATAATCAGGGGATAGGGTGCTGAGCGCACTCAGTGTGTGTCCACCATCTTAGGAGCTTGGCCACGCCCCCGTGCATTAGCGCTTAATGCATCACAGTCATTATTTATTATTATTTTTAAACATGCAGCACAGCAGCCACATTGCTATACAGCATGGCTACAAATCAGTTCCAAAGTTGGCAATGCCCATGCTGTACAGCATGAACAAAAGTCAATGGCAGAGCGAATAGTCTTAAAGGCGAGAATTATTGGCTTTGCCAATGCTTGTTAGGTCTCACCACAACACCCCTGGGATTCTGAGAAAATCAGTTAATCTCCCTATGCGTAAAAAAGAAAAAAATATTACATTTGGTGAAAAGTCCTACCACATAGAGAAGCAATTGCGCCCATGTCCATGTATTAGTGAAAATGCATTTGGAAACAGATGACATCTGTTTTCACAATAAAAACAGATAAAATCTGTTGTCACAATAAACGTCCATTTCAAAGGAGAAAAGGTCTTCTTTAAAGTGTGTGTGGCATAGTAAACCATAGCTACAAATGGCAATAGGTTCAACAAGGATGACAGGGAAGAAGAAAAAATAAAAGTAGTACCTCAATCACAGCGCAGTCAGCGGAAGGACAGGAATCAAGCTGAAGCAATCAGTAATTGGTCCATGCTTCAGCCGAAAACAGAGAAAGTGAAGCTAGTATAAGTAGAAGGCAGCAACTAAGAGTGACAATTAAGCCAACAAATGTTAAGCAATGGGAGGGCTGTAAACCCCTTGTTGTATACAACATCTCTTGCAAGTGAGGGCCATGCATTTGCATCTGCTGTTGAAGGCGAGAGCTAAGAAGAATATCAGTTGTATATAATTTGGGCATTTTCATTCGGTATTATTTAAAACATAACTTTTTTGTAAACATGTACTTATACTATTTTATATTTTTGAGTTTATTTCACTTTGCATTTAAATTACTGAGTACTGGTTCGCTATAGGAAAGTGTTCACAGAGTATGTGCTGTCATAATACCCTAAGGAAATGCCCCATCCCATCTTGCCACTTCTGTTGTTGCTGCTTAGTTACAAGTCATAGCTCAGCAATATGCAGTAAAAAGGCTTTCACTTAGTATGATTGCTCACATTTTTTTTAATATAAAACTCTGTAGCACAATTAACTGTAGGATTATTAGGTTAGTGTCAATTTTAACTTTGTCACATGCCGGGCGTCTTGGGAAATAAATGGAATAATGTGTAGGAATTCAAACAGAGCACCATGTTGTTATAAGCATCACCACAATCATCATTCATGCCACACAAAGACAGGAACTGAGGATCTTGCTGGGAGGTGTCCAAGGGAAGACATTAATCACTGACAGTGCTATGAAAGACAATGCTAGTGTATATAAAGCCAACAATTACTTTCCATGGCTAGCTCCTAAGCCTGAATATGGCAGCCAAAAGGTTGAGAACATCTTCATGTTTTGTGGTCCAGGGCTGGCTGTGACGTGGTCACTTTTATGTTTACTATTCTTACATTCCTTTGAAGTCTCACCACTTCTTACTAACATGAGAAGATTAGGAAACCTCCTTTCCTTCTTTCTGACATGGTGGGAGTAGGCACATGGTAAAGCAAGGCGTAGTATAATGATCTTAATAATTTTAGTTCTGGAACAACATTGACTCTGTAATGCTGCATCAAACCTTTTCGTTATCAATGGGAAACAAAAACTTGAGTCTTTTTCTCGTAACGCATATCCAGCAGCGTGTTTGGAGCCTGCCACCAACCAGTAGCCATTTTGAGAACATCCATCACAGCAGTCATCCAGCTCAGCTTCTGATACAGCTTGAGAAAGCCCAGTGGGTCTGAAACCTCTTTTCTGTCCCCTATAAATAATGCAGGTTTTATATGCACGTGCTTTAAAATATAATTAACTTTTTGCATTATAAATCCTAAGCAGTGCTGGTGACTTTTTAAGTCACCACCTACCAGACAGCACAGCTGTCCAGCTATGTGAAAGACATCGTGGGGACTTTCAGAAAGCTGACCTGGGAATGCATTCCGCCAGTGTTTTCTATTTGCTTTATGGTTTGCAAATCATATTTTCTGCCTTTCCATTTGCTGGCTTTATTTGCTTTATGCTGTGCAGTTTGAGTTCGTACCTCCCCATGTGAAAGCCGTGTTTACAGTATTCTTCCACAAACTTGTTTTCTGTAATAAACAGGCCTTTAAATCTTATTCTTATCTCATCACGTTTGCTGGGCATTCAAAGACCGAGGTCAAATGTCAAGCTGTGTTGTTGTGGGAGCCTGGTGTTTATTTTGCTTTCAGCTGACTTCAAAGTGAGAGCATTTATAGGAAAGAGGAAAGCAGCATATTTTCTCCATGGAGCCTGCTTGTGCCCTTTTTTTACTTATTTTATTTTAGACATAGCCATCGCAAAAGTTATCTTGTTCTTCAACTGCACAAAACATTTGCACCCTTTTTGCAAAACTCCTCTTCTTTGGTGAGTCTATTTAATTTGTGAAACTGGCTTTTTAGGAACAAAGTACAAAACGACATTTCAGTCTCAGCGTCAGCCCAAGTAGGATATGGTGATCTTGGGCAATTTGCCCTGATTATGGACCATTCACTGTCAAGCACAGGACAAGATCTTTTCACAGGAAAGAGCCAGTCTTATTGTAACACAATTTAACAATGCTTGGTTTTCACTTTGATGTGTAAAGCATATGCTTTATTTATGACATCTGTTGTACCTTGTTTTGGAGAGTTGGATAAGGTTAAATGCACCTTTTATGAAACTTTTGTGCTTATGTTTAGCTACACAATAACTATGTATTCCATTTGCAACTGTTCCTTTTTTTGGAACACATATATTACTGGATATAAATGATTTCCTCATTTGGCCCTGTACGCACTAGGGTCATGATTTCAATGGTGGCAGCAGGTGCAGTGGCCAAAAAGTTTAGGAAGCACACGGGGCACTGATTATTGTGATATTTTATTACTAAACAAGCAGTCACAAGTGCAATTACCTTGCAGGCACTAGGGTCATGATTTGAATGGTGCAGCAGGTGCAGTGGCACAGGGACCAAAAGCTCTAGGAAGCCCACTGAACACCGATTGTTGCTATATTTTACTACTAAACAAGCAGTAACAAGCACAATTACCCTCCAGGCACTAGGACCATGATCTGAATGGTGCAGCAGGTGCAGTGGCACAGAGGCCAAAAGATGTAGGAAACCCACTGAACACTTATTACTGCTATATTTTACTACCAAACAAGCAGTCACAAGTAAAGTTAACTTGCAGGCACTATGGTAATGATTTGAATGGTGCAGCAGGGGCAGTGGCACAGGGGCCAAAAGCTTTGGGAAACCCACTAAACACCAATCATTGCAATATTTTAATACTAAACAAGCAGTCACAAGCAGGGTTCAAAAGCTCTAAGAAACCCATTGAACACTGATTATTGCTATATTTTACTACCAAACAAGCATTCACAGGTGCAGTTACCTTGCAGGCACTTGAGTCATTATTTGAATGGTAAAGCAGGTGCAGCAGCACAGGGGCCAGAAGCTCTAGGAAACCCACTGAACACCAATTATTGCTATATTTTACTACTAAACAAGCAGTCCCAAGTGCTTTTTTGGTTCTTTTGTAACCATTTTACCCAAAGTAACACATAACCTAAAGCATTACTAGAATAAAAGCTGTAACTTAGTGTACTTTTCTGTCTGCCTACAAGTTATGTTACATTCATTGCATTTATATGGCACATTTTCATAGTTTTTGGATAGTCCTAAAATGCTTCTGAATCTGGACACACTAACACCTTGGCAAGGGCGTTCTCCATTCTATAACGTTAGCACTTCAGCCATTGTAAACACTATATAAATACTTATAACTTACCATATGGCATTCCAAACCAAGCATTGGTAAAGCCAATAGGGCTCACATATGCAAGATCTATTGGCTTTGTCAATGTGTTTTTTAAGCCATGCAATACAGTAGCGCTAGCTTTAGTGCAGCATATCTGAAATAAAAGCAATATAGCGCAGACAACGCTGGCTGTCATACAGCTTTTTAGGTCGAGCGTCAGCGCACATACGCTGTCTGCAAGACCAATTGTATTCACTATAGGTAGTGTAATCCCGCCTGTAATTACTATAAGTTGCCTCCTGCGTCCATCTTCATTGCTGGCTCCTCATTGGTTGGCACTTCCACTACATCACTTCCGTATTTCGGCAAGCGCACCGGCCAACTACAGTTTCCTTACACTGTAGGTGCTTATCTGTACCTTTGGGGATTAATTCCTTTATGTCCTGCTCGTGTTCCAAATACAATGCTCGTTTGTACTTGGGTTTTAAGGGTAAAAACGGACCCCTGGCTCGGTCCGGCCCATGAATTATTGGGCTCGCCTATTTCTGCCTACCACTGGTACTTGTGCGAAAAACGCCGGGTAGCAAAATCGCGTAATCGTAGTGGTTTTGCCAATGAAAAGGGCTACTCCGTAATCCTTCATTAATTTCGTCCGATAGCTCGAAAGGCAAGACACGCTAATTGTCTTGATGTCCGTCATCTTTGTTTAGAGCTAACAGGGTTAGGAAAGACGAGGTCCAATTTAAATACAGCCCTGGTTTGTAACAGAATGGCAGACATCGTTTTTACAGGTCCAGCAACATATAAATAATATTTGTAAAATATTGCCCTTATTCCTGTTTATAATCATTCAAATGAGTATAATTAAAATATTGAACTTTTATACCGAAAGAAAATACCTCTGGCTTTTTTTTAAGTGTGTATCTATTTCTAGCTATTCTGCAAAACTCTCTTTACTAAAACCACTGAGGGCCACTTAACCTTTCCACTATGTCGCAAGTATTAAGACTGAATTGAAACGAGAGAAAGATCAGAGGGTTTACTGGTTACATGTCGCCGCCATCTTGGGTGAAAGAGACGAGCGGCGCTAATATACAACTCACACGTAACACCAAAAATGTATTTGGTACCTCTGCAATAGCTATTACATAATACCGTATACTTGTATGGCTTTCGAAAACGGGATATCCTTATACTTATGAAAAGTATCTCCAAAGTGCTCTTTTTTCATCTTTCTATATCTTTTTGTTTTTATTTTTTTAAATATATTTGCAGATTAATTTTTGTGAGACATTGCTGCTTCAGAAAGAAGTTGCCACGCAGTGGAACCCGCGGCAAACTCCAGGGACGCTTGCAGGCTGCCATACACAGTACTGTTTGGGTAGAAAGTACGTGCCGGCCGGCTCCATGCTCATTCTGTCTGGGTTTTAGCGGGGCTGAGGATGGATGTCCAGGTATCTGAGTACAGGGCTAAACTGCAGCAGCAGGTAAACACCCCCCCCCCCTCAACCCTCCCTGCTGTGGCTAAGGATCATGCATGTGAAGTGCCTACTACAGTAAAGATTACAGACCCTGAAGCAGGGTCAGATGCATATGGTGTTACATAATCACTGCTAGAGACCTTCTATTCTATCACTGACACTGTCTATAAACATACATAAAATGTATTTATTATGTACAATGTTTCTAAAGTGCCTCTTCACCAACTGGTATTGAAGCGATTCACGGAGGTTATGAAATACAGAAATGACGTGGCTGAAATGAGTTACACTATTGCTGGGTGTCAAGAACCTCTTATTTGATGGGTCATACAATTAGTTGAAGTCTCGTTTTAGGAACATGGAGAATAGATGGCTTCTGAGTATCTTCCTGAATAAGAGAATGTCTGTCCCCATTTTTCATTGGTTTGGAAGGGACTTTCAGTTTGTGCAAGAGGAGCCGTAATTGTTTTTGAGCTAGGACAGTTTTGAATTTCGGATGTTCAATAAGTTTAACAAAGGAGTCCTTGCTGTATTAGATTTTGGTGACGATGGATATTTTTTTAATCAAATCAGTTACATACCTCGTTGTACCTGTGTGTATTGCTTTGAAAGTTAGACAACATATTTTGAATTTGATTCTCGCCTCAAGTGGAGATCGGTGGCGATTTCTTGGAATGGGGAAGATATGATCAAGTTTCCACTTCTGTGAGATCAGCTGGGTTGTTGGGTGTAGAATTGCTTCAAAGGGCAACATGGTTTTTACTGGGAGACCCGGTAGGATGGCATTGCCTGCATCTATTCTAGACACTAAGTGCACCAGCAACCACATTGAGTTGATCTTTTGAGAACCGATGTTTTAGTCTTTTTAATTACTGAACCTGGAAATTTGCTGTTTTAAGCAAGCTTGTTAAAGTGTGGGTCAAATGACAGTATGCCATGTAGGGGAGAAGATGTGGCCTAACGGCCAGAGCTGCTGACTTTGGAGCTCAACATCCTGTGATTCTGGGCAAATCACTTAATCTCCCCGTGCCTACCAAAACAAGCATTTGCAATGCAATAGGTCTCGCAATTGCGAGATTTTGAGCTATTGGCATTGTACATGACAATGCCTTTTATTTATGTGTTTAAAAAAAATGCAATAATAAAAGGCATTGTCATTTACAATACCAATAGGTCAAAGTTTCTAAAATGCGAGACCTATTGCATTGCAAATGCTTGTTTACATTGCTTTCAGCCATTTACAACATAGCTAAAAAACATTAGCAAAGCCAATAAATCTCACATAGGCTAGACCTATTGGCTTTTATGTTACATTGTTCTCTCTTTATGACAGTTTTTCCTTCTCGTTATTCTCACACCACCACATGATTTTCAGTTACTGGTGTTGCAGACTAGTAAATCTGCCTGGCCTTCCATGCATCACTATGCTGACTGGATAAAATGCTGGCCCACAGGAGACCTTCCAGCTTTAGCCCCTCCCTCAAGCTTTCTCTCACGCTGATGGGATCTGCGTCACACCTTGGCGAGCCATTTGGATAAGATTTTCTAGCCTGATGCATGTCAACCCTCTTGATTCGCGCCACGCAATGAACAAAGGACAGCCGATGATTTTGTTTACTCTGGTGCTGCTAGAAACACTGCCTCCATTCGCATCTTGCTGTCTAGAGATGAGCAGGACAGGCTCAGTTAGGGAAGACGTGCTTCACCTGCTCTTGGTGTTAGTTTTTCAGGTTGCATTAAAGATTCGTTCTCTGCTCATCTTGCTCTGTCATGTAGATAAGAGCGCTTCCTTTCACCCACAACCTTCGATAGATAAACGACGCCAAGCACACGAGTCTAATTGAAGTGGAAACCAAGCACGTGTTTTGATCGGCAGGCCTCTCGATTTGCTTTTCTCTTGTAAACAAGTTTCATGTTACAGGCGGTTTCCTGTTCCGTTTGTCGCGTGAAGGCCACTAATCTTCTATGTAATTGCGCTGTTCTTTCCTTTCCCGTACCTTGCCCTAGCACACTCCTCTCCAAAACCGGACTAGTTTAAAAAATGTAAAACTTATGACAGGTAAATTAAAAAATGTGACATCAAATATTTTGTATTCAGAAAAAATATGATCAAATACAGCATCCCATTATTTAAAACGACAGTATAACGATAAAGCACAATAAATATGATGTTATTGTCTCATTTCACACCTCTTTTGCATCTGATATTGACTTGTTGCATTTGAATACTTCCCTACGCATCCGGGGATAACTGAGCTTAAGATTGGTGAAGTCAAATATGGAATGTTAGCTGACTTGAAAATTAATTCAATCTTTTACTTAGGCAATTGATGTAAAAAAAATAAAAGCTACAGTTTATCTTATTCCTCTCGGGCCATGTTCTGCGATGCTTCGTAAATCACCTGCTGCACGTTTCCGACAATAATCATCGACTCGATTACAGGAAGGGGAGCAGTTTTACTGAATGCGGTTTTACTGTGTGAAGGGTTTGCTGATCTGGTCGCTTGCGCTAAAACCCAGCAATTAAAAGTTGCATGGTCAACAGCAAAACAGGAAGAATTACCTCAGGAAGCACTGTCCATCAGAAAGCCTGTGGCACAGGTTGCAATCAATGAGCCGCACCCCTTTACGCCATTTTAGGTTTCAGCTACAGGCTGTCTTTATGTCAGATATATGTTACCAATAGATTACATATACCTAGAGCATACTTTGGGGCAGCCTCTTCCTCATGATTGCGTGACTTCGTTGTGTATCTCATTTGCCCGCGCCTGATCCAATGGCTTTCCTCCTTATTCTTGCATTTCAGTTGCAGAGTGTTTTGATGACTGATGTGTCCTTCCACTGCTGGCGTCAGACCTTGGATTGCAGTGCATGTGAGGGACTATTTATTCTCCTTCCCTCTCTTGCCCTTCCTACCCCTCTCTTATTGCCCCTCCCTCTTAACACCACTAACCCAGCATCCTTTTGTATCATGAGCCACCTGTCTTGTCTCCTCAAATCCCCTCAGTACTTTTGTTGGCCAATTACGCTATTGGAGTCTGCCTTCTTAAATGTTTTACTACTTCATGATGGTTGCCCACATAAATTGATGTGCATGCATGTGCGTCAGACATCTTTAAATTAGTTTCTATTTTTACAAATCCCACTCAAAGATGACTACCACAGCCACATTTACATCCATGACAGCCATCTTTGAATGAGATTCATTAAAAAATGCTTTCATAGATTGCTTCTGCAGATGTGTGCACGTTCATGTGAGCCAATTTTGAATGGGATCTGTAAAAATAGAATATAATGCTTTCATAGATGGCTGCAGAGGATGGTTGTGCATTTGTGACAGCCACCTTCCAAACCACTTTATTCAATTTCTAAAAATCTCATACATTTGCGACGGCCATCTGCATAAAACAAACATGGACAAAAAGAAGGAACTGTACAGTAAATGTTCTTGGTTCAAACTATTAAATTGCTACTATTGTACCTTCAATACAAATTTGTGACAAATGTATGCCAGCTTAGAAAATATTTAAATTTTTTCAGCTGCTCCTTACAGCTGCCATGATTTGAACCTTTGAGTTACTACACTGGTTTGCCACCGTGGGGTGGTTAGGGCACCAAATGTCTTAATTTATGTGAATGCCAAAGGTGCATATAAATTATAATGTTTATAAATCCTCAGGTAGTTACAGTCACATTAAAGGCCAACATGAAGTTCATTCGCCTTGAGAAGACTTGGCTTACTTCTGTGTGAAATGGCCATGTGGGAGAGCATCTGTTGTGTACATACATTTATGGTGGATGCTCTCTTGTCAATCATCCTTTGTTTATTTTTAGCCAATTTAGAATGAGTTGATTATGTTTGGGGGTGTTTGGGTGATTGTGGCTATTGGGAAGAGCTCTAGAAATTGCTACCTAAACGTTTAGTATTAATTTATTAATCATTTCTTGCTAAATTACACACTCCCTCTAACACCCATCCCCAGACTGAATTTTCTGGAACGTTTAACTTTCACAACTTCAAAAGGTGACTGCTACAGGTAGGAAACGTAGCTATTGGTTTTCAGCGCCTATCAATTAGGAACCTTTGCTTTTGCTAGTTTATGGCTGCCCGGGCATTACAAAGCAACGTCCAAGTAAAACGCACCGCCACTGGGGAAGTGAAACCGGTTCCGGCAAGATCTGTCTGGGTCCCAAAGGTTGGGGACCTGGTCAGAGAAAAGATTATGGACAAGAAGGAGTTTGGACCGTCTTACAGAACACCTGTACCTGTCCTGGCAGTTCAAGGAACAAGAACAGTACTTCTTCCGCCTCTTGCCGGCCGGAAAGAAAAAAGATTTGTCTCCATTGATCTGATCAAACCACACTATGTGGGCGATTCTCAACAGCAGGCCACGTGGTGTCCTGAGTAGCCGCCGATCTCCTCTTGCTACTATACAAAAAGTTCAGATGGAAAGACTAATGACATTTCAAGACTCCTCTGCGCAAGATGCAGGAGTAGCCAATAACGGAGTACGAATCACACCAGTTGAAACAGAACAACACCAAAATACTACTGAAACCCAAATTGTAATTCGGCCCAACAATGAACTTTACATCAACGTGTCTTCACAAGAAGCAACTGCCAGTTCTACAAACACTGCTGAGCTCCCAAGGATAGATCGAACTGCGTCTGGCTACTTCATCAACTTCGATGACTTTTCTTCAGATCCAAGTGAACCTGAGCAAACTCCACCCATTTCCAAGAAAGAACAATTTAGACAATTCTATCTGAAAAACACTTATTTTGTTGTCCCCTTGGTTGCATCTTTGGTTTGCATTAGGGATCCTGTTCCTGTTAATTTGGTTTGGCATAGTAACTGTCTATCTCCTGCTACTAAATGGACATTACCTCCCACGGGGGCGTGGCTTGACGCCGATGTAGGGAGCAGCGGACCTCGGAGCTCCTCCGAGGCCTCCCTCCACAGCAATTTCTCCTGAGAAGCTGGGGTGGCCCCTGGCATCATAGCTGGCGGCGGAAGTCCTGGTGCCCATCTGGGTACGGTTTTGAAGCACTGAGGAGTCATGGTACGGAGAAACCGGCGATTTTTCTCCCTGTTCGCGCTCCGGCTGGGTCGCGGACAAAATGGCGGCGCGCCTCGCCACAGAAGTCTCCGCTGGTGAGAGAGCCCAATGCGCTGAATGAGCCTGCTGAGCAGCGGAGTGGAGTGCGGGATCAGGAGGACAACGAGCGTACATCTGTGAGAGGGCAGGCGGACCGAAAACAGAGGCGAGGTGAGGCTTGGGGCGCACTCAGAGGAGAACGCCTGACCTTAACATGGCAGCGCAGGACACTCCAGGTGGGTCGCGGTGGTGATCGCGGCCGCCAATTGTGAACGGCGATTGGGGCGGCCTGCCCCCCCTGCACAGGCAGCCGTAACCAGCTCCTAGCGCCTGGACTTGGACATAACTTATTGGTGGCGGGGAGCGGAGCAGGCGAGGAGCCTTCAAGGTGGCGTGTGTAGTGGACAGGGAGAACACGAGGCTGCAGTGAATCCCAGGGGGAGTAACACGTGGAGTCCAACATTCGCCACTGCAGGTGTGGGAGCCTGCACTTAAATGGGCCCGGGAAGCACGTCGGAATGACTGGGGCGCAAGCTGTGTGACGCCTCGTGAACTGGGGACTACTGATCTGGATGCTTGGGGCGGATGTGTAACTCCAGGGCCGGGCGCTGGCATAAAGAGCAGTGAAGAGAGTGGTGCTGCGCTGCTGCCTGGTTGCTGAACCCTGAAAGGGAACTGGAACTGTGCTGCCGCCTTAGACGGAGCCACAGACTCGCTGAGTGTCTGCTGATTGACCCGGTGGGGCCCGGGATGACCGCCTGAAGCCCTTACAAAATGAAGTCATCCGACTGACCCGTATATGAGAGGCTTCCCCACCCCCTACTGAGTGAGAGAGTGCCTGCATTCACTATAGGGTGGCCACGAGCACCAGAAAACCCAATACATTACACCTATCAATGAGCACCCCACCTTACCCTACCTCGAGGGATTGGGACTTACGGGATTATTGCACCATACTGATACCTCGTTCGGCAGGGCACGAGATGGGCAAAACGTCCAGGAGAAAAGGATTTGAGGTCCTGCGGATGGACGAGCAGGAACATCACACCGACGAGGATGAGGGGGCACCTGCTGGACATGCGGAGAGAGCGCCTGCAGACCCTACCCTGGCCGACATTATGCAGGCCATCACCTCCTCGAGGGAGGCTCTGGAGACGAAGATGGACCTCATAGGGACGTATCTCACCCTGCTAAAAGACGATCACCGCAAACTTAAGGAGAGAGTGGCTGCCAATGAGAACACCATGAGGGATATCCCGGACACAGTAGACACACTGAAGCATGCCCTGAAAGCGGTGGAAACCAGGATCAAAGTGTTGGAGGTGAGGGCTGAGGACAGTGAGGGGCGCTCACAAAGAAACAACCTGCGCATCGTAGGGGTTCCGGAACGGGAAGAGGGGATGGATGCGGTCCAGTTCCTGGAGGCTTGGTTAAAGCAGAGGTGGCCCCGGAGGGCCTCTCCCCCTTCTATGCCCTGGAACGGGCCCATAGAGTCCCGGCCAGACCTCCTAAGCCTGGTGCTCCGCCCCGCCCGCTGGTGGTGCGATTACTCCATTACCGGGATCGAGATTTCCTCCTACAACGAGCTCGCGAAAAGCAGTCCTTACAGATCGGAAACAGTAGGGTGATGATCTTCCCGGACTATACTAGGGAGGTGCAGCGACAAAGAACCTCCTTCCTAGCTGTCAAGCGAAAATTACGACAGCTGCAGCTCCCTTATGCCATGCTGTTCCCGGTTCGCCTGAGAGTGACAGCGGATGCGGCGACACATTTCTTTAATACTCCGCAAGAAGCTTGGGACTGGCTAGAGGCTCGACGCAGCAAGGAATCGCGATCACCGTGCCTGGAATCGCCCCGACGGCAATCAACCTCTTCTTCGCCGCCCAGGGGGGCCCCCTCGCCTGATGGGAGATGCCAAGAACGAGACAGGGTGGTGCGAGCAGTGGCGGAGATCAGTCAAGGAGAAGCGAGCCCGACCAGCAATATCACGGACCCTGATCGGGACAGATCCGGGAGCTCGAGATCAAGCAGTGCCCATGGGCTCTCGGACACTGAATTGCCGGACGTTACACCATAAACAGCAGATGGCGTGTTTGGCTGACTAGACAACAGGTCGTATATCCAGAGGTTTGCCTGTTGGGGAATGTTGACCCTTGGTGCTAGCGGTTTAGATTGAGAACTGCCGATGGACACACTTGCACTATTGGGGCTTGCCGAGTGCTCTCTGTCTGTAGAGGGGGGGCTTCGGGGGGGGGGTTCTGGGTCCAGTGATGTCGGATACGTTCTGCCACTTCCATGATTCACCGTTTGAGTGTTATAGTTTGGATGGGGACCTGTTTGGGTAGGCCTGTCCTGGGGAAAGGGAGTTGGGGTGTTTTTATTGTTGGGGGAATTTGGTTTGGGACCAGGCATGTCGCTAGGAGAGGGGTACGCCGAGAAGAACTGGAGATTGTACTATGGATTCCACCGTAGGTTTTAAATGCATAAACTGGAATGTTAGGGGGATGCACACCATGAGCAGAAGACACAAAGTCCATGCCTATCTGATTAGAAGAGGAGTGCAAATCGCATTATTACAAGAGACGCACTGCACACAGAAGGAAGGGACAGCACTACAGCGCCGCTGGAGAGGGCAGATCTTCCACACCACGTATTCAGCCTTTGCTAGGGGGACCCTAGTATGGGTGAGGGCGGGAGTCCCCTTTCAGTGCGTCAGACAGATAATAGATCCAGAGGGTAGGTTTGTAGTGGTGCTGGGGCGCCTGGATGGCCGAGACATAACTATAGGGAGCATATATGCCCCCAATGTTGATCAACCCGCATTCTTAGCGCAGCTATCACAGACGTTAGCGCAGGTCCTGACCGGACCAGTACTTTTGGGGGGTGACTTCAATAGCATTGCTGACGTGAACCTAGACCGATCTCACCCACCACTCCCTGACGCCCTTACACACAGGGTCGCAGAAGCTCAACGGAACTGGCAACAACATTGGGGACTGACAGATGTTTGGAGGGCCCATCATCCGATGGAAAGAGACTACTCTTATTTCTCGGCTCTACATGAGCTGCATGTTAGGTTGGACTACATTCTCTGCTCCCCAGAAGTACATGCAGGGATCACCTCGAGCGAGTACTTAACTAGGATTATATCTGATCATAACCCCCTACTGATATCCTAGAACTGGGTGCGAACTAGGCCCACAATTCCCAGCTCGCGTCTCAGACCGGAGGTACTAGAGGACCAGGTATTCCGAACCACGATAGGCACCGCAATGGAGGAATATTTCCAGAATAATGCTGGCACAGCTGCCAACCCCCACATTGAATGGGATGCCTTTAAAGTTGTCATAAGGGGTCGTTGTATTGGTGAAGCGGTGGGCGTACGGAGGGTTCTTTTAAACGATGTACAGACAGCCAAAAACCGGCTCTGAGATGTTGAAAAAGATAGACCAGAAAGGGTAGACAAACAAGCGGAGCTGCTAGAGGCCAGGGAAACACTAGCATTACAGGTGGAACGGTTGAGATGCTTTGACTATAGGGCCTATGCGACCCGGGCCCACGCTGAGAGGGATAAGTCTGGGGCGTTACTGGCTTGGCTGGCCAATCCAGTGAGAAGAGGGCCGACGATCCTAGAATTAAGGGGGAGGGATGGCATGACTCATTACGGACAACAAGACATCAACACACAGTTCTTGGAATACTATACTACCCTATACCAGAGCCAATTGGACCCTATGGTGTTGGAGGGTGAGGGATTTTTGGAGGATATTGAACTTCCTAAAATTGATGCAGACGCTGCGGAGGCTCTAGGACGTGACATAGAGTTAGGTGAGATCAGGGGGGCCATTAAACTTAAACGCATGGCCAGAAATAAAACCCCTGGCACGGACGGGCTCCCGGTCGAGTTCTATGCCACATATGTGGATGCCTTGGCTCCTCGCTTGTTGGCCCTGTACAATAGGTCGAGGCGAGACGGGTGCTTGCCCGTGTCAACGAGGGAAGCAGTAATCATACCGCTCTTAAAACCAGGGAAACCGCCCTGGGATCGCACTGCGTACCAGCCCCTCGCCATGCTCAACCTTGACTATAAGATCTTGAGCCGAATTTTAGCTAGCCGTCTGATGACTCACATGACGGCGCTTGTGCACACAGACCAGGCGGGTTTCATTCCATCCCGGAATGCGGCCATGAATATCAGGCGATTACTTCGACTGCTGGACGCCCCCATCCAAGACGACAGAGAGGCGTGCATCCTATCGATTGATATTGAAAAAGCCTTCGACAGCCTTGAATGGCCATATCTTTTCAGAGTCTTGAGGGCCTTTGGCCTCTGGGAGGGTTTTGTGACCTGGACAGCAATACTGTATAAGAGCTCCACTGCCAGGGTGCGCCCGGGAGGTGTGATATCAGAGGCCTGCGCAGTGGGCAGGGGCACGAGACAGGGTTGTCCGCTGTCTCCCCTCTTGTTCGCGCTGGCAGTGGAACCTCTGGCTGTACATGCGAGCTCGGGGCGGTATTACCGGGGGCTGGACGGGGTGGGCCAGTCCCAATTTATTGCATTATATGCAGATGATCTTTTAATGTTCATCGCAACACTATGTAAGAGCTACAAGGTGCCAAAAAACCTACTGACCAGACTGGGTAGTGTGGCGGGCCTTAAGGTCAACTGGAGCAAGACGTGCCTGTTCCCTGTTTTAAGTGGAAGGAATGACCCGCCAGATGGGCTAGATGTTGAATGGGAAAGCAGCTGTTTGACCTATCTGGGAGTACGCATTTATCATACGGCTGCCGATTTACTGGAAGGTAATGTTGGACGAGCGATACGAGCCACCAAGAGTAATTTTGAATTTTGGGGGACTCTCCCGCTTTCAGTGGCGGGACGGGTGGCGCTCCTAAAAATGGTCACGTTACAGCGACTACTCTATTATTTTGGGTCGCTACCGCTATGGATTCCGCGAAGGTTCTTTACCCAACTTAACACCATGATCACAGGATTTTTATGGGGCTCCAGGAGACGCAGAGTAGCGCTCGCCACCATGATGAGACCTAGACGAGAGGGGGGCTTTGCAGTGCCAGATTCTGAGGCCTACTACCATGCAGCACAGCTGCAGTGGTTCACGAAATGGATGGCGGGAAGGCTTCGCACTGGGGAAGATCAGGGGGGCTCCGATCCGAATCTGAGACAGCTATCTCAAGTGCTACTACGGCTCCCATTGAGCGAAAGAGACGCTACGAGAGACCTGTGGGCGATGCGCCAATGCTGGAACCGGGTTAGTAGGAGAGCCCAGCAGCTACCCCCATATGCCCCCTAGATCCCGCTGCTGCTGTGCGAGGCACTACCCCATGGGGGAGATTGGCAGGGATTGCGGACCTGGGAGGAGGCGGGGATCTCCACTATTGGAGACCTCTACGAAGACAATACCCTGTTACCCTTTAACAACTTAATGGAGCGGCACGAGCTTCCCAGGAGGGACTTTTTGTTACATGCCTCTCTGACGACGGCAATCCGTAAACATTGGAAGAAGGGAATGGTGGAACCGCCGATCTCGTTGCCATGCCAATATGTAATATCAGCGGCTGGGACGATCAAGGCAGTCACTTGCCTCTATAGGCGGCTCACCCATGAGATGAGGAGGCCCTTAGCGAGCCTGCGGCTCAAATGGGAAACAGACCTTGGGATGCCCATAGCTGAGAAGCCGTGGGAGGCACTAGTAGAGAGAGCATGGAAAAGCTCTAGAAATGCACGATTCCAGCTAATCCAGTTTTTTGTCCTCCACAGAGCATATCTCACCCCGCACAAGATTAATGAGTATTTTGGGGCCCGATCAGTTTGTCCGCGATGCAAATTAGAAAATGCCGAATTTTTACAAATGTTTTGGGAGTGCCCACTACCAGAGGGGTTCTGGAGGGAGATACTGACTACACTGGGCGACATAACGGAAAGAGACACTACACTGACCCCGGGATATTGCCTGCTGCATTGGTTTCCCCACTCTGCCCGGAATAAGGTTACCAGCAAATTAATAGACCTGGGGTTAGTCCTGGCTAAATGAGAAATTACCAGCCACTGGAAGGCGGCCAGTGCTCCTAGTGTCTCGAGGTGGCGGAGGGAATTTATAAAATGGGCAGATTGTGAGGGGATTCTTAGGCTGCAAATGGCCCAGAGAATAGATAATGAAAAAATGCTGGACGCGGCGAGAGCATGGGAGGCATTAGTTGAGCTGCTCAAGCGCCCGACAGACGATACCGAACCCCCCCCTGAGTGAGTGGACCTGTGAGCGAGAGCTGAAACGTTGCCCTATTGGGTTGTGACCTATGGGGGAATGAAAACATATAATACGTAGCGGCATCCCCTTGCTAGATACCTCCCTATTGGAATTACTGTGTCTGTTGTCTTGCATGGCTGGGTACGATTCTTCACAGAGCTATTGATGATCGAGCGACATGCCTGGGGGGTGGGGGTGGGGTAGTTGCATAGGGGGGAGGGGAAGGGAAGGGTACGTTATTTTTATTGTTTGTTGTGACCTCAATGAGTTCGGACTGGGACAAATTATTGAGATGCCGATCTCCTACCATAACGAAGCTGCACATAGCTTCCCTGAGAACTAGAAATCGAACAACACAATCTGTTAACAATTTCCGCATGGGCCACACATGGTGGAAGCTGCACCGGGAAATATGCGCCCAACAGTCATACTTATCGATATCTGTTATTGGTCACATGATGTATGCTCTAATCCCATTGTCTTAATTATGTATTTGAAATTTGCTGAATAAAATCTGTTTACAAAAAAAAAAAATGGACATTACCTCCCACAGCGCTGTGCAGTACAACCTGTGAACTTGGTGTTGAAACCACATACATCATCACTAGGCCTGGGCGGTGAACTTCGTTCCATTCACGGAGTTTGCAGAGTTTTCTGCACTCTGCGGAGCTCGCGGAGTGCAGAAAACTCCGCTTCGCGATGTGCAGCGGAGTTTTTCCCCTGCTCGCAATCGCGAATGGTAAGTACGCGATCGTGAATGGTAAGCTCGTGAGCGCGAGCTGCCGCTCGGGTAGAATTTAGCGGCAGGAACACCAGCACAAACTGCAGTTTGCACTGCACTCCGCCACTTGCGGAAATTCGCGGAGTTTTTTTGTAACTTCGCGGAGTTCTGCGTAGCAAAACTCCGCGAACTACGCCCAGGTGGTCATCACACCGTGAACAAAGAGACTTATCCCTTGTGAACATTTCAGCAATTCCAATACCGGATGGTATAGTTCGGGATAGAGATTCATATGATGTATTTGGTCCTACTGAACATTTGAAAATTACACACGTGTTTAAAATGTCAATGAATGATTTCATTACCCCGAGTACACTCTCTGATGATTGGGACATTGAGACTGTAAATACTATGCTCTCATATTTATAACAATCTGCTGCATTTTCTTACAGGGAATTGTACGAAGACACACCTGACTTCGACAGCATGTACTGTTACCAGCATTATGGTCATCACTTTTTGCATAGGGCAAGTGTCCCACGCACTGTACACACTTACCATCAATGGGAACACTGCCCAACACCACCAAAAGGTAGTTCTGCCACATTCACACAGAAATTTGCATACTTTACAGGGTTTAATACATCAGACCCGATGTCATACTACTATAAGTTAGTGCAGACTAATGCAACTGTGAAGAAAATGATGCTGACTAACACAAAGCTCATATATTTAGCACCTTTCATCTCCCAACTGTCTATACAAGGTTTTGACTATTGGAGGGACACAATAGACACAAAATCCATCTGGGGGACGAAAGATTGGCAGGTTCAGGGAACAGAGGCTTTATTTAGAGCTTGCCTCATACTGTTACAGATAATATTCCTGAACAGAAAAGTGCAACAAACTACCTGCTACAGGTTTGCAAAAATTAAAGACCTGAAAACACCATGCATCCCCTTACCCATACCTATTGCAGGTATATCGAATGACACACTGATAAGTGAGGAAATGCTGAGTGCAATAATACAGAATGGTACATACAATTCTTCAGCTCCCAATTGGAAGGGATGGTTTGTTTGGCCTATCGACACAAATAGGTGTCAAGAAAGATTCATGGGTACCACCAGAGGGTTTAGTATCCATATGCCCGACCCACGCTATGTGCACACAGACGACCCAGGGGTAGTGACTTCTTATAGTGTTGTGAAGTTGTGCCTGGAATGGCTAAAAACCTCAACACTACAACAGGTGAAACAACACTTGTCCCTTCTAGCAGACAACATGGATCTTAGGGATTTCTTGTTAGGTCCCAAGAAACTACGTGAAATTGATAGGATGAACCTAGAAAAGGCGCTGGCTGTGGTAGACACTTTCTTCACGTATTTATTCATTGGGCAACATTGTGTCCTCGGCAATCAACATAATGGAACAAGATTTGCCTATTCTACAACATGAGCAATCTCAATTGAGCTCCATTATGCTTTTAAGCTGGACGCTGCAATCATTGCGTTCAGGCCACGTGCCATGGAAATACGTTAACAGTACAAGTTTGTTTTCGGTTTACAATCTGACCGACAGGCAGTTGACTATGGCACGCAGAGATGCAAAGTACACCATGCTGCTCATTGAGAAATTAGAGAAGTTAACTTTCACTGTAGCAGAGTCACCATCTACAGAATGCTTAATTCATGGCAATATCACACTGCCAATCACAACATTTCAGTTCCAATACTGCCTAAGATACATCCAAGCAGGCAGGTATGAAGCGTTGGGTGAAGGGTTCATACAGGAAACCTGGGAGTTACCGTATAGATATAGGTGCAGAAATAACGACACTGAAGTTTTCTTAAGTGGTAAAGACTGTGGGAAGGCTGTAAGTGGGTTTTTAGTGTGCAAAGTGGTGTCGCTTCATGGAACGTGTAATGCGTCAAAAGCGAACTTATCTTGTTACTTGAAAGGCTCCCCAGCTGCCGTGATTCATCCGGTTTTTTAATTGCTTTCGAATGGAAGTTATTTAGTGCTGAGTGATCAAGGCTGTTGTGGAATGACGCCAGGTATCGCATATCTAGTCACAGTAAACTTCAGGGTTGTTTGCTGTCAGCAAGTATTGTTTCCCCGGGATCGCACAGTTAGGGAGGCACCACTGTGGCCTTCATTGAATGGTTCCAGTATACGGTATGATTCACTGAGCAAACTGAAAGCCATATTGTTTCAACAAAATGTGGCCTTAACTTCTGCCCGAGAGAATTTTGATCTCCAGGTTGCAAGGTCTTCAGCAGAGATAGAGGCCCTGGTACGTACAAACTTCCCGATCCATTTCGGAGAAATGGTTCATCGCATCTTTAACTTGTCTGATACGAGTGGGATCATACACTTATTTAAGCCACTTGGATCAGGTCTCTTAACCACCTTTCAGACCATCTTCGGCGTAATTCCAGCCTTTATACACTCCGTACTTTGAAGCATTTTTGGAGGGCTTCCTTTGGTCTTGCTTTCGGTAGCGGGCATCCTGATTTTAATACTCTTGCTTCGCAATGGACGTCGCAATCCCTCACAAAATGGAGAGAACACTGCTGGAACGACGTTGTTGTGAGCGCATGGTGTACTACCTGACTATGCCTCGGCTTCGAGAGCTGGGTGAGCATTGGTTCCTGTCTTTCAGACCTGTCTGGCTAGACTGTGTCCTGCCTGTGTTTTGTTGCCTCTTCTGCGGATTCGGCTGCGTGTTAGACCTGTGTCTGACACTTCCATTGTTTGCGCCGCCGGACATAGAAGCGCTACTGGCCCCTTTGCAGGCCCACACGTGCAGTTGTCCACAGCGTATTCCCATGTTGATGATGGCATTTCTAGAGCCTCCAAGTGATGCTTCCGCTCCTGTTGGAAGGGAGATTGGCTCTACTTCAGAGGTTCAGGCATCGGTATCAGGCGTGTAGGCATCTAACTCTTCCACGACGGCTGCCGTGGGAACCAGAGATGACCATCTTTGCTCTTTGGATATGATACTGGAAGTTCTTGAGGGACTGCCATCTGTGGATACGATGTTCAGCGATGTTGAGTCTTCAGCGCAGGATTCTTAAAACAATCTGGCCTCTCCTGTGCTGGGAACCGTTTGGTCTGACCAAGGGCTGATTAATGGCATATGTGCGAGTTACCCTGCGCTGTAAAATCTGTGTGAAGTTGCGTATTCCAGTCCGGATCTTGCACCGAACTAGGAGCGACAGTGAGCGAGCGAGAGGCGAGTGTTGCAGCGAGCACCGCCGCCGGGCAAAGTGCTGTGGTCGGATTATCGGGGGCTTGTAGTCCGCAGTTTCCCCGCCGGTCTGCCACTATTGCACGCTATTGCCACCGGGAAACTGCCAGGAACTGCCACCATATCGGATTTTAGCCGGTGACCGGTACGGCAGAGTGGCTGAGCAGAAGCAGCGTGCGGAGAGCGGAGAGCAGCGAGGCGGCGGCCCACGAGCGGATCTAGGTGCTTGCTACTCGGCAACCTCGACACTCCGCATTTGGGGCCAGTCAATGAGCCGGGTCACTGGGCCCTAGCAACCCTGAGACCTGGTGGGGTACCGGCAAAGGAAGCGCCAGCAGTAACCGCCCCAGCACCTCCGGCAAGACACAGCAGTGAAGCTGTGAAGTCACGCAGCAGCACCAGAGCTTCGCTTCGCTCAGAAACAGGAGCCGGGGAGCCCATAAATGGTGAGAGAACCGTGGGAGAGTCTGCAAGTTCGCCGGTGAGACAGAGGAGAGACAGAGGAGCGTGAGAGCTGCGGCCCAGAGCTGCGGCCCAGAGTGAGTGCGGTGGCTTGTGGAACCCGCTGAGGCACCAGACAGAGAGCCGGGGGATCTGCAGAGCAAGTCGTGGTAGTCACAGAGAGAAACGAGAGCGTGGCCACCTTTAGCGGCGGCCGCAGAGTGAAGAGCCCAGGTAAGCCCGCGAAAGCGGCCCGACTAGGTTGGGTGCGGCTTGCGGTGCCTCCAGTGCGCCCTGCTCTCAGGTGTTCTACCCTGCTGTCTACCCTGCTGCCTGCCCCCTGCTACCGGCTGTTACCCCCCGCCGCCCATTCAACTATAACAACGGCTGTACTGCCACGGGTGCGAGTCTCTCACGTCTCACGCCTTCTTCCAGTCCCCCGGGATCGGACCGCTGTTGGTCGCCGCCTCTGTTTCTGATCTTTGATTCTAATCTGCGGCTGCGTCTTTACGCCGCACATCCATGTTAGACGCCAGACGCGACTGGCCTTTGCATGGTTAGATTCGACCTGCTCCTGCGGTTTGTCACGGATCCCGACACTATCACCGCCAACGCCAATACCACCGCACCATTGGATTGCTGCTGCATTGGGGACGGAGAAACAGAGCAGGAGGGGTGAGGGTGAGGGTGCTGGTCCCTTGCTCCTTGTGGTGCAGTGTAGTATGGGGCCAAATTGTTGCCGTTGCTGAGCCGGCTGACCGCCTGCTAGACTGTAAAAAAATTGGCAAACCTGCCGCCCTTGAAGCTGCCCTTAAGTTAAAAAAAGGATTACTGTCGTTTTTCAGTCTCTTTTTCAGTAAAGATCTGTGAAGGCTATTAAAGGACTGAACAATTAAAGTCAACTGCGAGCTAGAGTGCACTAAATTCCTCACCTTCACCTCCATTACTTCAAACAGTCCCTTTCCTTAAAGCAGCCTAGTAAGCCTAGTAAGCAGCGAAGGAATTTTAATTTTATTTTATTTTGTAATGCCATCTTGGTGTTTGCGCTCAAACGTAAAAGCGAAAACAGTAGCAGGCTTAGAAAGTTATTATCCGAGCCAGAGGAGTCCGCTTAAACTCCAGAAACCCATTCGGCGCAGGAGAAATAGGGATCACCTTTCGCATTTGAAAACGTACCCTTCGGTGATGTCAATGTTTACAAAAGGTGTAAGGAGCTCTAAGCGTGGGAAGGGGCTAAAGGAGGAAAAAAGGAGACCCAGGAAGATGAGGTGATGGACACTCATGTAACAGCAGAGAATGAGGAGGACAGTCAGTCCACTAATTTAGAAGTTAAGGTACCTTTTTACCCTGCTGTAATTATTCAACAGAACAATAATAGTGGAAAACCAGTACAGCTACCAGGTGAAACTGCTGTTTTACAATTAGGAGGGGTGGGTAGCAATCTGGAAATGGAAAGCGGATTTGTCGGTGGGCAAAGTAGAAGGCCCCCGGATAATAATGTGATAAGAAAAGGACTCACCCCTTTATCTCCATTGGCAGGACTGGTATCCCTCTTTGACAATTCTCAAGTTTATTCAAGAAGTATGAATGAATTTGAGCCTGGTTTCTTGCGGACTAAATTGAGTGAACTGTCATTAAAAGTGCCACAGCGGATAGAACGTAGCTTTAGCTCTGGGCAGGTGAAAGTGGAGGATTATACTCTACCGGATATTGCTAAGCAAATGGAAAAGAATGAAGAACTAATGGCACAGCTGAAAAAGACAGGTGCCTTGGAGATGGATCCAGAACTGTCTCCGGTTTTAATAGCTGGTCAACCACATATGCCTGCTCTGTATAGTAGCACACCTACTAGTTCTTCCCATGCTGCTGATTTATTAGAACTTTCGGTTGGAAGGATATCAGGAGTATCAATGGATAAGGGGATAGAGAACTGTATGAATTCAATTGAGAATGTGCCGATGGGGGAACTCTGGAGATTTTTTACGCATTAGAGAGAATCCTCTCCGCAATTTTATCTTTGTTAGAAAAAAGTACTATAAATACTGATCATATATTGGAAGTTCTCTCGCCCATACTGATAGGGGTCCAAGAACTTAATCAGATTAAGCAAGCCATAAAGAATTTGGAAAAGGTCCATGAAGTACCCAGTCATTTATGTCAAATTTGTAACAAGATGTTAAAAAGTGGTACTAAATTTGTGGACGGGGAAATGAAAGAAACAAGTGTGGGATCTAAAAGTGTCTCGCTTAGAGGTAGTCCAATTATAAGTTTATCCCCAGTTAAACCCCATGAGAGTGTACAGCTTACCAGCCAAGGGAAAAAATTAAATTCAAAAGTATCCCCAGTACCTCCCCCATTACGAGTTTACCCTATTTTAAAAAAAAGTAATTTAAATAACCCAAGTCTACAAGTAACTGAAGAATTAGCAAATACCTCAGATAGTGTACCCTTAGGGGAGGTCCCAGTATTGAGTGAAGGCAACCTCAGAACTGGTCGGTGGGGGAAGAAGAAGATGAGACATCGACGTTTCCCTAAACGAAAACAGAAAAAATTGCGGTTCCTTCCAGTATGTGAGGAAGAAAATAGTACAAAATCTTCGCCTAGTAGAAAGGATACAGGGACCTTGGGGCAATTCACATTGAACACGGGTCGAAAGATTGGGCAAGAAAATGATAATCAGTCGATCTGTTCGAACCTGGTGTTGATTGCCCCATTGTGTCAAGAGGGTCAGGAAGAAAGTGCGATAAACTATGAGATAAGCCGAGACCCCATATTAGGAAGTGTAACGGAAAAACTAAGTGAACCGGTAATAGTTCAGTACGTAGCCTCAGGAGGTGCCGCACTCGATACCTGTGGGCAGGATACTTTTTCAGCGAGGTTTGATTCCAGCCAGGGGACAGTTGGGGTGGGGAACCTGTTTTCAGTTCTGAATAGTAAAGGGGGCAAGTTAGAGAGAGACTCAGTTTTAGGGCAGCCTGGTATTAGATCAACAAAGAATACTGGACCAGGAGTCGGGCAAGTCTGTAGGACTTTAATTTTTGTCTCTTTGTTTGAAACTGAACCAATGTTATTGAATAGAAGTGCCCTCCTACAGTTATTAATAGAAATAAAGGATTTGGGATTAATAACTAGTAAAGATATTGAGTTGGTCCACTTAGACGGGAGGAGTGCTCCCCCAAGCACCAGAGCTACATTTTCATCAGGGGTAGTGTCAGCACTGGTTATAGCTATTGCGGACTGCTTTAGGAAAAGAGGTATAGATGTGATCCTGAGTGTACCCCATTGCCGAGTTCCATCAGAAAGCTTAGGAACGATTCATCAGATGCAAGGGAATGGATTCCCTAATAATAGGGGTGCAAATATCCCCATAAATCTTAAAGATATAGAAATAACAGTAGGAAGAAACCTAGGAGATAGAGAATTTAACATTTTAGCACCTGAAGTCCGATGGCCCCCTAGTGCTAATGGGGAGGATGAGGTAGCAAAGTGGAGTTGGGTTGCTGGTACATTGAATGGGTCAAAAACAACTACCACAAAGCCCATAGTGCGGGGGTAGCCAATTGGGAAACATCATATCCTGGAACGTGGCGGGGGTAGGAAAATCGAGTTATAAGCTTAAATCACTATTAGAATTAGACCCCAAAATAATTTGCCTCCAGGAAACGTGGATGGGGGAAGAGTTTCAGTTTGAGAATTTTTATGTAGTACACATAAAAATTCTCAAACTGAAACTCTCTAGTACAGCAAAAAAATCCGTAAAAGGGCATGCAAGTGGAGGTTTGGCTATTTTACTTAGCTGTGACATAGTATGGGATCCTGCGATCTATATGCATCCATCAAAATGCTGTATTGGAGTAAAATTGAGGATAGGTGAAGATAACTTGGGGCAAGCGATTTTCCTTTTACTGGTAAATGTGTATATTCCCCCTGGGAGAGCGTCAAACGTACTGGTCGACTCTATCTGTACTTTTGTGCAAAGGTTAAGTACCAACGAAGAATGCTCACGTATAATGATGGTAGGTGACTTTAACGCCAAATTATCCAATAGTGCAGTCATGTTTTTTTCTAATCCGGAACTAGAGGAAGTATGGGCTATCCCAGATTCTGTACTGCCGGTCCATTTAAAGTCGGATAAACGTGGCCTGTTACTCTTGCAAAATTTTAGAAGTTTAGACCTTGTAACGTTAAACGGTAGATTCCCGGAGGACTCACCCGCAGCTTACACCTTTTGTGGGGCAAATGGTCACTCTTTAATTGATTATATGGCAGTTTCTTTTCAATTATTTAATGCATGTACACAATTCAAGGTATCTACCACAAATATGAGTGACCATAATATTCTAGTTGTAAAAATGGACATAGAAATCGAGAAGCCTGAACTTTGGAATCAGAGGGATGAAAATGTCTCTTATAATCGTAATAATGGGCATACTTGCTGGTCGAATAATTTGCTTCCAAATTTTAAGAGGGTCTTTGAGAATACCATCTTTATTCCCAAGCAAGAAACACCAGTTCAGAGGTTCGAGAGAGTCTTGGCTGCAATTAGAACTTTCGGAAGAAAGAAGCAAGTTTTTAGTTCTACTCCATTAGTAATAATACCATGGGAAATTAAAAACCTGAATCGGGAAATTAATGGTTTAATTAGAGTCCAATTTAGGGTGCCCACGATACAAAGGCAGAGAGAAATAAGTAGGCTAAAACAGGTACGGAAAAGGAAAATATCATCGGATCGAAGGAGAGCTGAAGACGAAAAATGGGTTAGACTTCGAGAGGTGGCCCTTTCCGGGGATACTAGGAAATATTGGGCATTGATTGCAAAATTCTGTGATGGGAGAGAGAAGTCAAAACCCATTTTAATCCCAGAAGCAGAATGGTCCATATATATTTCCCAGCTTTATGCTTTAAATCTCATAGTTGGACAGATTCAAGAGGTTAGCACTACTCCAACTACGGGGGCGATTATGGTGCACCATCATGTATGGAGATTGAGGGTTACATTAAAGGGGCAAGACATTCTAGCGCAATGGGCCCAGATGATGTACCAGTAGCCATAATAAAACAGGATTGTGAAGAATGGGCAACATTTTTGCATCCGTTGTTTGTCCATTGTTATACTTATGGGGATATTCCACAATCCTGGAAGGGAAGTATACTTGTTCCGTTATATAAAAAGGGTCCAAAAATTCCCCGGCTAGTTTTAGACAGATTTCGCTCCTGGATGCAACCGGGAAACTGTTTGCAAAGAGTATTCTCACTCATCTTCAAGAGTGGGCATTTGGAAATAACTATATTCCTTTGGAACAAACAGGATTCCGTAAGAATAGTGGCACACTGGATAATATCTCTATTTTGCAAACTTTAACTGAAAAATATCCAGTATGTCGGGGTGTGCCGTTATATTCGGCTTTTATAGATTTCTCCACAGCATTCGATAGGGTAGATCGGGGGAAGCTGTGGAGGAAATTGGTTATTATGGGGATTCCAGGGAATCTTTTAAGATTAATAATTGCTCTCCACTCTTCTACCTGGACTAAGGTATTATTGGGGGGAACACAAGGTCTCTCGAAGAAAATAGTAACCAACAATGGGTTGAAGCAGGGTGCCTTTTGGCCCCTTTACTTTTCTCTATTTACATTAATGATCTGCCAAGAAGAGTGGGCCTTAGTAAAGGGGATCCCCTAAATTAGGAAACTTAGAGTTGAGCTGTCTGCTATACGCAGATGACGCAATAATAATGGATTTAACTCCAATTGGACTGCAAAGACGACTTGCTGAGTTAATTAGGTACACAGAAGAGTATTATCTAAAAATAAATATTTTAAAAAGTAAAGTTATGATTTTTAGTTATCAAGGGTGTAAGGTGAGAAAAAATTTGAATTGGTTCCTGGGAAAAGAAAAATTGGAAGTAGTAAAATTTTACCCATACTTAGGAAAAATATTTACAAATAGGTGCTCAGCTACTAGACATATGGGCCATTGCAAAGGTAAAGCGATTTCACAAGCCTTTGCAATTAATCGTCTGTATACACACTGTGGGAAAAGACATTTTTCACACATTATTTCGGTCTATAAAATAAAGATTCCACCAACACTGAGCTACGACAGTGAAACAATTGATGCACAAGAGTGGGCCAGATTCGAGACAGTGGAAGGTAAAATCTGGCGCCAAATATGTAATTTGAATCGCGCAGCACCGATTGCAGCGCTTAGGCTCGAATTTGGTCTTCTTTCTACATATGTGCTATCAATGGCCGTGTGCTTAAGATGGTGTAATGCACTGATAAATAGCTCCGAGAATTTGCTAAGGGTGGCGCTGCACAGAGAAATATTTGTAAATATGAAGGAAAAAAGTGCTATTTTCAGGAATAATTTAAAAGCATTATCAATGTTTGGTTTAGATATGGATGGGGTGGCGGTTCTTTGTAAAAGGGCCTTGAAAAGTATAATTAAGAGAACAATCTACGGGGTTTCTCGTGAAAGAGATATTAAAATGTGTTCAGAGAACAGAAATATGGATTGCATTGCGGGGAGTAGTATTGTCAAAAATCCCCAACCTTATGTCTTATGGAATCTCAAACACGGAGTTCGTAGGGTGATTTTGCTACTGAGATTGAATTTACTCCCCTAAGAATTGTAATAGGATCTTGGGAGGGAATTCCAAGACATGAGAGGTATTGTCATTTATGTAATTCCTGTATACAAGATTTGAATCATGTTTTATTTGTTTGTCCCGCATTACAATCAATACGTCGTAGATATTTAAGGAATTGTTTTTTAAAGTATAATATCACTACAGCAGAACAGGCCAGAAATTGTCTGCTGTCCCCCCATCCGAACTGATGTGTTTTAAAATTTTTAGCTTTTTTAAACAATTTTTAAACATATATTAAGGTCGGCAAGATCTTCTTAATATAAATGTTTAGAGCACTTGCACTTTATTTCGATTTCTCGGTCTTTATGACCGATTAGTTATGTTTACAACTGAGTATGTGCACTTTTACAAATTTTTTCTGCTGCTAGTTACTCGTTAGTAAAGACCTTCTTAATATGTATGTACAGAGCACTTGCACTTTTTCTCGACCTTCCGGCCTTTATGACTGATTTATTATGTTTGCAATTAAGCATGCACTTTTTTTTTTTTACGTTCTCCGCTGCTAGTCACTCATTTTTAGGATCCCAAGCACTTTACTAAATTTGTATCGTATAGTGAATTTTACATTTTTGTATTTTATAATAAGTTTTATCATTGAATGTTTTATGATAGTATTAGATTAGTAATGTGTATACATCTGTAAGAATACATGTATGACAATTCGATTATTTAAGATTCACCCCTTCTTGCATTGAAAACTCCAATACCGACTGCTTCTGCTATGTTCATTCGTGCTTTTAGATGAAAATGTTAACTTGAATTTACATTGGAAATTTTTGTGGAATGAAATGTGTTTTTAAGATGTGCCTTTATGTGGAATTCTGCGGAATTCTAAATCATAATAAAATAAAATTGAATTGAATTGAATTGAATTGGGAACCGTTTGGCTACTTTTTAAACATTAACTAAATTGAAGGTCGAGTGTGATTTTGTTTTATTTTTCCTCTCCTCTTGGCTCTAACTGAACTTCATGGCTTTCAAGGTGCTCAGTGCAATAATCACAATACGTACAAGTTTAGAGGACTTTTTGAAACGCTTCTTTAGGGAAAAATGACTTTCTTTTATGGACGATTTTTAAGACTTTTACAGATGCTTTTTAGTATGTTTATTGTAAGTGATTGTTATGCCTTTTAATAACGTTAGCTTTAGGTAATGTAGCTGACCTTGTTGACCTTTTGATGAGGAGTGGGTGTCATGTCTTTTAGGATAGTCCCATCATGTATACCCCGGTTTACATACATCATCCCATCCAAACTACTTTAACGATTCTAAACAGGTGACCTTTTGCCTAATAGCTTGCTCCTGTCTCTTCAACACCAGGCTCTTAGTCTTCTATCAGAATCCCTGTACCTGACGTACATAAACATGTCCCCATGCACGGCAGATTTATTCTGTATAAGGGTCACCACTTTTTTTCATCCTTGGCCAACAGTCAGCGGTGCATGATCGCACTTGTTTAAAAAAGCAGTGGTGATTGTTTTCAAAACATTTATGATTGTTTTCAAAACATCCATGATTGTTTTAAAAACATATTGATTCTAGAAAAAACCCTGGAGTGACCACTTTAGTATAAAAGACCCTCACTCCCCCCTAAAAATTAGAGGAGAATTGAATCCAAGCAGAGACGGAGGTCCTGCATGCCGAATCTTCGACACACTGCGGTCTGACATCCCTTGCGGGTTGTCATCCTCGACGCAGAGATGGGTCCTTCATTCTAAACAATCAGGTGAGGAGGCTGGTTCATCCCTAGTGGTTTCTTAACCTCAGATACACATAGCTATACGCATATCAGTAGCGGCCCGTGGTGGGAGTGCTGCCGGGCGGTGACGTGGGACGGGGGAGGGGCAGGGTGGGGGGTAGTAAACTACGGTATACGGCCGAATAGAGGTAAGTAGACATATAAATAAATAAAATGAATTTCGTTGCGCGCGCTGCATCGCCAAATGCGATGCAGCGCACGCAACGGAATTCGTTTTATTTATTTATATGTTTACTTACCTCTATTTGGCCGTATTCTGTAGTTTACTACCCCCCGCCCCACGTCACCGCCCGGCAGCACTCCCACCACGGGCCGCTACTGACCATATAGACCTACACATTCAGATTAGGCAAGGTACCTTTAGGCAAATTACTTAGGGCGCACATTTTAGGAATATGCAAGTGCTATTGTTTTTATCTGAACTGTTTCTGTTCATCTTATTAGCACTATGGTAGAAATGTGTCTACTATTCACTATATTGATACTAGCAATCTCTTTCATATGCTTCTGTCTCCTGATTGTCACAGTGCATATGTTTTACACCAGGCTGTCGCTGGACCAATAAATACTTATTGAAACATCCTAATCACCATCCTGTGTATTTTCTGAGAGAAAGCAAGCACAAGTGTCTGAGCGAAAAGTACTGTACTGTTTTCCACGATCCCTGAGGAATCGGGGTTGTCATGTTCAGTAGTTGCCAGAAACTACCTACACCTCTGGAGAATAAAGGGGGGGTGGTAGTGGCACTGTAGAGCTAGCTAGTCTAATGGCTGACATATCCTGTGGGGGTGTCCGGAAGCGGTCGGGACACCAAACCCTCAGTTTAGGTCATCCAAAACGGGCAGGTCCTTGGGGACTCCTAGGAACTACAAGACAGTGGTGTCTGAGGTCCAGTATTTATATCAAATTGTGTCTTGGAAGTGGGGAGAAGCTTCTAGAGGCATGCCTTTGAAGTGCACAGATGCCCTGCCATCCTGGCTCTGGCCATGGCTCCAGACTAGCTACAGGGGTATGCAGCCCTTTGTGTGGAGACAGGACACATCCAATTCAAGTGTAAGTGGGTTTGGGCCCAGCTCCTCCCTCCCTCCCTGCCAGTGATGGCTCATCCAGTCACACCTAAGCTGTGTGGCTGTCTAGGAGGAATACACAGATACACACGGAATACACAAAGTCCAACTGCCAACTACACCCAGTCATGTGACCTAGAGACAGTCTGCAGGTACCAAATGGCTAAGGCAAGACAAGAACAACTTTCTAATTACAAAATTATAATTTAATATCCAACTTCACCATAAGTTAGGATTTTAAATTTCAATTCCAGAGACGCCAAACATGAACTGGTATTGTGCCCATTTGGAAATTACGCTTATAAAATGTAATAAGGTAACTCCAATGTTATCCTATGGGAGACATAGGCCTTGCAGTAGTTAAAAATTAATTAAAGAGTTTTTCACTACCAGGACATGTAAAACTTAAAAGTGCACATCCTACTTTTTAAACACATTGTAACCTGCCCTGTGACCTGTCCAGGGCCTACACTAGGGATTACTTATATGTATTAATAAGGAAGGTTTGGGTCTGGCAAAAGGTTTACCTTGCCAGGTCGAAATGGCAGTTTAAAACTGCACACACACAGGCTGCAATGGCAGGCCTGATACATGTTTAAAATGCTACTTAAGTCGGTAGCACAATCAGTACTATAGGCCCACTATAGTAGCATTTAATTTACAGGTCCTGGGCATAGGTAGTGGCACTTTACAAGGGAATTACGAGTAAATTAAATATGTCAATTGGATATAAGTCAATCCTACCGTGTATGAAGCAGAGAGCACAAGCACTTTACTACTGGTTAGCAGTGGTACAGTGTGCAGAATCCTAAAAGCCAGCGAAACGGGTTCAGAAAACAGGAGGGTAAAGGCAAAATGTTTGGGGACGGCGCTGCAGAAAGGGCCAAGTCCAATATGCAGGTACTCACTATTTAGAGTTCTTGTTTGCTGCTGAGAAGTGCCAGTACTCTCCTATTAAATATATTGCAGCAGTGCTGAGAAGTGCAGGTACTCTCCCTTTCAAATTAAACAAGTGCACATACTCAGTAGAGGACAGTGCCTGCCCATTTAAAACACTGATATTCCCTGAAGATTCACGTGCAGCAAATACTAGTAAACCACCAGTTTTACACAAGTGTTTTACAACCACAAGATAAACCACACCATGAACTGTGAGCAGACCTGCACTTTACACATCGATGAGCAGATGTTAGAAATGGGGGTCTCTAGTTGGCAATGGCTGGCCACTGTCCAAGTAGGGACCCTTCTTCCTAAGTCAGAGTGAGAGGGCTACCCTCTTTAATACCCCTGCTCAACCCTGTGGTAACGTAGCACGAGCAGGTAGGCTTATCTCAGAGGCAGGATGTGAAGCATTTATGATCATACACAGTAACACAGTGAGGAACACTACAAAGGGACACCACACAAGTAGTTATTATAAAAAATAAGTATCTTTATATAAAGGCAGATTTATCACAAGACCAATAACTGTAAAAGCCACAATACTGTCAAAAATAGGATAGCTGTTGAAGGGCTGCCAAAAATAGTTCAAAGGTTGCAAAAATAAGGTTCAAGTTCAAAGCAGTGGTCTCTGCGACCCTTTCTTTCCCAAAGTACCTGGGTTTAGTAGCAAAACCAACAAAGTGTCGCAAATAAGCTGTAGCGATGATTCTCGGCACGCGAGGCCGGCGATGCGTTGAAATCCTTGCCGCAAGGGAGGATGATGCGGCGATCTGCGGGATGCGTGCGGAGACGATGCGACAAACTTCTGCACGCTGGACCGCCGATGCGATGACTTTCTTGCCGCGTGGGAGAAGTCGATGCGGTGATCCTGTTGCGCTGTGCGATCGTGTTGCGATGCGAAGACAAGACGCTCCGCGAGGGAGCGACGAAATTCGGTGCGATGCGATCAAAGTGGCGGACGCACGGCGTCCGCACTGCGATGTCTCGAAGCGATGATTTCTTTAAGGGTTGCGAGTGCGCGGCGACAGCAGCGCGATGATCTTTCCAGCGCGTCTTGGCTGCAGCGGCTCGCAAAGGGGCGTCAGAGATGGTTTCGGGTTGCGGGCCCTCGGCGGCAGTAGCGCGATGATTTTCCCAGCGCTCTCGACTGCAGCGGCCCGCAAAGATGCGTTAGCGTCGATTTCTCACCCTCTTTTCTCTGATACAAACTAGAGGCCCTGGAACTCACAGGAGCCTCCTCAGCAGATAGCAGTCCTCGCAGGGAGGAAGCAGGAGGTTGGTGGTGGAGTCTGATGTGCCTGAGACTCCAGCAGGAAGCTAGCTCTTTTCCTAGCCCTTGGGTAATTGCTGTACAAAAATAAAATTTCTCTCAAGAGTTCCTTTTCCTCTTCTTCAAAGTCCAGTGGTCACTGCTGCAGGCCAGTGCAAGAAACAACACACAGCACAGGGACAGTCACTTCCTGCAGATTCCTCCAGTGGCACGGACAGAGTTTCCTCTCCAGATCCAAAAGCAATACAAAATGTAAGGGCTTGAGCACAGATATTTATACCCCAAAAGCCTTTGATCCTTGAAGCTACCAGTCACTGAACCTAGCCAGAACCAGTTCTGCTCAGGCCTGGAGCACTTTGTTTACCAGGCTGCATCCTTCCTTTCAGAAAGAGGGGGTCTGCTAGCAGACACACAGTGGGAGGTGGAGCCAGCATTCACCTTGCCAGGCACAGCCCTATTCAGGTCAAGGAGCCACCCCTCCCCACACTCTAAATGCAGATCTCTCTATTCAACCCAGGTCTGACTCAGCCTGTCCTGCCCCTCTAAAACCAGACAGCCAATACACATAACGGCAGAGCACACTGGAAGGCTTAGGCAAGAAAATACCTACTTTCTAAAAGTGGTATTTTCAAACACAGAATATAAAAATAAACTTCACTAAAAGATGTATTTTAATATTCTGAGCTCAGGCATACTAAATTCGTTTTTCCTCCATGTTCCTGGGGTCAGTTAGGACTATAGAATGTAATAGTCAAACTGCCCATTCTAGCCTATGAGGAACAGGTAGCCTTACAGTAGTGAAAAACGAAATGGGGCATAATTCACTACCAGGACATGCTACACACACCAAGGCATGTCCTGCCTTACACATACAAGGCACCCTACCATAGGGGTGACTTACAGGATGCCAAGGGAAGGTTCAGTGGCTGGGAAGTGAGTGCACTTCACAGCCAAGATGGCAGTTCTGGACTGCACACAGACACTGCAGTGGCAGGTCTGAGACACACTTTACAAGCTGCTTCTGTGGGAGGCACACATCCGTGCTGCAGGCCCACCAGCAGCATTTGGTTTACCAGCCCTGGGCACACATAGGCCACACTACTAGGGACTAACAGGTAAACCAAATAAGCCAATCAGGGATATACCAATTCACATAGACATATTTATACAGGGAGCATTCGCGCTGTGACACTGAATGGCAGTGGCACAGCGCCCAGAGCATCTAACACCAGTAAAACAGAGGAGACAACAGCGAAAAATGGAAGGGAGACCCACGCCAATGGTGCCAGGTCTAACACACGTCCCCTCCAGCTGAAATGTGGGGAGAACTACCCATCCCCTTGGAAGTTCTCATCGCTAAGGCGGAAAAATCTGGACAGACCATCAGCATTGGCGTGTCCTGTACCAGGGCGGTGTTCCACCGTGAAGTCCATACCCTGTAGGGAAATGGACCACCTCAACAACTTGGGATTCTCACCCCTCGTCTGCATCAACCATCTGAGGGGCCTGTGGTCTGTCTGAACCCGGAAGTGAGTCCCAAACAGGTATGGTCTCAGCTTCTTCAGTGCCCAGACCACAGCAAATGCCTCACGCTCAATTGCACTCCACCTCTGTTCCCGTGGAAGTAACCTCCTACTGATGAAGGCTACAGGTTGGTCTAGTCCCTCCTCATTTATCTGTGACAGAACGGCCCCCACCCCATGCTCTGAAGCGTCTGTCTGGACAACAAATTCCTTAGCAAAATTGGGCGCCTGGAGTACGGGTGCTGTACACATAGCAGTTTTGAGGGCATCAAAGGCTTTCTGACAGGTGTCAGTCCAGTTCACAATCTTTGGCCGCTTCTTGGAAGTCAGCTCAGTCAAGGGTGCAACAATGTTGCCATACCCCTTGACAAACCTCCTGTAATAACCCGTGAGTCCTAAGAAGGCCCTCACCTGGGTCTGGGTCCTTGGGGGCTCCCAAGCCAGGATGGTTTCAATCTTGGACTGCAGGGGCGCCACCTGGCCGCTCCCCACCTGGTGTCCCAAGTACACCACAGAACCCTGCCCAATCTGGCACTTACTGGCCTTGATTGTGAGGCCTGCTCTGCGCAGCGCCATCAACACTTCCCAGAGGTGGCGCAAGTGGTCCTCCCAGGAGGAACTAAACACTGCAATGTCATCCAGGTAGGCGGCACTGAAAGCCTCCAGCCCAACCAACACCTGGTTGACCAATCTCTGGAAGGTGGCAGGGGCATTCTTCATCCCAAAGGGCATCACACGGAACTGGTAGTGCCCATCTGGTGTGGAGAATGCTGACCTCTCCTTTGCCCCATCAGTTAAGGCGATCTGCCAGTACCCAGACGTCAGATCAAACGTGCTGAGGTACCGGGCAGCCCCTAACCGGTCTATGAGCTCATCAGCTCTGGGGATGGGGTGCGCGTCGGTCTTGGTGACCGAATTGAGACCTCGGTAGTCCACACAGAACCTAAGTTCAGGAGTGGCACCAGGCATCGCAGCTTTTGGTACCAAGACCACGGGGCTGGACCAGGGGCTGCTAGAGGACTCAACCACCCCTAGGGCGAACATTTTGGAGACCTCCTCCTTAATGCAAGCCCTGACCCTGTCAGTTACCCTGTAAGCCTTGTGCTTGACAGGAGAACTGTCCCTGGTATCCACATCATGGACGCACCAATCAGTGACACCAGGTACCAGGGAGAACAAATCAGAAAATTGCCCCAACAGGTGGTGACAATCTCTCTGCTGCTCAGGGGTCAGTGTGGTGGAGAGGATCACACCCTCCACTGACCCATCCTTCTCTTCTGCACACAGGAGGTCAGGGAGAGGCTCACTCTCCTCCTCAACCCCATCATCTGTGGCAAGAAGCATGCCCACTTCAGACCTCTCAAAGTGGGGCTTTAGGCGGTTCACATGCAGGACCCGCAAGGGGTTCCTGGGAGACTAAAAGTCCACCAAGTAGGTAACTGGACTTTTGCGCTCCACCACCTCAAATGGACCGGTCCACTTATCTTGGAGCGCACAAGGCTCCACTGGGGCCAGTACCCAAACCTTCTGACCAGGTTGAAATTCGACCAGAGTGGCATTCTGGTCGTGCCAACGTTTCATTTCTTCCTGGCTGGCTTCCAGATTTGCCTCAGCAATTTTTCTGAAACGCCGAGTCTGGTTCCTGAAGGCCAACATGTAGCTAAATACATCTTTAGGAGGTTTCCTGGGAGATTGCTCCCAGCCTTCCTTGACCAGACTCAGAGGTCCTCTAACCGGGTGGCCATAGAGGAGTTCAAAGGGACTGAACCCTAAGGACTTCTGTGGCACCTCACGGTAGGCAAACAACAGGCATGGCAAGAGGACGTCCCACTTACGCCTCAGGGGCTCTTCTAGGCCCATGATCATGCCCTTCAAGGTCCGGTTGAACCTTTCAACCAGACCATTACCTTGGGGGTGGTAAGGAGTGGTGAACTTATACGTTACCCCACACTCCTTCCACAGAGACTTCATGTACTGGGAGATGAAGTTGGTCCCCCTGTCAGACACCACCTCTCTGGGGAATCCCACACGGGAGAATATCCCCATCAGTGCCCGTCCCACCACGGGGGCCGTCACTGTCCTGAGCGGGATGGCTTCAGGGTACCGGGTGGCATGGTCCACCAAGACCAGGATGAACCTGTTGCCCAGGGCTGTCTTGCGGTCCAGAGGCCCCACAATGTCAATGCCCACTTGCTCAAATGGGGTACTCACAACTGGAAAGGGCTGGAGTGGGGCCTTGATCTTCCCCCCACTCTTCCCACTTGCCTGGCAAGTCTCACAGGTCCTGCAATGAGTGTCTGAACTCTTGTGCATCTGGGGCCAATAAAAGTGGGCGGCCAGCCTCTCAAAGGTCTTGGTCTGCCCCAGATGTCCTGCCAATGGAATGTCATGAGCCAACCCCAGTAGGAAGGTTCTGAAGCACTCGGGTACCACCAGCACACGGGCTGACCCTGGCTCAGCAACCTTAGGCTCACTATACAGGAGACTGTTCTCCCAATAAATCAGATGTGAACCAGACATGTCACCTTCTGCCTGGGCTGCAGCCTGTCGCCGCATACCCTCAAGAGAGGGGCAAACTCTCTGCTGCTCACAGAATTCCTCCCTGGTGGGTCCCCCTTCCTGCTGCCAATGGGTCAGCTCAGGCAGGTCCCCCAGTTCGGTGATCTGCTCCCCGGTAGGCTCCAGGGCATCCCCCTCAGGGTCTGCTCCTTCCTGGGCCGTGGGAACCAAGGGGGCCGGCTTCCCGCGCCCCCTGCCCCTTCTCTCTAAGGCAGGGATCTGGGCCCTACTCTCAGGCTCCAGATCCTTTTCAACACCCTCCTTGGCTGCCATGGACCGAGTGGTAGCACACGCCCACTCAGGCAGACCCAACATCTCTAAGTGAGCCTTCCTCTCCACCGTAGCCCACGGGGAGTCCTCTAAATCATTGCCCAGCAGACAGTCTACAGGCATGGCGGGCCTCACAGCTACCTGAAGAGTTCCTGAGACCCCCCCACTCAAAGGGAACCTGAGCCACCTCACATTGGCTCTCTGAGTTGTCTGCGGACACTACTGGGTAGAATGCATGGGGGACAACCTGCTCTCTGGACACCAACCGGGAGCTGACAGCAGTTACACTGGCCCCTGTGTCTCTTAGAGCCTCCACCCTATGGCCATTGATGGTCACTCACTGCCTGTATTTCTTAGTGTTAGCAGGCAGTGCAGGCTTGGGGACCATCTCAAAGTCCCCTAATGAGACAAGGGTCAACTCTACGGGATCCCACCCCTCTTGGGCACCCATCTCCTCCTCTCCCAGGACTACACTAGCAATCTGGCGGGGTGGTGCACGGGGGGGTGCACTGGCCCCCTTTGGGGGCACTGGGGATCAAAATATCTGTGGCCCACTTGACCACAGTTGTAACACGTGGGGGGCCCCCTGGGAACAGGCCTACCTGTTGGGGGCCCTGTCCTCCTTTCTTGGGGGGGCTGGGACACCACTGCTTGGTTCCCTGGGGGATTACTTTGGGGCCCTCGGTGGAACTCCCTCTGTTGACCCTTGTCCCCCCCACTCCTCTGCTGGGGACCCTGCCCACCTTTGGCGACGTCTCCCACTGGACCCTTGCAGACCCGGGTGCTCACCCAGCGGTCCGCCTCCTCAGCAAGCTTTCTAGGGTTAGTCAGCTTGCAATCAATTAGGTGCTGGCGTAGCTCAGGAAAACAATTACTAGATAAATGCTCCCATGCAATCAAATCATAAAACTGTGCAAAAGTTTCTACTTTGCTACCTTTTATCCAGCGTTCCATGGCTCTGCAAAAAAAGACACATATTCAACCCACGTGGTACCCTCTAGCTTCTTACAGACCCTAAACCTCTGCCTATACATCTCAGGGGTCAAACCATAGCGGGTCATCAACGCTTCCTTCATGTGGGCATAAACCATCCTACTTTCTGGGGGCAGGTCCAACAAGGTATCCCTCCCCTCACTCACAAAGCGTCCCCACAACCCCGGTCCCCAATCCTTCTCAGGGACCCGGTGGGACACCATGGCTAATTCATAAGCGGCAAACCATTGCCCAATATCTTCACTTTTGTGGAAATCTTTAATAACCTCCTTGGGTATATACACCCTACTCTCAGGGTGCACTACAGATACGCTGCCACCAGAGGGGGAGATTTCCATGCTCTTAGCTTTAATCTCCAACTCCCTCAATACTCTCTCATGCTCAAGCTTCATCCTCATAATCTCAATTTCTAACTTCTTGTTCTCTAGGTCCCGGTGACCATCCATTTTAAGCTTAGCCATCTCCATATTATGCCGCCTATCTCTCTCCCTGTCCTCCAGCTCTTCTGGGGACAGACCCTTAGCGGACACACTAGAGCCCGGGTTGGAAAGGGCTGGATCTCCTACTAAGTCTACTACATCGCCCTGCTGCTCTCCTCCCTCCACAAGCTCTCCTATATCCTTAGGGGCATCCCTGGCTTCTAGCCAGGCCTTCAGCGCCTTGTAATACTCCTCCCTTCTAGTGAGACCTGTGATAGGGACTGTGAATTGCTTGCAAAAATATTTGAGCTGCTTGGCATTGTAGGTTTCTATTTTCTCTTCTTCCCAGGAGAGATCCTCTGAGGCATTGGATCTGGGCTTGCCCATTGTAGAAATAACTGGCAATATCAATAAAGGACAGAAGAAAACTTCTCAAAAAATGTAAGCGGGTGAAAAATCACCGGCAATATCAATCACAATATAGGATCCTAAAACTCTCAGAAATGTGCGCGGGTGAAAAATCACCGGCAATATCAATCACAATAGGGGATCAAAAACTTTCAATAAATGGGCGCGGGTGAAAAATCACCGGCATTATCAATCACAATATAGGATCCCAAAAACTCTCAGAAATGTGCGCGGGTGAAAAATCACCGGCAATATCAATTACAATAGGGGATCAAAAACTTTCAATAAATGTGCGCGGGTGAAAAATCACCGGCAATATCAATTACAATATAGGATCCAAAAAAACTCTCAAAAAATGTATGCGGTACGTTATGGTCTGCACTCACTAGTAGTGTACACTATAATTACTGTATGCGATCATAAATGCAAGTCCAGATCCTCACCGCTGACCACCAATGTTAGAAATGGGGGTCTCTAGTTGGCAATGGCTGGCCACTGTCCAAGTAGGGACCCTTCTTCCTAAGTCAGAGTGAGAGGGCTACCCTCTTTAATACCCCTGCTCAACCCTGTGGTAACGTAGCACGAGCAGGTAGGCTTATCTCAGAGGCAGGGTGTGAAGCATTTATGATCATACACAGTAACACAGTGAGGAACACTACAAAGGGACACCACACAAGTAGTTATTATAAAAAATAAGTATCTTTATATAAAGGCAGATTTATCACAAGACCAATAACTGTAAAAGCCACAATACTGTCAAAAATAGGATAGCTGTTGAAGGGCTGTCAAAAATAGTTCAAAGGTTGCAAAAATAAGGTTCAAGTTCAAAGCAGTGGTCTCTGCGACCCTTTCTTTCACAAAGTACCTGGGTTTAGTAGCAAAACCAACAAAGTGTCGCAAATAAGCTGTAGCGATGATTCTCGGCACGCGAGGCCGGCGATGCGTTGAAATCCTTGCCGCAAGGGAGGATGATGCGCCGATCTGCGGGATGCGTGCGGAGACGATGCGACAAACTTCTGCACGCTGGACCGCCGATGCGATGACTTTCTTGCCGCGTGGGAGAAGTCGATGCGGTGATCCTGTTGCGCTGTGCGATCGTGTTGCGATGCGAAGACAAGACGCTCCGCGAGGGAGCGACGAAATTCGGTGCGATGCGATCAAAGTGGCGGACGCACGGCGTCCGCACTGCGATGTCTCGAAGCGATGATTTCTTTAAGGGTTGCGAGTGCGCGGCGACAGCAGCGCGATGATCTTTCCAGCGCGTCTCGGCTGCAGCGGCTCGCAAAGGGGCGTCAGCGATGGTTTCGGGTTGCGGGCCCTCGGCGGCAGTAGCGCGATGATTTTCCCAGCGCTCTCGACTGCAGCGGCCCGCAAAGATGCGTTAGCGTCGATTTCTCACCCTCTTTTCTCTGATGCAAACTAGAGGCCCTGGAACTCACAGGAGCCTCCTCAGCAGATAGCAGTCCTCGCAGGGAGGAAGCAGGAGGTTGGTGGTGGAGTCTGATGTGCCTGAGACTCCAGCAGGAGGCTAGCTCTTTTCCTAGCCCTTGGGTAATTGCTGTAACAAAAATAAAAGTTCTCTCAAGAGTTCCTTTTCCTCTTCTTCAAGGTCCAGTGGTCACTGCTGCAGGCCAGTGCAAGAAACAACACACAGCACAGGGACAGTCACTTCCTGCAGATTCCTCCAGTGGCACGGACAGAGTTTCCTCTCCAGATCCAAAAGCAATACAAAATGTAGGGGCTTGAGCACAGATATTTATACCCCAAAAGCCTTTGATCCTTGAAGCTACCAGTCACTGAACCTAGCCAGAACCAGTTCTGCTCAGGCCTGGAGCACTTTGTTTACCAGGCTGCATCCTTCCTTTCAGAAAGAGGGGGTCTGCTAGCAGACACACAGTGGGAGGTGGAGCCAGCATTCACCTTGCCAGGCACAGCCCTATTCAGGTCAAGGAGCCACCCCTCCCCACACTCTAAATGCAGATCTCTCTATTCAACCCAGGTCTGACTCAGCCTGTCCTGCCCCTCTAAAACCAGACAGCCAATACACATAACGGCAGAGCACACTGGAAGGCTTAGGCAAGAAAATACCTACTTTCTAAAAGTGGTATTTTCAAACACAGAATATAAAAATAAACTTCACTAAAAGATGTATTTTAATATTCTGAGCTCAGGCATACTAAATTCGTTTTTCTACCATGTTCCTGGGGTCAGTTAGGACTATAGAATGTAATAGTCAAACTGCCCATTCTAGCCTATGAGGAACAGGTAGCCTTACAGTAGTGAAAAACGAAATGGGGCATAATTCACTACCAGGACATGCTACACACACCAAGGCATGTCCTGCCTTACACATACAAGGCACCCTACCATAGGGGTGACTTACAGGATGCCAAGGGAAGGTTCAGGGGCTGGGAAGTGAGTGCACTTCACAGCCAAGATGGCAGTTCTGGACTGCACACAGACACTGCAGTGGCAGGTCTGAGACACACTTTACAAGCTGCTTCTGTGGGTGGCACACATCAGTGCTGCAGGCCCACCAGCAGCATTTGGTTTACCAGCCCTGGGCACACATAGGCCACACTACTAGGGACTAACAGGTAAACCAAATAAGCCAATCAGGGATATACCAATTCACATAGACATATTTATACAGGGAGCATTCGCGCTGTGACACTGAATGGCAGTGGCACAGCGCCCAGAGCATCTAACACCAGTAAAACAGAGGAGACAACAGCGAAAAATGGAAGGGAGACCCACGCCAATGGTGCCAGGTCTAACACACGTCCCCTCCAGCTGAAATGTGGGGAGAACTACCCATCCCCTTGGAAGTTCTCATCGCTAAGGCGGAAAAATCTGGACAGACCATCAGCATTGGCGTGTTCTGTACCAGGGCGGTGTTCCACCGTGAAGTCCATACCCTGTAGGGAAATGGACCACCTCAACAACTTGGGATTCTCACCCCTCATCTGCATCAACCATCTGAGGGGCCTGTGGTCTGTCTGAACCCGGAAGTGAGTCCCAAACAGGTATGGTCTCAGCTTCTTCAGTGCCCAGACCACAGCAAATGCCTCACGCTCAATTGCACTCCACCTCTGTTCCCGTGGAAGTAACCTCCTACTGATGAAGGCTACAGGTTGGTCTAGTCCCTCCTCATTTATCTGTGACAGAACGGCCCCCACCCCATGCTCTGAAGCGTCTGTCTGGACAACAAATTCCTTAGCAAAATTGGGCGCCTGGAGTACGGGTGCTGTACACATAGCAGTTTTGAGGGCATCAAAGGCTTTCTGACAGGTGTCAGTCCAGTTCACAATCTTTGGCCGCTTCTTGGAAGTCAGCTCAGTCAAGGGTGCAACAATGTTGCCATACCCCTTGACAAACCTCCTGTAATAACCCGTGAGTCCTAAGAAGGCCCTCACCTGGGTCTGGGTCCTTGGGGGCTCCCAAGCCAGGATGGTTTCAATCTTGGGCTGCAGGGGCGCCACCTGGCCGCTCCCCACCTGGTGTCCCAAGTACACCACAGAACCCTGCCCAATCTGGCACTTACTGGCCTTGATTGTGAGGCCTGCTCTGCGCAGCGCCATCAACACTTCCCAGAGGTGGCGCAAGTGGTCCTCCCAGGAGGAACTAAACACTGCAATGTCATCCAGGTAGGCGGCACTGAAAGCCTCCAGCCCAACCAACACCTGGTTGACCAATCTCTGGAAGGTGGCAGGGGCATTCTTCATCCCAAAGGGCATCACACGGAACTGGTAGTGCCCATCTGGTGTGGAGAATGCTGACCTCTCCTTTGCCCCATCAGTTAAGGCGATCTGCCAGTACCCAGACGTCAGATCAAACGTGCTGAGGTACCGGGCAGCCCCTAACCGGTCTATGAGCTCATCAGCTCTGGGGATGGGGTGCGCGTCGGTCTTGGTGACCGAATTGAGACCTCGGTAGTCCACACAGAACCTAAGTTCAGGAGTGGCACCAGGCGTCGCAGCTTTTGGTACCAAGACCACGGGGCTGGACCAGGGGCTGCTAGAGGACTCAACCACCCCTAGGGCGAACATTTTGGAGACCTCCTCCTTAATGCAAGCCCTGACCCTGTCAGTTACCCTGTAAGCCTTGTGCTTGACAGGAGAACTGTCCCCGGTATCCACCTCATGGACGCACCAATCAGTGACACCAGGTACCAGGGAGAACAAATCAGAAAATTGCCCCAACAGGTGGTGACAATCTCTCTGCTGCTCAGGGGTCAGTGTGGTGGAGAGGATCACACCCTCCACTGACCCATCCTTCTCTTCTGCACACAGGAGGTCAGGGAGAGGCTCACTCTCCTCCTCAACCCCATCATCTGTGGCAAGAAGCATGCCCACTTCAGACCTCTCAAAGTGGGGCTTTAGGCGGTTCACATGCAGGACCCGCAAGGGGTTCCTGGGAGACTGAAAGTCCACCAAGTAGGTAACTGGACTTTTGCGCTCCACCACCTCAAATGGACCGGTCCACTTATCTTGGAGCGCACAAGGCTCCACTGGGGCCAGTACCCAAACCTTCTGACCAGGTTGAAATTCGACCAGAGTGGCATTCTGGTCGTGCCAACGTTTCATTTCTTCCTGGCTGGCTTCCAGATTTGCCTCAGCAATTTTTCTGAAACGCCGAGTCTGGTTCCTGAAGGCCAACATGTAGCTAAATACATCTTGGGGAGGTTTCCTGGGAGATTGCTCCCAGCCTTCCTTGACCAGACTCAGAGGTCCTCTAACCGGGTGGCCATAGAGGAGTTCAAAGGGACTGAACCCTAAGGACTTCTGTGGCACCTCACGGTAGGCAAACAACAGGCATGGCAAGAGGACGTCCCACTTACGCCTCAGGGGCTCTTCTAGGCCCATGATCATGCCCTTCAAGGTCCGGTTGAACCTTTCAACCAGACCATTACCTTGGGGGTGGTAAGGAGTGGTGAACTTATACGTTACCCCACACTCCTTCCACAGAGACTTCATGTACTGGGAGATGAAGTTGGTCCCCCTGTCAGACACCACCTCTCTGGGGAATCCCACACGGGAGAAAATCCCCATCAGTGCCCGTCCCACCACGGGGGCCGTCACTGTCCTGAGCGGGATGGCTTCAGGGTACCGGGTGGCATGGTCCACCAAGACCAGGATGAACCTGTTGCCCATGGCTGTCTTGGGGTCCAGAGGCCCCACAATGTCAATGCCCACTCGCTCGAATGGGGTACTCACAACTGGAAAGGGCTGGAGTGGGGCCTTGATCTTCCCCCCACTCTTCCCACTTGCCTGGCAAGTCTCACAGGTCCTGCAATGAGTGTCTGAACTCTTGTGCATCTGGGGCCAATAAAAGTGGGCGGCCAGCCTCTCAAAGGTCTTGGTCTGCCCCAGATGTCCTGCCAATGGAATGTCATGAGCCAACCCCAGTAGGAAGGTTCTGAAGCACTCGGGTACCACCAGCACACGGGCTGACCCTGGCTCAGCAACCTTAGGCTCACTATACAGGAGACTGTTCTCCCAATAAATCAGATGTGAACCAGACATGTCACCTTCTGCCTGGGCTGCAGCCTGTCGCCGCATACCCTCAAGAGAGGGGCAAACTCTCTGCTGCTCACAAAATTCCTCCCTGGTGGGTCCCCCTTCCTGCTGCCAATGGGTCAGCTCAGGCAGGTCCCCCAGTTCGGTGATCTGCTCCCCGGTAGGCTCCAGGGCATCCCCCTCAGGGTCTGCTCCTTCCTGGGCCGTGGGAACCAAGGGGGCCGGCTTCCCGCGCCCCCTGCCCCTTCTCTCTAAGGCAGGGATCTGGGCCCTACTCTCAGGCTCCAGATCCTTTTCAACACCCTCCTTGGCTGCCATGGACCGAGTGGTAGCACACGCCCACTCAGGCAGACCCAACATCTCTAAGTGAGCCTTCCTCTCCACCGTAGCCCACGGGGAGTCCTCTAAATCATTGCCCAGCAGACAGTCTACAGGCATGGCGGGCCTCACAGCTACCTGAAGAGTTCCTGAGACCCCCCCACTCAAAGGGAACCTGAGCCACCTCACATTGGCTCTCTGAGTTGTCTGCGGACACTACTGGGTAGAATGCATGGGGGACAACCTGCTCTTTGGACACCAACCGGGAGCTGACAGCAGTTACACTGGCCCCTGTGTCTCTTAGAGCCTCCACCCTATGGCCATTGATGGTCACCCACTGCCTGTATTTTTTAGTGTTAGCAGGCAGTGCAGGCTTGGGGACCATCTCAAAGTCCCCTAATGAGACAAGGGTCAACTCTACGGGATCCCACCCCTCTTGGGCACCCATCTCCTCCTCTCCCAGGGCTACACTAGCAATCTGGCGGGGTGGTGCACGGGGGGTGCACTGGCCCCCTTTGGGGGCACTGGGGATCAAAATATCTGTGGCCCACTTGACCACAGTTGTAACACGTGGGGGCCCCCTGGGAACAGGCCTACCTGTTGGGGGCCCTGTCCTCCTTTCTTGGGGGGGCTGGGACACCACTGCTTGGTTCCCTGGGGGATTACTTTGGGGCCCTCGGTGGAACTCCCTCTGTTGACCCTTGTCCCCCCCACTCCTCTGCTGGGGACCCTGCCCACCTTTGGCGACGTCTCCCACTGGACCCTTGCGGACCCGGGTGCTCACCCAGCGGTCCGCCTCCTCAGCAAGCTTTCTAGGGTTAGTCAGCTTGCAATCAATTAGGTGCTGGCGTAGCTCAGGAAAACAATTACTAGATAAATGCTCCCATGCAATCAAATCATAAAACTGTGCAAAAGTTTCTACTTTGCTACCTTTTACCCAGCGTTCCATGGCTCTGCAAAAAAAAGACACATATTCAACCCACGTGGTACCCTCTAGCTTCTTACAGACCCTAAACCTCTGCCTATACATCTCAGGGGTCAAACCATAGCGGGTCATCAACGCTTCCTTCATGTGGGCATAAACCATCCTACTTTCTGGGGGCAGGTCCAACAAGGTATCCCTCCCCTCACTCACAAAGCGTCCCCACAACCCCGCTCCCCAATCCTTCTCAGGGACCCGGTGGGACACCATGGCTAATTCATAAGCGGCAAACCATTGCCCAATATCTTCACTTTTGTGGAAATCTTTAATAACCTCCTTGGGTATATACACCCTACTCTCAGGGTGCACTACAGGTACGCTGCCACCAGAGGGGGAGATTTCCATGCTCTTAGCTTTAATCTCCAACTCCCTCAATACTCTCTCATGCTCAAGCTTCATCCTCATAATCTCAATTTCTAACTTCTTGTTCTCTAGGTCCCGGTGACCATCCATTTTAAGCTTAGCCATCTCCATATTATGCCGCCTATCTCTCTCCCTGTCCTCCAGCTCTTCTGGGGACAGACCCTTAGCGGACACACTAGAGCCCGGGTTGGAAAGGGCTGGATCTCCTACTAAGTCTACTACATCGCCCTGCTGCTCTCCTCCCTCCACAAGCTCTCCTATATCCTTAGGGGCATCCCTGGCTTCTAGCCAGGCCTTCAGCGCCTTGTAATACTCCTCCCTTCTAGTGAGACCTGTGATAGGGACTGTGAATTGCTTGCAAAAATATTTGAGCTGCTTGGCATTGTAGGTTTCTATTTTCTCTTCTTCCCAGGAGAGATCCTCTGAGGCATTGGATCTGGGCTTGCCCATTGTAGAAATAACTGGCAATATCAATAAAGGACAGAAGAAAACTTCTCAAAAAATGTAAGCGGGTGAAAAATCACCGGCAATATCAATCACAATATAGGATCCTAAAACTCTCAGAAATGTGCGCGGGTGAAAAATCACCGGCAATATCAATCACAATAGGGGATCAAAAACTTTCAATAAATGGGCGCGGGTGAAAAATCACCGGCAATATCAATCACAATATAGGATCCCAAAAACTCTCAGAAATGTGCGCGGGTGAAAAATCACCGGCAATATCAATTACAATAGGGGATCAAAAACTTTCAATAAATGGGCGCGGGTGAAGAATCACCGGCAATATCAATCACAATATAGGATCCCAAAAACTCTCAGAAAATGTGCGCGGGTGAAAAATCACCGGCAATATCAATTACAATATAGGATCCAAAAAAACTCTCAAAAAATGTATGCGGTACGTTATGGTCTGCACTCACTAGTAGTGTACACTATAATTACTGTATGCGATCATAAATGCAAGTCCAGATCCTCACCGCTGACCACCAATGTTAGAAATGGGGGTCTCTAGTTGGCAATGGCTGGCCACTGTCCAAGTAGGGACCCTTCTTCCTAAGTCAGAGTGAGAGGGCTACCCTCTTTAATACCCCTGCTCAACCCTGTGGTAACGTAGCACGAGCAGGTAGGCTTATCTCAGAGGCAGGGTGTGAAGCATTTATGATCATACACAGTAACACAGTGAGGAACACTACAAAGGGACACCACACAAGTAGTTATTATAAAAAATAAGTATCTTTATATAAAGGCAGATTTATCACAAGACCAATAACTGTAAAAGCCACAATACTGTCAAAAATAGGATAGCTGTTGAAGGGCTGTCAAAAATAGTTCAAAGGTTGCAAAAATAAGGTTCAAGTTCAAAGCAGTGGTCTCTGCGACCCTTTCTTTCACAAAGTACCTGGGTTTAGTAGCAAAACCAACAAAGTGTCGCAAATAAGCTGTAGCGATGATTCTCGGCACGCGAGGCCGGCGATGCGTTGAAATCCTTGCCGCAAGGGAGGATGATGCGCCGATCTGCGGGATGCGTGCGGAGACGATGCGACAAACTTCTGCACGCTGGACCGCCGATGCGATGACTTTCTTGCCGCGTGGGAGAAGTCGATGCGGTGATCCTGTTGCGCTGTGCGATCGTGTTGCGATGCGAAGACAAGACGCTCCGCGAGGGAGCGACGAAATTCGGTGCGATGCGATCAAAGCGGCGGACGCACGGCGTCCGCACTGCGATGTCTCGAAGCGATGATTTCTTTAAGGGTTGCGAGTGCGCGGCGACAGCAGCGCGATGATCTTTCCAGCGCGTCTCGGCTGCAGCGGCTCGCAAAGGGGCGTCAGCGATGGTTTCGTGTTGCGGGCCCTCGGCGGCAGTAGCGCGATGATTTTCCCAGCGCTCTCGACTGCAGCGGCCCGCAAAGATGCGTTAGCGTCGATTTCTCACCCTCTTTTCTCTGATGCAAACTAGAGGCCCTGGAACTCACAGGAGCCTCCTCAGCAGATAGCAGTCCTCGCAGGGAGGAAGCAGGAGGTTGGTGGTGGAGTCTGATGTGCCTGAGACTCCAGCAGGAGGCTAGCTCTTTTCCTAGCCCTTGGGTAATTGCTGTACAAAAATAAAAGTTCTCTCAAGAGTTCCTTTTCCTCTTCTTCAAAGTCCAGTGGTCACTGCTGCAGGCCAGTGCAAGAAACAACACACAGCACAGGGACAGTCACTTCCTGCAGATTCCTCCAGTGGCACGGACAGAGTTTCCTCTCCAGATCCAAAAGCAATACAAAATGTAGGGGCTTGAGCACAGATATTTATACCCCAAAAGCCTTTGATCCTTGAAGCTACCAGTCACTGAACCTAGCCAGAACCAGTTCTGCTCAGGCCTGGAGCACTTTGTTTACCAGGCTGCATCCTTCCTTTCAGAAAGAGGGGGTCTGCTAGCAGACACACAGTGGGAGGTGGAGCCAGCATTCACCTTGCCAGGCACAGCCCTATTCAGGTCAAGGAGCCACCCCTCCCCACACTCTAAATGCAGATCTCTCTATTCAACCCAGGTCTGACTCAGCCTGTCCTGCCCCTCTAAAACCAGACAGCCAATACACATAACGGCAGAGCACACTGGAAGGCTTAGGCAAGAAAATACCTACTTTCTAAAAGTGGTATTTTCAAACACAGAATATAAAAATAAACTTCACTAAAAGATGTATTTTAATATTCTGAGCTCAGGCATACTAAATTCGTTTTTCTACCATGTTCCTGGGGTCAGTTAGGACTATAGAATGTAATAGTCAAACTGCCCATTCTAGCCTATGAGGAACAGGTAGCCTTACAGTAGTGAAAAACGAAATGGGGCATAATTCACTACCAGGACATGCTACACACACCAAGGCATGTCCTGCCTTACACATACAAGGCACCCTACCATAGGGGTGACTTACAGGATGCCAAGGGAAGGTTCAGGGGCTGGGAAGTGAGTGCACTTCACAGCCAAGATGGCAGTTCTGGACTGCACACAGACACTGCAGTGGCAGGTCTGAGACACACTTTACAAGCTGCTTCTGTGGGTGGCACACATCAGTGCTGCAGGCCCACCAGCAGCATTTGGTTTACCAGCCCTGGGCACACATAGGCCACACTACTAGGGACTAACAGGTAAACCAAATAAGCCAATCAGGGATATACCAATTCACATAGACATATTTATACAGGGAGCATTCGCGCTGTGACACTGAATGGCAGTGGCACAGCGCCCAGAGCATCTAACACCAGTAAAACAGAGGAGACAACAGCGAAAAATGGAAGGGAGACCCACACCAATGGTGCCAGGTCTAACAGCAGAGATTTCTGGGTTTCACCTATAACTCCATAATCCTGAGGAGCAACCTGCAACATAGACATGTCACCTGCTCAGGGAATGGGTACTTGATGAGTACATCATGACTTCTGACCAACAGTAGTGGCCGTTGATTATTAAGAACAGGAGTAATATTAGTTTGAAGTTCAGCAAGCGAGCGAACTGAGGGAGCCCAACATCTTATAGGAGGTTTAATGTAGGTGTGGGTGTAACCAGCTTCATTTGCTGTAGTGTAATTATGCTGAATTACAGCAAAATGATGTGAGATTATGCAGATTTACGGAAGGAGCATACCCCAGTATTTAATGCTATTTTCTTAGCACAAAATACTCCCTCTCGTCCAAAATGGATGTAAGGATGCATCTTGTGGTAAGAAAATAGCGATAAATGCAACAGAACACGAACAGCAGCAACCAGCAGCTGCTTGTGCTTGCTGGTTAATTGTTCCAGTGCCCTGGCTAAGGATTTTGTGGCAAATTACTCATAATTATGCAAATGGACATAATCACATAAGTTTTGGTAATTTTGTGTCAAAAGAGTAATGCAAAGTGAATGAACTGACAGACATTACTCTGATTTCTCTGGTGCAATTGAAATTTCATCAAGTCCTAGTTTTAGGATTCTCCCACAGAGAAAATGTTCATACAAATTGGCTTAAAAGACTTTGATGCGCCAAGCAAATGTACCCTAATGCTCCCCAGGAGTTGACCCCATTTTTGTTCAGTATGTGCAGTGGGTGCTCCTATATCTCAATAATTATCTCCATTGTGCTAGGTCCAGTATTTTTTCATGGGTTTCCCCATTCTGAAATGGATGTCTCTTTATGCCAAGAATTACATACAATATATTAGTGAATTTTTATCATTGGTGCCATCCATATACCATGGGTGACCCATATGTAGAAAATAACCTCTAGAATGTCAGTGCTGGCATTTTGTCATGGTTGAATCCCTGACATCCCAAACCAATATATTATGATTGCCCTGCTTTATGCCAAGAATTACATACTCCAGCAATTTGCCACATTACTCCATATGCCAGGAATTACCTCCAATATGCAAGTTACAGCATTTTTCCACAGGTATCCTACATTTTGCCACAGGTATCCCACATGTAAATAAATAATAACCCCTAAGGTGCCATCATCATGACTTTGCCAGGGCTTCCCAAATCCCAATAATTTCCTCCAATGTACCTTTTCCAGCATTTTACCTTGGGTACCCCATATAACAACAACTTTCTCCAATAGGCCAGCTTCAGCATTTTTCTGAGGGTACCCCATATGGCAAGAATTATTTCCAAAACACCAAGGGCAGTGACAGATGACAAACCTTAACACACACACACACGCACACACACACACACACACACACACACACTCTCTCTCTCTCACTCATTCTCACTTACAGTCACTCACACTAGTTCTTACAATCCCTCACTACCTCACATTCATTAATTCTCACTTAGTTTTGCTATCACTCTCACTCACTTACACACACACTTACTCAGTCTCACTCTTCCTTGGTGTCACTTATTCTTACTCACACTCATCATCACTCTCTCTGTTTCTGAGCACTCTCACTCACTAGAACTCACCCTTCACTCACCCTCCGTCTTACAACCTAACTCACACTCTCACTTATTTTGACTCAATATGACTCACTCATTTACATTCATAATTTCACTCATTAGCAATCATTCTCATTCACTCCATGTCACTCACTCTCAGACATTTTAACTCAATTAACAAACACTCTCACTCATGCTCACTTACATTGACTAGTTTACACTCATACCCACTTACTCCCTCACACTCATTCATGCACTTACTATCACTCGCATTCACGCTCAATTGCATTTACTCTTACTTTCAACTCACTCTAAGTCTCACAGTCTCACTCTAACCTATTCTCACTCAGTCTGACTGCCTCATTCTAACCCATAGTTTCCCCAATTCTCACTCATTCTCACCCCCTTTCCTGTTACTCAGTTTCACACACACATGCTCACACATACACACATGCTCACGCACACAATTGCACGTACATGCACACACCAGTTAACAGAATTTTCAATTATCTGGCTTCAGCTGACAGTGCTGATCAAGTTCAGCTCCTCAGCTGCTTAGGCAGGCACACAGCTCCTTCCCACCTCAGATTCCGAAGTAGGAAACTGAAAGATGACGTCTGTGCAGTGAATACACCATTAATTATGCAACTTTGGTTTTCATATACTTACTTTTTCACCTTACCCTCTCCCATCTCGTGAGAGGGTGGAGTGGTGTCAGTGAGGCTCTTGACTCCACCGCACTCTGTGAGGAAATAGCCAAAGGTGAGGTGACAGCCTGTTTGGTGGATAACCGCAGACACAGCAGTGCTAAAGCCTAAAGTGCGCAGGGTTGTCTGTATGTGTGAGGCGGCAGCACGTCTCTAGTGGGACGGCACTGAGGCCTGGCACACCCCAGAGGCCAGGGCTTGGGACTCCAACAACCCTCGACAATCTCTCTGATCGGTAGTGAAGGTGCCTCCAAGTGTAAGTCATCACACAGCCATCAGACAGATGTACTGCCTGTCTGAGACTACTTTTGGCCCTCATAATGATGATTAGCATTTTTTTAATTATACGAATAGAAATGAATAGGCTAATGTTCACTATTGGTGTAATAAAACAGAGGCAGTAATGAAGAAGTGGCCACTACCAATCAGAATGTTAATTGTAAATTCTTTGTCAATGTCATGCAGTACTTAATAATGACAAAGGCATTTTAGTACGTCATGTGCGCACTATGCCCAGTTTGCCATCTAGGTTTTAAAATGACAGCACCCATGTATCATGAGCTGATAAGCCTCCTCGCAGCTATAAACAAATGTACATGAGTATATGAAGGGGTATTATTAGCACTGCTGCTTACACCTGCCAACTGTGCTTCCCTGAGGTGACTTTGGATATCTCTTATCCTCATGCCCTCTCTGAAAGAAACATTGATTGCTCACGTTGTCGTAGAACAATAGCTGAACATGTACAATTTGGACTATTGAAGGCCCGTTTTCTTTGTGTGTTATGACTCGATGCACAAGACAGAAAATGTGTCGCACAGTAGTAATTTGTTGCATACTGCACAACATTGCAGTGATGTGGCATATGCATGAGGAGACGGAAACACAAAACATATATGATGAGGAAGCAGGAGTGGCCAGTGCCACTGACATCACTGGTAATTACTTCTGAACTGACCTATATAACAATGTTGCACATTATTTCTGAACAGCACATACCACACGTTTGACAAAGGGTTTTCTGAAAAGTGAATATCGCTACAGCGTCCCTCATGCCCTGGCAGCTCCATCCTACACTTACCCTAACACCAACTGGCCCTTCAAGTAGCCGGTCTATCCAACTGTACTATAACCTCAAAAACATTTTGTCCCTGAAGGCCCTTTTTTGCCGGCGGTTTCCATGACACTCTGGGGTCTTGCACAGCTTAGGCTGGGAAGGGCACATCTAAGAAGAATGGAAGTGAGGCTAGGTAGATAGAAAAGCGGACTGTGTCGTCCTGCCCAAGGCAGTGCACCCTGACATCTGGACACTATTTTTTTGTCTCATCAGTAGTCTGTAGTTTAAGGCTAACCCTGTTACATGATGCCCTTCTGTGATCTGGATGGACACCTTGAGCTGACTCACCAGATTGCCTATGCTTGGTGCCTTTGCATTGCGCAGTGGCACCACACAGACCTAGCTTCATCGATGATTATGTCCTGTAAGAAATGCCTGCCCTTCCTTCATGTTTATGTCCGCAGAGACAGTTCATGGAAATCAACATTTACTGTGGAGTCTATTGCATGATGACAAGTGTATCAAGAATCCTTGCTGAGGTCATTGGTACACCATTGCCAGAAGCTGCCAGAAAAGTGATTTCCTCACTGCCCATCTGCAGCTGGGAAATCAAGAGGATGTTCCTCAGTTGCAGAAGAGTCATCACTCCTTCACCAACCTCGATAGCCACTACAGACAGGCATGGTGGTGGTAGCTTTGCTGATGTTAATGGAAGCTGTAGTAGTGGCAGTGGTGGCTCCTCCGCAATGGCGCTGCACTGCCTGGCTCAGAGCCAGCAGATGTAAAATTAAACAATGTTCTTGCATCGTTTTATTTTACATTTGCTGGCTCTTAGCCAGTGGTGTTGGAAGGGGCGGGGGCGGGGCCGAGGCATGGGAGGTGGGAGGAGGAGTGCTAGTGCACTCCACTCCTTAAGTGCCTATGTGTGTTTGGCTGACCATTTCAGGCCAACCAAAACACACATACTAAGGTTTTTTCCAGCCCAGCTGCATTGAGCAGCCGGGCTGGAGAAACCCCACAGACTCCCTGGTCTGAGCAGGGCGTCTTTCCTGCCTGCTCAGACCAATTCCCGTGGTGCTCTGCAGCACGGGGATTGGACAGGGAGTCTGTCCCAGGGGCTGCTGGGACCAGGCAGGCAAAGGAGAGGCGGCACGACGAGACGCAACGCTGGAGGCGGCCGGCGGCAAATGGTAAGTGTTATATCTTCTTAAGTGTCATTGTATGTAATCCAGCCTAGCTGTCTCCCAGCTGCTCAGCCAGAGTGAGATGGTATCGGAATGTTGGTGTGACTGTGATGAATGGAATGCCTGGGTGCCTGTGTGGATGAGTGGTGACAGTTGGAGATGGGCTGAGCAGCAAGAAGGCTGCTCCTGGTGAGGCTGGAATAAGGGCTGACAACAAGAATATGGACTGATGTACATCTGAGCATGGAACCAATGAAGTCTTCAAAACTCTACCTGGCTACCTGTGTCAACCTGTGTGTAAGAACACAACAGTAAGTTTATTATTATTTAAAAAAAATATTTTTATTCCCCCATGCGCAGCCTCCCACGTGACCCCACCCGCCTCACCACCCTTTGTTTATGGCGGCCACCGCTGAGTAGTGGCACCTGTGGTCGTAGTTATAGCAGCTGCAGTAGTGGTTGTGGCAGCAACTATGGTGGCGGCTAGTCAGTCCATTGGAATGGCCATAGTGTTGGTTCCTTGTATTCCCTTCTGGAGAGGACCTGGTCTGGCAGCTCGGGGTGGGCTGTTCCTGCTGAAGCAGTACCAAGTCTGATTTGCATATGGTTGGTCTCTGTTTAGAGTGGCAGTGTGGGCAAAAAACAGTGGGCTGGAATGCGACCCTGATCAATCGCCAATGGCTGAGATTCATTCCATGCATTCCATCCACCACTTTGCTGTTTGTTGCAGTACTACTCGTGGAGGCATCTGTGGTGGTGGTGGCAACTCTGCTGGTGGCAGCTATTGACGATGGTGGCATTTCTGTTGGGGGCTCTGTGGTGGGTCCACATGCTACACTCGCAGCTTGTTCACTTGGTGGAGGAATCTTAATCCCAATCTCTGTCCTTATGAGGGGAGACTTCTGCAAAGGTGGCGTGGTGAATAGTGTGTGGCCAATGTACACAATCACCCCTCACACAAAGTCCCCCTTATCATTTTCAAATGTCACCTCACAAAGCATATGCCATTTACATGCTAACATGGTCTTACCTAGAGTACTGTTTTCATTCAATTAACACTTTCACAGATCAGAATATGGAATACAGTGAAAGTTTGATCTTTAAGGCTGCTAGAGCAGCACACTATCACACTTTCTACAATGTGTTCACCACAGACATTCCTGCCCAAGTTATTTGAATGAATTTGCGTGAAGTTAAATGCGTGGTGCATGTGCCACTGTGCAGACCTTTGGTTGTGTAAATGTGCGTGAAAACACTGTTTCCGGTATGATTCGCCATTAGTGCCCCATGCACAATGAGCCTATTATGATGTCACATATATGTGATGAAGCAGTGTATAAATGGATTTTACACCTACCTGACTGCTGTGATGTGCCACCAGCCTCCAGTGACCTTTTCAATCCCTGATACATCCAGGGTAGTCATAAGCCTCTCCTTCACTTGTTGAATGGTCATTTAGATGAGATGCCACCACTGGTGACCAAGGTGTAACGGGATGTTTGGAGGTGGTGTATCTACCCCTCCTCTTGAGAATATTCCAGCTCTTCTTCATGGTCAGGTGATTTTGATCTTCTCCCCTCACAATCACAAAGGCAGAACAAACCCTACAGTCTCTGAAGAACATCATTGTCCGCATGGACTTTCATTGTCCACATAAGTTTTAATTGTTCACACAAATGATATCTATTCTCAGATATCACACAGAATGGAGTCGCACAACGTATTCTTATAAATAAGGCACACAAAGTGTTCCTACAAACAATTCACAAAATGTTTAGTGTTCTGGAATACCGAATCTTATGGCATGTTCCATACACTATTAACCAATTACCCGTCAGTTCTGGAATGCCAAATCACATTTCCTCAATCCCAGAGTCCAAAGCAAAATGTTACAATGGGCACAAAAGGATTTCCCACTTGTTTCATCCATGTCCATAAAACAAGACACAAGGTGGCACCCCTGCAAGAGATATGCCCTCCGAAAAGATAATAGGACCCAACACACATCTAATTTGTTTAGTGCTACACTGTTGCACCAAAAGGACCATCTGCTGCTGACTATCTTGATGCAAAGTAGTGCTCTCAAAAAGGATACAGATTAAATACCAGTTTAAATACCTGTGGCATCAAGATGGCTGGCAGGACTCTCAAGTCTTGTTGGATGTTGTGGGTCGCCAACAGCAGTTCTCAGATCACAGATATGAGAGTGCTTGGGGAAAACATTACACAATTAGCCCAGATGCATTGCTTGTGCTCAGTGTGCTCTCAAATATCCTGAAACAGGTGGCTAGAAATACACAGAAATGTCTCCACCAACAATGGTGAATACTGAAGACTTTCAATTAAAGTGAGTGTTCTGCACTGCATTTACCACAATGCAACTCGGCAAATTGTGTGATGGAGTGCCAGGCAGTGTGCTGCCCGCCCTCTTTTGCTTTTCAAATTCTTACCTAAATCAATTTATCGTGTTTGACGTTTATAGTGCTCTGTCCAGGATAATATAAATTCTACTTTCTTGTATAAATCTCCTCAAAATTACTCTTGATTATGTGAAAACGACAGCTACACTATTATCATAGGGGTGTGCAATATTCGTATAATTTTCTTTTGGGTAATTACACGAAATTTTGGGGAATATATGCAAAATGCAAATATATCACTTACCGCTATATTTTAGAGCTAAATGCATTCCCGCTCAATGTTTGCCGTGAGGATGAATTTCACACAAAAAAATAGCGTGAAAAACACAATTGCAATGAATAACAGTCACTCACATTCCGGTTGTTTGCATTGTTCCCACTCTCCTGTGCTATATTTTTCCTGTGAACAACAGTGTAATTATGCAATATGGCATAATTTGCATAACAAGCATTACACAAATTTCCAAAATTATGTGAATTATGCGTGCGTAAACTAAATTTCGCTTGGACCAAATTATCAAATAGTTTTCTCCTTTCTCACAGGACAGGCATTTTTTACTCCTAAGCAATCAGAAGAACACCATTAGCCGAAGGAGGACCCTAAGAAGTGAGTGAAAAAGTGGTAGGGTCTTGATATTGTGTTGTCCCCAAATACCTGGGAAATCTGCTCCACAAAAAAGTAAAAAGCAATGCAATTTATTGTCTAAGTTGTTTTTAATGCTTGCTATATACCCTATATAAATAATGGATGAATGTACGGTGGGAATGTGCATGGCATCTTGGAAAAAACACACCGGAGTACAAATTCCGAATACTCCAAAAGACTAAAAATAGAACATTGCAGGCAACACTTGATCAGACCTGGAGTTTTTCCAAATCAGATTGCTCCATAGCAATTCCTTTGCTGATTTATTTCGAATGTGTTCCACATGGCGATGGGGCTGAAAGCCCTTTACTGTGAATGTCTGGAAACAAACTGTGAAGTCAAGTGCATCTGTGCTGCAGAGCATAATGGGCCTGAAGAGTGGCCGAGCATCAGGAGGCGAGAGAAGGATTTTCAGAGGGTAGCCCATCACCTGCTGTTTGTGATCCTCAGATGCACTTGCTGTAGATTGCTCTCGTGAGGCATGATGCATACATCTGTGCATAGAACACATCCAAGATTAAAGACAGAGCTGATCTTGGCTTCATTGCCATAGTTAACATTCAGTCACATCATGACAAATGTAATCACATCACAACCTAAGGGGCGGATCATGCCCTGCCACTCTCAATATTAGGGGTTGCAACTGGGACGTGGCTATGCATTCTCTTGCCAATTAATATTGTGGCTGTGATAATTAATGCATCAATACTTTTCGACACTGAGGTGTCCAGAATTTATCAGATGCGATAATTACCGACTATTTGGAGTTTTGCCCTTAAAATAGGGCACATTATGTGGATTTTGTTGCTTACTGCACCAAAATGCCCTAGTAATTACTGAATGATCATGCATTGTTCTCCCCTGAAATTCTACAAGGTTTGCCACCGACAGGAGTAAATAAAAATAACAAATGAGCCTAGGAAGCGAGAGCGTTTTAGGAACTCATAAAACCCTGACACCCCACAGTACCGTGACATAAACAGTTTATACTGGCCTCCAATTTAGATGTCAGGAGTTCTGCAAATCCTGAAGAGGATCCAAGGCAAGATTCATGGCTGGGTACCCCGACTCCAGAGCAAGCTTCTCTTACTCATGGGTCAAAGATTTGCGGATGTAGATTCAGAACCACAGACCTCCAAAAGTGCAACATAGGTTGGAGAAGCTTGCCTTTGGTTCATGTATCCCTGGCATGACCCTTGCCCTAGAGTCATGGTTCCAAACTAGGATCCACAAGTAAAAATGTAAAATAAAAGTACATATAGCATAACTTGCGCTAACCACCATGCTCAAACCACCAGTATTCCAACAGTACAAAAACAAGCAAGGGTGCTATCAAGAGAACAACACGGCCGGAAAATCAAGTTATGGTATTTGATGTGCTCATAAGTGGAACATTTCAGTGGTTTTTCATGTTTGAACCAGAACCATAGCTGAGTTTTTAACTGTGGTTGTCTCAGTGAATGCATAAGTTTATTTCTGTACATGGTAACAAGTGTGCAACCTCTAGAGGTTTCAAGCTTGTCAACATGCAACTATTTTTTTATCCTATTTGCAACTCCTTCATTTTGTACCAAACTTTTTCTTAAACAAATGCTTTATTTTTTTAGAACTTTTCTTGTATAATGGAAACTTATTTTTTTGTAATTTTAGGATATCAAAAAAACCTTTGTGATTTTTTACAAAGGGTCACCTCTGTGAATTTATTAAGAATTCCATCACTGGCATCAGTGAGGTTTATTAAGACAAGATGTTTGGTGTGAAACATCTTAGAAATCAGTGAAACCATCTTGGAGCTTGGAAACTCTTATTGAATAGTATCCAGCCCATGCACTCTTGATGGCTTCCCTGTGCACTTACAACATTCCAGAATAGACTGGACATTGTAGGGGCATAACTGTTCATGCAGATATACCCTCACATAGTATATAGTGCACCCTGCCTTAGGGCTAAAGGCCTGCAGTAGGAGGTGACTTACCTATATCTTATGCAGTGTATCGGTGGCATGGCACACCGTGCTGTGCGTCATGTCGACTCTTCAGATTTCTCTGCACCAAGACATGCAGCCTGCAATGGCAGAGAGCATAGTCTTTGTGGGGGTCCCTAGGGTGCACAACTAGGGCTGCAGCCCCAGAGGGCCCTCTTCAGTGCCCATGCCCTATGTACCAGGGGTACCATATACTAGGGACTTTCAGGGGTAGCTGAAGGGGTGCCAATCATGGTACAGTGTTTTGGAAAGAGATCTGGCACTGGGAACCTGGTTAGCAGGGACCCAGTGCACTATAGTTTGAAATCACATCAGGCAAAAAGTGGGGGCTAACCATGCAAAAAGAGGCACTTTTCTACTGTTGTAAACAATTTCAGTCCACAAAATCTTCTTTTTACACTTTGTAGCCCTTTCTGCACTTCAGCATGAGAAAATTCATTAGAATGCATACATCTGTGCATAGAACACATCCAAGATTAAAGACAGAGCTGATCTTGGCTTCATTGCCATAGTTAACATTCAGTCACATCATATCAAATATTTTTGATCATTCTGGTAGTCCCAAATCAATGCATGCCAGCATGACCCCTTTGCAGTACTTGGTTGCCTAGAGCCTGATTCACAAAGGTAAACATACACTTTTGTGTAAGTTTACTATTTTTTTGAGTAAGTTTACTATTTTCTGATGTTCACAAACTAGTTGATAGTAAGTTTACTACTGAAGACACTCCGCACATAAAAAGATAGGCCTGTCCAATCTTATTGTTTGCAATAGTAAACTTATTATTAACTCCCAGTTTGTGAATAGCAAAGTGATTCCGGAAATGTGTGGATGGAAACTAAAGGAGCAATACAAAGATGAATATATTAATGAACTACACAAACATTTATTATATGGAGACTCTGCAGTGGCTGACCATTTTACCGATTCATGCTGTTGTGACATTAGGAAACATCAAAGGTATTGCTCAATCTTCTGCCTGACCGTGTCTGCTGATGATGACTGCTAGATGTATGAGTACTTGTTTGCAACTGCCTTGACAGTTCTTTCCTGACCTTGGACACAAACTTAGATGCTGCATCAAAAACTAAGATATTAGGTAGGCCATGTTGACTGATTATTTCTTTTAGAAAGACCTTTGCCAATTCTGAAGCATTTGGTAGCTTTGTTAATGGAATGAAATGCTCTAGCTTGATGAAATAGTCAAGGACTGCCATGAGGGCACTATGCTTTTGGGACTCTGGGAGGTCTACACTGAAGTCCATTGATATTATAGATCATAGTTGATTAAGGGTCGCAGTGGTTGTAAGAGGCCAGGTGTTTTTTTCCCATTCAGCACAATCTTGATACTTTTTGAGATATTCTGAAATCGTCTTTGTCATACCAGGCAACCAAAAATATCTTTTGACTAATCCTTCCTGTTTTGCATCTTCCCGATGACCTGATAATGGTGAATAATAGCACCAGAGTAAAATCTGTTGATGTAATTTGCTACTGATAACAAATAGCTTTCCTTCATGGCATAAGAAGCTCATTTGTGGTTCTGTTATGATGGTTTTCCTGTATCCAGTTTTGCTGTTTTATGTGTTCTTCATTTTGTAATGATGTGAAGAGTTCTTGTAATCCTATAATATCTACTGTTTGAGTGGCAAAAATAGACGGAGAAGGAAGACCAGTTGTTTCATCATCTTTTTGGCGAGAAAGAGCATTTACTTTGCTGTGTTGATTTCCTGTATGCTAGGTTATGTTGTAATCAAATCTGGAGAAAACAGAGACCTGGGGCCTTAATACGTATAGGGCACACCTTCCCTGTTTGCGCCACTGTGCACTTTCAAACGGGTGCGTTGTGCACAAACAGGGAAAGTGCGCCCTATTAGGCTGAATGCATTGCCCGCAGGGCAGCCGCAAACTCGTGCTGCCCTGGGGGAAGCTCATTCAAGTGAAATAGGGAACGGCTACTTCAAAGCCATTCCGTGTTTCACTGTGCAGGTGGCAACCTGCCTGCACTTTAAAGTGGGGAGAGAGATCCCCTTGCAGGAGGGTGCAGTGAGGAATAGCACCCGTATGCAAGGGGATGCCGGGGGGGGGGGGTCCACAGGACCCCCTTGATTCCCTCCATAGTTCTGCTATCAGGGGGCACACTGACAGTGAAATCCATAATTTTTGTGCTCAGTCCAGACTATGATGGTACGGGCTGTCCCTTCCAAGTAATGTTGCCAATAGGTGAACATTTTTTTGATTGCTAAGAGTTCTCGTCATATATTGTGTAGTTGCTTTTTGCTTAATTCCAGAGTTCTCTGGAAGCCCCCTGACTCAGGGTGATGTGATGGTATTCCCTAATAGCGGAAGCACATTGAAATGCACATTGAAATCAGGGTGACGATGAATGGGGGCTGAAGTAAACGCATTCTTAAGAGTCTTAAAAGCAATCACTGGCTCAGAACCCCACTTGAAAACATCTTCTTTTCTTATGATTTTTGTACTGTTGGCCACTATAGATGAGAAGGCTTAAATAAGGTGCTGGTAGAAGTTGGCATAACCTAGACATCTTTTCACATTGATGTTAGAAGATGCCCAATCAGAAACAGGGAAGACTTTTAATGGATTCATACTTATACATTGTGCTTGGATCTGAAATCCTGACAAAATGGCCAATGAAACCTCAAGCAGATATTTTTCAGCTGAGACCAATAGAGAATGTTTTCAAACACAGGAAATAGCCTCTTTCATAAGCTAATAGTGTTGGTCCAAGGTTTCAGAAAAAGCAAGAACATTATCCCGAAAGATGATGAGGTAAGTATCTAGGATGTCCTGAAAAATATAATTCACCAGATCTTGAAATGCAGCAGGAGTGCAACACAGGCCGAATGGTATGGCCAGATATTGGAAATGGTCATTGTTGAGACGGAAAAGTCCTCTTCATGATTATGGGCATGCACCTCTGCTCTGATTGCCCAACTGTACTGATGTCTGGATTCCTAATTCTGGCTTTTATTGTCATAGGCAAACATGGATCAGGCGTGTGCACCATGAAATGGGCCTGTCTCACACATTGTGGTTTTGCAGTACCAGGAGAGGCACTTAAAGTCATACCCTCATAGTGACGAAAGGTTGCTACCTTTGCCAGAAGTTAAGCAGCATGAGCGTGGTGGTGTGAACATACTATGTTGTGATCAGTAGTAAACAACAGGCCTTTTTTAACCTGTGTCACTGGAATGAGGCCTACAGGCTCACTTATTTTTTAAAGTGCAGCTGCTGTGTGCTTAACTTACCCTTGGCTGCATCAGAATGGTGTGAAGTGCTGCGCAGTGCAGAAGTTATGTATCTGTGCTGGGTGCATGTGTGCATGGGGAGGGTGCTACAGTGACAATGCAGTACTGAGTTGTTATGTTTCATATAGGTACCCTAATATAGGCCCGGGTAATATCTTACACCTTAACCTACATTTCCTCCCCTATACTACAAAGTAACGGGCCTTTTAGTATTGAACCTTTACCTAGTTCTAGTCCTGGGCACAGAAGGAGGGTTTCTCCCTGAACAATAGTGTCCTATAATTTCATCAATAGACTAACACAGTATGAATGAATATTCATAAGGGTTCTTGGAAACCAGGCTGGGGCTACACCACCTGCCTAATATCTATGTACAAGGTTCATCCCATACGTAATCCTTAAACCCAACAATGACTAACACAAGAAACAAGGGACAAAGGAACCCTAGATACTTTCTGCATAAATACCACACATCTTGCTAGTGTTAGTTAGAGGGAACCGAGACTTCCAGGCAGACACACTGACCAGAGACGCTGAGGCTCCTGCATGCAGACGCTCCAGCAGACAGTGATCTAACACATCCCTTGCAGGGTGTCCAACTCGAGACCAGGACGGGGTCCCACACTCTCTCTCTTCAGGTAATGGGGTTAGACTAAATCCTAGAGGGATTCTTGGCTCTACACATGCTAGGTACACTTAGGTACATCTAGATAGGCATCGTAGGAGTACACACTCTCTTTTATCATGCATTTTATATCCATGTATGCATTTATGATTATTGCAAAATGGTAGAACTGTACTATCCATTTGTATTCACTATATTGCTGATTATATATATCTGCTACTGTCTAACAATTATTGCAGCACATCTATTTTACACTAGAAGAACAACTGTACAATAAATACTTATTGTAAAACGCCCGACTGCTTCTTCTGTGTAACTCTCTGAGACCGAATAAGTAAGCACGAGTGACTGGGCGAAAAGTAGTACATTGTTTCCACGATCCTGAGGGATCAGGGTTGTCATGTTCTGAGGTTGCCAGAAACTATTCTCTCCCCGATAAGAGGAGACACTAGTGGCACTGTGAGCTAGCTAATGCAAACAGGCTAACATTTTCGGTGGGGGTGCTAAGAGTCAGCCTGCCACCAAGCCCACAGTTCATATTATCCGAACGCGCAGATTCTGTATAGGTTATATATTGGAACTACACGACATGGCGCCGCCAACGTTGGTTGGGTACTTATTTAACAGTAGAATCTGAGTAGTTCAGTAGTGCTACTCTCAGAGACCCCTACTCACATACACCAGAGACGTCTGCAGTGGGTGGCCACAAATTCCGCCACAACTAAGTAGGTGGAAAAATCCTATTTATTAGCTGTTGGTTAATCAAGCTTGAAAGACACAGTGTTCCTAAATTGTGCAAATAACACCTTATCTTAGTTCCCTCGAACAAACTTCTTCTTTACAAAAATGACTGAGAAGGAAGATAATACAGTAGTAAACCTACAGCTCTCAGACGGAGAAGAAGATACAAATGCAATCCAAATTGCACCTAGATTCAGACGTACAATCACCCTGAAACTATTAGAAAATGGTTTACAAGCTAGGGGTGGCTTAGTAGTTTTCGTGATTGAGGCACACAAATCAAACAAAACAGAGGTGTTCTATTCGTGGGTTACATTCTGTAGGAGAGTAGGATCTGCCTCTTATGTTGCCCCCACTTTTTTTCTGATGTTAGCACTGGTTTCTGGCTATAGTCTGGCTGGGTCCCTGCCAATCAGGGCCCCAGCCTCTCTGTTCTCTCTAAACGACATGGAGTGCACTCTAGGTGCACTAGTGATTGGATACTGTGGTGCCTTATGAGTCCCTAGTATATGGTACCTTAGGTGCCAAGGGCATAGGTACTTCACAGGCCTCCCAGGGGCTGCAGCATATGTTATGCCACCCCTGGGAAGCAGTCTAAATCTGACACCACAGGCCTGCTACTGCAGCCTGGGTGAGGTGGTGCTAGCACTCCTCACTGAGATATAGGTTTCCTATATCTCTCCTGCACACACATATAAACCTATCAGTCACCCCTAAGGCAGGCCCTATCAATCCTGAGGGCAGGGTGCTTGGCTTTATGTGAGGGGGTGCCTCTGCATGAGCAGGGCCCCTCTGCAGTTCTCAGAGTCCATTCTCTGGTGCTGTTTGTGGATGCGGTTAAACCATATACTCTTAAGTGCATTATATCCTCGCGGTAAATGCTAACTTTGGAATGGCTGCATCAAAACATGTCGTGTTTGGTGTCAAACATCTTGGAATACTACCCCCCGCCAATCTTGGCGGCGGGGGTAGCATTCCACCCTTCTAGAGGGAGAAGACATGTACCTGCTGTGGAAACGCGGTAGAATCCTAAAGAGCCCTGGCATCACAAAATGGATGCCACCAGTCACAGACACTGGGCTGCCCTCCTGCTGATGACCGAAACTCGCAGTGGAGGAAGCCCAACAATAGGCATCCTGTCACAGGGAGGTGTAACCACCTTCCAGACAGGGTTTAGTGTATTGGGGCTGGGTGGGTGCACTCTTAGAGTGCTTTGAAGTCCTGCACTGGGGGAGCAGAAGGCTCCTCTGTGCATATGCCAGTTCAAACCAGCTCAGGGGCTACCTGCCCCTGCTCTGGCGCGAAACTGGACAAAGGGAAGTGGGTGTAGCCACCCCTCCCTTGACCCTCCCATAGGTGGGGTCATAGAGCTAGTCCATCCCCTCTTTTTAGTATAAGAGGGGGAACCTTGCCATTGCAAAGCAGATAACCCCTGGACGACGCTCTACAGAAGAATCCTGGCCCTTCGACGTTCCACTACCTTTGGAAGACAGAAGAATCTCCCTTGGAGTCAAGGAGTGACTCCCCTGCTTGGCAGGCACCAAAACGACAACGACGGTCGCAAACTATGCCGCTCCCGCCGGAGTCCGAAGTCCCTGCAGCCCAAGAAGTGGATTTCCTGACCTCTCCCAGGCCATCGTGAGTCCCCAGCGAAGCTGAGGCAAGTGGACCCCACGAGTAACGAGGAACCGCGACCCCTGGGTACCGTGCACTATTGTCGAGTGCAATCCCTTCACAACGTTCTACGAACTTGTGCTTTGGACCACGTGTGGTCCCGACCTCCAGCAGGAATCCTCCGAAGATCAGAGGCCTACACCGTCCCGAGTGACCGTGGGCCCCTGTTGAGTGATTCCGCCCGAGGTGTCTTTGCGATCCCTTGCCCGCCGGCTTGTGGGTCCCCAGAAGACTTCTTAAAGAAACCAAAGGGCTCCCTGGTTGCTCCAGGCCTGCCCTGACTTACCCTCGCTGGGTGAGTCCCTCAGACCTTGCTGGTCTGCGCCATCGACTTTTCTTCATCTCCCGAGACTTGCTGCTGCCAAGGCTTGTTGGCTCCAATCGAGTTGCCGACACCGCAGTCAGCTGCAGACGTCGAGGGACACACCGAATCCAGCTCCTGGTCGTCGTCGACACCTCCTGGACCACGTGGCTGAAGAGTCAAGGCACCCGCAACCGACCTGAATCAACCGACGACGGTGGGCATCCATCTTCCTTGCCCCGGGTCACTGCCAAGTGACTTTGAACACTGTCCCCTCTGCTTTCAGGTCATCCTTCTTCAGAATCCAGGCTTGGATTCCACCGGACACTTCTTCAGCTCCCGCAAGCAGCAAGTCTTCTTTGTTCGCCATTGAAAACGACGCCGCGACCCGACACCAAAGGACACCTATGCACCCGGCTTCCTGGGTGAGGTAACTCCAGCACTACGGTGCTCCTGTGGGTGTGGGCCCTAGAACTACTTACCCTGTAAGTGACTTGCTTGTAGGTTCTCCCGAAGTATCCTAAAACTCTTTATTTCCAACCGCGACTTGCCCCATTGAAGTCAACGGCGATCCGCGCCTGTGTATCCACACTGCACGCGTCCCCGTGGGTCCTTTACTTACCTGCCTTGGGTGGTTTCGTGAGGCCCCAGCACTTCTGAAGGCCCTAGGCCTTGTCTCCCTGCAAGTCGTTGTCCCTAAGTCTCTTACTTAGTATATGGTCTGGTACGCCCCTAGGGCCCCAGCCATATTTTGTGCTTAACTTATTGTGAAACGTTGATTTGTGCATATGTTTGTCTTCTAATCTCATAAAGAGATTAGTAGAGAGTTATTTAGAAATAAATACATATATATTTGATATATATACCTGTGTGGTGTCTTTTCATTTGGTGATTCAAGAGATTATATGGTAAAACAAGCTGCTTTACATTCCTCCGAGACTTAGCCTGAAGGCTGCTCTCCACAGCTACCACTAGGATAGCTTTCTTTAAAAGGTTGTCTTAAACCTATCTACCATAAGAGTCGATTTGCCCTGGTGCAAGGTGTCCACTTTAATTAGTGAACAGCATATACCAGGCCAACTTCTCACATTGGTGGGCAGCGTGTGGGATTCCAGCTTGCCATTGTTTTACCAGAAAATCTCTATTTGAATTACTAACTGAAAACCATTATAGGTACTCAAGGTACATATAAAGTCAAGCTTAGTATCAATAAGTTCTACTGAACTTAGAGCTGTGTGCCAAGGGATAGCACACCCTTTCCACAGCTCAAGCTAGGATCAGTAGGCCACAAACTAGTGTAGGTAGTACAACACTGCACAACACTAGAATGTCCTTAAAGGGTGGACCCAGTGGATCCACTCAGCCTCAGTACAAGGACATGGCTTTCTCTGACTTGAGAGCCATGTGTGTTGACAGACACCTGAGACTAGGACAGAGTCCCTCAACACTCCACCTGATAGATCTGCTGACAGCAGATGACCTTAGATTGGCTCTAGGAGCTAAAGGGTTTGAATCAGTGGGTGGGTCAGTCATAGTATCTGGGTCAGATGATGAAAATCAGAATGACCAAGACTCTGTGATTGAAGGGCCAGGCTCCAAGGGGCCTGAAAAGGACAGAGGAATTCTCCCTAAGAGAACTGACAGAGAGGAGGAGAGGCACAGATCCCCTTCCAGGGAATCTGACCACTCTTATCACTCTGGCAGAGAATTTGTCCAGCAGAGGAGCTCATACTTTTCCTTAAGAGAGACCTCCTCTGAGAGAAGGTGCAAACTGCTCCAGTATGAGGAAGCCAGAGTGGCCCTCAGAACCAAGCAGTTGGCACTGGATAGGGAAGCCCTGGAGATCCAGAGAGCTTCTAGAAAAGAGGGGTTAGAACCCCTGGTGGCAGCAACAGTGTCCCTAGAGGCAGAGAATATATTCCTGACCATAGGAACCTGAGCAAGGTTGTTCCTCCCTACCAGAGTGGGGATGATATCCACAAGTGGATAACTGCTATGGAGAGGGCCTGTAGAGTACAGCAGGTCCCCCAAAAGCAGTGGGCAGCAATCTTGTGGCTCTCCTTTTCAGATAAAGGAAGAGACAAGCTCCTCACTGTTAGAGAGGAGGATGCTGATGATTATGAGGTCCTGAAGAGTGCACTGATAGATGGGTTTGGCTTAACCACTGAGCAGTACAGGTTGAAGTTCAGAGATACCCAGAAGGCACAGACTCAGGACTGGACTGACTTTGTTGATTGTGCAACCAAGGCTCTAGAGGGTTGGCTGGTTGGCAGTAGGGTTACTGATTTCAAGGGATTGTATAATCTGATGATGAGAGAACAGATCCTAAATAATTGCCAGAACCAGTTGTTGCATCAGTACCTGGTGGACTCTGATCTGACCTCTCCCCAAGAATTGGGAAAGAAGGCAGACAAATGGGTCAGAACCAGGGTGAGGCAGAAAACCCAGAACCAAGGGGGTGACACTAAGAAGCAAGATCCTAAAGGCTCTGAGAAAGGTGGGGATAAGTCAAAAGACCAGAAGTCTTCACAAGGGCCCCAAAATCTGCATCTGGTGGGGAGTCACAGTCCAACAAGGGAAAAGGCCAAAAGAAGCCCTGGTGCAAATTCTGTAAACAGAAAGGGCACTGGACTTCTGATTGTACCAAGTCCAAAGACCAAACCACCACCACTCCTGCCCCTAAGGCAACTGTGCCCCCTAGCTCAGCTACTGGTGGAGGTGGTACGCAGAATAAGGGTGTAGTAGGGTTGACCCTGGGTTCTGAAGTGGATTCTGACCTAGTCAGAGTGACCACTCAGGCAATGCTGATTTGTGAGGGAAACATTGATATGTCCTTCCTAGTAAGCCCCAGTAATCTGGGCAAGTACAAACAGCAGCCTTTGATAAATGGCAAACAGGCTTTGGCATTTAGGGACACAGGTGCTAGTGTCACCATGGTGGCAGAGGACCTAGTGGACCCTGGACAGATCATCCTGGGTGAAATGTACCAGGTGACCAATGCAAGCAATGTCCAGACCAACCATAGTCTGGCAGTTGTGAATTTCTCCTGGGGAGGGGTAACTGGCCTCAAGAAGGTTGTAGTCAGTGCAGACCTCCCTGTAGAATGTCTGTTGGGCAATGATCTAGAGACTTCAGCCTGGTCTGAAGTAGAGTTATGGACTCATGCTGAGATGTTGGGCATCCCTGCAGAGGTATTTGCTGTGACCAGGTCACAAGCAAGAATGCATGACACTGAACCAGCTCTGGATCCTGGAACAATGGACCAGATGCTTCCCAAGAGGAGGAGCAGTAGGGTTAAGGCAGTGCCTTCCCCTCTGTCTCAGATCAAGGATTCACTTCCAGAGGGAGGTGAAGCAGAACCTGAAGAAGGAACTGCCCCAGAGGGACTTGAACCTGACCAGGTTGAGTTCTTGGGGGCAGGGGGCCCTTCCAGGGAAGATCTGAGCAAGGAGCAACAGTGCTGCCCCTCTCTTGAACCCCTCAGACAGCAGGCTGCTGCTGAGGCTGCTGGGAGTGCTAGTGGGTCCCATAAAGTTTATTGGGATGAGGGACTCCTATATTCTGAGGGTAGAGACCCAGCCCCTGGAGCCACCAGGAGGTTGGTAATACCTCAGAAGTTTAGGGGTTCCTCTTGACCTTAGCACATGATATCCCTTTGGCAGGACACTTGGGCCAAAACAAGACCTGGGACAGGCTTGTTCCACATTTTCATTGGCCACATATGTCAGAGGACACAAAGGAGTTTTGTCGCTCCTGTGTCACTTGCCAAGCCAGTGGTAAGGCAGGTGGCACAACAAAGGCCCCCTGATACCACTACCTGTGGTGGGGGTACCCTTTGAGAGGGTAGGGATTGACATTGTTGGTCCCCTTGACCCTCAGACTGCATCTGGGCACAGATTTATCCTGGTGGTAGTGGATCATGCCACCAGGTACCCAGAGGCAATTCCTCTGAGGACCACCACAGCCCCTGTGGTGGCAAGAGCCCTCATTGGAGTTTTCTCCAGAGTGGGTTTCCCAAAGGAGGTCATTTCTGACAGAGGTACCAACTTCATGTCAGGATATCTGAAAGCAATGTGGAAGGAGTGTGGTGTAACTTATAAGTTCACCACCCCCTATCACCCACAATGCAATGGTTTAGTTGAACGCTTCAACAAGACCTTGAAAGGAATGATTAAGGGACTCCCAGAGAAGCTTAGGCGGAAATGGGACCTTCTTCTTCCTTGCCTTTTGTTTGCATACAGAGAGGTTCCACAGAAGGGGGTTGGCTACAGCCCATTTGAGCTTCTGTTTGGGCATCCTGTGAGAGGTCCACTATGTTTGGTAAAAGAGGGCTGGGAGTTACCTCTCAAGCCCCCAAACAAGATGTGATGGACTATGTACTTGGTCTCCGCTCCCGGATGGCAGAGTACATGAAAAAGGCAACCAAAAACCTGGAGGCCAGCCAAGAATTGCAAAAAGCTTGGCATGACCAAAGGCTGTGCTGACTGTATACCAGCCAGGACAGAAAGTGTGGGTGTTGGAGCCTGTGGCCCCAGCAGCCCTCCAGGACAAATGGAGTGGCCCCCATACAATAGTTGAACAGAAGGGAGAAGTCACCTATCTGGTGAATCTTGGAACTCCCAGGAGCCCCCTAAGGGTGCTTCATGTCAACAGATTAAAGCCATATGTTGACAGGGCTGACATGGGCTTGCTCATGGCAACTGATGAGGACCAGGAGGAGGAGAGTGACCCTCTCCCTGACCTGCTCTCTCAGAACCCTGATGATGGGTCAGTAGATGGTGTTGCTTTGGCAAGCAGCCTCACTGACCATCAGCAAACTGAGTGCAGACAAGTTCTGCAACAGTTTAGACATATGTTTAGCCTGACCCCTAGTCAGACTTCCTGGTGCACCCATGAGGTGGACACTGGAGACAGTCTGCCTGTCAAGAATAAAATCTACAGGCAACCTGACCATGTCAGGGACTGTATCAGGACTGAAGTCCAGAAAATGTTGGAGTTAGGCGTGATTGAGCCTTCAGATAGCCCTTGGGCTAGCCCAGTAGTCCTGGTACCCAAGCCTCATACCCAGGGTGGTAAGAAAGAAATGAGGTTTTGTGTAGACTACAGAGGCCTCAATGCAGTCACTAGGACTGATGCCTATCCCATACCAAGGGCAGATGAGCTGATTGATACTTTGGCCTCAGCCAAGTATCTAAGCACATTTGACCTCACAGCTGGCTACTGGCAAATCAGATTAGCTGAGGATGCAAAAGCCAAAACAGCATTTTCGACTTCTGGTGGGCACTACCACTTTGTGGTGATGCCCTTTGGATTGAAAAATGCACCTGCCACTTTTCAGAGGTTGGTGAATAAAGTTCTGGCAGGGTTGGAAACTTATTGCTCAGCTTATCTAGATGATATTGCTGTCTTTAGTTCCTCCTGGCAGGATCACCTGGTCCACCTCAGGAATGTTTTGGAGGCTCTGCAGAAAGCAGGCCTCACTATCAAGGCCACCAAGTGCCAGATAGGGCAGAGTCAGGTTGTGTACCTGGGCCACCTTGTAGGTGGAGGCCAGGTTCAGCCTTTACAGAGCAAAATCCAAACCATAATGGAATGGGTTGCTCCTACCACCCAGACACAGGTGAGAGCCTTCTTAGGCCTGACTGGGTACTATAGGAGGTTTGTCAAGGGATATGGATCTATAGTGACCCCCTTGAATGATCTTACCTCTAAGAAAATGCCAAAAAGGTTCAGTGGACAGCTAGCTGTCAAAAGGCATTTGAAGACCTAAAGCAGGCCATGTGCACTGCCCCCATCTTACAGAGTCCAGACTACACCAAAAGTTCATTGTCCAAACAGATGCTTCTGAGCTGGGTGTGGGAGCTGTACTGTCTCAACTGAATGATGAAGGTCAAGACCAGCCAGTAGCTTTTATTAGCAGAAGGCTGACCCCTAGAGAGAAACGTTGGTCAGCTATAGAGAGGGAGGCCTTTGCTGTGGTTTGGGCCCTGAAGAAGCTGAGGCCATACTTGTTTGGCACTCACTTCATAGTTCAGACTGACCACAAGCCCCTCCTATGGCTAAAGCAGATGAAAGGTGAAAACCCAAAACTTTTGAGGTGGTCCATTTCCCTACAGGGGATGGACTATACAGTGGAACATAGGCCTGGGACCCAACATGCCAATGCAGATGGACTCTCAAGGTATTTCCACTTTGAACACGAAGACTCAACTGGTCAAGGTTAGTTTAGTGTCCCTACGTTTGGGGGGTTGTGTAGGAGAGTAGGATCTGCCTCTTATGTTGCCCCCACTTTTTTCTGATGTTAGCACTGGTTTCTGGCTATAGTCTGGCTGGGTCCCTGCCAATCAGGGCCCCAGCCTCTCTGTTCTCTCTAAACGACATGGAGTGCACTCTAGGTGCACTAGTGATTGGATACTGTGGTGCCTTATGAGTCCCTAGTATATGGTACCTTAGGTGCCAAGGGCATAGGTACTTCACAGGCCTCCCAGGGGCTGCAGCATATGTTATGCCACCCCTGGGAAGCAGTCTAAATCTGACACCACAGGCCTGCTACTGCAGCCTGGGTGAGGTGGTGCTAGCACCCCTCACTGAGATATAGGTTTCCTATATCTCTCCTGCACACACATATAAACCTATCAGTCACCCCTAAGGCAGGCCCTATCAATCCTGAGGGCAGGGTGCTTGGCTTCTATGTGAGGGGGTGCCTCTGCATGAGCAGGGCCCCTCTGCAGTTCTCAGAGTCCATTCTCTGGTGCTGTTTGTGGATGCGGTTAAACCATATACTCTTAAGTGCATTATATCCTCGCGGTAAATGCTAACTTTGGAATGGCTGCATCAAAACATGTCGTGTTTGGTGTCAAACATCTTGGAATACTACCCCCGCCAATCTTGGCGGCGGGGTAGCATTCCACCCTTCTAGAGGGAGAAGACATGTACCTGCTGTGGAAACGCGGTAGAATCCTAAAGAGCCCTGGCATCACAAAATGGATGCCACCAGTCACAGACACTGGGCTGCCCTCCTGCTGATGACCGAAACTCGCAGTGGAGGAAGCCCAACAATAGGCATCCTGTCACAGGGAGGTGTAACCACCTTCCAGACAGGGTTTAGTGTATTGGGGCTGGGTGGGTGCACTCTTAGAGTGCTTTGAAGTCCTGCACTGGGGGAGCAGAAGGCTCCTCTGTGCATATGCCAGTTCAAACCAGCTCAGGGGCTACCTGCCCCTGCTCTGGCGCGAAACTGGACAAAGGGAAGTGGGTGTAGCCACCCCTCCCTTGACCCTCCCATAGGTGGGGTCATAGAGCTAGTCCATCCCCTCTTTTAGTATAAGAGGGGAACCTTGCCATTGCAAAGCAGATAACCCCTGGACGACGCTCTACAGAAGAATCCTGGCCCTTCGACGTTCCACTACCTTTGGAAGACAGAAGAATCTCCCTTGGAGTCAAGGAGTGACTCCCTGCTTGGCAGGCACCAAAAACGACAACGACGGTCGCAAACTACGCCGCTCCCGCCGGAGTCCGAAGTCCCTGCAGCCCAAGAAGTGGATTTCCTGACCTCTCCCAGGCCATCGTGAGTCCCCAGCGAAGCTGAGGCAAGTGGACCCCACGAGTAACGAGGAACCGCGACCCCTGGGTACCGTGCACTATTGTCGAGTGCAACCCCTTCACAACGTTCTACGAACTTGTGCTTTGGACCACGTATGGTCCCGACCTCCAGCAGGAATCCCTCCGAAGATCAGAGGCCTACACCGTCCCGAGTGACCGTGGGCCCCTGTTGAGTGATTCCGCCCGAGGTGTCTTTGCGATCCCTTGCCCGCCGGCTTGTGGGTCCCCAGAAGACTTCTTAAAGAAACCAAAGGGCTCCCCTGGTTGCTCCAGGCCTGCCCTGACTTACCCTCGCTGGGTGAGTCCCTCAGACCTTGCTGGTCTGCGCCATCGACTTTTCTTCATCTCCCCAAGACTTGCTGCTGCCAAGGCTTGTTGGCTCCAATCGAGTTGCCGACACCGCAGTCAGCTGCAGACGTCGAGGGACACACCGAATCCAGCTCCTGGTCGTCGTCGACACCTCCTGGACCACGTGGCTGAAGAGTCAAGGCACCCGCAACCGACCTGAATCAACCGACGACGGTGGGCATCCATCTTCCTTGCCCCGGGTCACTGCCAAGTGACTTTGAACACTGTCCCCTCTGCTTTCAGGTCATCCTTCTTCAGAATCCAGGCTTGGATTCCACCGGACACTTCTTCAGCTCCCGCAAGCAGCAAGTCTTCTTTGTTCGCCATTGAAAACGACGCCGCGACCCGACACCAAAGGACACCTATGCACCCGGCTTCCCTGGGTGAGGTAACTCCAGCACTACGGTGCTCCTGTGGGTGTGGGCCCTAGAACTACTTACCCTGTAAGTGACTTGCTTGTAGGTTCTCCCGAAGTATCCTAAAACTCTTTATTTCCAACCGCGACTTGCCCCATTGAAGTCAACGGCGATCCGCGCCTGTGTATCCACACTGCACGCGTCCCCCGTGGGTCCTTTACTTACCTGCCTTGGGTGGTTTCGTGAGGCCCCAGCACTTCTGAAGGCCCTAGGCCTTGTCTCCCTGCAAGTCGTTGTCCCTAAGTCTCTTACTTAGTATATGGTCTGGTACGCCCCTAGGGCCCCAGCCATATTTTGTGCTTAACTTATTGTGAAACGTTGATTTGTGCATATGTTTGTCTTCTAATCTCATAAAGAGATTAGTAGAGAGTTATTTAGAAATAAATACATATATATTTGATATATATACCTGTGTGGTGTCTTTTCATTTGGTGATTCAAGAGATTATATGGTAAAACAAGCTGCTTTACATTCCTCCGAGACTTAGCCTGAAGGCTGCTCTCCACAGCTACCACTAGGATAGCTTTCTTTAAAAGGTTGTCTTAAACCTATCTACCATAAGAGTCGATTTGCCCTGGTGCAAGGTGTCCACTTTAATTAGTGAACAGCATATACCAGGCCAACTTCTCACACATTCCCAGCAGCAAATGCAAGAACACAGACATTTCACTACTATACAGAAGGAGATGCACCAGTGGAATATGGTCCGTTCGAGGACATAGAGGTTCCACTCACGTACCAGGAACATATATTCTGGTTTAAAGGTGCCCTACCCCACATAAGAAATAGAGTAAGATCAGGCCCGCTCGGAGGAGAGGGGGCAACATGGCCGATATTAGCAGCCTACACACCACATCCTGACATTGACACAATGCCACAAGGAGACTTACTCATACAACACAAAGATTTAATTAAAATCTACAGAAATTTGACACAATTCGTCATGAGGACTTTCACAGTCCAACCAACAAAAGTTGGAACAAATGGAACTCAAATTCAGGATACAGCAACTAAAATTACACCACAAACATTACACGCAGTGATGGGTAAAATGCCCACAAAACATGAACAAATACCATTCTGGGTAGCTCAGAAGATAAACGCAGCTAGAGGCAGTATTCCCGAATACTACCCCGTATGAAAAACACAGAATGCTAACAATCTGCTTGCCCATGGGGATAACAACACAATTGGAGGATTGAACCACTTGGGGTACAGTCTTTGCTGCCATTTATACCAGAACACATGGTATCCCGTCATTAGCAGTAGTACCTGATGTATTAAGACACATACAAAACGAGTACGGAGCAGAACCTGCCCTAAACTTAGGGATGAAGTTACTAGGTAACTATGACCAGGTATCAGCCATAATACTAGCTAATATTAAAGGAGAAGCAGCTTCAGTGGCAATCCACCAACGCCTAAGGGAGTTCAGTCCTATAGACCAACAACACGAACTACCTAAAATAATTGAAACTGCATATGCAGAATTAGGCAGAGACAGTTTAGATGGAAAAGCATTAAAACCACAACTGATGGGCAGTTCTGAAAAGGACACTTCCAAGCAGACACCTGCTTCTTCTAAAAAGAAGTGGGATAATAAAAAACAACAAAACTTTAAAGGAAACAGATCTCAATCCCGAGGCAGATCTCCTCCACAGGAGCCCTCTGAAAAGACGTACAACCTCAGGAATGGGGATAATATTAGGAAACCTGACAGGTATCAGGATACTGATACGCGTTCCTCTTGTTCCTTTCAGGGCTCGACAAAAAACTCAGAGAGAGAAGGACGGTCAGAACACAAAGAAGAGCGTACAAAGTCCAGAGACAATATCCAATAAAGCAAGAAGCTAAAAAACAGGTCAGGGAGATCTTAGATCAACTTGAATACCAAGGGGTGATTGAAACATGCACCTCACCAATGAACAAGCCTTTGTTTCCCGTATCAAAACCAGACAACTCATATCGTCTAGTTTTAGATTACAGACATTTAAACACAGTCACAAACGCATTCGCTGTCCAAAACGCTCACAGTGCCGCATTAATGAATAACATTGTGCGGAAAAAATACAAGACTACACTTGATATCTCAAATGGATTTTTCTGCCAAAATATAGTGCCTGAAAGCAGGTATTTGACCGCATTCTCTACGTTGGGGTCCCAGCGACAATTTTGTTGCCTCCCCCAGGGGTATAAGAACAGCCCGGGGTTATTCTCAGCAAGAGTAACTGAGTTACTCCAAAATTTTGATGAAGAAGCATTGTCCTATGTGGATGATATTTATCTGACGGACGATGACTTAAAAAGGCACTTGACCAGGGTGAGCACCATTATCATGGGATTCGCCTCTGAGGGCTACAAATTTAATTTTAAGAAATCTAAAATAGCCCACCTCAATGTCCTGTTTTTAGGATACGAGCTTTCAAGTGAAGGGAAAAGCCTGGCAGCAAACTTTTTAGAAACATGTGCGCTGCTTCAACCACCAAAATCATTAAAAAATCTGCAATCAATACTGGGATTCCTAAATTTCGGCAGAACATACATTTTAGATTACGCAGGAAGAGTAAAACCTTTCTACGACTTAATAAAATCTGACTTTTCAGTTAGACAATGGACACAGGAACACACAAACATCCTACGTTCACTACAAGAAGACATGATAGACAAGATAGAAGAGTAAGTGTATCTGATGTGCGTGTGTTTGTACTTTGAAATACTGAAAGGAATTGCTGCTAGACCGGTTTTATTAACTATTCATGTTTGCACTTTTAAAATAACTGAAAGGAACTGCTGCTAGACCCGTTTTTTCATTCACGTTTGTACCTTAAAATAACTGAAAGGAATTGCTACTAGACCCGTTTTTTTTATCATTCACGTTTGTATTTTTTAAATAATTGAAAGGAACTGCTGCTGGACCAGATATTTTACCTGCTTTACGGTTTTCTTTCGTTTTTTAAAAACTGAAAATTTACTGTACTAGTGGGTTGGGATTAGTGCCATCATTAATTGTGAGTAGGGTGAGTGGTGTGCTTCCGCATAGTTTGAGCGGGACACCCGAAGCACACCATCTTGGTTGGCAGTCTAGTTTCCCTGAGGACGCTCCTCCCTCTACTTAAGGCAGGGAAATGCAAGCGCGCAGTCAGTAAGTGTATCTGATGTGCGTGTGTTTGTACTTTGAAATACTGAAAGGAATTGCTGCTAGACCCGTTTTATTAACTATTCATGTTTGCACTTTTAAAATAACTGAAAGGAACTGCTGCTAGACCCGTTTTTTTCATTCACGTTTGTACCTTAAAATAACTGAAAGGATTTGCTGCTAGACCCGTTTTTTTTTATCATTCACGTTTGTATTTTTTAAATAATTGAAAGGAACTGCTGCTGGACCAGATATTTTACCTGCTTTACGGTTTTCTTTCGTTTTTTAAAAACTGAAAATGTACTGTACTTGTGGGTTGGGATTAGTGCCATCATTAATTGTGAGTAGGGTGAGTGGTGTGCTTCCGCATAGTTTGAGCGGGACACCCGAAGCACACCATCTTGGTTGGCAGTCTAGTTTCCCTGAGGACGCTCCTCCCTCTACTTAAGGCAGGGAAATGCAAGCGCGCAGTGCGCGCGCGCAGCGGCGCGCCGATGGCGCGCCGTAGGCAAGCCCGTCTGCGCCCGTCCGCGCACCGACCACGCACAGCGCCAGCCACGCTGCCGGTCAAGCTGCCGGCTACGAACTCCTTGTATCCGACAATAACTCCAGACTCCTCTACTCAAGGGCAAGACTATTACAAATAGGTAAGCTAGATACAGAAAAATGTTCAGTACCTAATCATGCTTCGGTAATCACTCCTTTGAGAAAACAACATGTAGACATTCTAAAATGTGGGCTTATAAATGCTAGATCCTTAGTTAAACACCATCACGAGATCTTTACTATGTTGGAATGTTATGCTTTTGATGCCCTGTTCATCTCGGAACCTTGGACTCGGGATGATTCTACAGTAGAACTAGGTTTAGCCTGCCCCCCAGGATATAAAGCCTTCCATAAACCACGAACATATGGAAGAGGAGGGGGTTGGAGTGATATTCAAAGAGGAATGGAATTTTTCGCCATTACAAATGGATGAGGTTGATGGTATAGAACTTCTAGGGTTTTCCCTTAAGGAGGCTAAGGGGCAGGTGCTCACTGGCATCGTGTGCTACAGACCGCCTACAGGACAGGGCTTTCAATGTCAGGCATTGATTGATTCTATATACAATATGTCACTCTCTCACTCAAGGTTGATTTTATTAGGTGATTTCAACCTTTGGGACAAGGAGAATCCAATACACCTCTAAGGGAATTAATGCAAGCCTGTGAGAGTCTTAATTTGAAACAACTAATTTGCGAACCCACACACCAAAAGGCCACATCCTGGACTTAATATTCGCTAACCCTACAGAAGCCAGAATGGTTGAAACCCTTCCACTATGCTGGACTGACCACTCGCTTGTACATTTTTACTAACACTACCCAGAGCAACTAGCAAAAGGACCCATATTGAGAATTATCGACAGGGTAGGGAATGGCCCAAATTGCTAAAAAACAAACAACTCCCACTAATAACGAGGCCTAACTTATTTGATCATAAAAAATCGGTGGGAGAGAACTACCTCACTCTCCATGATCAAATAATGGAAACGCTGAATCAAAGAATTCCAGTAAAGAGGCTGAAAAATAGAGATAAGCCATCTGCCCCCTGGTATAAGGAGGACTTGAGGCTTCAGCGTAAGGAATGTAAACTGGCCGAAAGGAAATGGAGGCGGCTATACGCTGAAATAGACAGAAAAAGCTATAAGATGCAACTAAATAAATATAAGGAGGCAATTGCTAGTTCAAAAGCAGATTACTTTGCAGAAACCATCCTGCTAGCACCAAACAAGACCAGAGCTATCTTCAGCATAGCTAAGGGCCTCTCAAGCCTACGTGTACAGGTAATAAGATCATAGCTACACAAAAGCTATGTGATGATCTAGCAACCTATTTTAATGAAAAGATCAATAAAATCATCAACGGCTTCAGCTTGAAGGATCAGACTGGAGCGGAAGATGACCACAACTTACCCCTGAAGGTGGGGAATGGACTAACTGCCCGAAAGATGCAAGCTGAGCGTCTAGAGAGAACTAGCCAGCCTACCTTGGAACGCTTCCAAGTACCCCCAGAGGAGGTGTTCTATAATATAGCTATGACAGTCTCCTCCGGGTCTCCACTGGACCCCCTCCCTCAGAGAATGTGGAAGGAATATAAGACGGAACTCTTTCCCCGGCTGCATCAGATATGCTGTCAATCAGTAACTATCGGAGAAGTCTCAGACTGTTGGAAACAGGCAATAGTTACTCCACTACTTAAAAAACCAACGCTCGATCCAGCTCAGATGTCCAGCTATAGACCGATTTCACTGCTGCCCTACCCAGTAAAAATTCTCGAACGAATAGTGAGTAAATCTCTGTCTCAATATCTAGAGGAAAACCGGCTACTGGACGAGCTGCAATTTGGATTCCGCCCTGAACACGGTACCGAAACAGCCTTGGTAACAAAAAATTGGTTCTACGATGGGTTTTGGTTAGCAGGAAGAATGGCGCTCAGGCTAATTAACGGTACGGTATAAGAAGAATGAGTAGGGTTACGGTGCTACCAGGTCAGGGAAAGCCCGGACAACCCCTGCAGTTGTGTGGGTTCGGACCCACACTTGTAATTGAGAAAGAATCCTGGGGACACGTGTAAGATGATGAATCAGAATATCAGTGTACAAATAGTGATGCTCAATGTTACAATCACAAAGGTCGACACCAATGAATGTTTTGGTAGATATTGTTTATACAAATCTTGCAGTGTGTCAAGATATGAGTACCAGCCGACACGTGTTTCGTCACCTGGGTAGTAACCCGTGACTCTTCAGGGCTGACTGTAGATAATAGTGCCTGTGCGAAATCGCTGAACAATAAAACACCGGGCGAGTGCGTCCGTGTTCAAAGGGTCCTGAGTGAAGCCGGAGGTATGTGTACGGATCCGTCTCTCATTCCGAATGCGGAAGGAACTTATTGTTCTTGGAATCACTACTGATGGGGTCCAGAGTCCCTTTGCCTTACCGACCTTACCACCCATTCAGCCGCACCACCCTGCAACTTTAATACGCGTCTCTAGACCGGGTTGGAACTATCACCGGTCCAGCGATTTCGCACAGGCACTATTATCTACAGTCAGCCCTGAAGAGTCACAGGTTACTACCCAGGTGACGAAACACGTGTCGGCTGGTACTCATATCTTGACACACTGCAAGATTTGTATAAACAATATCTACCAAAACATTCATTGGTGTCGACCTTTGTGATTGTAACATTGAGCATCACTATTTGTACACTGATATTCTGATTCATCATCTTACACGTGTGCCCAGGATTCTTTCTCAGCCTTGGTAACTATGTTCGATGATTTAAGAATGCGCGCTGACAATGGCCAAGCAGCTGTGCTGGTGCTGCTGGATATGTCAGCGGCATTCGACACGGTTAATCATGGTATTCTGTTGAAGAGACTAGAAAGCATCGGAGTTAAGGGTCAGGCCTTGAGATGGCTTCAGTCTTATCTAACGGATAGATCACAGTTAGTAAGATTCGACCTTTTACATCTCCGAAGACAGCTATTCAACATGGGGTCCCGCAAGGCTCCGCGATCAGCCCAATTTTATTTAATATATATCTACGCCCACTTATTTCCATCATTAAATCCTTTGGAGTGGATTTGGTCAACTATGCTGATGACACACAGCTCATGTTTTCTCTGGAGGGAGATCAAAAGATTTCTATGGATAGATTTCACGAATGTATGACTATCACCTCACACTGGCTTAGACACAACTTCCTCCAATTTAATGGAGAAAAACTGAAGTCATATACTGCATGACAAGCAAAGTTGGCCGTCCCTCCCTGTTGACTTCCGGCTCACCCCACAGATAGCGTGCTAATACCTACCAAAACAGTGCGCAATCTGGGAGTGATGATGGATAATAATCTCAAGTGGATTCACAAATAAATAAAACAGTGGGTACCTGTCTCTCACTGATCAGAGCCCTTAGAAAGATTCTCCCACTACTACCAGCTTCTGCCAGAATACAGGTAGTGAGGAGCGCTATTTTGAGTAGGCTGGACTACTGCAACTCCTTGTGTCTTGGAGCTCCTAGCTCCTCGATAATGAAGCTGCAGAGGATCCAGACAATTGCAGCAAAGTTGGCCCTAAATTGGCAGCGCAGATCCTCAGCATCTCAGGCTCTACGGAATCTTCACTGGTTACCGATTCAGCAGAGAATATTTTTTAAATCTCTCTGCATAGTTTTTAAGGCAGCAAATGGTCTGGGTCCTAGGCCTTTGCAGAGTAAGTTCACGTGGTATACGCCCACAAGAAACCTTCGCTCGGCCACAGCAAATCTGATCAAAGTCCCTAAATTTAAGAGGGTTAGAACAGGTGGGAGAGCTTTTAGCTCTGCAGCCTCGCAATTATGGAATGAACTTCCATCTGACATCAGGAAAAGCAGAGACATAATGCAATTCAGGAAGAAACTAAAGACCTGGTTATTCCCAAGGGAAAGGAACACTTAGGTGTAATCCCTGCATTCTCTAGTGCTCCTCCTGCTGTCCTTCCCTCCCCTTAGGTTTTTACTATCTATAACTCTCTTTTTTCTTTCAATACAGTATGACACATTACATCTATGTACACTTTCAGCGCCAGGATACCCGTTGGGTGATAGCGCGCTATATAAATGCTGTATACTATACTATACTACTTCAAAACACTTACAGACACGCGTAAACGTACGCAACTTAGTGATCAGAATAATAGCGGGTCAATGCGGGTACACTTACTTAACCTTCAATGAAGCTGTACCAATCGCATACAAATCACACCTGTACACAAACTCAGAAATGCGTTTCACTTCAACAGAAAAAATCCTGACAGCAGTTCAGACCGCTGTAGCAAGAGAAAGAGCCCTGGCTCAGGAAAAAGCATAATAGTCGTGACCCCTGTACCAGCTTTAGAAGCTGTTACAAAAGCTAGCATTCCAAATGCTAAAGCCTTACATCCGAGATGGATACAATGGGCTAATTCCCTTACTGCAACGGATGTTGAATACAGATTTGATCCAAGTCTAAAAACACAGGCATTCCTGCAATACGAACAAGAATATCCTCTACCAAACGAAATTTTGCCTCTAGATCAGTATGAATATATATTTACACTGACGGATCTGCTCAACCGGCCGTAGGGAGTAAGCAACAATACAGCGCAGCATGTGCAATCGTTAAAGGTCGCATGCAGGATGGAAAATTCCATCCAAATTACACCAAAACGCAATCTCTAGGAGACTTCACGGCTCAGTTGGCAGAGTTAAAAGCACTGATACTTGCACTTATAATTACGGATCACGAATTCCCCACACTTATAGTGTGTGATTCCTTTTACTGTGTACAATCATACAATGAATATTTATATCATTGGGAACAAAACGGGTTTAAAGATGCAAAAGGTGCCACAATTAAGCATAAAATGCTATGGGAACAGGTAGTTGAATTGAAGAACGAACTACCGAGGGCTCACGTGATTCGTACACTGAGTCATCAACGTGATGGCGTTCACGTTGAAGGGAATTCATTGGCTGATGAAGCCGCGAAAGGGGCTGTACGAACGGCTTCCGTAGCTGCAATCACTCATTCAAAAACGAGGATAGACGGTGAGATTATGGTCGCTGTTATTGCTTCAAGCAAAAACAGCGGAGCAGTACCAAAGAAATTTCCACTCAAGTACTCCTACAAGTTAGATGCAAACAACATTCCACATGCTCAGATTCCTGGAGTGGGGGACAGAGTAATACCAAATATGGATCGTAGGCAAGGTTTAATTCTAGCAGCACACGAGGGTTTGGGCTCTGCGCACACAGGCGTTACAGCGACTTTTTCTTCATTGAAACAGCGCTACTGGTGGCCTGGTCTAACAAAGCAAACGAAGGACTATGTCTTGAAATGTGACATCTGCCAACAGATGAAAGGCTCCACCATAAAACTCCCGGCACAGACACCGTTACTAAATTCAGACAAACCTCTCGCTTGTGTGCATCTGCACCACTGCAGCCCCTTACAATCTCATGGGGCTTACAAGTATATCATGGTTGCAGTGGATTCCTGCTCAAGATTCATATGGGTATGGCCTCAGTGCTCGGCTGACGCTCGAACTGTTATCAAAGATTTGTGAGTCTTTATAGCCATATACACAGTTGGCATGTTACATTCTGACCGTGGCCCGGCGTTTAGCTCTCGAGCTTACAAAGAGGCCATGCAAAGTATGGGCGTAGCATTGCAGTACTCCTCTCCGTACCATCCTGAGGGAAATTCGGTAGGGAAAAGGAAAAACCGTGATCTAAAGCAATCTTTAACAGCTAGGGTATTAGGCAAGGGCGGTAGTTGGGTCAATCATCTATATGGGGTACAACAAGCACTCAATAACCAGCCAAGAAATTCTCTAGGGGGTGTCACGCCATATGAGGTCCTATTTGGGACAAGAATGTGGGTACCTGCTCTTGATTGTGAAGGCACAGTGGTGGATGAGAAACCATTTGATATCCGTGATCGTTTGGCTGTTTTACAGGATCTAAATGAATCCAGGACACAACAAAGTAACGTCCTCCAGAAACAGACCGCCACTGGGGAAGTCAAGGCAAACACGGCAAGACCTGTCTGGATCCCAAAGGTCGGGGATCTGGTCAGAGAAAAAATAGCGGACAAAAAAGAATTTGGACCATCATACAGAAAGCCTGTTCCTGTCCTAGCAGTTCAAGGAACAAGAACTGTTCTTTGCCGCCTCTTGCCGGAAAAAGGAGAAAATATTTGTCTCAATCGACTTAATCAAACCACACTATGTGGCCGATACTGAACAGTAGGCCTCGTGGACTCCACAGTAGCAGACACCGTCCTCTTGCTACAATCCAAGAAGTTCAAACAGAAAGACTCATCACGTTCGAAGAGCCTCCTGTACGGAATGAAGGACTGTGCAACAATGCTATGGAACTCGTTCCCCTTGAACCGGAAGTACATCTTCAAAATCCAATTCAAAATAACACAAAAGTTGCAATTAGACCAAATACAGACGTCTACGTCAACATGCCTCGACAAGAGCAAAATGCGATTTCAACAAATCCCGATGCAATTCCTACAATTGATCGAACTGCTTCTGGCTACTTCATGAACTTTGATACGTTTTCTTTGGATCCAAGTGAACCTGAAACGACGCCAGCCCAAAAATCCCATAAACAACATGCTAAAGACTTTCTGAACTTTCTCAGAAAGACTTACCCGGTATCGCCTTGGGTAGAACTATGGGTAATTACTGGGATACTATTTTTTCTTTTCTGGCTAGGCTTAGTTATAACTTTTAGCATGCTTATTATTGGACGATATCTTCAACAAAGCTCCGCAACACAAAAAGTTAATTTGATTCTGAAGCCACATCAATCGTCCCATCATGAGCAGAGAGACTTGTCATCAGTTGACATTACAGCAGTTCCTATACTGGATGGTACAGTTTGGGACAAGGTTGATTTCGAAATATTCGGTCCTACTGAACTTTTAAAAATTTCTCATGTATTTAAAATTTAATTTAGTGATATCATTACCTCCAGTACATTTTCTGATGATTGGGACTCTGAAACTGTTAATAACATGTTGTCTGACTTAGAGAAAACTGCTGCATTTCCGAACAATGAAATGTTAGAAGGTACTTCAGACTACGACACATTGTACTGTTATCAACATTATGGTCATCATTTCCTGCACAAATCTATATCACCTAGAAATGTTTTTGAGTACCACCAGTGGTATCATTGCCCTACACCACCTAAAAGTAGTTTGCAAACATTTGCACAGACATTTTCATATTTTTCAGGGTTTAACACCACTGACCCGACCTCATATTATTATAAGGTTACACCGACATCGGCACTGAAAATTATGTTAACAAACACCAAACAGATATACTCTGCTTCCTTTATCACCCAATTGTCTGAACAGGGTTTTGACCTATGGCAGGACACAATAGACTTAAAATCAGTCTGGGGTTCTAGAGACTGGCAAGTCCAGGGAACAGAGGCGCTATTTAGAGCGTGCCTCATTCCACACCAGATGATATTTCTAAATAACACTGTGCAACAGACGTCCTGTCTTGGACTAGCCAAAAATAAGGACCGGAACACACCCCGGTTTCCAACACCATCACAGATGGAGGGGTAGCAAAATTTAACTTCACAAGATGGGGCAACACTAGATGACATTTTACAGTACAATAGAACAGACCCTGATTGGAAAAAATGGGTGGTTTGGCCCATAGACATGACACATGTCAGAAAAGATTTTGGGGTATAACCGAAGGGTTCAATATCCACAGGCCAGATTCACGCTATGTACAAAGAGAACATCCAGGGGTAGTGACGTCCTACAGTGTTGGGAAGTTGTGCCTTGATTGGCTAGAGACCTATACACTCACAGAAGTGAAACAACACTTGACCTTACTCACACAAGACATGGATCTTAGGGATTTTTTATTAGGTCCCAGGAAACCCTGTCAGAAACGTTTCATATATTTGCTGGGATTTATGCTGCCTACAATGAAAACTGGAAAATATCCCAACAAGAGGTCACAGAGAGAATACGGGAAATAGACCGTATTAACTTAGAAAAGGCATTAGCAGTAGTGGATAATGGGTTAACAACTTTAACCTCCAGGATATATTCCTTGGGCAACATTGTATCTTCTGCGATAGACATACTGGAATAAGATTTAGCCATATTACAACACGGGCAATCTCAGTTACATTCTATCATGTTGTTAACCTGGACATTGCAATCTTTGCGTGAAGGCTATGTGCCTTGGCATTTTATCAACAGTACGTCTCTGTTTTCTGAATACAATCTAACACATAAACAGGTAGAAATGGCACAAAGGGGAGCAAAATATACAATGTTGCACTTTGAAAAGCTGGATAGATTACCATTTACGGTAGCGGAATCACCATCAACGGAATGACTAATCCATGGACACATAACTCTACCAGTCACTACTTTTCAGTTTCAGTATTGCCTTGAGCAAAGGCAGGCAGGCAAATATGAAAAATTGGGTAAGGAATACATTAAGGAATCTTGGGAATTACCGTACAGATTTCGAAGCCGGAGTGGGGATCGAGAAGTGTTTCTAAGCGGTACAAACTGCAAGAACGCTTTAAGCGGTTCTCTCATGTGCCAGGACATTTCACTGCACGGAGCTTGCAATGGTTCAATAGCAAACTTGTCCTGCCACATGAAAGGGACTCCAGCAGCCGTGATTACACCGGTATTCGAGCTGCTCTCGAATGGGAGTTACTTGATGCTGAACGATCAAGGTTGCTGTAGGATGCTTCCGGGCATTGCCTATCTTGTCACTGTGAACTCCATGGTCACTTGCTGTATGCAAGTATTGTTTCCCCTAACACGTACAGTCAGGGAGGCGCCGTTATGGCCTTTGTTGAATGTTTTCTTTATACAGTTTGATACTTTGAGCAGAATGAAAGCCATGCTTTTACAACAAACTGTACCCTTAACCTCCGCTCGAGAGACCTTTGATCTTCAAATGGCAAGGACCTCGACTGAGATACAGGCACTTACGTACAAACTGCCCCTTTCAATTCACAGAAATGGTGATTCGTATCTTTAACATGTCTGATACGAGTGGTATTGTACACCTATTTAAGACCATAGGGTCAGGATTTCTAAGCACCTTTCAAACAATCCTCAGAGTTATTCCAAATTTTATACACTCCGTATTGGGAAGCGTTTTTGGAGGTCTTCCGCTGATCCTGCTTTCTATCGCAGGAATCCTGATTGTCATTTTTCTGCTCCGCAATGGACGGCCCAATTACCAACGAGATGGCAAAAGCGCTCCTGGAGCGCAAATACCGTGAGCGTATGGTACAGCATCTGGGCACACCTCGCCTACGGGAACTGAGTGCCTCTTGGTTCCTATCGTTTAGACCAGTCTGGATGGACTGCATCTTACCTGTTCTTCGATGCATGTTTTGCGGCGAAGAAAGCGTGTTAGATCTCTATCTGACAATTGCAACCGACACACGTGCGGACTTGAATACCAGGCTAGATCCTCTGAGGGCCCATGCTTGGCAATGTCCCCAGCGTATTCCCATATTAATGGCTGCATTCCTCGAGAATCCGCAGGTGCCTTTTACAACTGGGTTGAGCATCAGCTCCTCCACTGGCACTCAGGTTTCGACAACAGCACCGGCTGCCTCTACACCAGCAATTAGCAGCTCTGAATATCATTTATGCTCCATTGACGTACTCTGCGAGGTGTTGCAAGGACAGTCCCCAGCAGCGGCAAGCAACAACGATGTTGCGTCTCCCAGCCAGGACACTTAATCTATAATTGGTTCATCGTGTGCTGGGAAAGAATTCAGTTTTCTTTTTCTCCAAAACTCGACTAAATTTGGAACATTTCCTTTGAAATTGACACTTTCGCTGAAAAAGCATGGCCTTCTGACGCTTGTAGTGGTTCGACTTATATAAACGAACTCAATTAGGACTTCGGCTTAAGTACCAATCCCAAAAAACTGATTTTCGAAGTAAAAGATTTTTCTATCTTCATCTTTTTCACCTCTTAAAAACTCTTTTTAAACAATTTTTACGACAAACGCTTTTATAATTTTTATGCGCTTTTACCTTGTAAAGAGAATGGTTCGATGGCATTTTTCATTGTTGACTATTCGAAAGAGGAGTGGGTGTTATGTTTCATATAGGTACCATAATATAGGCCTGGGTAATATCTTACACCTTCACCTACATTTTCTCCCCTGTACTACACAGTAACGGGCCTTTTAGGATTGAACCTTTACCTAGTTCTAGTCCTAGTCCTGGGCACAGAAGGAGGGTTTCTCCCTGAACAATAGTGTACTATAACTTCATCAATAGACTCACACAGTATGAATGAATATTCATAAGGGTTCTTGGAAACCAGGCTGGGGCTACACCACCTGCCTTATATCTACGTACAAGGTTCATCCCATATGTCATACTTACACCCAATAATGACTAACACAAGAAACAAGGGACAAAGGAACCCTAGATACTTTCTGCATAAATACCACACATCTTGCTAGTGTTAGTTAGAGGGAACCAAGACTTCCAGGCCGTCACACTGACCAGAGACGCTGAGGCTCCTGCATGCAGACGCTCCAGCAGACAGTGGTCTAACACATCCCTTGCGGGGTGTCCAACTCGAGACCAGGACGGGGTCCCACACTCTCTCTCTTCAGGTAATGGGGTTAGACTAAATCCTAGAGGGATTCTTGGCTCTACACCTACTCACATGCTAGGTACACTTAGGTACATCTAGATAGGCATCGTAGGAGTACACGCTCTCTTTTATCATGCATTTTATATCCATGTATGCATTATGATTATTGCAAAATGGTAGAACTGTACTATCCATTTGTATTCACTATACTGCTGATTATATATATCTGCTACTGTCTAACAATTATTGCAGCACATCTATTTTACACTAGAAGAACAACTGTACAATAAATACTTATTGTAAAACGCCCGACTGCTTCTTCTGTGTAACTCTCTGAGACCGAATAAGTAAGCACGAGTGACTGAGCGAAAAGTAGTACATTGTTTTCACGATCCTGAGGGATCAGGGTTGTCATGTTCTGAGGTTGCCAGAAACTATTCTCTCTCTGATAAGAGGAGACACTAGTGGCACTGTGAGCTAGCTAATGCAAACAGGCTAACATTTTCGGTGGGGGTGCTCAGAGTCAGTCTGCCACCAAGCCCACAGTTCACGTTATCCGAACACGCAGATTCTGTATAGGTTATATATAGGAACTACACGACAGAGTACTACTGCATGGTGTATGCAAGTGCTAGAGGTGTATGTGCATGAGTGGTACAGTACCTGAAAGATGTAGTGTTGTGCAGTACGTGCAGGATAAGTGCATGTGCTGGGTGTATGTATGCCTTTGAGTGGCACAGTACATAAAGGATACAGTGCTTGGCAGTGCGTGCATGTTAAATGCATATGCTAGATGTATGTTTGCCTGTGAGTGGTGCAATACATGGAGGATAGTGTACTGTGCAATGTGTGTATGCTGTATGAATGCACTCGGTGTATGTGTGCCTGTGGATGGTACAATACATGGGAGGTCCTGGATTCCATTTTAGGAGGCCCAGGCCTGCATGGTGAAACATGGAGTGGAAGTAAAGAGATCTACCAGACAGATTTGTCGATTGCTGCATTCCTCTAAGCTGCGTGGGACATACACTGGGTAGGGGAGGTCAGGGCTTCCCTGTACACCTCAAATGGTGGTCTTTGATTCAGTGAGAGAACATGAGTAAGAGACCTGAGCACATGTCTGAAAGCGATGGAGCTGAATCATAAAGTATAGGGCTGGGAGCCCTGGGCTAACCTTTTCAATCACTTATCACTGTTGCTGACAACCAGGTGTGAACTCTAGTCACTTCCATGGCTTGTGTTGTGGGACCATCAGCTTCGGAGACATCCCTGCTGTGAAAGACTGCTTTTCAAGAGGAAGATAGAGCAGCGGAGTATGCACTTCAAAAGAAGCAGAACCCCAACATAAAACTTCAAAGACTCAGACACTAAGTCACAGTTGGTGTCTGGAAATGGACTATAAGAAGGAGAGGTTGAGACCCAAACAACTGTCACCTGCCAAGCAACCAGATGGGCTGTGTGAGGAGGGAAAGCTCTGCAAAACGTCTGCCTGTGACCAGGACTAAGGGCCAAGGCCTGCTAGTCTCCCTGCTGGGTGAGGGTACATCACCCAGGGAATCCAAGACCACCTGTCCTAGAGCCTAGAGCACCAGCACCTGCCTGCCAAGACCAGTGTGCCCTATGAGGAAGTGGAGAGCGTTGGAAAGATCAAGGTCCATTGGGGAGCCCTGTCAGTGGACTCCCAGTGCGAGTTATGAGGAAATGACTGCTGCACTGATCGGGTTATTGTCTTTGTGCAGGACTGAGTTGGTGACCCCTGTATGCTAGAAGCGGGTCGCCATGAAAATAGCTGTGGAATAGACTACAGTGTGGTAAAGGCTGAAGCCTGCTCAGTAATGTTGCAGCAACCCAGTATCCCAGGAGGGACTGCTGTTGTAAAGACTGCTGAGCCCTAAGGGCCGAAACCTTGTGTAGCAGCTGTGCAGAAATCCTATATGCCAGGAGGGTTGATGGGAATACTTGTGCCGTGTTGATTGTGCCAGAGCCCATAGGGTGTGAGCGGTGGTGACCCATAGGTCACCGGGAGCAATGAAGACTGCTATTGGTCTGACCCCGTTCAGCAAGTGAGGATGCCATGGAAGCAACTTCATCCAAGTTCAGCATCGAGGACTGGAGCATTGTTATCACCCTCCCTCCCATTGGGAGTGTGGAGACACTTACCCCGCAGGAGGAGTCATGGCAACCTCCAATCGCTGTCAGAGTGTGTCTGTGAGGGATAGAGAGCCGGCACCTCTCTACGTGCAGCTGCTGAGTCCGTGCGCAATGGATTCACCTGAGCGGCTGCAAGTGTTCACAGACTGGGCACACTCCAGAACTCTGCAAGCTTCACACCTACTGGAGTGGGTAAGACTTGTTTCAGGCCTATTGACCCCTGGTGAGCTCTCCACTGAGAGTGCTGTGGCACTAGGCCACTCTTAATTTGAATTTAAGAGTCAGAGTGGACCCCCGAGACATGGCCTGCTAGTAGGGCATTCTCTGGATGTTGCCAACAGTGAATGGGGAATAACCACTATCACTCATGCGAGGAGGGAGTGGGACAGAGAATTGCCCTTGAAACACCAGAGCCCCTACCTCAAGGGTAATTGTGCTATTGTTTGTGAATGCTGTATTTTTCCTTTGTGTATTTAGCGATAGAAATAAAATTCTTCTCTTTATTCATAAAAAAACATTTTGAATTGTGAGCTTGGGCTCATTAATTTGTATCCACTCCCACCTCCGAGGGAACCTTGGACGACTCGGAAGTGGTACTTGGCCCAGTTGCTCAGAATCCATAGTAGGCTGCCCCTGGAACATCAGCAGCAAATGGCCCCCACCCCCACAGTTGGACCCAGTAGCCCCTGTGTGCCCTGTGGCCCTCTGAAAGAGGTTCTGACAATCATAACGAGTATTAATTGCAATCTTCTACTCATTCCTCCCCCAGATTTGTACTAGATTGCATGCTTCACCGGGATCAAGCTCAAAGAAGATCTAGGAATAGTTAGTGAAAAGGGAAAAGAATTGCAGACAGTAATGGCATTTAATAGTCTGTAGTCTACACAATACCTGTATTCACTTGGTTAAAGTATGAAAATGATAGGAGTACCTGCTGGAGAGATTGAATACCAGATAAATCCTTTTTCTAAATATTCAGAGCGATATTGATGCAATTCTTCATCCTCTTTTTGGTTACTGGACCAAATCTTGGTTCCTGGAATTAGTTCAATAGCACAGTCATATTCATTGTGTGGTAGTAACTTATCTGCTCCCTTGCTGCTGAATACATCCCAGAGTTCTAGATAAGGCTCAGGATTGCTCAATTCAGCTTTATAGGAATCTGATGTGCAACATCTCAAAGTCTGTGTTCTATGAACATCTGCACGATGAAGACAATTTATTTTGCAATAATTAAAGTCCCAAATGATGGTCAATTCTCCCCAATTTATGTGGAGATTACATATCCACAACCAGGGTGTTCAAAAACAAAGGGACATTTGATGCATCAATCAAATAAAAAATGTGGCTTTTTGTTTGTCCTTCCTTAATCACCATAAAATTCAGAAAGTTTTCTCAACATACGACTCCTGAAGATAAAGCTGTGCCATTAATTATTTTAATGGACTCAAACATCTCTCCCTCCTTAATCTGAATGGGCATTGTTTTCTGAAAGATCAAGTACATAAAACATCCAGATTCCACTGAATTGATAAGGGCTAAGACTAAATAGAACCCAGTGGGGGTGGTAAGCATAACCCTTATCTGAACATGTGGTCTACTAATAACTGACTCTTTTGCTGGATTAATGCTTAGTGGTGGTCTGTCATCTTGGGTGAACAGTAGCGTTTCCTGCCAACTGGGCTCTTTTCTTGATGAAATGACTGGTTTTCCCACAGTACCAGCACAAGTTCTCTTTTCAATGCCCTGAGGTAACAGTTTCTTGGGGTTACCCATCTGAATTTGTTCTTCGTGGTAACTAGGGAATCTGACGTTTCCAGAACCACTGAGATGGTAGGTTTGTGGTACACTCTTCTTTCCAGCCATTAGTCTCTCTGCTGGGTATCAATCTGTAGTTTAAGATCTATAAAGATGCAGACACTGTGTGTCAATAAACAATGCATCTTTTAAATCTTCTCAACAACCTTGATAGAAAGCGGCAAGAGCTGCTGCATCAGTCCAGGTTGCCACAGACTCTATTGCTGAAACTGACCGTTATAAAATACCAACTGTAGTGTTCTTGATGCCCACAGAAGACTCAGACACCACGGAGATAGGTAGGCACGTATTTTATTTTGTTTCTTAAGGAGACCACGTCTCTACGCTCCTACTTCCCTTCTCTCCAAAACCCTACCTGTCTAATCCCTCCCTTTCCGGTTCCTAGCTTTCCTTTTCCTGTCCTGCCTTCTCTTTGTCTACAGGGTACTGGTGCCCCACACATAAACTGCTACCACAACATTACATTTCCCCCCTACTTATACAGCTTAGTCTCATTTTTAGGAAAATACAATCTACAGTTCTTCAATCAGATGTGCAGGTCTTCTGTGAGCACGCTGTGGTCTGCTGGCCAAGTCCTGATCGGATCGCTCCACCTCAGCTGAGGAGGAGGGAGATGTAGACTCACTGCCTGGTGCCTGATTGTCCTCACTAGCGTCTCTTTCTAGCACAGCTGATGGTTCTCTGGTTGTATGTGTACACTTACGATAGTGGGCAGCATTCCTAGTTATCCTCTTGTCGTCAGAGGCAGCCGTGATCATGGTACCTTTTTGATTTATTACTTGAAGTGGATGTGCGCGATACCGACTATCAGTCTTTTTTTTGTGTTCTTGCCGAACAAGTACCCAATCTCCTTCCTGAATGGTTGATGGCTTGGCTCTCCGATGTCTGTCCACATATTCCTTCATTTTTGCCTTTCTGGTTTTGTCTATCTCTACTAGTTGTTCATGATCAGTACTTTGACGAGCACAACTAGCTGAGTTTTCCCAAACAGGTATTCTTGTGTTCACAGTACGGCCAGGCATCAAGGTGGCTGGACATTTGTCCGTGGTGCTATGTGGCGTCATTCTGTATGCTCATAGTACATCATTCAAAGCTGTTTGGACATCTCACCTTGACATTTCAGCTTGCTGTATGGTCTTTTTCATAAACCTCTCCACCATCCTGTTGGCCTGTTGCCACATGGGAGTGATTTTACGATGTCTGAAATTTAGGTGCTTAGCAAATGCAGCAAGCTCATGTCCGTTAAATGGAGGACCATTGTCTGTTTTAACCACTTCAGTGGTAGGGTCAGAGACCCAGTACTTATACCCAGTTGTACCTTTGAGGTGGGGGTGACTTCAAAGAAGGGTCTTTGGAGTGCACACAGGTCTTTTCTTCCCAGCCCTGACTCCAGACTATCAGTGAGGTGGTAATCAGCCCTTTGTGTGGGAAGCAGGACACTGCCCATCCAGGTGCAAGTGTCAGCTCCCTCCTCCCTTCCTGCTCAGGAAGAACCATCAGAATGCAGATGAGTATGCAGACACACCTAACCTTTCTGTGTTTGTGGCTGTCTGGAGGGATTGCAAAAAAGTGTAGCTGTCACCCACCCCAGAAGTGTATTGGAGACAGGCTTCAGGCACACAGAGCAGTAAGAGCAGAGAAATGCCCACGTTCTAAAAGTGGCATTTCTAAAATAGTAATGTTAAATCCAACTTACCCAGCAAAGAGGTTTTTTCAATGCCATTCCAAAGATATAAAAAAATAACACAACTACTCCTTTCTAATCAGGAATTACAGCTTTAAAGTGTATTAAGGAATTCACAATGTCAACCCTATGAGAGGCGTAGGCGTAGCAGTAGTGAAAAATGAATGTGGGTGTTAGTCACTACCAGGGCATGCAACACTTAAAAGTACATATCCTCCCTTTTACTTACACTGCACCCTGCCCTATGGGCTACCTGGGGCCTACCTTAGTGGTACCCCTTGTGTAATAAAGGGGTAGTTTAATGCTTGGCAAATAGTTTTAAATGCCAAGTCGAAGTGACAGTAAACTGCACACACAGGCCCTGCAATGCCAGGCCTGAGACAGGTTTGAAAGGCTACTTGTGTTGGTGGCACAATCAGTGCTGCAGCCCCACTAGTAGCATTTAGGTTACAGACCCTGGGTATATGGTATACCACTTTACAAGGGACTCAAAAATAAACTAAATATGTCAATTGTGTATACACCAATGTTACCATGTTTAGGGGAGGGAGCACATGCACTTTAGCACTGGTCAGCAGTGGTAAAGTGCTCAGAGTCAATAAGTCAACAAAAAGAATACAACAAAAAGAAGAGGAGGAAGGGAAACACTTTAGGGTGACCTTTCAGAGAGGTCTATTATCTAACAGTGACCATGGCTGTAAGCATTACTTATTTGAAGTGCTATAATATTAAACAACTGAATAACTTTATATGAACAATCAATTTCTTTCAAATAAATTGCTGCATGACTCACTCTAACTCTTTCCTAAAAAATTGGTTTCCTGATGGTTTGGGGAAAATTACGATAAAGTAAAAGTGCTCTTAAGGTAAAGTATATATATCAAAGTAAAAGCAGACGAATATGACTCATTACATGGCATAGCAATACCATGCATACCATTACAACGCGGGTATTACTAAGCGATGTCAATTACGAGTACCATTACATCGCAAAATTTTACCACAACTCTGCCTTTACCACGCATGCCATTTCAACGCAAAGGCATGCTTGCTAAAGGCATAGTCATGGTAAACGTTTGCAAGGTAAGTGACTCCACCCTACCCTAACCTAAACCCTAATGTAGTAGCACTGCACGACCCTCCCCCAGTCCTCTCCCTACAATAACACTACACTACCCTGCACGACCCCCCGACACTACCCTAAACCCTAAAACACTACCCTACACTACACAAACACCACAACACTACCCTAAACCCTAAAACACTACCCCCAGCACGACCCTCCACCTACCCCTAGTCTGGTCTCTACACTCCAACACTACCCTGCACGATCCCCCGACACTACCCTAAACCCTAAAACACTACCCTACATTACACAAACACCACAACACTACCCTAAACCCTAAAACACTACCACCAGCACGACCCTCCCCCTACCCCCAGTCTGGTCACTACACTCCAGCACTACCCTGCACGACACCCCGACATTACCCTAAACCCTAAAACACTACACTACACAAACACCACAACACTACCCTAAACCCTAAAACACTACCCCCAGCACGACCCTCCCCCTACCCCCAGTCTGGTCCCTACCCTCCAACACTACCCTGCACGACCCCCCGACACTACCCTAAACCCTAAAACACTACCCTACACTACACAAACACCACAACACTACCCTAAACCCTAAAACACTACCCCCAGCACGACCCTCCCCCTACCCCCAGTCTGGTCCCTACACTCCAACACTACCCTGCATGACCCCCCCGACACTACCCTAAACTCTAAAACACAACCCTACACTACACAAACATTACAACACTACTTCAACACTACCCTAAAACCTAAAAAAGTAACCCCCACCCCAAGCACAATCCCCCTTACCTCTCTCTCCTCGTGGTTCCTCTCTCCTGGTTCCATCGTCGTCTCAGTTCCGGTGCACGTCGTTGTGAGGAAACGGAACAGCCTCAGTTTCCTCACAACGATGTGGATAGCCATTACATCGCATGCGTTGTAAAAGCGCATGCGATGTAATGGTATGCGTAGTAATGGCTACGCATTGTTACATCCCATGCGTTGTAATGCATGCGATGTAATGGTATTCGTAGTAACAGCCTCGTTGTAATGGCTGTTTACCAAGCAGACACCTCTAGTACCCTTTCACAGCATTGAATGAGACCTCCTCCTTCACTGCCTCCTGGCTTTGATGAAAGCCTCCTGAGGTGTTTGCTGGTGCTCTCTGCTCCTCTGGCATCAAGCGAGACGGTCTTATTAGTCTTGCACACAACTGAGTTCATGAATTGTTGTTGTCTCACAGGAATCAGAGGAATGTAGCAACTCCTAACATGCCTCACATTACTCCCATCTTGACCTTCAACAGGTTGTATTTCACTGAAGGGTAGGGGACACATTCACATGCTTTGTTCCCTGATTATCTCTAAGCAAATCATTCAGAAATGATGCTGAGATTGGGATTGATATTGGGATTGGGGAAGCACTTCTTGTGTTTACAATGTTTACTTACCATTACAACATATTTGCAGCAATATGAAAGCTCAGCAAGAGGAGAGTGAGAACCACCTTCAATCAGCCTTATCACCTACCATTCGTTTTGATTCCACATATCCACTTAAGGAAGGATCATGACATATTAATATTTTGAACATTAGCAGATGTAATTTAAGCAGTTAAAATAAATCTTTCAATTAAAAAAATGAAAAGAAGTAAAAATCCTAGCAGCCTACAAGACATGTTTCTATAACTCGCCTTGCCCCACTGAAATGTACTAATCTTCTTGAAAGTTGAAATGCTGTGCAGTCTGTGCCTCTCTTTGGAATAGTATTTGATGTTATGTGCTATACCAAAAATAAAATACAATTATTTATACTTATTTATAAATAATTGTGTCCTCACTAGGGCTTCTTGTTGTTTTGGGGGCACCTTAAAAGAGTGTTATCCCAATTGCTTTCTCTGGAGATAAAGGTGCTTTGGTCTCTGAAAATCTTGCTGGGCAATATATTCTACAGCAGGGCTACTTGGACAGATAAGCTTCTGCCACCAACTAAGCTCCTTCTGTCCTGAGTCTTATAAATGCAAATCTAGGCATGGATGAAATTTAAATTACATCGGCATAATTTCTGTAAATTGGCCAATTTTGCATTCCGCTTGTTCCATGGATTCCGGAAAATATGCTATTTCTCATTGTTGTGTAATTATGCCACTGTTCTCTGCAAAATTATAGTCCAAGAGTGCGGAAACAACGTGAACAACTGGAACATCAGGGGCAGTTGTTTGTGACAATTGTGTTTTCTGTGCTATTTTTTTGTCCGAAATCTATCCTTGTGTCAAAAATAGATGTTTTGGCACGTTTTGCTCCAAAACATAGCTCTAAATGGTAGACTTACGTTTCTTGAAATCATGCATAATTTTGTGTATTGTTCCCTAAATTTCGTGTTATTACACAAAAGGAAATTACACAAATTTCGCACATTTATGCACAGTACTCCTTCAAGAATGTATAAGTCATCTGGCACAGTAACATTATTTTCTTGTTAAGAAAAAATGGTTGGTGACATAAAAATCGCAAAGAGACCGGCAAATTGCTTTTATTTTATCCTACTGAAGATTGGGAGCCAGTGCAAAGACTGATTGGCTTCCGAGTCACAGATATCAAACTGCAATACTCCCTACCTGCTGCAGATAGGTAATTCATTTTCTTCAACCTCCATCAAGGTATTATTACCAACGTCTAGAGGAGTGTAAAGAAAAGCAAATAAGTACTAGGGGCTTTAGTCTGCAATTCAGAGACAAACTGGAGTTTAGGCCCTAATCGGTATACAGAGATTTGTGGTAATTTTGGCACCTCTGTAATTTTACCAATAAGTATATCACCAAAATAACCTTATGAAATTTGCCTGAGAAAAATTGGTCAGACTGCGGTAAAGTATGAAGAATTCTGACCGTACAAATGACAGATCCCCTGTAATAACTCATTCCAACATGTGGAACTCAGAAATGGATAATATCACACCCTGTAAATACTCACCCTACGGCATCCGTATTTACCTGGTGCAGCATTGCCACATAAAATATTGCTGCCCGTGCAATGAGAACCTGAGATTTGGTGGTATAAGTCGAGATGACGATGAGCAAAAGCAAGTAACTAGTAGGGGCCTCATTTTGCTGTTCGGTGACCAACTAGAGTTTTCACGCTAATCGGTATACTGAGTTTTGCTTTGATTTTGGCATTTCTGCAGTTTTACAAATACTTACATCACCATAATAACCTGATGAAATTTGCCTGTTGAATAGTTGTCAGAATGAGGAAGGAAGTAAGCCGACGCACAAGCTGCAGATCACATGCAGTGCTTAATTTGAGTGGGTGGTTGAAGGTGGGGCCTCCTAGCACTTATTTTGTGTACCAGCACTTATTTTCCTCAGCAGACTTTGACTTAGAACGAGAGAGGGAAAATCACAAAAGTGGGAAAGAAGGAGAAAGAGGAAAAAGAATGCCTGATGGAGAAAGCAGGGACGAAAAAGTGCAGGAGTGAGTTTGAGGTCCAGGAAGTGTCTGGTGGTGGATTAAAGATGCATCAAGGGGAATCAGAACTACGGATCAATCAATCAAACAGTATTTGTAAAGCACCAACACTGTCGCCATAGGGTTATCTGGGCGCTGTGTCTCCTTCGAAGAGCCAGGTCTTGAGTCTATTTCTGAAGTCTGCCAGTGAGGGGGCTGTACGAAGCTGGGGGGAAGGGGGATGGTCGTTCTAGGTCTTGGCAGCGATGTAGGAGAAGGAGCTGCCATTGCTGTGACGGATGCGGGGTGTGTGTGCGAGGGTGAGTGAAGAGAAGTGCAGGTGTCTAGCGGGTTGGTGGAAGTTCAGTCGATGGTTGAGGTAGGCAGGTCCTAGGTCATGGAGGGTGTGTAGGCATGTGTGAGGATCTTGAACTGGCATCTTTTCAGGATGGGGAGCCAGTGGAGGTCTCTCAGGTGGGGGGCATGTGAGTTTGTTTGGGGAGGTCCAGGATGAGCCTGGCTGCAGCATTCTGTATGATCTGGAGTCTTGTGAGGAGCTGGGTGGTGATACTGGTGTAGAGGGCGTTGTCGTAGTTGAGCGGTTGGTGATGAGGGTGTGGACAACAGTCTTTTTGGTGTTGGTTGGGATCCTTCTGAAGATTCTGTCGAGCATGCGAAGTGTGAGGAAACAGCAGGCGGTGACTGTGTTGACTTGTCATTTCATGGTCAGTTGGTTATCGAGCATGATGCCAAGTTGTGTGCGTGGGTCCGAGTTCTGCAGGCTACCAGCATGCGGAGTTGTTCTTCCCGAAGATCAGTACTTCAGTTTTGTCAGAGTTGAGTCGGAGGCAGTTGTCTCTCATCCATTTGGCTACAGTAGTCATGGCATTGCAGAAGTTGGTTTTGCCATTGGAGGGGTCATCGGTGAGCGAGAGGATCAGTTGACTGTCGTCTGCATAGGAGATTAGGTTGAGTCCATTGTATCTGATGATGTCTGTGAGGGGATGTCAAGTAGATGTTGAACTGGGTGGGGCTGAGGGATGATCCTTGTGGTACGCCGCAAGCAATGTCTTTGGTGGCGGAGGTGATGGGAGGCAGTTGGATGCTCTGTGTACATCCAACTGGAAGGAGGAGGTGGTTCACTTGAGGGCGTGTTGCTGTATGCCTATGTTGTAGAGTCTGGTGTTGAGAGCGTTGTGGGCGACTGTGTCGAGCGCCACGGAGAGGTTGAGGAGGATCAAGGCCACAGTTTCTCCATGGTCGAGGAGTGTTCTGATGTTGTCTGTGGAGGCAATCAGCGCAGTCTAAGTGCTGTGGTTGGCACAGAATCTGATTGAGGGGTGACCAATAAGAGGTTTTGTTCCAGGAATTCAGTGAGCTGCGGGTTGATAGCTTTCTTGACAACTTTGGCCGGCTCGGGGACCAAGGAGATCGGACGATAATCCTTAGTATTCTTCACCACGACCTCCCGCACTGCCATTGGCAGCTTCTGAGCAAATGTTTGCACCCCAGCATTTGTTCTTTTACAAATTAAGCAGTGATATAACTCATTCCACCATGCGAAACTCAGAAATGGATAATATCACACCCCAGGAATACTGAATCCTACAGTAGTGGTATTTACCAGGTGCATTATTGCCTCACAAAATATTGCTGCACGGGTTTCCCCTCTATGCCTTAAATGGATAGGAAAATGACCTGGTAATCATACAAATATGGCAATTAAGCGCCAACTAGCATCACAAGTTTCCTTGTTGTAATATTATCATTGTCATTTCGTACATGTCTTCCCTTAAATACCTGTCTCCGTTCCCAAACACTGAAGACGGACACTTACAATGTGCGTCTTTTCACTGCCCGCGGCCTTCATTGTCCACAGGCAGTAACTTTTAATGGCCTCCTGACAGATTTACTGGGCTGTTTATTGCGAGACCTGAGTTAAAATCCTTTCTATATCCTTATTACCTAACCTGTAAATCTCCAAAATGTTATTCCTGCAGCAAAGTCATTTATTTGACTTAGGAGATTAAACGATTTCTCCCCGCAATAAAAAATCCAAGCTTATTGTGACAATAGAGATCTCTTCACGAAATATGTTCCGTTATGCCTTCAATAATTCAGTTCCTGAACAGCTATCGGATGGTGGAGCGTGTTCATCACGCAGGCGGCAGCAGAGCAGACAGGAATTGAACTTGTTTCATTTAGAAGGGAATTATGGCCCACGGGGACGATAACCCTGTGGCGTTAGGTGCATTTGTACTCCTAGGCTGTGCCATTAAAAGGCTTATTTGCAGCTGTCCTATTGTTTTACATTCTTGCTGCTGTGGTTCAGAGCTTCTGTTGGCCGCCATTATTGGTATAACTAAAGGCAGGTCAGACGTCAGCGGCAGATATTCCACTAAAACACTCACAGGCAGTAGGGGAAGTCAGCTCATTTGAAGATGCAGACACCTAACTTCACCTTTGGGCGCTTGGCGCTGTACCCCGGGGGTACATGCAGTTACTATTAAGAGTATTTGGGTATTTCAGGACTTTAACTCTCTTAACAATAAGTAGAATCCGCGCACATTGTCTTGGAGTTTGCTATAAAGAATCATGCTTTTGACATTAGCAGAGTTGGCAATTATACCCTAATAGGGCGCTGCCCCACCATGAAATGCAGAGATAGCCCAAGAAAGCTCCTGCAGGTGTGTCAGTACGACTGATGCCAAGAAGAATTGGCGATTGCATAACTATCTGGCACACATACCCTATTTCTGCTAATGTACACTCCCAAAGGTTGCAGCCTGTGCAGACCTGGGCCGTGTACCCGCATCAGGAAAACAGAGAGTTGCGGTTCTACCTTTGATAAGTGTTACTCTGAAGCTCATAAGACCCTGAAGACTCACTTAATGGTGGTTGCAATCACAGACTACACCCATCCATCTGGGGCCATCCAGGGCTTCCTCCGGAGGATGATGTGCATGCTGAATAGGGTAGCTATGTACTATTAGTGTGTTAGCAGGTGTAACCCCAGCCTGAATTTGGAGAAGGACAGGAACCACCCAGAGAATAGTGCATTTTATAGTTGCACCACTCTGTGGGGTGGTATCTTTGAGGTCCTTGCAACCCTTGGCACCTCCTCTCAAAGGTATTACTGGCAGGTCACTAAAGTTCCACAAACGTCTGTGCAGTGCACACTAACCTCATCCACACAGGTCCTTTTTACTAGTGTTTATGCATCAGTTTTACTTGCAAATGCACCAGCAAAGACATTCCCTCAATTGCACGAGGGCACTCCCCATGTAAATGAGGGAACGCCCAGTTCACATGGGGGAGTCAGGTGTGAACATACAAAACATATATACAGAACGGGCTACACAAATATCTGCAACCTCTTCTTTAATAAGAAAGTGTCAATGGAGCGTGAAAAGTGGATACAAACACTTGCTCTTCTTCCAGGTTACTTCTGTACTATGGAATGTTTGCAGTCGCAAACCCTGTGTATCACAAAATTACAGGATTTGGAACCACAAAAGGACTTTTTACAATGTACAAAAGCCCTTCTACGAGTTGAAAAAAATCTTTCTGACTTTTCAAGGCATTTGCAACTCTTTCTGAAAGACAAACAGATTGGTGTGTAAAGAGGCACCCCTTTCTATTTGTGATTTGCAAAGGGATGTATCAATGATTTCTGTCTGCAATTGTAGTCTCAAACCATTGATCAGTCACCTATCCCTGAGTCGGTGTTATAACAAATTTACATATACAAGTATGCCTCCATTCCTGCATTTACAGCCTTACACGGGGTTGCTAATTACAGTCTGCCTAATCAATTGCACTTCATTTTACAAGCCTGTTCATGTGAACATTTCAGATTCATGATTTGCAAATAAAAATAATATGGTAGACCAGAGGTATTTTCGGAATACTATTCACTTTGAGTTTTACCTTCACCTATTCAAAACGTCTTCTAGGTGCAGGGTTCAGCCAACTACAGCAGTAAGAGTTAAAAAGGCACGATTAAAATAGAATCCAGTGACAGAATTCAGAAATACCAAATATCTCATGATTTTTAGTTTTAATCTGTTTATTCGTTTTTCATTGTACTATACAATTAAAGTGCAGGCAATAAGTAGGGCGAGATACACTTACTGGCAGAACATCACTTAATCGACAGACAGCACCAACAAGAGTGAAAGTCATCAAGTACAGAAGAAGAGGAGTAGGTCTAAGTATCAGTCCCCAATGGTCACATGCAATTCAACATTGTTCTGCTGTAAAAGGGAGGAAATCTGCACAGTAACCCACACTGCGGGCTAGCAAGCCCATCATCGGGAATATAGGAACAGTTTCATTTTTAGGAATAAATGAACAACAGCGAAAGAAACAAAACCAACAAACCAATAGCCCACACGTTTGTGCCTGACACAAGTATCAAAGCACACATGACTGTTTGTGCACAAATAAGAAACTGAAGGAGCGTGCCTGATAAGGGGGTCTGACAGCCATCAGTATCCGACGGCGAGTAGTCAATATTAGTGAGTAAATTATCCGTACCCTCGTAAGGTAAGTCGTCACTATCGGCGGTGTTCGGAGTAGTGTTCGTCTGGAGTTCGGTCAGAATGGTGTCCCAGTAGGTAGCTATAGGGTATTTACGTAATCCAAGGTTATCTTCTCTATGCAGAGCAACTCTTTCAGCTTGCGCCCAATTAAGCAGCAAACGCATCCAAGCTACAAATGGTGGCTGATCAGATGACTTCCACCTACGAGTGATAAGACGTTTGGCTACTAAGAAACCTGGATCAAGGTAGCTTTGTGTTTCTTATGTCTGCTATAGAGACTCAGAAGGCATAGCTCCCACATGTGTAGATCTGGGCGCACAGTGCATGTGGACACGTAGGATATGACACTTAACCAGTAACTCTGTAAACGTGGGCAAGCCCATAGAATATGGAGCATGTCAGCATCGACCTGATGGCATCGAGGACAAGCAGCATCTGTTCGATTATAATAGCGGTCAATTTTTTCAGGGGTAAGGTAAGCCCTGTGCATGATGTAAAATTGAATGAGCTTAAATCTGGCATTGCGAGGTACATGCACTGGGATTTCCAACAAGTAAGCCCATTCCTTATCTGTGCAGGGGTACATCACATTGATCTTCCTAGTGCCGATGCAAGGTGGAGAGTGGCGGGGCAGTGTGAGTCTGCAGTGCGTCAGTGAACCAGCGGACAAGGTGTATGCCGGACATCATTATGTGGAGATGTTGAATCATGAAATGGGTCAGGTTTTCATGCATCATGTAGCCCCACCTGCCACTCAAGGATGCAATCAAAGAGTTATACAACAAAAACTGACCGGGGGGTAAGCCATCCTCCTCTATCTGTGTCTCACAGGGGACTAGGGTGCCCTACCGATCTCCTAGGATGTGTATACCAGTGGTGAGCCATGCGGTCAATTCTGCTGGCAAAGTGAGTCTGCCACTCCTGGGTGTTCCGAGTATCGCCACTGCTGGTGCTTAAGGGGTCATGGGTCAAGTAAGGTGGAGACACCTGCAGTAGAAGTGATATGCCACTCCCAGCAACAAGAAGTTGGGTGTTTTTGGCTGTATACAAGGGTGGAACACATGCAGGATAGCGGGTAGGCTCCATGTGGGCAGGGTCATGGCCGTGTCTTCCAAGTGCAAGCCCGATAACCATCCAGCAATCCACCAGATTTGGGAAGCAAGGTAATACTGCTTTAACTGTAGAACAACAAGCCCTACCTGATCTGTGAGTAAGTATAACTTTGCCAATGCCCCCCTATACCTGGACTTATTCCAGATGTATTCCCGCACCTGACTAGTGAAGGAATGAAAGAACGCCACAGGGAAGTACAGAGTGAGGTTCGTAAAATAGTACAAAAGCCGGGACAGGACAACCAATATTAGGAGCGCCACTTGTCCTACAACAGAGAAAGGCAGCGTGCACCAAAATGACATCAGGGAGCGCAGAGAAGTTACAGAGTGAGTAATGTTACTGTCAAAAAGGTACGCCAGGAAGTGGTGTATACGCACACTGAGGTAACGAAAAGTACTAGGCTGCCAATCCATCTGTATGCCATTTAGAACAAAATGTGGGTTAGGGGCGTCCAGCATAACAGGTTGGACTTGGCTCAATGAACTCTCAACACCAGAACGGAAGACAAATGTACCAAGTGTCAAGGCTATTGTGGCAGGGATAGCGTATGTATCCCTAAGATAGCGTAATATATCGTCAGCGTATTGGGATATGACGTGAGTCCTATTCCCTAAAGGTATGCCCCATGGACCTCCCTGATCTTGAAGTGCAATCACAAATGGCTCAATTGCTAAGGAAGAAAGTAAAGGAGATAGTGGACAGCCCTGCCTGGTGCCTGTGTATATGTTAATTGGAGATTAGATAAGGGACCCCATTTTCACCCTAATCAATGATTGGGTGTATTACAGTCTCACTAGTGAGAGAAATCGATGTCCGATTCCATAGCGAGGCAATGTGTTAAAAAGGTAAGTCCACTCCAGGGAGCCAAAGGCCTTTTTCAAGATCTAAAACCATGCATCTGGCACATGGCCAATGCTGCTGAGAGTAGGTCATGACTCGAAAAAGAGGCGCAAATTGAAGGAATTATTGTGGGCTGAAAGGAACCCGTTTTGGTCAGAGTGAACCAAGATCGGGACTAACGGCGCCAACTGGTCTGCTACGATCTTGGCCAAGACCCTGTAATCAGTGTTGAGTAGGGCCAGGTGTCTGTACGATCTCAACAAAGTTGGGTCCTTGTTTGGCTTAGGGAGGGAGATGAGGGTGGCCTCTCGCTGGGAGGCAGTTAGACTGTTAACTGAGAAGGCTTCTTTGTACATTGCAAATAGGCATGTGGCAAGGAGAAGCGTATATGCTTTATAAAATTCAGCAGGCAGACCGTCTGAACCTGTGGTCTTGCCGGTTGCTAGTGCTCTTACTGCCTCCTGGACCTCAAACTGTGTAATAGGGCCATCCAATTCTGCTAGTTGGTCAGGGGTAATGCTGAGCATTGATATCATAGAGATGAAGGAGTCAAAATCTTTGGAGCAGGCATCAGAAACTGATTTGTATAAGCTTGTGTAGTGGCGTGTCAGCTCATTATGTATGGCTTGTTCAGTGTATAGTAGCACATCCGTAACATACTGGAGTGCTACGATGGGGTGTCTAGGTTTGTCCTGCCGGATAAGCCAAGCCAGCAACTGACTAGTTCAATCAGCTGCAGCATGTGTATGGGCTGAGTGCACAGCCTAGTTGAGACAACGCAATATCTCCATCAACCCAGTGTGTTCGCATCCTGCCTCCGCCAATTGGAGCGTGTGGGAGGGTTTACGTATCCCCTGTTTCTCGTAAATTAAAAGCTTATATTCAATACTGAAAATCTAGTGAGCTGCTGTCGCATTTTCCATTACGACCCAAATCAGTGACCCCGAGTCGTCACTTTGAATGCATCCCCTTCAATTAATTTGGTGGAGGCTGTGTCAGTGTTGTGTTTAAAGTAGTCTGCAATAGCTGCACTGAGAGAGGCATGAAAGGGTGGGTCCTCCAACGGCACTGTCTGTAGGCGCCAGGTAGGAATGGGGAGAGGATTGGCGTCCCACATAAGCTGCATATGCTGAGGATTCTGATCGGAAAGTGCACGTCCTAGATAGTCTACGTTTAAGACAGAGGGAAGTAAAGAGGCCGTGCCAACTAACCTATCTATGCTGATGTGTAATTGAAGGAAAAGGAGAAAAAGGAGTATACTTTTATGTCTGGATTATGAAATCACCAAACATCAACTAGTCGCCAATGCAGCAGCCAGTCTTGCAACGCTTGAGCATTAACTGTTGCAGGTGTATGAGGTAGTGGGGGAAAGGAGCGGTCAAGGGCAGCATTAAGGAAGCAATTGAAGTCCCCTCCTATAAGCCATGGTAGCCCACTCCAATGGCACAATATCTCAGAGAGGCTGTGCAGGAATGAAGCTTGTTCAGTGGTGGGGCGTAGTTGGATCACAGGAGGATTTGACGGCCATCAAGGTGACCCAATACAACCCCATATTGGCCCTCTGTGTCTATAACAGTAACTTCTGCCACAAAAGGGGTACCCGGTTTAACCCACAGTAGCACGCCCTGGCATAGGAGGAGAAATTAGTAGCGAATACCTGACCTCTCCAGCATCTTTGTAACCTAGTAGATTCTGTATGTGTTAAATGTATTTCCTGAAATAGGACAATGTGTGTGGAGCGACATTTCAGATATGAATAAACTGAGTAGCAATGCCAGGGGTTGTGCATTCCCCACATGTTCCAGGTAATTATGTTAAAGTGTGTTATATACACAGTGAAAAAAGGGCACAGCGGTTGTCCTCTGCATATGTGTCAGTGTGGGTGGGCTTCGGCAGTGTCAGGAGAGCAAATGCATGCAAGGTTTGGCTGGGACGTGAATAGTTATAACAAAACTACCCATAAACATGGAACCGTAAGTGCCAGTGGAGTGCAAGAATAACATGTTTCCACCCAAACTTACGAGTAACAAGGGTCATCTGTGTCTAAACAAGCTAGAGGGCTAAAAGGGAGGGGGGTATCATGGCAGCCAATAATGGAGTTTCCCGCATAGGTGGGGATGAGCATGCGTTAACCCATGCATGGAGTCAGGAGCGGCCCATGCAGGTAAGAGGGGTGGGGTGGGGGACTTGACAGACGATGAGGAGGGAAAATTAAATAAATAATTAATTTTCCCTCATCGTCATCTGTCTAGTCCCCCCTTACCCTGCCCCACTGCTCTTACCTGAATGGGCCGCTCCTGCAAGTAGTGTGACCTGGAAACCTACTTGCCAGCCGGGCGTAATGTCGCCATTTCATCATAGAAGTGCCTGACAGGGTAATGCCAACAATAGTACCCAACAATATAGCTGCAAAGAAAGAGTGGTTAGAGGCAACAAAAGTAGGGGGACATTATCAATTACAACACAAAGAACCAGGCACTACCAGTTGCACAGTGTAGTCCACAGATAATGTCTCAGGGTCTGCAGGGTCACTTCAGGTGTGCGGCCGTGTCCACTCCGGAGGGCCAGGTGGTCGAAGAGCTATCATCTATAACAGATTTGGCTGAATCATCATCTACCTCCGAACCCTGCCTGGCTTCTCGAATTATAGCAGCAATTTGCAGAGCTCGATGTCTCTCCCTGATAACTTGTTCAAGATCTGAGATGCTCTTTGATAGCGTTGGGTGGTGTGAGCGGGACCTGCGGCTGCGCTGATGAAAAGTGGATAACTCGTAGGGGCCTGCATCACCCCTGGAGATCTGGATGGCAAACAGTAGTCCAGTGGATTCCGGCCAGTCCCAAGCATCCTTCCAAGAGTGAAAAAACTGCATTTTGCCGTTTGAGATAATTCGCAGATGAGCTGGGAACAGAAGTGAGTAAGGGGTATCCAGCTCCAACAGGAGGTGCTTCACCACAAGGAAAGAATTTCTGTGTTTCTTCACCACCACAGTGTTGTCCAGAAAAACATAATACGTGCATTATCAACTGTAATGTCATGGAGTTTTCACGCCTCGCATAGTACGGAGTCTCTGTCTGGGTAGTAGAGCAGTCGGATAAGTTATGGTCTAGTGTTAAATCCAGGTGGTATTGGCCACGTAGGAACGCGGTGTGCACACTCTATAGAGAAAAACTGCAAGAAGGTCTCCGAAGGTAGCAAGTTCTTCAGCCAGCCTTCCACATGAGCAATGACATCCGACCGTTTCGCTACTTCCGGAAGACCAACCACCCAAAAATTATTCTAGAGCGGCCCTCGAAGTATTCAGCGTGACGTTCCAGGACATGTACCCAGTCCACCAAGGTTTGCATGGAGGATTCCATTTCACGTGTCTTCGGTTGGAGGTCCGTGAGGACTTGTTCAGTATCGTGAACTTTATCTGATAATTTACGGTGGTCTGCGTGGAGCAACGTAAGATCCGCTGTCATAATGTCTATTTTACTCTCAATGCATGTGTGCTCTCCAGAGAAGCCCGATCCTTTTTGACCGCTGCCAGAACGGTGTCTAGTTTATCCCCAATTGATACAGGAGGAGTGGGAGGATCAAATGAATCAGAACCCAGGCCAATTGCTAAGGGGCCATGGATGCGAGGATGTGCCCTGGGTATCATGTATATGCAATCAATAGCCAGGGCTGTTTCTACCATTAGGCAAGACTAGGCAGCCGCCTAGGGCGGCAAAAGGGGGAATTAATTTTTTTAATTTAAACTTTGAAGGCAGCAGCACCTGTATGTCAGTGCAAGCGCACCTGCTTGTACATGCTGCGCAGCGCACCCTAGCATAGTGGTGTGTGGAGCGGGCCGGCGGTACGTACCAGTGTATGTGTGGGTCCCCAGGGCCGTCAATCTTGTAGTGCGGGAAAGCGCTACCAATGACGGCCCTGGGCATCATTTTTGGCCAGTCCCCAAGCAGTGCTTTTTATGCAGCAGCCAGTGACGGTGACTCGCACGTCGCACCACCCTCTCTCTCGGCGCGCGGGGGACGGACTGTGTGTGTCGGCTGCTCTGGTGCCTTGGTGAATTGATTACTGCTGCCAGTGCCACACAGTCCTGTCCCGTCATTTACTCCGAGTCCTCCCGCAGACCGACCGGAGTCTCACTCTCTGGATGGACCGACGGAATGGAGTAATACTAGTCACGCTCACGCAGTACTGTGTCTGTCGGACTCGGAGACCGGCCTGCGTGCACTGGGCCTGACGTGTGTGCTGCTGTGGCCCCGCAGGCGCGGCCCGGCCCCAGCCTTCCCTTTAATAGGTTGAGAATCTGACCGAGAGAGACCCACCACTGCTGGTGAGAAGCAAGCCCCCTGCCCTAATTTAAGTAAGTGAAATTACATTTTTACCTCTCCGTCCAGGCTATACAGCAGCAGTAGGAACTGGTCTGGGTTGAAATGTATGCCACAGAGGGTGGGTGTGTGCACTGACCAATGCGTTCCTGGCCGGGTGCAGCCAACCTAATATTTGTTAAATTAACTTCAGGGTGGCTGTTAAGGTATCTCTGGTCCAGTTTTTCGATATGGGTGAAAGTTGGAAGGACACCACATGTGAAGTTACCCGAAGGCGAGGGGCAGGCCTGTGGAATGCATGTGGATGAGAAAGCATGGAACTGCCTTCCCTGTGTGTTTTATAGTGCCTTTTTGCATGGTGGGAGGGTGTGTTACTTTTGCTGCTGCATTAAAGGAAAACATATGTAAATTGTATTTTTTTACTCTTGAAATTAATGGGTGGTAGTTTTTGGAAAAAGTTGTCAAAGCAGGTTTCTTGTTTGGGTAAAATTATTCCTTCCTAAAATGGAAGGCCTTGACGCTATGGAGAGTTTCTTGCAGCCTCAGCACATGGGGGGAATAACCTAGTTAGTCAGTATGCAAGTGACATCATGGTGTGTGCCATCATAGCCCATGATGTTGTAATTTGGCAGCACTTAAGTTAAGCATTAGCCGAAGACATCCTGTATTCAGAGGCTAAATTGTCCGCTTTGTGGAATCCATTTTGTATTTCTGTCAGCCATTTTGGTTGCCATGTGCTGCCATGTGCTCGCCATCTGCTCTGTCCTACCTTCCTGTTAACTGCTCTTGAAATCTGCCTAGAGACGAGTTATATTTAGTTTCTTTTGCTTTGCACATGCTCAGTTGAGCTCGCAGCTGTCCATGCAGCTGTTCCGAGTTTATAAATGTCAGGATGTGTCTACTAGAAGTAGAAACTGTTAGCTCCACCCACTTGTCGACTGTGCATTTCTTGTATGATCTTATATGTACCTAAAACCAGCATTTGTGTTTGTACCGCCTTCATTTGAGCCCCTGTGTGGGTATAAAAGGACCAAGGTCCTTCCATTCAGTGTGCTACTTCATGCATTACCGAAGGGTGCTGTGTGAATGTAGCTCCACCTCATGAGGTTTAATAAACTCTGTCTTTTCTATTCCAGTTTCTGTGCCAACTTCTTCCTATTGGTCTGAGGACCCTGTGCAGAAAGGGAGAACCCCTAAGCACTGGTAGGCCTTGTTGAGGCTCACCACTACAAATTGGCGCTTCCAACGTGGTGCTCATCGGCGGCTCGGATGCCCGAAGGACTGGTCGAGACGAAGGATTGGAATCTCGCTTTTGGACGCGATCGCTGCCTGAGGAGACCCGAGTCTTGGCACCCATGGCGTTTTTCCTTTCTTTCTGATCTGACCATCCCGGCGGCGCCGGTCCTCGACTGAGATCTCTTCTGTTGATTCGCCGTGCAGTGACCATTTGGTCGATTTGAGAACTTGGCAGTTGGAACCTGGACACCATTTGATTGGTAAGAGCCGTTTTGCGGCACTTGCTGTTGGTTTGATGCCTTTGATTGGTAAGGTAGTTTAGTAACACTTACTGTGGCTTTGTTTGTATGATTGGCCAATTTTGGAATCTGTTTTGTAATTATATATGTATTGCAATACATATAGGCAGGTAATGAGGAGATTTTTCTCTAACTTTGAAAACTTGAACGGCACACATTGTGTTAAGTGTCACTTGGAGTATAATATTATATATGCTATAATATTTTTGGCATGCCTGCTTCTAGCACACTTCGTAGAAAGTGTTGCTGTTTTGGAGGTACCAATATGGATTTAGTAAGTACTCAGCTGACTCCCCTCAGAGGGGTTACCTAAATAGGTTTAGGTATAGTAAAAAGATATTTCTTTCTTGGTGACTAAGTACCCCATAGAACTAAATATGTACATAAAACGGATCCTGATCTGTGCACTTAGTAACATTCATAAGTGGTGATATGCAGAGCGCTTTTGAGTGTTCTACCAGCCAAAACTGGCGAATTTGGTGTATTTTGGCTTCTTAGCAGTCTTTTGGGCTGTTTTGGTGCAGTCTTTTGGACTACTTTTGAGAGCTCTTCTTGTAAATATGACTTACAATTAGTATTTACAAATAGTTTGGTTTTGCGTACAGTCTGTAGGCTGTCTCTTGTTTTTGCCCTAAGTGTTGATTTGTGGGTTGATTGTTTTTTTGTTATATGTGGTTCTGGACTGACATGCTTGAAAGTACGTAAAGTAGACTATGTTTTTTGTGTAAGAATGGCTAGCCTTAAGCGCGCTGTGTTGTGTGTTATGAGTGTATGACCCCTTCCTGAAAATGTCTGGAATGAGCTAAATTTGGTTTTTGTTGTGATTCTGTTATGCAAATGTCATTTAAAGTACTACATTTTAAAATTCAGGGAATGAATAATGTAATATATGCTAAATAGCTGCACGCTACCATTAAAATTGATAAAGTAAGAAACTATAGATATGTGCAAATTGCCACACTGGTACAGATAAATCAGAATTTACATTCAATAGGAATAAAATAGGCCTCATAGAAAGGTAGGAAAAAACGAATTTGTGTGCTTTCACACAATTAGGACTAAAATGAAAAATGTTACAGTATTATCCTTATATATTAATATTGAACAGCATTCACATCATCTGAGTGAATTGGTTGTTGCTGAAATAAACACCACATTACAGAACGATGGATTTGTGCTGGCTTGAAAGGCGTGAGATGTTGACGCCTGCTGGTCAGAACACAGCTGTGTCAACAACACATGGCTATTCTTGGCCCCAAGCCACAAGGAAACTGCCGAGTCAACTAGATTTTAAGTTAGTGTAAACATGGTTTGAAAACGTGCATTAAAAACTGCTGATTTTATAAGTCAGAAAAGACAGTTTCATTATTTTGGATAACAGAGAAAAGATTAAAAGGGATTTTCTTTCTTAATGCTTTTATACAAGCACATCCGTGGTTCTGATGTTAAATGATTACTGTCCTTTAAAAGTGATGCAGACTTTTCATGTTTCAAGTAAGGTTTCTGTGCTTAGAGTTATAAATGAATACATTTAAAGGTGATAGGAAAGGAATGAGGCTTGCTTTTCATATGTGGAACCATCAAAAGGGTTTGTGATCATTATTAAAAAAAAAGGAGAATTTTGATTATATGAAGAAAAAAAAATGTTTATTAAAAATAATTGCCCTAAAATTGTTTTTGATCTTTTGTAATGTCTGATAATCATACTGTGAATAATATATAGCTCCTAGCATCAAAGTTGGATTTAAGTAGCACTTTACCATGATGTGGGAGTGCAATGTGAAATTTCACTTTATCCAGGCATATAAAAACGTTTTTTTTAAGTGTGTACCTTATACATTTCTGATCCCCCATCTCTGGGATATCTAGAGGACACCCTGGGGATCCCTAATATGCCGCAATATTGTAGGTTATTCATTTTTAAGTGCCTCTACCACCAAAGTCGAAATTGGGACAAATTCACTATTTAAAAGTAGTTCTGCCAAGCAGAGCAGCTTTTACACTGCTCTTAGGCTTCAGTAAATGCACACATTTAAGTATAACACAAATAGCTGACCTCTAACCTGCTAGAATGCACACCATGCACTGCACACAGATAGAGACAAGTATTGAAAAAAAAAACACAGCAGAAGTTAGATCCTACTTTTAAAATTATTATTAGGCGGACAGGACTGCCTTTCAGCTGTGATTCTCCAGAGTTGCTTTGAATTGCAAAGACCGCATGGAAAGCCTTGCACAAAAATGGACAGCTGGTGAAAGGGTTAAAGGTCGGAGTTCTGCATTTAGCTACCTAGCAGGGCTAAGGGGAAGGTTTGCTTGGACATTTCGACCTCCGAACAGTTTTTGAAAGAAGAGATGACAGCGCAGAGAGAGGAAGAAAAGCTTTGCTTCCTATTTTTGGCAAACGTAAGTTTTGCGCAGTCATATGAAAAGAAGGAAAAGCAGTGACGTATGTGGGCCCTGAGTAGAGCATAGCTCTGCCATGTATATCAAAATAATGGTTTTAGTTTAAAGATTACTGTGCAAGGGCTGAGATAAGGAGGCAATGGATTTTAGTTTGCATTCATGCGCCCTCATGTTAATCTAGCACCATTGCTGAAGGAATTGGTAATTGGTTATTAACGCTTTCTAAAGTTAACTCAATGTGCTTGTGTTAGGCTGAATCAGAAAATAGCCACTTTCTAAGATATCTCCTACAAGTTTGTTTGTGCCCAGTTGCCATAAATAGCGGTAGATAGTGTTGCCAGAAGGTAAACCTGTTTTCAGGTTTTCCTACTGTCAAAATGGGGGAAGGAGGTTAGCTCCTGGGCAAATTAAGGGTAGGCAAATTTATGTTTTCTCTCTTCTTTTTCTCACTCTCTCTTGAGTCTGTCTAAGCTGTCTAGGAAATGGCCATGAGACATTTAATTGGCTATTCAGTAATACTGTTTTAAAATTGTTAGAATTAATAAAATGATGAAAAATATGCTATGTTACTGCCCATCCTGTATGAAAGAATGAGTAGAACAGATTGATGTTCCCTTATTTGATCTTTAAAGGGAACTGTATAGTGGCGGTTTCTGTTCAAAAATCTCAGTTGGCAATACCATTATTGTTTATGTTATTCTCATGTTCTATACAGTTTTGCAAGGGCATTGCTAGTCTTTTATTAGCTAGTCTGTGTAATTGAGCTGACAGCCCTTATTAGAACTGGAGATAGGGTTTTTTCCTTTTGAAAATGATGTTGTATAGTTTGGATCGTGAAAAGTAGAATGCAGGAAAGACGCCCATGTGATCCTTAGCAAACATTTTGAAGGAAAATATTGTTTTATAGGAGTTTGTTTGTCACAACATGTTCTGCTGGAGAAATTTATGTACCCACTATCTTGAGTTTTTTAAAAAGTTATTTATGAAATAAGAATCCCTGTTAAATTAGCAGTTTTAGATTTTTCCGCTGCGCCTATAACATGAAAGCATGGTCCTAGGCATAAAATGTAGGTGTCTTTACGTAAGAGAAAGTATTTTAGAAGTGTCTGCAGTCCTGTACAAGTAATGCAAGGTTCATAAGTAGAAGTGTAGGAAAAGTTCCTTTTTCTTGAGGTTCTTCAGATGAATAATATAGGAATGCACAAATGTAAGGATTTGGAGTATGTCTGTATTGTTTTTCTTTTTCCTCAGAATTTAGTAAATGAACACAGACTTCCTTGGTTGCTTGGGATTGGGTGACGTATTACTCTTGTCAGTTCACCAAAAGTTCCTTTTATACTTGCCAATAGGTCTAGGGTGTTTTTTTACTCTCAGATAGATTAAGTGGTTCTTGGGTGCCTTGCTAATGAATGGGGCATCCCAAGACTAAGGAAGTATTCTGAGACTATCCTCTCTGTTGATAGATTATTTTGTGCCTTGTCTAAAGACCTTTTGTTCTGCCCACCAATAGATATTTGCTGCCCTACAACCATTGCCAGAGGGGCCCGGACATCAGATCCAGCCTGGGAGTCAGCACCAGTCCAGCTTGGAGCCAAGGTGAAGGGAACCAGCACAGGCGTTGCTGGCAACTAGGACCTCAGTGAAGGCCGGAAGCACTGGGACGTGAAGTGTGTACCCCTGCCACTGTCTTGGGCGAAAGACGGGGTCACAAATCAGGATGAAGAAATCTTTCTGTGGATCCAGTTTTTGATGCCCAGCTGAGAGAGTCACAGACCGATAAGGACGGCAAGGAGGCTTTTGCTTGAGGTGACCCCCTTTGAAACAAGGGTTGCTTCAGGCCTTGAGTCCTGGTCCCAAAGTGAATGCAAGTCTGCGCCTCTGTTTGTTGATCAAGGGATGCCTGAGCATACTGGCTACACTCTGTGGCCCCAACAAAAGAGCAGTGCGCCAGCGGAGCAATACAGGAGTTAAGGAAGGACTTGAGTTTAGTGTACAGGTGCTGTACCCTTGGTGCCTGTTAGATTAAAGTGAAGAAAACTGATGCACTGCCTGAGACACTGGACAGGATCATTGAAAGACTTTTTCTTCTCAAACTGGGCCGTGATTCTTGAGTTGCGAGTTGTGCAGCTCCACTGTGGGAACAACAAGAGCCTGCCTGTGAGGCTCAAACGGACACAGGGAGAAGACTCCCCTCTGGTTGGTTGTACAGCGGCTACAATTTCCCAAGGACTCTTTTTTTTGTTAGTAATGTACCCCTTTTGATCGTTTTTACATGCTGTGTATGTATCCAATGTGGTCCAATGCTTTGCTCCATTTGCATCTCTGCTTGTATACCTGCCAAAGGGAACGTTGCTGAAACAAAGGCCCAACAAATGTTGAATAAAGAGGTGACCGAAATAATGTTAATAGATGTACGGGATGAATATTTAGATTACCCCAGATAAACAAATGTCTTCAGCTAATGCTGAAAGGGTCGTCTGTTGTAATTTGGCAGCACTTAAGTTAAGCATTAGCCGAAGACATCCTGTATTCAGAGGCTAAATTGTCCGCTTTGTGGAATCCATTTTGTATTTCTGTCAGCCATTTTGGTTGCCATGTGCTGCCATGTGCTCGCCATGTGCTCTGTCCTACCTTCCTGTTAACTGCTCTTGAAATCTGCCTAGAGACGAGTTATATTTAGTTTCTTTTGCTTTGCACATGCTCAGTTGAGCTCGCAGCTGTTCCGAGTTTATAAATGTCAGGATGTGTCTACTAGAAGTAGAAACTGTTAGCTCCACCCACTTGTCGACTGTGCATTTCTTGTATGACCTTATATGTACCTAAAACCAGCATTTGTGTTTGTACCGCCTTCATTTGAGCCCCTGTGCGGGTATAAAAGGACCAAGGTCCTTCCATTCAGTGTGCTACTTCATGCATTACCGAAGGGTGCTGTGTGAATGTAGCTCCACCTCATGAGGTTTAATAAACTCTGTCTTTTCTATTCCAGTTTCTGTGCCAACTTCTTCCTATTGGTCTGAAGACTCTGTGCAGAAAGGGAGAACCCCTAAGCACTGGTAGGCCTTGTTGAGGCTCACCACTACAATGATGTCACAATGTGTGGCATTGCAGTAAGTGACATCACAAGAAGTAACATCAGATAAGATCCCACGCATTGGTTTTTATTAGGCATATCATGTGTGTTAAGCGCATTATTTGATTTAACAAATTTTGCTTTAGGGCTGTGCTGAAAAAGTGGCACACTCCCGTAGCAAAATGTGGGCCTCAACTAATTTTACTAATTTTTAAAACCCTGCCATAAAGAAATTGGCAACAAGGAGAAGCATGGTAGTACATCTGTTATGCTTAATTGGTTGCAAAGTCTGCGTTTTCTAATATTTTATGGGGTTAAGACATCTTCTGCAGAGGTGCCCAGTAAATATCAGGGAATAATAATTGGTGAGATAACTCTGGAGGTTAAAGTATTTGTTGGAGAGATCTCTGTTTTGTGTAGTCCCAGATCTGAATCAAAGTAGTATCGAAGGTTAATGTGTCTCCTTCAAAGCACATCATGTAATGTGCAGATGACAGAATCTTTTTTTAATGTAGCTAGGTAAGTGGGCTACTGCTTTGAACACAGATCCTTTCGTTACTTGCAGTTCATAATTAGTAAGCCTTTTAATATACCATAGTGAGCTATGTAGGATATGTGACTGCTACATCTTTTAACCCTCACTGAGTCATGCAACACATCTTGTACATTGATTTACACACTTGCACGATTTATTGTCAATGTGTATGTTACGTAAAGCACTCTGACACCCTGCATTGGGTTGAGTAGTGCTATAAAAGAAATAAACTAGTGCTATTTACATTGTGTGTAAATACTGGGACAGACCAACACATCTGACATTCTTACAGTTCATGCACTTGCATAAAGGGACTGAAAAAAAGTCAAAAGCATGCCTCTCTTAAGTACCTGTGAAGAGCTAACAAGCTGTGTACTTTTGTTTCCCTCCGTTGCATTTACATTTAAGTGTGAAGTTCTTTTATATCTAATGCATTAATTCTTCTAGCCTGGATGACAGGGGGAGAGAGTGATGGTAGTAAAAGGGAGGGGGCGGCATTTTTCAATTCTCGCCTAGGGCGGCATAACACCTAGAAACGGCCCTGTCAATAGCGTGTGGCAGCAGGAGCTCATGCAGATAAGGAGGTGATATTCGCTGTGGTTAGGGCCCGCTTACCAGTGCCTCACAATGTCCAATAGCATGGCAGCACAAGCAGCCCCACGAGGCCTGGTTGAAACAGGTAGTTTCAATGCACTCAGGGTGAGACTGGCATGGGGGTGGTGAGCATCGCAAGGGATCCTCCATAAGTGACACAGTAGAGCCCCAGTGACCCCAAGTGCTGGCTCCCAATGATGTCAAAGGCCATGAGTGGGTGCCTGACGCAATAACAACCGTTGGCTTGTGGAGGGCTCACTACTAGCCACCTATCAATCTCTCAATGTGCTGTAGCATGAGCAGCCCTATATGCTCAGGTAGGAGCAGGCAGCTCTAAGCCATGTGGGAAGCGGCAGGTGCAGGAAAGCTGAGCTCCACAGCGGAGGTCCCAGCAGTCGTCACAATAACTTCCACTGCTCTGGACGAGACCACAATCAAGGTGTAAAAAAAAAAAATCACAGAGATGAAGGGTACCAGTAGGCAAATGTGCAATGTGATTGGCTGCGTCAGGTTACATAACAAGGATACCGCAGTCCATCTCAGGGGGTAAATTCACTCTGGTCCAAACAGGCACCCAACGTCTCAGCCATCGGTCCCCTGGGGTCGCCAGAACACAGGTAGTGCTATGGGCGTGTGTATGACTAGCCCTCCATGACCGCGCCCATAAATGTCAGCTTCTGCGAGTGATGCCCAGTTAGGAAGGGTCAAAAGAGGGTCCCCAAATAGCACAGCAATGAACTCAGGGGGGATCCCCAGCCGCAGGCTGCCCACCAAGGAGCTGGTATTATTGCATCCACTATTGAACACAGGCAGTCAGTCTCCTGGGCAGTGGAGGCTCCTCTACATTGCACCGTCTCCTCACCGAGCTCCCCGCACCAGCACGTGTCCTCAAACGCCTGTGGTACCCCAGAGGCAGTAGCAGTGTAACCAGGCTCCCAGCAGGTCAGAATAGGAAGGGGGGAGCACAGCAGAATACAGACTCTGCAGGCTACGAGCTAGCTGAGTCCAGCATCGCATGCACACGGTAGGCCTTACTGGGGGGACACGAACTGCCCCACACCACCGGGCTACCAGCAGCTACCCTCAACGGTAAGGCATGTAAGTTGTAAATGGCTGCAGGCAAGGTCCGGTAACAGGGTAAGACCTCATGGCACCTCCGGGGCTGCCTTCACAGCGCCATCAACCCGCAGGCCATGGGTGGCAACAGGAGACTACCTCATGTAATATGGATGGCTGGGTAACAGCAGGATTAAAGCTAGATAGGATGGGGATGAAGCGGAGCGCGATCAAAACGCATCCACCATCTTGGCTGCGCAAGCCACACCACACCAAATATTTCATGATTTGATGTCTTTTATATTGTCTTTGTAATCTGGATAATAATCTTTAAAGGAACATTTAATTTCACCCCTTTATTTTGGCTAATGGATTGATGGTCAAGGAGTTAAAGCTTACAAGCAGTTTGACACATAGATTGCCATTTGTCTAACATTCAGTTTCTTGTAAATTCTGAAACCACAAAGGAACATAAGCTGCAATCACACTCATTCCTCTAAAGACTTATAAAGTTATTATCTAGGAACTCTGCTGTCGTCAAGACCAGAGAGTGCCACTTGTACTTTGAGCATGCAGTACCCCTGTGTTTAACAGGATGAATCATCTCTCTTCAGCTCTTAGAACCGAAAGGAACTTCGAAATAAAAAAGAAAACAGTTTTCTCTAGAGAGGATCTTGCAAGGAGCTATTAGCCTGACCTGCATGAAGGACTGGCTTACATGCTTAAGTTCTTTGCAAGAGGACTAGACAGAATAATGCATCAGGATGCTAGAAAGGCTCCGTAAATCCACCTTCAAGGAAACAATTGATGCTCCTGCAACAGCATCCACTTCAGAGAGCTTCAGCTGTATGATTGGTTTCTGCGCATGGGAGAACTGTGACACATGCTGCGCGTAAGGAGTTTCATAGTAAAAAGAAGAGCTGTATGTGCCCCAGTACTGCAGAGCATTCAGTTGAGGAGCAGGCATTTAAGCAAAAAGTCTCTTAAGCATTAGGAGTAGGGCAAGTTAACTTTCCACAATTATATAGAAGGGTATTGCATAAAGCAAAAGACCTAAAAATAATCAAGTTCAAGTGAAAACTTCATCCACCTTCCTTAAGGAATCAAAATAATTACTTCAGGTACTTTTCTACAAGACGTTAAACAAATTTCAACATCTTAAAGACATAACATTGGATTCAGAGTTCAATTTTAATGGAAAATACCCCACTTGCTGGAAGGAAATGCTAAATCTGTTAGAGAATTCAGCTACTGAATGCTTGAGCCAATGATTCTTCAAAAGTTTTAAATTAATCAGGGGCATTCCATCTTTTTAACATGTCTGTGCCATTAGAAAAGGGGAGCCAACAGATGTCTAAGGATTCCAAAGGGGGGAGTGAGAAGTATTAGCGGGGATCGCTCACCTTCTGAAAATCAAGCCATAGAATTAACAAGAGTGAACCCCTTGATGCCATCTCCTATCTCTCTACACTCATTCCAAGAGGACTACCCTAGGGCATTATTAGAACTCTCAGCCACTAGGGTTGATAGTGGCAAGCTTCATCATAGAGTCCTTGTCCAGATACCTTGGTAACTGTGGGAGATTGTTAAGGGCGATACTAAGAAAAGAATTGTCTAAGGTGCCCAAAAGATTATTTTATCAAGAAGGACACTATGGCAAGGTTAATAGCAGGTGGGATCACTTAGTGGGAATGTCAATTTCTCAAGTGTCCCAGGGTCAACTTGTTTCAGCCAACACCTCAAAGGGTTAATTGGGTTTCATCAGGAGCTAGCAAGGATCCAATCCCAATTTCTATTGATTGGTCTTTTATTCACTTCTTGTGATCATTCCAGTTGTGAGATGCTTATTTAAAGCTCTTAAGTAGGCCATTCAGACAAACCTATTTTGGTATTTATGTTTTTGTTCATCTGTAGGTATGATAGAGCTATGAAGTTAGGAAAGCAAATTAACATTGTACATATCTTAGTATATCATTCCATGATCATTGCACATCAAGCCCGACGACTATGCGACTCAGATAATGGGTGAATATTTATACAGGCTATTTTATATATATAGCGTGTGCACTAATCCATGGTGTAGAATGAGTACTGTAACTTTAACTCTACATAGTTGTATTGTGCACTTCACACAGTATGCGTATTTGCATCATCGCATGATCATTTTCTTTACTTGGCAATGCATACTTCACAGCTCCTGGGGGATAAAGAGGCAGGCAGACCTTACTGTTAGAATCTAGCAATGGGAATATCGAGAGTCAATACTTTTAAAGGCCCATATTTACTGGAACTCAAAGAGATATGAATACCCCTCAAACCCCCACGTACTTCGTCAAAGGTCTTCATCTGGCAGTGAGCCTATTTGGTTCCTCCTTTCCCCACATCTTGGCGGAGGACTGTTTGCCTGCATTATTTAATGAGCGTGTGCCACTTCTGCGACATGTGTCCAGTGGACCTCAACGTGTGGTGGCGTTGTGTGGTGAGATTGGTTCAGAACTTGGAGAGTCTTATATTTGACTAATCCCCTTTGTCATGTGTCTAAAAAATGTCCAAAGGATCCAGCAGCGGCCATAATGCTCATTTTTCACATATTCGTGCACTTTTTTGAGCCAACACTTATTTTGTCTTTGTATCCAAACAACTCTATAGTGTTGCTTCTATCACCTGGTTTGAAAAAAGTAATTAATTCTGGTCAATATATCTGGTAATGGTAACAATGTTGTGGCACCCACTCCTCGCTGATATGTAAAATTAAAATTGGCATATATCCAGTATTACACGGATCAAGAGCTGTATGTTCTTATGACATCTGTCAAGAGCTTTGCATTAATGATATCTAGATGTTAAAACAGCCTTTCTCGCCTCTTTTCTTATATTAATAATGGGCCAACAAAGATATATTCCTCATTAAAAATGTCTAGATGTTAAAACAGCCTCTCTCGCTTCTTTTCTTCTGGTAATAATGTGCCAAAAAAGATATATTCCTCATTGTATTCTTAATGATAGTAGTAGAGATGTTATGTGCTAAGCCTGCAAGGACATCCATGGGATCTCGTCATTTAACCCCACCTTATGGGTTGATAGATGATCTATCCATGTCTGTTCCTTCTCGAACAGAAATCTTTTAGGGTTCCTTTTGTTATCATGGTTCAGTTGTCCTGTTACCACCCATTTCAGGCCCTCACTTGTGTGCCCTGCTGTCAGGAAATGATCTTCATTGTGCTTCATCCACATCTCAGCTTACTGTGCAGATTCATGTTTTAACCTTCCCATTGGTAAACAGCTCATGTAGAGTTACAATTCATGGGTTTCTTTAATGTCCACATTTTTTCTAGACCTAAGTCAAATGTTTTTGTCTGAGTTACTAGGTTACAGACGCTGCAATGTCCATAAGGGTAATGACCGATCACCTTAGGAAGGTTCCATCTGAGTGATGTTGTATCTTCCCCACATTGTTTCTTGTGAGTCCTTGTACATACCAAAAGGCCCTGTAAGCTGGTCTTTCTTTTGTGTACGAAGAGTGTTTTCTCAGTTTGAGGTTCCCTGAGTTTAGAATGTTCCAATTTCTGTTGATGATGTTTTTGATCTGATTTAAGACCATATTATATGTAGTGACTCACATCATCCTATTCTCATTTCTGCTCCTTGGAATGTTACCCAAAAGAGCTTCCCTGTTTTGATTTCATGCTCTTTTTCTCAATCTCTGTATACTCTTCACAGGGTAGTTTCTCTCCTTTAGTTTCTTGGGTAGTATGCCTGATTATTTTTGGAAATCCTCTGTCCTGCTACAGTTCTTTCGGAGTCGTAGTAGGGTAGGTTTTCTTTCAATAGTCTCAGATGAAAACTGTCAAACGTGAGTAAATTATTTTTATCCATTGGTTTGTAGTATGTTTCTGTTCGCCACATCCCCTGATCCACTGGGATCCTTACATCCAGGAACAACATCTCCTTGTTACCGACTGTATGTGTAAACTTCAAGGTTAGATCCAAGGAATTCAACCGAGGAAAGAAGGGGGGCAGAGAGTCCTAGCCAGTTGAATGTAATGCCCAACCGTGCTCCGTATACCTGCAAAAACAATGTTCCCTCACACTCAAAGTAGCTCTTAGTCGAAGCTACGCTGGCATGCTCCAAAATTAAATGTCTTGGGACAGGCTTGTTCCAGTTTGCAGAGAAAAGAAGTTCTTCCTCGACCATTAAAGTATCATCTTGGGGCAGACTTGTGTAGAGACTCTTGATATGAAGACTCATTGGGAAGTTTATTGAAGGGTCAAAGTTCATATCTTTAAGTGAGCTGAGGAGATCCTTAGTGTCCCTCAGATATGTAGGTGTTCCTTGTACTGGGGCATAAAAAGTGATCGCAGCAATGGGACAAAGGTTCTAGAATGGAACTTATGTCTAAATTTATGGAGCTGTCAGAAGGTGAAACCTTATTTTTATGAATTTTGGGAAGGGTGTAGAAACATGGAATCACTTGATTCACTAAGAATTCTGCTTCATTTTTTTAAATCCAGCCTCCAGCTTGAGCTTCCTCTATCATGTTTCTCACTTCCCTTAGGATCGAAGGAGTTGGGTATAAATCCAAAATTATGTAGTTTTCCTGTCCTCATAAATGCGAAAAACATACGGTGTGGAGCGACATTTCGCTCCAAACCCAGTCGCATAGCCGAAAAGTGAGTTCATATAAGTGCTCCAATATCATCCTTCATTTAACACCAGTTAATTCTGCGCTTTATTCCAACTTAATCATGTACTCTTTTTCTTAACGCCACATGTAGGGTATCATGCTGTTTTAAAGCTTTCAATGTTCCAAATGTGCCCATCCGGACCTCTCTCAAGAACACGTAAAACACATGATTCATCCGGAGCAGTTTTCTTTATTTCAACCCAATGCATTTCGGGCTTCATGAGCCCTTCTTCAGGGGTAACTGCAAACATTAATTAAAAAACCACCATTACTTCATATGTCCTGAATTACACATATATGAACAATTCATGCAAAACCAGTTTTACATTAATGCAACCTAAATAAAATGTGCAAAAAACACCATTTAATCAATCCATGTTTGTGTGTTATCAGTTGCTTTCTCTAAACTAAGCACTCCAGCCCCTAATTCCATACTGGTCAGCTTCCACCCCTTACCAACCCCGTGGTTATTAACTCACATCCCCCCTCAAGCTTCCACACTGCATGCTTACACTCTGCCACTCACAAGTTCAACTCCCCTTACTCTCGCACTTCAACCTCATACAGAGTTTCAATCACCCCGATCATATTTCGCGCTTTTCCACCCTTTCACACTTTTCACTCTCCCCTTACTGTCACGCCCAAATCACTCACCAACTGCCTCACTTTCACACTTACTAAACTCCCCTAGCTCACAACACATCCACTTCCAAACTTCCAAACACCCCAGCCAAAATACGTACTTTCATGCGCTTTCACGCTCATCTCTCTCCCCTTCCTCTCATATCCGAACCACTTGCAAACTTCCAGTTATCTCAACTCAATTCCTACCATTCACGTTATGCAATTAGCCCCTACTCTCACACTCAAAATCACCTCGGTCACAACTCTTCACGTGCCTGTGAAAACTGCATCACAGTGTCATCCCGACTTTCATTTCAATCAGAGTAATTCCTTCTCCCCGGTCACCAACTCATTTTAAACCTTCAAACGGCACCAAAATCCCTCCCTCATTGGTGCTCATAAGTTGAACACCTGACCTTCCCTCGACTGCCTCTAGACCTCCCCCATTTTTCTACAAAACTACCAATCCCATAACCCAATGCATTCCCAAAACCCAAATGAAAATAATAAACGTTTCCCAAAGACAACGGTTTTTCCAAATTCATTCCGAAATGAATTGCTGAACATGCGTAAACCAACAGTACTTCAAAAGCTCGCAATATTCATATGAACACCATTAGCGATTTTTTAATATGCTAATTACTCAAACCCACCCCATGGACGCGATGTTATGCCATACATGTGGTAATCCTGACTATTATCTCAAAGTTAATACGTTATGGCATAACATCGCGTCCATGGGGTGGGTTTGAGTAATTAGCATATTAAAAAATCGCTAATGGTGTTCATATGAATATTGCGAGCTTTTGAAGTACTGTTGGTTTACACATGTTCAACAATTCATTTCGGAATGAATTTGGAAAAACCGTTGTCTTTGGGAAACGTTTATTATTTTCATTTGGGTTTTGGGAATGCATTGGGTTATGGGATTGGTAGTTTTGTAGAAAAATGGGGGAGGTCTAGAGGCAGTCGAGGGAAGGTCAGGTGTTCAACTTATGAGCACCAATGAGGGAGGGGTTTTGGTGCCGTTTGAAGGTTTAAAATGAGTTGGTGACCGGGGAGAAGGAATTACTCTGATTGAAATGAAAGTCGGGATGACACTGTGATGCAGTTTTCACAGGCACGTGAAGAGTTGTGACCGAGGTGATTTTGAGTGTGAGAGTAGGGCTAATTGCATAACGTGAATGGTAGGAATTGAGTTGAGATAACTGGAAGTTTGCAAGTGGTTCGGATATGAGAGGAAGGGAGAGAGATGAGCGTGAAAGCGCATGAAAGTACGTATTTTGGCTGGGGTGTTTGGAAGTTTGGAAGTGGATGTGTTGTGAGCTAGGGGAGTTTAGTAAGTGTGAAAGTGAGGCAGTTGGTGAGTGATTTGGGCGTGACAGTAAGGGGAGAGTGAAAAGTGTGAAAGGGTGGAAAAGCGCGAAATATGATCGGGGTGATTGAAACTCTGTATGAGGTTGAAGTGCGAGAGTAAGGGGAGTTGAACTTGTGAGTGGCAGAGTGTAAGCAAGCAGTGTGGAAGTTTGAGGGTGGATGTGAGTTAATAACCACGGGGTTGGTAAGGGGTGGAAGCTGAACAGTATGGGATTAGGGGGCTGGAGTGCTTAGTTTAGAGAAAGGCAACTGATAACACACAAACATGGATTGATTAAATGGTGTCTTTTGCACATTTTATTTAGGTTGCATTAATGTAAAACTGGTTTTGCATGAATTGTTCATATATGTGTAATTCAGGACATATGAAGTAATGGTGGTTTTTTAATTAATGTTTGCAGTTACCCCTGAAGAAGGGCTCATGAAGCCCGAAATGCATTGGGTTGAAATAAAGAAAACTGCTCCGGATGAATCATGTGTTTTACTTGTTCTTTAGAGAGGTCCGGATGGGCACATTTTGAACATTGGAAGCTTTAAAACAGCATGATACCCTACATGTGGCGTTAAGAAAAAGAGTACATGATTAAGTTGGAATAAAGCGCAGAATTAAATGGTGTTAAATGAAGGATGATATTGGAGCACTTATATGAACTCACTTTTCGGCTGTGCGACTGGGTTTGGAGCGAAATGTCGCTCCACACCGTATGCTTGACTACCAGTGTGCCACCAGGGCAAGGCACGTACCCAGTTTGCACGCACTTTTGGATTTCGGTTAAACATGGTCAAATGGAAGAGCAGGTGTGCATCCCACCACCCTGAAAGCATTACTCAAAAATGCGAAGGCATTCCTGCCGATAACAACTTGTATTTGTATTCTGGACTACAATCCCTCCACTTTGCTTGCAGGCTTGATGGCAATCTCCGTATCTGATCTTAATACTTTCTTTCTGGACATGTTATGGAAGGTTATTGTTTTTTGTGGGTCAATGGCTTCGACCTCCTTTACAACTGCCCGTTCAAAGGCAATGATTTCCATTAGAACACTTGATGTGTGTGGGGGGAGGGGCAAACATTTTATTTCTTCAGAAACCCTGTGTCCCCTTTGTGTCCATTCATGCTTTTGCAAAAACATTTCTCAATTTTATCCATTAGAAGAATTCTGCTAGCTTACAATGGAGTTTAAACTTACTTGAGGTAGGAGTTGTCACAAAATAAAGTCCCTTATTTAAGACTCTCAATTGTGTGGGGCTCAGCTCTTTGTTACTTAGGTTCACCACTAGGTAGAGATGGTGCTCGGGACTAGTGTGGATTCCTTGTTATGTTCCTGGTCTGCATACATTGATGACTGTCTTCCCATTGGGCCTGTGTATCTTTCTTTTTGTTCGTCTCTGTTGTCCTTGACCTATCCCTAAATAAGGTGTTCTGTTGTTGTTGAGGGGCCTAACGGGTGTGTAATGATTGAATAAATTCATCCACCCAAATTATTGTTGCGGTGGAGGTAAAAGGATGGCTATTAAGAATGAATATAGGTATTCCATCCACGTCCCCATGCTCTATCATTTTGTCTGCCCCTATGTTTCCTTCTTGATCTTCTCCACGACTTCATGCTTCTGTGTACAGTGAACTACTACCTGTTGATTGGTATTCTTCCCCGCCACTATCCTTCTCTGCTGGTACATTGAATTCTGGTGCAGAGTACTGATATACTTTTTCGTGGGAGAACCTTTTGATTTTTTTTTATAAGTTTCTGCTGTTTTGACTGTGTGAAGAAATCTTTAAATTATTTTCATCTCATGATTGATTTTATCGAGTCTTTTTTGTATGTCTTAATCTGCACAGAAGTTTTAAGTTAGTTTTCACTCAACTGTATCTTGATAGTCAGGGTATCAGAAAGTCTCCTGGCAGGTTTAATGATGAGCATCAGCCAACCATGGGTGCACTACCAGGCTACCAAGGACCAGTCTCGTCTGAATGTCACATCAACCAGAAAAATCCATGGTATTTGCTCACTACGGGGCCATGGGCCAGCGTTTGATCTCAAATACTCCTTCATTATTACTCCCTAGAGTAACATTTTAATCTGTGTGCATTTTATTCCACTGAGGGACCCCAAATCTACAGTCCTGGCTAGAGTTTGGGTGATGTTAAGATCACTAAGAAGTGGTGAACCCGAGAGGATGGAGAGCTCATCAGTATAGGTCAGTCCCAAGTTCTCAGGCATAATTCAATATGAAATGAATTAGTTGTCTTACTGTAATGATTATTGCCTTGTCCTGCCAGTCTTCATTCCTAAAAGTTGTCCTAGCTTTTGCCAAGTGTATTTCCCTAAATGCAGGTCTTTTCCTAGATGTACTCTCTAGATTTGTGGGTATTATCTCCAACAGCTGTGCACTGTCAGTAAATACTATTCAAAAGGGGTGAGTGAGAAGTATTAGCTGGGTTCGTTCACCTTTCCAAAATCAATCTACAGAATAAACAAGAGGGAACTCCTCGGTGCTATCTCCTGTCTCCAAAATCAATCTACAGAATAAACAAGAGGGAACTCCTCGGTGCCATCTCCTGTCTCTCTACACCCATCAGGATGAAAGTTGCCAACATCTTCTTGTGAAACTGGCATCCTTCTCAATTTTGGTTTTGTTGGCTGAAGTTTCCAATGTGCTTTGAATTTTTGGCAACTGTTTGAGGGACCCCAGATTCATAGAGATTCCCAAACTGTAGATTGGTGGCTGAGTGGCAGAACTTGGGTGAACCTTTAGAAGGCAGACCTCCGTTGGTCTGCCCACTCGATGAGGTGAAGTAGGTAATGTCAAGCCATGTTTCTCAGAGTAAATTATTACGGGCCCCATAACTCTCCAAATGAGAGAAAGCTCACTCCCTTGCTATTAGCAGTCAAAGAACGCAATACATCACTGAAAAGTCAGTCATTTAACTGATCTTTGTCTCTCTAGATGAATGTAGGTGAGATGTTTAATACTCGAGGGAGTGTATTCTTAGGTAGCATATTAATGTCCATTTGTAAATCGCATTATAGAAATAACTCATATATTTTAGTTATATTTAGAGCATAGACAGTATCAAATCAAACTGACTGTACACAAAACACTATACTACTCGATAACCAATACAATACCAAATGCAGCACAATATAAAATAATAAGCCAGTACTCTCATAAGGTATATGGCACTGTGGCACTGTGGATCATTGCCAAGTAAGTATTGGAGAAAGTTTGATTATAGCACCAAAATTCTGAAGATTTGCTTGATGCAATTTCTCATAACTGTTTTTCAAATTAGCGCACACCTCACATAAAAAGTCTTACGCGATACCACTTAGAGACTGGTTTGCACAGAAAATGTCTCAAAGAGAGACATTTTCTGCATGAACCAGTATCTTGCCAAGACTAGGTACAGACAAACCACATTTTTCTCTGTAAAGCAATTTTGTGAAACTTTCATAGAATTTCATGAAATTTCACAAACAATTTATGCAATTATACACACTCTTAAAAATTAACACTATCTAGAGCAGATGAAAGTACACTACTGCAAAGAAACCAGGGTCATAGGCAACACACTATGGGGCCTATTAACACAACTAAATGTATATTGAGTAAATCTACACATGTAGGTTCACTTCCACTTTGAAGTAAATACACTAGTTTTGGCTATTCACCATTTATGAGTGTAACTTTACTACCAAGTGTAGACTTACATTTTAGTGGTTGAACCTCATTTACAAGCATATAGTTACTACTAGTAACATTACATACATAAATAGAGACAACTGCCATCTGGGTGGAGCTCTCACTGTGGTAATGTATTGGAAAAAATAAAAAAAAGTTCACCAAATTTTATAAAATAAAGTTAAAATATTTTTATTAGAAATAATAATGTAAACTAATTGCATATGTTATTGTAAATGTAGAAACAGATACCAAAGATGTTACATCTCTATTAATTTAATTTTGACCTAAATATTTTATTATCTTATATATGACTAATTAAATTAAAATTATTTTTACAATATTTACTTTGAATAATCCACAGCTAAAGAAATATATTTTGAATAATTTTTTATGTTTTACATTTTTTTTTAAAGTTTTGCACAGAATTATTTAAGTTCATTTAATTATTTTTAAATTAAAGTCAAGATTATTTTTAAATTTAAATGGTTATTAAAATATTTAAAATAAAAGAATATTATTATTATATTTTATTTCTATATGCATATATTTTAATTAAATGTGTATGTATATATTTAAAATAAAATCAAAATAATTTAATTTGTTTTGACGTTATGTACTGTAGGGTATTTTAAGTCCCTGACTTAATTTTTTTCTATGGGAATATGTAGTTGGTTTGGATCCTTTTTGCTTGTAGTAACTTTAGAAATGTGATTTGTGAATAGGAACGGGCTTACTCTTTTGTGGATGGGTTCATGCCCTCCCTAATTCCCGTCATACTCCTCCTCTAATCCCTCCTTACTCCTCCCAAGACCCCTGTCACTTAATAGTAAGTAGTCCCCATTTTCCAAATACTCCCCGTCATCCCTCCCACATTTACTTTTATTAAAATGTAGGTGTACTTGTGCAGAGATCTCTACAGTTGGGGTGAAGCTCTCCTCACAGAAAATACAAGATAGGTGGAGACAGAGCTCTCTACACATAGATCAGTACACAGCATTTTGTAGTACTTAAGGTACTATTTTAGTACTAATGAACATACCACACACTGCAGTATCTCTCTAGGCCCCAGAATATGTGTCTCCAGTGGTCTCATAGAAGTATTGTTTGTGTAGCTCAGAGAGTACCAATAACAGACATGATAAAGAATTACTGCGAACAGTCCAAACACAGTATTTCAAGCTTTATAAACATCTGAAGTCAGTGAAACTTTACAAATGTAGCCTTTTGATTGCAAAAGGCTACACCAAAATGAATGCTGTATATCTCTTGGTTTGCAAACCTGGATGCTATTGAACACAGTCAAGTGTAACCGTGAAGCATGGGCAAGAGCGTCAGAGTTCTTGCCAGTACCCCTTAGGTATGGACGAGGTACGCTGACCTGAGGGGTACAAAAGGCACATAGGAGCAACAGTCCAAGAGCACACAGGTCTCAAATTAGACCATAAAAATCTCACTTCATGCAGGATCTTGAGAACAAAGCACCAGCAACGAATCTCATTGTTTACTTTATCAACAGCAGGCCTTGGGTCATTTGTTGCTACTAAAAACATACCGTTAAGGCCCTCGCAGCAGGCTTCTCACTCTCTCATTTCAGCAGATGGCCTTAATCTAGTAGCAGGTCTTTCTTGCATAATCAACAACGCTGATTACAGTTAAATGCCTGTCATTCTCTTCCATTATTACCATTACCTTTCACACTATTATGAGGACCAAGCCTCTGAGTCGCTTACACCATCAGTAGTCATTTCACTATGAGGATGTAAAGTTGCATTGCTTTTTCTTTTGCAACATCGTGAAGTTTTTTTTATTACACTAGAATAATTTCATACTGCATGGGTTTAAGTGGTAAAAAACGAATTGCCAGATAGATTTTGTGTGGAAGAACGGGTAGGTAAAACACGTTTTGTTCCACGGAAAACTTCTACCAGAAGAATAGTTGAGTTAAAATCGAAAACTCATCAACTTCTTACAGGACACAAAGGGGGATATTCACAAGGACTGGCGATACCTATCGAAAATGCCAGTTCGCGGCAGTTTTTTTATCGCCGCCTAACCCTGAAAACTATCGCCATGTTAGCAGCGTATTAACAAGCCGTCGCTACATGGCAATAGTATCAGGGAACGGCGGTGAAAACTGCCGCTAACATCAGCGCAAAGGCGATAGGAAATCCGGCGTTAGCGGGCGAAAACTACCGATAGGCCCATTTGCGCCAAAAAAACTCACGTTAATCAGCCCAACGTGAGTTTTTTTTTGCCTCTAATGCAAAAAATAGCCCATCAGTCAACATCCAATAGAAAATAGGCATAAAAACCAAGAAAATGCAGAATGGAGCAGCCTGGGCCAAGTGCAGCACACATCAACAACCCCTGCAAGCCACCCAACATCCAGGATGACCAGGATGAGAGCCAGGATGCCTCGCTGGACTGGAGCCTGGATGCCTCGCTGGACCTGCGTCTGGAGCCTGGATGCCTCGCTGGACCTGCGTCTGGAGCCTGGATGCCTCGCTGGACCTGCGTCTGGAGCCTGGAGTGGGATGCGGAGGAGCTGTGGAGTCGATGAGCCGTGGCGATAGACATTGAGGCGCGACGATCGCCCGTACCTGGTGGTGAAGTCTGGCAGGTCGCATGGAGACACGTTGCTGACCTGTGTGAGAAGACCGCCTTGCGCACCTTGGAGCTGTTAATAGTAGAGGCGCTCCTGTGCCCCAACGTAGGGAGGTCTGCCTCACATACTACGATCCACCACTACCCCGGGGTGCACGGAGGGGATTACCAACAGTGGGTGCCGCCTCTCTGCATCACAGGCCAGATGATGTTGGGCTGGCCAGACGCTGTGGAGGGTGAGGCCGCTGAGCTGTGCCGAACTTGTGTGGCGGGAACGCTGCAACTTCACGCCTAAGGGGGCCCAGCTGCATCAACTGCATCGGGAGGTTCACCAGCGGACTTGGCGGCGACTGCTGTACCCAGGCTTGTGAAATCCCACCTGGCTGAGGCTCCTGCTGGCTAAGTCACAGATTTGGAGAGAGTGCAGCGGATTGCGCCACAGTGTCAATGTGCAGGTAAGGAGAAGGTGGAATGCGTAGCGCAGGACGCCTGGGGGTCGAGTCACCTAGGCCTAGCACACGTAGATGACGCACCCCCAGTGGCGGCTCATCCGCTATGGTGGAAGAGCGTCGCCTCACTGCTTTCAAGCAGTGCAGAAGAGGAACAATCATCGCATGATGATAACTTACTGATGTAACCATGCTATGTTTCCTTTGCGGGTGGGAGGGTGGATAGGACTGCTCCAAGCACGGGGCAAGACATGGGCGGATTGGCATGCCCACTCAAGTGCGCAATGACTGTTTGGTCGACCCACTCAGGCTGCCCAAAGCAGTCATGCGCACTTCCCTGTTCGTAATGCAGGCTGCATTACAGCCTGTATGGAGAACATGCCCACCCCTCCAGCCCCTGGCTGCATGCCTTGTCCCGTTGCCAATTACCAATCCCACCGCCGCATCGCAGCGTTGTGATTGGCTCAGGGCAGGGAGCCTGGCTGCCTACTTCCTGTTCCTGGAAGCAGACGCAGGAGAGCAGGAGAAACGAAGACACAGGACCCGGCTTCGAGGTAAGACCTCTCTTATTAAAATATTTACAACACCCGCTCACACACACATCCCCGCATCCACGCCCCATCCAGTGTTCTTTCCAGCGTTTACCACCTCACAGCTGTCCAGCCCCCCCAGCACTTCTCAATGGCGGTCGCTGTGCACCCATGCACAGCGGGCGTACCACTCTTGTGCCAGAGGCACATACGTGGTTGTGACGCATGCCATAACATCGCATTCCATTCCAATGCATACTAATACTAGGCACATTGCAACAGTAGAGTAGGTGTTCCATAGCGGAGACATTAATATCACTATTCCCACTTCAGTGAGTGCAACCCAAAACTAACCTTTGCACCCCAAACCCAACCGTGAACCCTGGAATTCCTTATTGAGCCCCCATAACATGCCCAAAAATCAAATTTGACCCAAATGCACACCCCAATTTCCATATTTTACCCCAAAACACACCCCAATTTCCATATTTTACCCCAAAACACACCCCAATTTTCATATTTTGCATCCGAAACCCATACTCACCCGAACAACTTTAAATTACCCCATTACTGACCTCACAATGCGTTGTAATCAAATGCGATGTAAAGGCACCTGCGTTGTCGGAGTTGCTTTGTTAACGATGTACTGCCTGCATTGTAATGGTCGTCTCCCGTGCCAAAGGCAACCCATAGGCTACGCCGTTTGTGTCCGTCTGCCCCTGGACGGCGATCAGCACCAAGGAGCCTTCCTCTTGGACACTCCACCGCTACGACGCCAGCACCCTCCTCGCCATCAACCCTGGACCCCACCTCGCCTGCCGGACCGGACATCGCCATTGCCATCACTGACGGCTGCAGTATCACTCGCAAGGAGCACCCCGACCATCAAGGAGGAGGCATTGCCATCACCTACAGAAGCACACTCCGACTGACCACGCACTCTAATGACCCAAGGGTGACCATGGACCACCTCAACTCCCAGATCCGGACCAAGCCCAAGCACATCCTCTGCGGCATCCTCATGTGCAGGCCCCCCGGGCCATGGCCCCCCATTCTCCAATACCATTGTAGACCTCATTGCACCCCAGGGTCTCCCATCCACCGACAACATCCTACTCGGTGAACTCAAGTTACACCTGGACAACCGCAGGACACCACCCCCTCCTGGGGAAGGTTCCCTACATCAGACGCAAGCAGCAAGTCACCTCAGCAAGCCACATAGCAGGACACACGGTCGAGCACGTCACCTCCGCCAGCGGGAACTTCAACTACAGCCACAACACCGGACTCTCCTGGACCGACCATCATTGGTAACATCACATCTTCACCTTGCCCACCGGACGCCACTGCCATCATCGCACCCCCTTGCAGCTGGATCAAGGCCACCGAAGAACGTCTCGTCAACTCCCTCCGCACCAACACTGCACCAATGCTTCCAAACGATGACACCGCAGCGCGCAACCACCACCGATGGATCTCCAACAGCGCCAACATTCGGGCACCCCTCATGAACGGCACTGCGTCAGTACCTTCCGCCTGCCTGATTGCAGGCATGAGGGTGACACAGTGCCACAGGGATAGGCTGGCCCCATGCATTGATGGAGTTGCGTCATGGTTGTGACACGACTGCAGCAATGCGTGACTTTAGCGCAGACAGATACGTCAGGATTCCTGACGTATCTGTCATTACTTGCGTCATGGAGCGCTGTCCAGTGAATACAGCGCATCCATGCTGTCGCAAAAAGTGCGTAGTGAGTAGTGTTGCAACACTGTCTTGTCGCAGCGCTGCAACACTTTTCATGACTGGGGCCCAGGAATGCGCACTATCTTATTGATGGTGCGCATTCCTGCACTGTAGTATTGTCGCAGGGCAGCGCTGCAACATTGCTTGCAGCGCTGTCCAGCACCAGAACCTGCTGAGATGAGGCCCCAAGTGTTATCCCCATTTTTAAGACCAGCTATTTTCTGGTCTTAAGTAACTGGCTCTAACTGCAGTTAGAGACAGTTTTTTTGGTCTTCAGAACTTCAAGGATCCCCTTGTGAATATGGAGTAGTGGGGTTTGCAGCCAGTTTTGCACGAGAACGCCTCTCCTGCATATAATTATCGCTAACAGAAGTATCGATCTTTACAACGGACGTTTTTGCCTAAAAACTGTCGCTAACGGCTGTTAGCAACAGCTTGGTAATAGGGCGATAAAATTATTGCCGCATTAGTGGCAGAAAAGTGCCGCTAACGCGGCGATAACTCCTTGTGAATATGCCCCAAAGTTCGAAGATTGTCAGGTTTGTCCATCGTCAAAGGCCCACTTTTGAAGCTTTTGCCAATCTTTCATTTGATGTTCTAAAAGCAGCAGAAAACCTGTGAATACTTTGGATCATCAACAATTATTTAACACTCTCATACTAGCCGCAGATCTATTTTTACCCTGTACTTTAAGCAGTCCTCTGATAGTGTTGCTGAATTTCTAAAAGAATAGGCGCCAGGGCCCACACTCCAGCAGCTGCCAAATTTCGGATTTTCTGAATACCAAAGCTGTCTAGGCTTGATTTCACCTTATGTTTTTATCATCTATCATCCTACTGCCATGCCCCTATATCTCATGCTTGCTAATCCTTTTGTCTCAATTTTTCCATCTTTGTTTTCCTCCTTCTCTACCTTTCCTGCCTTTCATTTTCTTGTTATTGGACAAAGTCTGATGGCTAAATGCAAGTGCTGGTTCCCAAAAACGAGTGCTGGTGGGCCCCGCTGGCAACCACCGCCTAAAATTAGGCACTGCTTGTACCAGCTGAAGACCTACTAGTGTCCAATTGCAAAATACTACTGACAAATTTGGGACTGCTAAGCTAGCAGCATCAGAGCTCTTGGATGTCAATACTGCAACAAGTTGCTGAGACTTACTTGCCAGCAGAAGGTATTAGTAGCATTTACATGCTCACCATGTGTTAATATATCAAAGTCGAGATGAATATATGTCTTTACATCGAAAGCGCTACAACGCATTCCATTACAACGCAGTCGTTACAACGACCGCGTTGTTACAACGCGAACCATTACATCGCAAGTCGTTACAACGACTTGCTGTAGGGGGCGCGCTGGACTTAGGAATAGTATAATTTAATATTCCTACTCCAGTTTGTGCACCAGCAGGGAAGGTGTTGCAATTCTAAATCCAACACCATCTGCCCCCTACAGCAAGTCGTTGTAACGACTTGCGATGTAATGTTTCACGATGTAGCAATGCGGTCGTTGTAACGACCGCGTTGTAATTGAATGCGTTGTAGCGCATTCGATGTAAACAATGTCTCCCAGTCGAGATATGGTTTGATTGACTCCTACTCCATATTCAGCAGGAAGGTGCAGTAGCATGTTTCCAGTGAGCTCTGAGGATGCAGAAAATTTGAGCTATAGTACCCCTCTTAAGTTTCCAACTGTTACTTATTTTAATCTTTCTGCACAGGACAGAGGTATTATAATTTCAGATTTTCCTCTCCCAGATATGAAGTTAAATAAAAGGGTGGGTACATTAGAAGCAGAAAGACAATTATTAAATTACAGAATTGGCAGAACTGTCCTGGTAGTGAGGCACAGTTAGAGATAATGCCCCCCTACATAACCCGACAAACCAGGTTATGAGGTAGTGGGTGGCCCACAATTGCCAACATCATCAAGCCTCTCAGCCTGTCACACAGTTTGAAGAACTCTGAGGATAAGGTTCACAAAGCTACTTGAGTTTGTCACTTTGACATATGCGTACAGAGTGTTTCATGAGTGCGTAATGAATTGTGCAATTGACAAAAATAGTTTTTGCTCTTGTCGAAGAATTTCCTCCCCCTGAACAAAAGCCTGTGAGATGTAGGGCTGACCCTCAAACACAGTCTTGCAATAACAGGCTGGCTATTCCTATTAATTATGTACTTGCAGATGTGTGTTGGATTTGTATTCCAGAAGCTGAATTTGCCATAGGAGTTGGAGTACAGCCAGATTATAGGTTTCTATGTCAGCAAAATCTCCTTCTCTCAGAGAGGAGTGGGCGTCCCAGTGCGGAAATGACCTGCCAATTGGAAAACACACATTAACTTACAGGATGATCTTGCAACCTGTTGTTTACTGAGTCTTTTTTTAAAGTCTTGAGGAGCATATTACCCATTATGCATAAATGATACTCATGTTTGTTTTAGTTTTCTATTTCTGGCTTAGCTATTGAGTGAAGTTTTACCTTTTGTTTTGTTTATGACATTTGCAATATATTAGTTTTATTGCTTTGGCCTTTCTTAAAATAAACCTCAAAATAAAGATTTATTGTTGCTTAACCCATTTCTCCTCAGTATGTTGTATACATTTTGCTCACCTTTTTATGCCTTATTTTTGCATTTTTTTGTTGTTGTATCAGCTTTTCCTCTCATTTTAGGTCAATCAATCAATCACAGAATTTGTAGAGCGCACTACTTACCCGCGAGGGTCTCAAGGCGCTGGGGAGAGGGAAGGGGGGGGGATGCTGCTACTGGTCGAACTGCCAGGTCTTGAGTAGCCTCCTGAAGGTCAGCAGGTCTTGGGTCTGTCGTAGGCTTAGTGGAAGGGTGTTCCAGGTCTTGGCGGCGAGGTGTGAGAAGGATCTGCCGCCGGTGGTTGTTCTTCGAATGCGAGGGACGGTGGCGAGGGAGAGGTCGGCGGAGCGGAGCTGGCGGTTGGGGACGTAGAAGAAGAGTCGTCTGTTGAGGTAGGCTGGGCCAGTTTTGTGGAGTGCCTTGTGTGCGTGGATGAGGAGTTTGAAGGTGATCCTCCTGTCGACGGGGAGCCAGTGCAGGTTCCTCAAGTGGGGGGTGATGTGGCTGTGGCGTGGTACGTCGAGGATCAGGCGTGCGGAGGCGTTTGTATGCGTTGCAGTCGCTTGATGAGCTTGGCCGGGGCTCCCGCGTAGAGGGCGTTCCCATAGTCCAGTCTGCTACTGACGAGGGCCTGGGTGACTGTTCTTCTTGTGTCTGTCGGGATCCACCTGTAGATCTTGCGAAGCATGCGGAGGGTGTTGAAGCAGGAGGAGGAGACTGCGTTGACTTGCTTGGCCATGGAGAGCGTTGAGTCGAGGATGACTCCCAGGTTGCGTGCGTGGTCGGTGGGTGTCGGGGCTGCTCCCAGCGTCGTTGGCCACCAGGAGTCGTCCCAGGCTGAGGGGTTGGAGCCGAGGATGAGGACCTCCGTTTTGTCCGTGTTCAGCTTTAGTCGGCTGATCTTCATCCAATCGGCGATGGCCTTCATTCCTTCATGGAGATTGGCTTTGGCGGCGAGGGGGTCCTTGGTGTGGGAGAGGATCAGTTGAGTGTCGTCGGCATAGGAGATAATGTTGAGGTCTTGCTGTCTGGCGATGCGTGCGAGCGGGGCCATGTAGATGTTGAGCAGTGTTGGGCTGAGGGACGATCCCTGGGGTACGCCGCAGATGATCTCGGAGGCTTCGGATCGGAAAGGTGGGAGGCGGACTCTCTGGGTTCTGCCGTCGAGGAAGGAGATGGTCCATTCCAGGGCCTTGTCTCGGATCCCTGCGTCGTGGAGGCGTGCGCGTAGAGTGCGATGGCAGACAGTGTCGAAGGCGGCGGAGAGGTCCAGCAGGATGAGGGCTGCGGTCTCACCATTGTCCAGCAGGATCCTGATGTCGTCGGTGGCGGCGATGAGGGCAGTCTCAGTGCTGTGGTTGCTGCGTAACCCTGATTGGGATGGGTCCAGGATGCTGTTTTCTTCGAGGTATCGGGTTAGCTGTTTGTTGGCAATCTTCTCGATGACCTTGGCTGGGAACGGAAGCAGAGAGATGGGCCGGAAGTTCTTGAGGTCTCTCGGGTCCGCCTTGGGTTTTTTGAGTAGGGCGTTGATCTCTGCGTGTTTCCAGCTCTCTGGGAAGGTCGCGGTCTCGATGGAGAGATTGATGATGTTGCACAGGTGGGGTGCGATGGAGCTGCTGGCTTTGTTGAAGATGTGGTGCGGGAAAGGGTCTGACGGGGAGCCGGAGTGTATTGTGCTCATGGTCTTGATGGTGTCCTCGATGTTCACGCTGGCCCAGGCTGGCAGGGGGTCGTGGTCGATGGTGTGTGGCGGGTCTGGTGCATCGATCTTAGTTGGGGCTGTCTGGGTGTTGAAGCTGTCGTGGATGTCGGCGATCTTGCGGTGAAAGAAGGTGGCGAGGGAATCGCACAGGGGTTGCGACGGCGGGATGTCGTTGGTGTTGGAGCTGGGATTGGAGAGTTCCTTCACGATGTTGAAAAGCTCCTTGCTGTTGTGTGCGTTGCTGTCGAGGCGGTCTTTGAAGGAGATTCTCTTGGCGGACCTGATGAGGTGGTGGTGGTTACGGATGGCGTCTTTGTGGGCTGTCTGGTTGCAAAACAACTATTGTGGTCTTATCAAGAATTTACAGGGGCTTAAGCCCACCTATTACTTACCATCGGTTTGCTATGCTGTCAATATAGCAACATAGGGGCCGATTCCGATTCGGGCCGGAAATCTCTCCGACCGAGCCGGACCCGGAGAGATTTCCGACCGAATCGGACCCGTGCAGCCCGACCGAACGAGTACGATGCGTCCGTATGCTATCGTACTCGAGTCGAGTCGGACTCCCATTGAAGTCAATGGGAGCCGGTCGTACTAACGCGTACGCGGGCTCCCATTGCCTCCAATGGGTGCGAGGCGAACAAGGGCGCCCCTACAGCGGGTACGCAGTGAAGCGACTCGCGCCGTACACGCACAGGTAGGGGGGACCCATGGGTCCCCCTGTGTGCGACTCGCACGGCTACGTGGTACAGGGGGGTCCGACACGGACCCCGGAGTCACGGCTCCGACTGCTCTTTCGAGCCGGACGGCGCGTGTCGGTCGGACTGCTCACGGCGCGCATCGTACTTACCCGGCCGGGGAACGTCTCCATTGCGCTGTGCGAGTCGTGTCCGAGCGAGTCGGTTGGTGCGGTTAGACCCGGGAACGAGTCGGTCGGAGCGGTTGGGACGCCCGAACGAGTCGGTCGGCGATTTCGCATCGTACTCGCTCGTCCGGACGCGCGTACGAATCGGTCGGGAAATAGGGCTCCGAATCGGATCCGGTTATGCCGAATCCGATTCGGAGCCCTACCGGCCGAGATCGGAATCGGCCCCATAGTCTTTCCAATTTGGTGCACAATTGAAGGAACTGAATACATGGCAATATTAAGTCACATACAGAAGAAACCGTTTGTAAAACAGTTGTTGAAAATCCACTTCTATCAGGCTCAAGCAATCAAATAAGATATGAAATAAATGCATATAAATATTTGTAAAATAGTTCGTATCAAATACATAAAGACATTTCTTGCGCTCAGCTAAAACATATTTATACTAGAAAAATATATTTCTCCCACACCATTAAAAACTGTTAAACTTATTTCTGCCGAATATCACCGAATTGACTGCAAGAGTTCTACTAATCAAATACAAATAGATTTGAAAGGACAAAGACGAGCTTTGACTAACATAATAAACACGAAAACTCACTTTTGAATTTGACACCTATTTAAAACAAACTCAAATAAACAGATAACACAGTTGTATTAAATAACAGAATGTTTTGTCAAGTAAACTAACATAAAACAGAGTTGTATTAACGAACAGAATGTTTTGTGAAATTGGATGAGGAGCTACGAACAACAGTGTGTACATCAAAGAGATTAACAGTTCTAGGCAAAGCAGAGAAAAATATACTTTTTCAGAATAATTGAAACTCAGTTCTTGCACTGAAATAACTGTGCTGATCTTAGCAGGGTAACTTATGTTAGTCAAAAATGTAGAGAAATATTCTGTGCTTTTAAAAGCTTTAAAAATAAAAGTAAGAAGAAATAGAACTGGCTTTACATGTGAAAACAATAGGACAATAATAAAAAATACTACTGGTCCATGTTTTAGGTTTTCATAATTTTAAAATATTTCAAAATATTAAATCTGGCCCTATAATACACTTGTTACATTTCTGGTAGACAGTACTTTAATCCCCCAATACATCTACAATCTACTGCAGCTCCATGATAGAGAGTAAATCGGGTGTTTGGGTCTATTTACAACCCCAGGAGACACTCAAAGTGTCTCTGTGTAGCTACATAGAATGAAATGTTTATTATTTAATTGTTGGTCTGCATAAATCTTCGCAGTTTTAAAGTACTGCTGCATGTTTCTCTCCACATTGTTGGTGAACTCACTGCATGAAGGTGGTAGACCAAAATAATATTTCGATTTTCCTCAGGTGATGCATAGGAAAGAATTCCAAAAGGCCCTGGGTTTTGGATTTTGCCATTCACTGTCTACTCTTAAAAGGATGATAAGTGTAGGAATTGACCATCTTTGGTGAGTTTCCCCAGATTTTAGCTTTAACTGTTTTGCTGGCTTTAGAACTCTGTGTTCTTTACCCCTGTTAATCAGTAGTAAAGTGCCTCTTCTCCCCCTTTTACTTTAAACATGGTCAAATTCGCGTACTCCAAATTGGTATATTTAATTTGCCAATAAGTTCCTAGTATATGGTACAAAATATACCCCGGGCGAGGAAGTTAAATTCTACTAGTGAACCAAAGCACGTGTTGTGCCATGCACTGTGGTGGCTGTGCAAACACAACTTCAGCCTGACTGTAACAGGTCAACATATGACTACGACCTGTCAATACATGCCCCTTTTTAACCGGCATAACCCTTTCTTTTAAATATGAATACGTCATCCTATGTGGCCCACAAAGCAGGGTATATGGTATTTAAAAATAGGACATATAGGACATAAAGAAATTTAAAGTTAACATTTCCCTACAGTGACTTGCACCCAAAAGCTATTTTCACTGTAGGAAGACTGGCTAGCCCATAGAAAAACACTAGAAAGCAATATTAAATATTAATTTTCCTATCTATGGGAATGGACCAGCTAGAGAGATGATTAACCCACTATTTCTAATATGTATTAAAAGCCCATCTTAGGGCCTGATTACGAGTTGGCGGTGGGGCGCTGGGTCCGCCCCACCGCCGTACCACCAAACCCATGGTAAGGCCGCCCACCAGATTAGGAGTTTCCTCCTGTCTGGCGTGGTGTTTTTTTTTCTCCAGAAAATGGACACCGCAATGGGAACGCTAAAAACAGTTCCTGCATGGCATGGACAGTAAAGTTCATGCCATACAGGAATTGGTGTGCATGCACACGGGGGGCACAAGTTGTGCCCCCCTGTGTGCATCCACAGGACTTGAAGTACAGGGGGCCCTATAGGGCTCCCTTTGTTTCCTCTCCGCAACGGTTTTCATGGTGGTAGAACCACCATGAAAACCATAGAGAAGAGGAAATTGTAATATGCGTGGCAGGACCCCGGCGATCCCTCCAAGCTTATTACTGCTTCGACACCGCTGCACCACCGCCAGGGAACAGCAGTTCCCTGACGACTGTGGTGGGGCAATGGCGGTCCGACCACCTTTATTGTAATAGGGCGGTCGGGAGACCGCCACCGTCACGCCCCCATGAGTCTGGCAGTCCATGGACCGTAGGCTTGTAATTAAGCCCTTAAGCCCTTAGTTGTGAAGCCAGGTTTTTGTTAAACAGTAAGAAAAAGTAACTTTTAGAAAGTTAACTTTTCCCTACCAGAAACTCCCAAAGGCTAATTCACATGAGCGTTCTAACTGTCACCCAGCTGGTAAATGGCCTGAATGAGGTATGGAAACTGGTCAAAGGTGTGGGTGTGGGGAGGAATTTTTGTTCCTCTGGCATGATGACCAGTTGGGCTGCTCCAAGAAATGTAATTTACTTCAAAGGGGTCTCCCCTGTCGCAAGCAGATTGTAGTAACCACACTACCAATGAATGGTGGTTATTCTTCTTTATTGCAGGAACAACATCTTAGTACGTCAGTAACCTCCAGCAGACTGCCTACCCTTCTCCTAGAACATCTCAGATTCCCCATTCCATTACATTATCATGTCCTAGAAACATTTTATTATGTAGTAGATTACCACACAGATGTCAAGTGACACCCGAACAGTCTCCATCTTTCATCCTACCAGTCAGTGAAGCACAACATCGAGTATTGGTGGAGGAGTAGCCCCGGAACTGGTTTGGAGTGACCACAGAGGAGGGTCTGGTCATTCCTCTGGCTATGCCTGTAGGTGGGCACACAGACTCTACGCAAGGGGAGAAGGGTTTACCATTTTGGATTTATTGAGTGATGGGCACTTTGGTATTGTTTGCAGTAGGGCAAACAAGAACTGCTGCAAAAGTGGGTAGGGTAACCCTGGGAACTTTTACCATATTGGTAAGGGAGGGGCCAGGAGTCTCTCCCACCCACAAACTAGTGCCAGGCATAAGTGTGGCATCCCTTGGCAATATGCTCAAAACACTGCTGGACCTGAGGAAGAACAGAAGAGGACTGAACCTGCTGTCTGTGACCGGAGAGGAGTTCTGAAGGACTGGGCCTACTCCCTCTTGTACCCAGGCAAAGAAGTGGATCCCAAGGGTCAGTCGGCTACCTCATGACATGGAATCCTCCTCAGGCACAGCATGCAGCCTTGCTTCACTGAAGGATTTTGACTTCCATTTTTGAGGCTAAGTCCCAAAGTAAAATTTTAGGTCAAACCTGGTGGGTGAAGCCGACCAGCGCTCCATCGCAGTCAGCCTGAATCTCCCCTAGCTGCTCGTCTACCTTGAGCTGTTGACCTGCATTGGCGCTTAGAGGTTTTTAGTGCTATTTTTTCTTTAACATTTTAAAAGCCATATCTCTGGTTCCCCTTGTTGGATTCTTGTCATTTTGTTATAATCTTGTTTTTTGGCAGTTACCCTATTTTTCCAATTCAGTTTGGACTTTATATAGCTTGGTGTTTTCACTTTATTACTGTTTTGGTATTGCATAAACACTTTACACATTGCCCTAAGTTACGCCTGTCTGCTCTGTTCCATACCTAGCAAGGGGGAGTGCTCAAGTTAATTTAGTGACTTTAAGGGTTCACCCTGACAACGATGTTGATTATTCCTTAAGGCACCTACCCCAATAAAATAATCCAATCTCTTATAATTTGTTATTGATGAATAAACAAAGCATGCAGCCATAGTCTTTGAGTGTCAAGAATCTGGTGTGCTAAAATATAATAGAGACTGTCAAATGCAGAGTGATGCATTTGTACTCATAGAACAAAAAATGGTGCATGATGTGATAATGTCTGGATTTTTTTGATTTTACTCTTACATATGTTTTTATACCTTCATAGTCTTATAAAGTGTGCTAATTTTACTTCATTCACTACAGGCTACAAATGATCAATTATAGGCTATGGGACAGTTTTGGCGAGGCTGCCTGATTTTTTGATGATTGATAATAAACAGTCAGTGATGTAAAATTCTATTCAGCAGCAAACCTATGTTTCTGAAGATGTAGGTCCACACCTTGAGAGTAGTCAAAATGGTGATAGATTTACTGCCCAATGTGACTTTCTTAACTTTTAGTCGTTTTGCACTGACTTAAGAATAGATCAGCACTTCCAAATATTCTACTATATTACCAATTGCCATCTGTATTGATCCAAAAGTCTGATCAAAATTTCAACTGGCTGAATGAAGTATATCTCTTCAACTCAACGTGTGAGAAGCTCTGACATCATCTTTGTTAATAAAAGGTGAAATCAGAACATGCTTTCTGCATTACTAGTTATTGTATTTGTTTATTTAGGGTGAAAACATCTTTTTAGCCATCAAACACTTCTATCGGTGCATACATAATTAGCTGTTGGAATCATTACGTAACACATTGCAAAATCAGGCTAGTGTGTCACCAGGTATTACTTACTGCATCCATTTAACAGATAAAGGGAAAAGTTTTAAACTGTCTCTTTCTTGTTTGACCTGCTTACTAACTGTCTAAACAATAGAGATGCTCATAGTGGTAACTGAATTTCCTGTTTTACCTCAACCTTTCAGTGAAACGAAGGTGGAGATTTACTAAGATTTTATGCCGTGTTTGCATCACAAAAGTGTCGCATATTGGTGCAAATGTTTTTTTCTGATTTACTTACCAGCGCTAAACTTGTTTATCGCTGGAAATAACGTGAAAGTAACGCAAAGCAGCACCTAGCGCTGCTTTGCATTACTTAGCACCAAGGGGGCATACCGTGGGTGGTGCATGGACGTTCCCATGCAACCACCCAAGGTTTCTGATGCTAAACCCTATTTACTAAATAATAAAGTAGACAGGGTTTCATGCCAGAATACTGCTCCCTTTTGCAGTAGTGGCTGCTACCGGTCCTGGGTGGTGGGGCAGGGTGAAGCGGGGGCCTGAAGGACAGAACAAAAAATAAAAAATGAAAAAAAAATAAAAAACTCTTACCTGGAACGACCAGCCCGCCGGCCATCCGGCTGTCGCCTCTCCTGCATCCTCCGTCAACTTCCTGCAGACTCCCAGCAGCAGGAAGCACCCCGCAGACTGGCTCCCCTAAGCCAATCACAACATTGCAATGCAGCGTTGTGATTGTTCTGAGAGCCGTGGATCGGCGCTCAGACTGGAACAGGAAGCCTGTGCATGTTCTTGACCAGGCTGTGTAATGCAGCCTAGTAGGAACATGCAAAGTGCGCATGAACTGTTTGGTCGGCCCAAGAGGGCTGGCCAAACAGTTCATGCGCACTTTGGGAGTGCACAGTACTCCTCCCCTGCTCTGGCCAGCCACGCCCCACCCCTCCCTGCCTGAGAGCCACTGACAGCTCTAGAAAAAATAACATGATAACAACAATAGTTATTATCATGTTTATGAGAGACATGTGGAGGTGCACCAGGGAAAGAAGTCCAATCAGATATCTTTTCATAGATCTTTTATTTTTCAAATGACCTTTCATTATATTTACAACAAGCAGTCCAGCCAACGCGTTTCGTTCCAAAGCACTTGGAACTTCATCAGGGCTGAAAACCAATTTTTAAAAATGTATCAAAAAAACAGCACAAGACACTACAAAACAAGACAAAATTGATAACATAAAAAGAAATCAAAATAAATGCAAATGGTTTTTGAACATTGAAATCCACAAGACAATATCAAGAAAAAGGGACATCACAAACCAAACCGAAATCAGAGTCCAAAATTTAAAATGAAAAACAACAAGAAAATGTTTAATGGTTCATACATTCACAATTACACTCTAGGGGTGATTTTTATATATAGAATCTATTAAATTATTAGTGATCTCGTTCACTTTTAGGTTCACTTTGTGTGGTGGGTTGCTGGATATGGTGGACTTCGTATATATTTTTAAATAATTGTGAATGTATGTACCATTAAACATTTTCTTGTTGTTTTTCATATTAAATTCTGGTTAATTGTGATGTTTATTGTTTGAACTCTGATTTTGGTATTGTTTGTGATGTCCCTTTTTCTTGATATTTTCTTGTGGATTTCAATGTTCAAAAACCATTTGCATTTATTTTGATTTATTTTTATGTTATCAATTTTGTCTTGTTTTGTAGTGTCTTGTGCCGTTTTTTGATATATTTTTAAAAATTGGTTTTCAGCCCTGATGAAGTTCCAAGTGTTTTGGAACGAAACGCGTTGGCTGGACTGCTCATTGTAAATATAAAGAAAGGACATGTGAAAAATAAAGGATCTATGAAAAGATATCTGATTGGACTTCTTTACCTGGTGCACCTCCACATGTCTCTCATATCGAGGATCTGTTGAACAGTGGCACTGAACAACAGCAGGTGCCGGAGGATTTGTGCACAGGACAAATCTACTTTTCCAAGTACTAAAGCATGCTGTGCAGATTGGACAGTCCGCTGTTGGTTCACTTCTCTCATAATAAGTTATTATCATGTTAATTTTCTTTTTGTTCAGTGGGGCGATGCTCCTCCACCTTAGCTGCACTGCGCTGCGTGGGTGAGTGGTAAATCTGGCCCGAAGATTGCTATATTCACAATCATTCATCCATATTGCAGTACCATAAGCTAAGCTAATGTTTTTGAGAACTTTCCACTGCAAGTTTTTTTTCAAGCAACTATCAGCCATGTGATTAAAAATGAAATCCAAATCAGTCCATTCCATGGAAAAAGGAAATTTTTTCAGAGGCCCTTCAGAAGTAATGTGCCATTCTCCCTCAATGGACTACATCCTCCTCGGTGACCTCAATTTCCACCTGGGCAACCTCTATGACCATACCACCTCACTCCTACTGGAGAACCTCGCCACCATCATACTCAAACAACTGGTCACCTCCCCAACCCACTCAGCAGGACACACGCTCAACCCCATCTTCTCCACAAGCAACAACATCTCTGTCAGCCACACTTCTGAACTACATTGCACTGACCACCACTTCGTCCATTTCTCCTTCACCAAACCCACCGAACACCACCATGCCCTTCACTAGCCGCGCAGAAGCTGAAAAAAGGTCTCCGAAGACCAACTCGCCACCTCACTCAGCAAAACCCCACCGCCGACCTCCATGAAAGCCAACGCCTCAGCACGTAACCTCCACCTATGGATCACCGACTGCACCAACACACTGGCTCCCCTCAGGAAACCCTCCGGCAAGCAGCCCTCCGAGAAAGACAGCTGATTCTCCCCCGCCCTTCAAGAGTCCAGGCGCACCTGCAGATGGCTCGAGAGAAGATGGAGGAGCAAGACCTCAGAAGACCACGCATCCTTTGAAACCACCTTCATCACATACCACCATCTCGGCAGAACCACAAAGAAAACTGCCATACAGGAACATATCAACACCAACGCACACAACAACAAAGAACTCTTCACCGCGATCGAAGAATTCACCAAACCCAGCACGGATGCCACAGACATTCCCCCTCCCAAGACCTCTGTGATAACCTCGCCACCTTCTTCCACCACAAGATCAAGGATATCTACGGAAGCACAGGACCCACCCACCCCACCCGCAAGCACCACACCCAAATGCTCCAGATCGCAGCTGACTCTGCTCAACTGGACCACACTCCTCACTGACGACACCCTAAGGTCATGAAAACCATCAACTCTGGAGTCCCCTCGGACTCCTGCCCCCACTGCATTTTCAACCGAGCCATTGACACCATCGCCCCAAACTCTGCCACACCATCAACTGCTCTATTGAGTCTGCCACCTTTCCTGAAGACTGGAAACACGGAGAGATCAACCCCCTGCTGAAAAAACCCTCTGCTGACCCAACAGACCTCAAGAATTACAGATCCATCTCTCTGCACTCCTTCCCAGCCAAAGTCTTTTTTTTAAAAACTTTATTTATCCAAATAATGACAGACCCATGGGACAAAAGGAGAAAAGAGGAAAAACAATGCATCAGGAGCAAATAAATAGAGGTTACGCAGTCATAATTCATTGATACGTTAAAAGACCTTATCCCAGCCACATACAATATTATATAATAAAAAGTTACAAGAAACCATTTCCCATCTCTTGTCTACTTTAATCTAGTTCTCCTAGAAGCAATAGTGACCCTGACGAAGAATTTCTACGGTTGGCTCTTCGTTGCTAATGGTCGGCTTATATACGTCAGTTGCTCCCCATCTTCGCCGCTATTCTTGGACCATCTAATCTTCCCCCCAGATTTGTATGAACTTGTGGGCAGGCCCCACCCTAAGGGAATAAAGTTCTTCCTTGTTTTTAACTTGCCTCATTTTAGCTACCCATTGTTGGAATATGGGTGGATCCGACATTCTCCAGTTTTGAAGAATCAGAGACTTGGCTACCAAAGAAGCAATAAACACAAACTGTTTTTGATGATCTGTTAGATTTAAATTGGGAATCCCAAATAAAGTAAGGAGAGGATGGGGGACTAGACGTAGGGCAAGTTTCCTGTTAAGCCACTGAATAATCCTACTCCAGTAATCAGTCTACTTAGGGCAAGTAAAACAGATATGAGACCAGTCCCCTTTCGGATGGTGATATCTAAAACAGTATGGTGACACCGTGGGGAACTTTTTTGTGAGCTTTTCAGGGGTGTAATATAACTGCCATTTAGGGAAAAATGTGCCCCGCGTATGGCCTTGTTAGACCATTCGTTGTATGCTTTCCATAGTGCTGCATCTATCGGACACCCTGTGGTCTCCTGTATTTTTAATAGGGCTATAGGGACTACTTGCTTGTAGAATTGTCACTGCAAAATGCGATACCAGTTCCCCACCCCCATCATTTCCTTAACAGATAATGCATAGCTAATAGCCTCAGGGAGTGAACCATCAGGAAGTTGTAGTGATCTTACTAGACTGGAAATCTGTAAATATGAAAAGGCTAGTACCGAAAATTCTTCTATTCTGTCCCCTTTCACTTGTTCCTAAGATTTCCACTTCCCCTCGATCACAAGATCTTTTATTTGGTGAACTCCTAACCTTTCCCAATTACTTAACGTCTGCGGATCCACCCTTAACCCTAGATCCTTACAGTAGCTTATCTTAATATCTGGATGAATTGAGGTGAAGTGAAACTCATTCTTCATTTGAGTAAATCTATCTAGGAATATGTGCGGAGGCTTATATCTATTGCTTTTGGTAGTCTGGGGATTTTTATAAAGGGTTTTAGCTGAATAATATTTTCTAATAGCATTTGCTGGAGATAAAAATGAAACCCATAATCGTGAGTCGAAGCTGCATGCCCACACCAGTCAATAAAAGCGGCCTGAAAGTATTTTTTGATATGGGGGAGCCCTAACACACCTGACCAGATTAACTTGCATAGTATTTGTTCAATTTCCTGGAAATAACTTTGGGGAACTTTGATGAGAACATTTGAGAAAATGAAGATAAAAAGCGGGAGTATCATAATTTTTATCAAAGCGATTCTCCCAATTATAGAAAGTGTTAAGGTATGCCAATTACTTAAAATATTTTTGACTTTGTTAAGGGTGGAGACAAAATTAAGTGAATAAAGTCGTGAAAAATCGTGAGAAACCCAAATACCCAAATAAAGAATTGGATTAGCCTTAGCGACCTGGGACCGGAAATCACAAGGGAAAACCTGGTCGGGGCAATTAAATAATAACATTTCTGACTTATTATCGTTGAACTTATACCCCCTAGATCAGAGAAGGTTTTGATTACATCAAAAGTTTGTTTGATGTTTACTGATTCTCCTTCCAGATAGAGAACTAGGTCATCTGCAAACAACTTGAGTTTTGGTGCCCCTACTACTGATGCCTTAATTAAGGGGTTCTGACGTATCAAAGAGGCTAGTGGTTCGATAAATAGAGCAAATAAAAGTGGGGACATAGGACACCCTTGTCGAGTGCCTCTTTGGATCTTAATGGAGCCAGCAACATGCGCATTAATTATAACTTTTGCCTCAGATCTCTCATATAGTTTCTATAGCAAATTAACAAAACCTACATGAAACTCAAATTTGATAAAAATGGCAAAAAAATATTCCAATTAACCAAGTCGAAAGCTTTTTCAGCGTTGATCATAATGATTGCCGCTTTGATGTCGTTATTTGAAAAACAATCGATTGCCTGGACTAAAATATTTGTATTGTTGGCAAAGAGCCTCCCAGGCAGAAAGTCACATTGATCTTCGTTCACCACCTTTTGCGCTGTTGGGGTGATTCTTCTCGTCATTATTTTAGTAAATAGTATATATAAACTAATCAGGCGATATGACCCAGGATTATCGGGTGCCTTGCCCTTTTTTAAAAACCTGACTATAACTGCTTCAGAAAATGTTATCCGGATCTCGCAGCCTTTCAAGATCACGTTAAATAGGGATATTAATAGATTAATTATCGGTGGTATAAAGATTGTATAAATTTCGATGGGTATTCCATCACTGCCGCACTCTTTGCCACTAGGTGTATTTTTGATGGCCTCTTGGACCTCAGATTTGGTAACTGGCTCCAGAATCTGGGCTTTTTGGGAGCAAGTTAATATGGGCTTCGGGAGCAGAGTAGAACCTATTATAATGCGATGCGAAGACCTTATCAATTTTTGCCATTTGATGTACATCTTGACCTTTATCCTCATCAACAATAGATTTAATAGCAGCGTTGTTGTGGTTTTTTTTTTTGACGGACCACGCCAGGAATTTGCCAGTCTGTTCGCTTTCCTCGTACCACTTTTGTAAACACGTATTTTGAGATACTATTGCCTGGCGCTCGTAAAAATCTCTAATACTCTTCCTCGCCTTCTTTAAGCCGGTTGCGGTAGTTTCCGAATGGACTATAGACTTGAGTTGTTTTGCCAGGTCTAATTCTCGTTGTAATTTTCCAGCCATTTCCTTTCTCTCTTTGATATTACTTGCCTTATTCGAAATTGCCTCCCCTCTAGTGAAGGCCTTGCAGGAATCCCAGACTGGAAAGGGTGGAGCTGATCCCAGATTCCTCTGGGCAAAATCCGTGAGCAGTTCTCGCATTTTATTGATTTAGCCCTCTTCGGTTAACAGACTTTTATCCAGCATCCACCTTGATCGCTCCCTTAAACTGGCTTTTATTTTAATCTCTGTCACCGGGACCGAATGGTCCGAAAAAGGGTTAGGAATAACCCAGGACGTCCCCTTTTCACATTGATGGAAGACTAGAAAAAAATTGATTCTAGATGCTGAATTATGCCTTTTCAAAAAACAAGTGAATTTGCTTGTAGCGGGATGCTGGGCTCTCCATGGATCAACTTGTGCAAAATCTCGGATAATTTGCCTCAATTGACTACAGGTTTGTAGTTTCTTTTGCGCCTTATTTCTGCGTGAGGATTCTAGTCCTAAATTGTGAATAAAATTAAAATCTCCTACTATAATTACAAACCCATGTAGCAGAATTGATAGATTGGCCACTTTTTCCAAAGCTGCCATCTCGTCTTCTAGAGGGCCATAATAGCTGACTACATGAAAAGGCCTGTCCCCGATCTTGAGATCTACCATCACCCATCTAGCTAGTGGGTGATTCATAGTTTGTAGAACAGGTGAGTAAAATTGCTACCCCCCTAACAGCTGTTTCGGCTGAGGCCAGAAAGGCCTGCGTTATGAACTTTGGACGGAGACCCATTTTTTTAAAAATGGGTCCCCTGCAGCAGGATAACTTGTGGCTGGCTTGCCATTAGCCACTGTATTGTGGTGCACAGCTTAGTTTGATTATTAGCCCCGTTAAATTACATGAGGCTATCCGCAGTATCTGAGTCTCAGCCATTTGGGCAGACTATCTCCTTCTGGTCTACACACAGTCTGGCTGTTCACCCCCCCTCCTTTATCGTGTTTTTCTCTACTATCGTACTAGGTTCGACTATTTCCAATCTTAAATCTTCATGTAATGCTCCTACCTAAGTCTGTGATTACCATTTTCTTTTTTATCCTCCCCCTTTGAGTGACCCCATGACCCCCTTTCTCCCTTGAATCGAACCCATACCCGTCACGAGCCCAAAGTCATTGAGAAGGCCATCAACGCCCAACCCACCGAATTCATTTAAACAAACTATACCCTCGACCCCTCCCAATCAGGCTGCAGAAGCAACCACAGCACTGAGACTACACTCTTCGCCACTACAGAGGACAACCGCACTCTCCTCGACTGAGGCGAAACCGCAGCCCTCATCCTCCTGAACCTCTCTGCCACCTTCGGCACTGTCTCCCACCACACCCTCTGCACAAGAAGACTCCACGATGCCGGCATCTGAGGCAAAGCCTTAGAGTGAATCCTCTTCTTCCTCACTGGCTGAACCCAGAGAGTCAAGTTCCCATTGTTCTCCCCAGAACCTATAGAGATTAGCTGCGGAGTTCCTCAGGGTTCCCCCTGAGCCCTACCCTCTTCAACATCTACATGGCCCGCTTGCAGCTATCGTCAGAAACCTCGAACTCAACATTGTCTCCTATGCCGATGACACCCAGCTAATTCTCTCCCTCACCGACGAACCTACAGCTGCTAAGAGCAACTTTCACAACGGGATGAAGGTAGCCGCCGCCTGGATGAAGGACAGCTTCCTCAAACTCAACTCTGGCAAAACCGAAGTCTTCATCCTGCGCACCGCTCCCTCCACCTGGGATGACTCCTGGGGGCCCGCAGCGCTCAGAACCCCCCAACACCCACTGATGACGCACGCAACCATGGCATCATCCTCAACTCCTCGCTCTCAATGTACCGCCAAATCAACACCGTCTCATCCTCCTGCTTCCACACGCTATGCCCCCCCAGTGCCTTGAGAATGGAAACACATTCTCTTAATATTAAAAGTTGAGATTTTATGTTTTAATATGTGTTTTCACTGCCATACACAGTGCATGACTGAAGTCAGCTGGTGCTCTTTTGCCACTAATTTTGACACATGTGATCCCAATTGATGTCACATGTTCCTTTTTAAACTTTGTTTAGTCATTTACTTTTTTCTCCAGGAAAGCATTTTATTTTTAAGTCAATGATTAATTATGATTCGTTCAAGGGCAACTTCGATTATCTACACTGAAAAATTGAAATATTTTCTAAAGTTTTTTTAAGGAACGAATGCTCACATCGATGTCTCAATTATATAGTGCAAAATTATTCCTTAACTACTTGAATGCATTTTGACTGCATATTGTAAATAGATGGGTGTAACATTTGAGAAATGTTTTGCATCTGAAAAAATCTGCAACACTTACTTTTGGTTCTGGGAGCAATGACAGCAAAATTCCATTAAGTTGTTTTCAGCAGATGTTTGTCTAATATACATTATTTTCCACGATGTAGATAAGACGACACACAGATGAAGCCCGGCAGTGTCTCGTAATGCATTGTGGAAGAGTTTGTACAAGAAAGGTCAAGGTAACTGTCCACTGGCCTATGATGAGCTAAACTGGCAGCAGAGCTTAGTTGATCAATGCACTAATGAATAACTATTTGAAAATTCAAGATCACATTTTTGAATGTCATTGTGAGCAATCTGGCATTTTACTCTTAGAAAAGTAATATGAATACAATTAGATAATATTAGAACATGTTCCTAGCAGCTTTATAAATCAAAAATAGTGATAACAATTGCTATTTAAGAACAAAAAGTAGATATATATTAAATATCCAAGAGCTGGTTGTTTTTTTTCAGTCAAGGAGCCCCTTGCACTGTAGAGCAACTAAGTGACTATGAGACTTTGTAGTTGGATGCAGAAGATACATGTTGTAAATGTTACATTGTTCAATAATTTACATAAATATTAATGTATTTGTAGTCTTCTGAATTTTATCACAGTATAGTGTTTATCAGTTTCACTTAGAAAGTAAGCCAAAAGCCACTGTTCTCTTTTCTTCGGTATATGGCTCTGCAAACCTGCCTCTTGTTATAGTACATCATTCCAGCAATGTTCCAGAAACAATATGTAATGCTAATGTCTCAACAACCACGGTGCAGCACAATATTAAAATCATATTGCGCATGTCAATACTTAAAAGTAAATAAAAAATAGGACCTTCTTTTCTTGGGTGTGTTTCAGACTGTCAACTGCAAGATGGCTGATTCCAGCACCACCTTGTTTCACATGACTGTGGAATTTAATCAAAAGAGGAGTTCTCATGCCTAAGGGATGACATAAGTTTGCAGTGGTACCCACACTTTTCTACATTGGTTTCACATCCTTTCAGATTCACAGCATATGTGCTTTCCATCTAAACATACTATCAAATAGTGATAACACCCAATGGCTTATTTATCTTTCCTATTCAACCTTCGTAAGTTGCCACAGGAAATTCAACGTTGACAAGGCTGTTAAGGAGCCTATTCACGAAGGTAAACATATACATGTGTATATTATCTACTGGCGGTCGCCAGTAGATAGTTATAGTAGGACCTAGTTTCCATAGGATAAGCGTTTTTTGTTTTCCCAATAACTTTGGCGCCGGATGACGAATCATCGCAAAATTTTCAAAACTAGTGGGGCGCTCCGGTCAGCTCCTGTCTTGAAAGTTTCGGGGTGATTCGGCAAGCGGGCGCCGAGAAAAAAGGGGGGTCCCAAAACGTGTTTTCTCCATGTTAATTCCCATAGGAAACTTTAGACACGGCTACAGCCCGAACTGCTGAACGGAATTACACCAAATTTGGCAAAAAGGTAGTGCTTGGTTCAGAAAGCGCCCTTTTTTTAAATGGTGTAAATCCGTTCAGTAGTTGCAGAGAAAATAAAAAATAGAGGTCAAAAATCAATTTCCCATAGGAAACTTTAGACACGGTTACAGCCAAAACTGCTGAACGGAATTACACCAAATTTGGCAAAAAGTAGTGCTTGGTTCAGAAAGCGCCCTTTTTTTTAAATGGTGTAAATCCGTTCAGTAGTTGCTGAGAAAATCAAAAAATAAAAGTTTCAATATCTAGAGGCACGGAGGATCCGCGCACCCTCCCGACCACGAGCTTTATTCTAATTGGCTGTCAACACTCCAAACCAGGAAGTGTTGGCAGCCATCTTGTGACTCGGTAGAACCGAGTCACAAGAAAAGAGAAAAACAAATGCTAAAAACAAGGAAAGGGGGCAGGGTAGAAACACCCTGACCCCCAGGCCTGCTCAGGGGGTCCCACAAGGACCCCCAGGGCCGAAAAAAGCATTTTTCTTTTTTAAAAAATGGCAAAATTGGCGTAGGATCCGCGAATCCCGTTGTGAAAAAAAAACCAAAGCGCGCCCTCCCGCGCTTCGTTAATATTTAGCCCCCGGGTGGGCCAGGTCCCGGGGGCATGTTCAACATAATTGCGGGGGCCCAGGGGGCCCCCGCAGCCCCAGGGACCGCCACCCCCGGGGCTTTTCTGAAATATTTGCGGGGGCACACAGCCCCCCGCAGCCCGGGGACCGCCACCCCCGGGGCTTGGTTTTTAATGCTGGGGGGCCTCCAAGGCCCCCAAGCCCCGGGACCGCCACCCCCGGGGCTTTTGTCAAATATGTGCGGGGGGCACACAGCCCCCCCGCAGCCCCGGGGACCGCCACCCCCCGGGGCTTGTTTTTTTTAAATAATTTACCTGTTTGGGGGGGCTTGAGCCCCCCCACACGCCCCGGGGACCACCACCTCCCCGGGGCTTTGAAATTGTTGGGAGGGGGGCCGCGCGGCCCCCCCTCCTGGGGCCTGTGATGGCCCTGGGGACCGCCACCCCCAGGGCCGGCTCCTGCAGTGTCCCGGGGTGCCCACCCCCGGGACACTGCTGTTGCTATGGCAGGGCGGGAGCCTCGCGGCTCCCACCCTGCCATAGCAAACTTGTTTGGGTTTTGAAAGCGAGAGCAGGGAAACCTGCTCTCGCTTTCAAAATCCAAACCAAATTGCTTTTCCATATGGGGAGCTGCATGTTAGCACCTCCCCCAAATAAAAAATAAAAAAAACACCGCAAAGGCCGGCCCTGGGGGATGGGGTCCTGAGGAGGGGGTCCACGCAGCCCCCCTCCATAAAAACAAATTAAAAAAGTTGGCATGCCCCGGGGGATGGGGTCCCCGGGGCTGAAATTGGTCACGGGAGGGGGGCCCACGCGGCCCCCTTCCCGTTTAGATTTTTTTTTTATTTAAAAAAAGTGGTCAGGCCCTGGGGGATGGGGTCCCCAGGGCCCAAAAAAGACCGGCATCGTGCCGGAGGTCCCGCCCCCTCCAGCAACACTCTGCAAATGCGCCCTGTGGCGTGTTTTAATTTGGAGAATTAATTCCCCTTCAATACTGGGGGTCCCTGGGGGCCAACTAGCCCACCAGGTACCTCCAGTAAGCGCCACAGGGCTGCGTTGCAGAGAGGTGGCCACGCCCCTTTTTACACCTCTCTGCAACGCAGCTCTGTGGCGCTTACTGGAGGTACCTGGTGGGCTAGTTGGACCCCAGGGACCCTCAGGATTCAAGTGTACTTTATCCCCCAACTTAAAACGCGCCACGGGGCGCGTTTGCACAGTGGTGAAGGGAGGGGGCGGGCCTGAGGTGATATGTGTGCAAACACGCCCTGTGGCGTGTTTTAAGTTGAGGAATTAAGTCCCCTTCAATCCTGAGGGCCCCTGGGGGCCAACTAGGCCACCAGGTACCTCCAGTAAGCGCCACAGGCCTGCGTTGCAGAGAGGTGGTCCAGGCCACGCCCTTTTACACCTCTCTGCAACGCAGCTCTGTGGCGCTTACTGGAGGTACCTAGTGGGCTAGTTGGACCCCAGGGACCCTCAGGATTCAAGGGGACTTAATCTCCCAACTTAAAACGGCCACAGGGCGTGTTTGCACACATGTCACCTCAGGACCCCCCTCCCTTCACCACTGTGCAAACGCGCCCCATGGCGCATTTTAAGAGGTAGTTTTAATCCTCCTGCCCTATTATGTACTAGGGCCTTACAGAGGAGGTCATGCTAATCACAGGGGTAGCCCAACGCATAGTGTTCCCTAGTGTATGTAGGTGTTTTCACTGTATTCTAAGTGTCTTTTAGCATAGCACTGGCTCTAGGCCTAGTTACTCAGAGTCAGTTACCACCAGTACCCGTCTGAAAAAGTTGTGGGCACAGGATGATTTTGCAACAAGGCCTCTTTCTGCTCCTCTGTTGGTTCTTTCTGCACATGTCTTGCTTCTTCCTGCACTTTTGTTCGTCTTTGTGGACTTCTGTTGCTTCTTTCTGCATTTCTTTTGCTTCTTTCTCTGCGTTTTTTCTTCTTTCTTCACATGTCCTACCTCTGTAGGCATAGTTAGAAACTAGCATTTAAAAAACCTTTGAAATTCACTTAAAAATCCATAGGTTTCAGGCACGTTATAGTTAGAAATTAGCATTTAAAAAACCTTTGAAATTCACTGAAAAAACCATAGGTTTCAGGCACGTTATAGTTAGAAATTAGCATTTAAAAAAACCTTAGGAATTCACTGAAAAAACCATAGGTTTTAGGGAAAGTTATAGTTAGTTGGACATTTCACTCGTACAAAACCAGAGAAATTCCCCCGTTATAGTTAGTTCACCTAACTAGAACTCGCGCCCCCGCAATGCACTGCTGATGACGTCACATATTACATCACTCATGACATGGTCAGTGACATCACTGATGACATCCCTGATGACATCTCAAATGACATCACGGATGACCTCATCCATGTGATAATTTGATGCATCTTCTCACACCCTAATATAACCTTTGATACACCCACTCTAAATTACAGACTGCCATTCTCAAAACCATAGACACTCCAACACCAATAACTACATACCCAGTCACTGATTCTTAGGTTTACACACACATCCACTCACTCATCCGTACAGTCACTCATACTTATGGTCACTCAGTACAGGACTATCATATGCACTCCTACACCTACATAGACACTCACACACCGCCACTCATCCTTAGAGGTACTCACACACCTAGTCAGTCATGCAAATAATTAATCACACTGCCATTTACTCACCTATACAGTCATACACACACCAGCTCACTTACTCATACAAATACTAGCACATTCTTACGCTCTTATACAATCACTGATACAAGCACACACTCATCCATACAGCCACTCTCACAATCACACTCTCACTTATAGCCATTTATATACTCCAACACACATATATACTGCCTTTCACATATGTAGTTACTCACACATGTACCACTGAGATATACATTCACTCACTAACACACCCATATACACACTCACCCACCCATACAGTCCATCACAGATGCACTCTTGAAACCATGCACCCAGTGAATTACCCACTCACACATCTATGCACAGAGTCACATACACCCCTCCCACACAAACACTCAGGCACCCATACAGATACTCAGACAAGCATTCAATAACTCATATAGAAAATCATTTAGCTATTCACAAACACATGCAGCCACTTACACAGCAACAGACAGACGGATACAGACATTCACACAGTTTAGTCACTAACCCATGCATTCAGTAAGATACGTTAAATCACTCACTTATAGAGTCAGTCACGCACCTACTAAATCATCCATACAGACACTTACGCACCCACTCATTCTTCAATACGTCTTTTCCTATATATTTTAAAAATATTTAAACTTTACAGAAACACACAGTCACTGGATGATGTCATCAGTGATGTCATTTGAGATGTCATCAGTGATGTCATCAGTGATGTCACTGACCATGTCATGAGTGATGTAATATGTGACGTCATCAGCAGTGCATTGCGGGGCGCGAGTTATAGTTAGCTGAACTAACTATAACGGGGGAATTTCACGGGTTTTGTACGAGTGAAATGTCCAACTAACTATAACTTTCCCTAAAACCTATGGTTTTTTCAGTGAATTTCTAAGGTTTTTTAAATGCTAATTTCAACTATAACGTGCCTGAAACCTATGTTTTTTTCAGTGAATATATATATATATAAATATTCTGGATTTTACCGCGATGTGTGCCGCTCACTCTTTTCCTTTTAGGAGAGGTTCTTTTGAAATACAATGCGGCTTGGTCCCGCCGCGAGCAACGCACCGCCACTAGAAGCGCGCCAAAACTGCCCGAAAATGGACCGTGTTGTTATGTTGGCGAAGGATAGAAGGGCAGCAGTAGCCACCAGAGACCGACCCCTAGTTTGGACCCCAGCACGCTTGAAAATGGTCTGCAAGGGGATCGCGGGACAATACCATCAGCGGATTCAAGCAGGCATCGCCCACTTGAAGGGTAGGAATTGTGAGGTTGGCGACGCACTACATAGACCAGCATGCTCTACACTGCAGCCCATCGGGGCGCCCACCAGAGGGTCATCACCGGATATAAATTGAGCAATTACCTGGTTCAAGTGTGTTCGTGCGGCCCCTAGATGCTTGCAGCTCCTCCTCTGAAGAAGGCCAATGTGGCTGAAATGAATAAGGGACAGTGGAGCTTTTAACCGCCGAAATAAAATTCTGGATTTTACCGCGATGTGTGCGGCTCACTCTTTTCCAGTAGGTAGTTATAGTTAGGATATAGTTTCCATAGGAAAAGCATTTTTTGACTTGCCTATAACTTAGGTGTCGTATGACCAATCTTCATGAACTTTTCCACAAAAAGTATCAAAGTAGGTTCTTTGTTTCATGGAAAGTTTGGGGGTGATTCGTGCTGTGGGGGCCGAGAAATAGGGGCATGTAAAAAGGGTGAGTTTGTAATGTTAATTCCCATAGGAACGCGTTGTCTACCCTACAGCCCGAACCGCCGAACGGAATTACACCAAATTTGGCAGAAAGGTAGATGTTGTTAAGCAAATTGTGCTTTTTGTTATTCGGTGCAAATCCGTCCAGTAGTTTTTGAGAAATTTAAGCCAAAAATTATAGATATATCTCTGGCTGCTGATATTTCACAGTGGTTTCGAGATTAATCACGGATGCCCGTACCAATGTGAATGCTCTGATTGGCTGAACACAACCTGAACAGAAAGTTGCGGCCACCAATTCATCATTCGGGAATGGTTCCAGGGGCTGAACATTTGGGTAAAAGCTAAATTAAGGGGTCAGGTTGGAGATACTCTGACCCCATGTTTGAGAAATGGGTGTGTTAGTGACACAAGTTGTGTCTAAAATTGATTTTTTTGATTGCATGCAATATTCGCGTCTAAGCCGCAACCGCCAGTGCAGCTCACCATGTACTGTCACGGGGACATCACAAATATCGTGAAGTCATTGCGAGCATTAGTGAAAACATAAAAAAAGATATATACATATTTGTACACACTAGCCGGTCACTGTCACACACTCATGTACGCACTCACAAACTCACTCAGACACTAATACACTCATTCACATAGCCACTCACACACTTATACATCCAGTCACATACCCACTCAGGTACTTATGCACCCACTTACAGACTCACTTGGAGAGTGACGCACCCATGTACAGACCCAGACTACTTAAATCGGTTGTTCCAGTGGTACATTCCGAAAAGAACACTTCGCTCGCTGGGGGCCAAGCTGGCCCCCCCACAAAAAAAGCTTTGTGGGGGGGCAGAAGCTTTGCTGTTTGTGCGGCAAAAGCCTGGAATGACCTTCCGTTTCGCCTAAGAAACGCCACTGATCTTTTAGACTTCAGGAAGGGTTTGAAGACCTGGCTTTTTACTGAATAAATCCTTTTCCTCCTTGCTCTATGCCTTCAGGATAAATAATCTAGCTCCAGGACACCCTTGGGTAACCGCTGTGCTTTATAAAGGTTATTAACATAACATAACATAACCCACTCAGAGACTCATGCACCTACTTAGAGACTTGTTCATAGACTCATGCACACAGTTTCATACCTATTTAGAGACTCTTACACCCACTCACAGAACCACCTGGGCACTCATGCACCCACTCGCAGACCCACTCAGATACTCATGCACCCACTTACAGACCCACTCACACACTCACGTATGTGCTCACAGACCCACTGAGACACTCATACACCCACTTACAGATCCACTCAAACACCTACTCTCACACCCATACAGTCACTCCCACACTCAGTTACAGACCCTCACAGACACTTATGGACTTAGCCACTCACTCACACACTCAGAAACTCACACACCCACTCACAAACTCACTCAGCTATACACACACCCACTCACTCACCCACTCAAGGCTCATGCATCCACTCACAGACCCACCCATATACTCACCCTCCTAGTCACAGACCCACTCAGACACTCATGCATGCACCCATTCACTCACCCTCTCAGAGACTTATGCTCTCACTCACAGACCCATTGAGACACTCATACACCCACTCAGAGTCACTCAGACACTCATAAACCAACTTACAGACCCACTCAGACACTCACACACCCATAGTCACTCACACACCCTCTCACAGACCCACTCACAGACATATGCACCCAGTCACTCATACACTCAGAGACTCACACACACACTCGCAGTGACACTCAGAGACCCAACGACCCACTCACAGAACCACTCAGACACTCACACTCCCAGTCATAGACCCACTAAGAGACTCATATGCTTAGTCACATACCCACTCAGACACTCATGCACCCACTCACTGACCCACTCAGACACCAATGTAGACACTCATGTATCCACTCACAGATCCAGTGAGACAGTTATATACTTACTTACAAGTGCACAAAGACACTCATACGCCTTCTCACAGATTGACTGAGAGTCATGCAACGAATCACAGACCCATTGAGACTCTGATGCACCCACTCATAGAGGCACTGAGACAGTCACACAGTTTGTTACAGAAGCATTGCTAGACTGATGCACCATGTTGCAGATTCACTGAAATAGTTATACAGTGAGTGAGAGACTTACTGATACAGTGATGCATGTATTTATAGATTACACTGAAAAAGTTATGCACAGTGTTATAGAGATATTAACGGAGTTGTACATGCTATTATACAGTTATTTAGATAGTAATTTGTTTAGTCTGTTGGTTATAATCCATTTTGCAGTTATAAGTTTTGAATATGGTGGTGGCTATTAAATGTCTGCATTTGTTTTGTAATTTCATGACGTATTCGCGGTGATCGCAGCTACCGATATCATTGCGACCACCGACGTGACCGCGGAAATGGAACATCAGTTTAAATGGTTGTTTTTATAAAAACTCCCTACAATATGACTTTAAACAGTACAGCAATGAACCCTAGTGTCTAAAATACAGTAAAATGTGTGCATATATGTGTTTTGCACCCCCCAAAAAAGGCACGATCGTCGCGGTTACCAGATTCATCACGACTCTCTGCATAATCGCGGAAACAGGAAGTCTGGTTCAAACACAGTCTTTGAAAACGTTACTAGAAAAATTTGTGTACAAACATGTTCTTTAAGTGAGTAATGTGTGTATTGTAATAAAATGAAATTTTTAAGTTAAAATTTTGGAATGTGGTCGTTGAAAGTCTGCTTTTGTTTTGCGATTTCGCGACATGATCACGATCATCGTGACATCGTTGCGGATTTCAAAGATTAAGAAAAAAATCATTTGACATGAAAATGAATAACACTTTGGCCTCTTGGGTGGTTCTGACAAGAGCCTTTGTGTTGAGAGTGTGTATAAGACTGCTACATATAAGACTGTATGCAAAGTTTTAGGTTGCCTAGAAATTCCCTGTTCCCTTCATCTGTAAAGTGAACTCCATCACCTCTATATATTCCACACATGTCAAAACACAGATTGTTTTTGTAGATAGAGCCCATATTATTGTCTCTGAGGAAAGCAGAAACAGTTGTATTAACATGTATCCTGGCTTTGTCAATCTGTGGACAGATTAATTTGACCACTTCCATTTCTGACTTTGGCATATCTTGGAGTACACTAAGACAGTGTGAGAGAAAAGCAAGATCAGTTCTGCAAAGGTATACTTCATTAGGATTTCCAGCCCTACCCCAGTCAATGTGCCTACGTCATTGCCACCACAGTGCCCAATCATGAGGTGAGGAGTTTGGAAATCCACAATGGTTTTCAACAAAGGCAGTAGCTGATGAAACCTTAACCCTCTCTGGCCAAACCAACTAATTTCCACATTTGGCAAACCCAAGTCCCTGTCAATACCTCTCTTTTTTGTTGCCCAATAGACATAGCTGTGGCCCACAATCCACAATGTTGTGCCGTCTCAAAAAATTCTTTTAAATAAAACCAGTTATTAATGTACTTTCTAATAAACACATACCAAATCAAAAATGAGTGGTAAATAATATAAATATAATATACAATATACAATTATAGAAAGAAAATACAAACATTTTAGACGCCCACTTAAAAAAATGGACATTACAATTAAAAAATAGAAAGCAAATAAACCTTTGAAATTCACTGAAAAAAACAAAGGTTACAGGGACGTTATAGTTCGGCTGACATTTCACTCGTACAAATCCAGAGAAATTCAGCAGTTATAGTTAGCTGAGCTCACTCTAACTCACTCCCCCGCAATGCACTGCTTATGACCTCACATATTACATCACTCAGGTCAGTGACATCAGTGATGACATCTCGAATGACATCACTGATGACATCATCCACAGAATCTCTGACGCACCCACTCACGCCCCAATATAATATTTAAACTCCAACTTCCATACTAACATTCTCAAAACCATTGACATACCCATACCAGTACTTACACACCCACTCACTGATTCATAGGTTTACACACACATCCATTCAGTCATCCATACAGCCACTCATACACCAACTCGCTCACTAATACAGCCACTGATATATCCACTCATACAGCTATACAGCCACTCACACACTGTCAGTCACTCATAGAGCTACTCACATACCTACTTACTCACCTTTAGAGTCAATCTGCCATTTACTCACTCATACAGTTATACACACACCCACTCACTTATTCATACAGATACTAACACATACTCACTCACCTATACAGTCACTGAGACAAGCACACATTCACCCGTACAGCCACTCTTACAGTCACTCACACATAGTCACTCATATACTCCACCATTCCCCTATACTGTCTTTCATTTCACATATGCAGTTACTCACTCATATACCACTGACACATCCATTTACTCACTGACACAGCCATACACACACTCAGTCACTTATACAGACCTTCTCTTACACACTCACTAACTCATACACCCACTGACTCACTCATCCATGCAGGCACTCACCCTCTCACCCAACCACAAACACACTCATACCCCCATACAGGTACTCAGACAACCAATCAATCACCCATACAGCCACTCGTACCGACTCACCAACCCATACAGCCACTTAGACACCATCTGACAGACTGATACAGACATTCAGACAACCTAGACAGTGACCCATACATTCACTGAGACACCTAATCACTCACTTATACAGTCAGTCACGCACCCAATGAATCATCCATACAGGCACTCATACACCCACTGATTCACCAATACACCTTGGTATATATATTTAACACTCATAAACTTTTTAAAAACACTCACTGACTAGATGATGTTATCAGTGATGTCAACAGTGATGTTATTTGAGATGTCATCAGTAACGTCATGAGTGATGTCAGTGACCATGTCATGAGTGATGTAATCTGTGAGGTCATCAGCAGTGTATTGCAGGGGAGTGAGTTATAGTTAGCTCAGCTAACTTTAACTGCTGAATTTATCTGGTTTTGTACGAGTGAAATGTCAGCCGAACTACAATGTCCCTGTAACCTTTGGTTTTTTCAGTGAATTTCTAAGTAAAAAAAAAAATGCTATTTCCTAACTAAAATGGCCCTGTAACCTTTATATTTATAATTTAATGCTAACATTAGTGCCACCTCTGCTGAATTCTTAGACGTCAATCTGTACATCGCCAATGGCTCTTTGCATTCCACGCTCCATCGGAAGCTTACCGCAGGAAACTCTACACTGCCCGCCTCCAGCTTTCACCCTAGGCACCTCATAACTAGCATTCCATATGGGGAAATGTTACGCTTAGCCAGAATTTGCAGCACCCAAGAAGATTGCTTGGAGTGCCAGGGGGAAGCAGTGAAGAGATTCAGGGCACGGGGTTATTCAGCGGCTGTCATACGGAAAGCCATTGACAGAGCCAATGCCATCCCTAGGGAGGAACTGCTAGTGGTCCCATCCACACCTGAGGTTACTAATGCAGCCAACATACTCAGTGAACCTAATAGCCCAGTCACCCCGAGGTTGATCATAACGCACAACACTGAGGAAAGAGCCATCAGGGCTGTTATCAACAAGAATTGGGGTATTATTAGATCAGACCCCGTATTAGGACCTGCAGTAGCCCACAAACCTGACATAACTTTCAGAAGAGCTTTTTCCATGAGGGATGCACTTGTCAGAAACAGCCCAGAGATCGCAACATCTCAGAATTGGCTAGCGGACAGAAAGGGTTTTGTCAAATGCCAGAGCTGCAGGGCTTGTAAATTTGGCAAGAACATCACAAAGGTAGACTCAGCCTTTAGACACACGCCACTCACTATCAAGCACAGACTCACTTGCAGAACTGATTTTGCGGTTTACATGTTAGAGTGTAACTGTGGGCTGCGCTACATCGGGAGCACTAAATTGCAAGTGCACCTTCGCATTCTCCAGCACCTCAGAGCAATAGTTAACAATGACCCAGCCTACCCCGTAGCCAGGCATTTCAAGGACATGCACAATAACAATCTAGAGCACCTCCGCTATTCAGTCATTGTTTGTGTCCCACCACTCAGACGGGGTGGTAACAGGGAGAAGCTTTTGAGGCAGTTGGAGAGTAGATATATTCTGCAATTCAATACCAAGTCGCCCGCTGGGCTCAACACCACGGAGGATCTGCACCACTTCCTATAGCATAACATGGCATGCACATCCTTAGTGAGCATACCATCGCTTCACAGCTGTATATCTATGTTATCACCTGTATATATTTCACTCTGTACATCTACTGTTTATATTCCACTATTAGGCTCTGTCCGTGCACCGACTGTATTTACATGTAGTTGGGTTTCCCGTTATTTATGCTATGTGCGACCACATAGACATTACCCAGTATTCATACTGTCATTTTATTTGTCTAAAGTTTGTTTTTCAAACATAGGCACTGCAGGCTTGTATCCTATGTTTGAACGGCAACTAACGTACATATAGCATGACTGCGTATAAATATGAATTAGATTGTTACTTTTTCTCAATACGCTGTGTTATACACCCACTGCTGTTTTAGTCATATTTTGTTCAAGCACGGACAGTCTTTGGAATATTTCTTGCGCTTGCGCACACATCTTTTCCTCAGTACATTCTTTGCATTTTTATGTCACTTATATGCTCTTGAGGAGGCACAAACACTACACTTTAGTAATTTTACTTAATTTTGCACTCACGCTTTCCTCAACATGTATATACACGCCCATGTGCACATTTCACCCTCACTCACACTTTTAACTTTTTGTTATATTTAGTGGCAGTTTCGAGATTCATTGCATTTATGCAGTTATTTCATTTGTATCTGTATTTGCACCAAAGCTTGACTTGGAAATTTCCACTTTAGCCTTGGTTTTACACGCAGCGCTAGCATTTAGTGCTGCTTGTGGCGCACCGTGAACACAATACCACTGACACATACATTGTTTGGGCATGACTCAACTTCGCACTATGAGCTGTTGGGAAACTTCAGCATGTTTTCTTAACAGAGACATGCTTCCCGTCTTAATGTGCACCGCGTCTAGACGCGTTAGTTGTTCCACAGGTGTTTTTGATTTATCTTTAGAAACGCGCCGAGAGCAGTAATTTACTGACTCGCTAAGGGTGGGGATTTTAACGCGTGTTTAAGATGCATTAGCACACGATATTTGTTTCTCAAAATGATCACAATTTGGCATTCTTTCCGCAGCTTTGTGTACTTAAACGCTCAGATGATTGAAATTGGGGACGCCATTGGCACCGATTTCAGCTTCCAGGATACATATGCGGGAGGACTGGGGCTATCACTGGCTTCAGCAGACAGGCAGCTTATTTATAGTCTGCTTACACTTGCGGTACTCACTGGAGTAAAACATGATGTCATAAATGTGCTTTACTGCATTTTGCCCACAGTCATACGCTGTAAAACTCCTCAGTCACCACCATGAACATAGTAGAAACACTGCCACTAACACATCTGTATAAATATCACCCTTTCCCCAGTAGAGCGCTATGTGATCAAGGCCGCATGTCTGGCGGCCGAAACGCGTCATTTGGACATTTGCTGCTCGAATAAATCATCATTGTACTTTCTAACTTTGCCTTTGGAGTCTGTTTCCTGGTGTTGCACCTTTCTTTGGATGGTGGTACCCCTGGGATCCTGCTGTGGAATATATATATATATATATATATATATATATATATATATATATATATATATATATATATATATATATATATATATATATATATTCACTGAAAAAACCATAGGTTTTAGGGACAGTTATAGTTAGTTGGACATTTCACTCGTACAAAACCCGTGAAATTCCCTGTTATAGTTAGTTCAGCTAACTATAACTCGCGCCCCGCAATGCACTGCTGATGACGTCACATATTACATCACTCATGACATGGTCAGTGACATCACTGATGACATCACTGATGACATCTCAAATGACATCACTGATGACATCATCCAGTGACTGTGTGTTTCTGTAAAGTTTAAATATTTTTAATATATATAGGAAAAGACGTATTGAAGAATGAGTGGGTGTCTAAGTGTCTGTATGGATGATTTAGTAGGTGCGTGACTGACTCTATAAGTGAGTGATTTAACGTATCTTACTGAATGCATGGGTTAGTGACTAAACTGGGTGAATGTCTGTATCCGTCTGTCTGTTGCTGTGTAAGTGGCTGCATGTGTTTGTGAATAGCTACATGAGTGTCTATATGAGTTATTGAATGGTTCTCTGAGTATCTGTATGGGTGCCTCAGTGTTTGTGTGGGAGGGGTGTGTGCGACTCTGTGCATAGATGTGTGAGTGGGTGATTCACTGGGTGGATGGTTTCAAGAGTGCATCTGTGATAGACTGTATGGGTGGGTAAGTGTGTGTAAGAGTGTGTTAGTGAGTGAACATATGTCCCAGTGGTACATGTGTGAGTAACTACATATGTGAAAGGCAGTATATATGTGTGTTGGAGTATATAAATAGCTATAAGCGAGAGTGAGTGATTGTGATAGTGGCTGTATGGATGAGTGTGTGCTTGTATCAGTGATTGTATAAGAGCGTAACAATGTGGTAGTATTTGTATGATTAAGTGAGCTGGTGTGTGTATAACTGTATAGGTGAGTAAATGGCAGTGTGTTTAATTATTTGCATGACTGACTAGGTGTGTGAGTACCTCTATGGATGAGTGGCGGTGTTTGAGTGTCTATATAGGAGTAAGAGTGCATATGATAGTCCTGTACTGAGTGACCATAAGTATGAGTGACTGTACGGGTGAGTGAGTGGATGTGTGTGTGTAGACCTAAGAATCAGTGAGTGGGTATGTAGTTATTGGTGTTGGAGTGTCTATGGTTTTGCGAATGGCAGTCTGTAATTTAGATTGGGTATATCAAAGGTTATATTAGGGTGTGAGGAGGTGCATCAGATTATCACGTGGATGATGTCATCAGTGATGTTATTTGAGATGTCATCAGTGATGTCATCAGTGATGTCACTGACCATGTCATGAGTGATGTAATATGTGACGTCATCAGCAGTGCATTGCGGGGCGCGAGTTATAGTTAGCTGAACTAACTATAACAGGGGAATTTCACGGGTTTTGTACGAGTGAAATGTCCAACTAACTATAACTGTCCCTAAAACCTATGGTTTTTTCAGTGAATTTCAAAGGTTTTTTAAATGCTAATTTCTAACTATAACGTGTCTGAAACCTATGGTTTTTTCAGTGAATTTCAAAGGTTTTTTAAATGCTAATTTCTAACTATAACGCCCCTAAAACCTATGGTTTTTTCAGTGAATTTCAAAGGTTTTGTAAATGACAATTTTTAAATGTATTAATTGTTATATTTATTTTTTTGATACTGATTTACTACATTTTTTAAAACTATTTATTTTTATATATTTTATTTATTAAATTACATTGTAATTACATTATACATTACATTACAAAATATACTTTCTCAGAATGAATTACTTTAGTTTAAATAGTTTGCAAATAGGCAATAGAGTTTTAAGTACAGTAGTTACAGTTGTTGCAATGGGCAACACAATTTCAAACACAATGCAACATTGAGCTCAATGTGAATTTCTAGTTAAATGCAATTAGTTACTTTATGGATTACTTTTCTAACCACAGGACTGGATCCTAGATTCAGTCCTGGGACATCTCCTGTAAACAGTTGAGTAAAAGCGTTTTGGTTACAGTAGTGATTTTTAAGGAATATTATTGTATTTTAAAAGTTGACACTTAGAAACTTTTTCACATAGAATCACCAATGTTATCCTATGGGAGGAAATTCACTTAGCAGGTAAGTAGTGTTATCGTTACTTTTTCTTACTCAGTGTTGGATCCTGGATCCAGCACTGGTGCATCTCCTGTAAACAGTTGAAAGAATGCGTTTAAGTCATACAGGCGATTTTTAAGGAATATTTGTAATTTGTGAAAATTGACACTTTGAAACTTTTCTGCTGAAAACCAGACAATGGATTCCTATGGAAGGAAATGTAAGTTACTGGTAAGTACGGTTAGAATTACTTTTCAGGGTCAGTGCTGGGCTAAAAGATGCAGCACTGGGTTCTCTCCTGATAACAGGTGAGTAAATTGGAATTCGTACTTTGGTTGATTTTAGAGGAATATTATAAAGTTCCAAAACTCCACACTTAGAAGAATTTCCAAGTGAAACCAGTCAATGTTAGCCTATGAAGGAAATTCAAGTTACCGGCAAGTACGGTTAAAATTACTTTTCAGGACCAGTACTGGGCTGAAAGATGCAGCACTGAGGTCTCTCATGATAACAGGTGAGTAAATCGGAATTCGTATTTCGGCTGATTTTAGAGGAATATTTTAAAGTTCCAAAACTCCACACACAGAAGAATTTCCAAGTGAAACCAGTCAATGTTAGCCTATGGAAGGAAATTCAAGTTACTGGTAAGTACGGTTAAAATTACTTTGAGGATCAGTACTGGGCTGAAAGATGCAGCACTGAGGTCTCTCCTGATAACAGGTGAGTAAATCAGAATTCGGATTTCGGCTGATTTTAGAGGAATATTTTAAAGTTCCAAAACTCCACACTTAGAAGAATTTCCAAGTGAAACCAGTCAAAGTTAGCCTATGGAAGGAAATTCAAGTTACTGGTAAGTACGGTTAAAATTACTTTTCAGGACCAGTACTGGGCTGAAAGATACAGCACTGAGGTCTCTCCTTATAACAGGTGAGTAAATCGGAATTCGTATTTCGGCTGATTTTAGAGGAATATTTGTATGTTTCAAAAATCAACACTTAGAAACTTTTTCAGCAAAAAGCAGGCAATGATATCCTATGGAAGGAAATTCAAGTTACTGGTAAGTACGGTTAAAATTACTTTTGAGGATCAGTACTGGGCTGAAAGATGCAGCACTGAGGTCTCTCCTGATAACAGGTGAGTAAATCGGAATTCGTATTTCGGCTGTTTTTAGAGGAATATTTGCACAATGGTGAAGGGAGGGGGCGGGGCCTGAGGTGACATCTGTGCAAACTCGCCCCGTGGCGTGTTTTAAGTTGGGGGATTAAGTCCCCTTGAATCATGAGGGTCCCTAGGGGCCAACTAGCCCACCAGGAACCTCCAGTATGTGCCAGGGGGCTGCGTTGCAGAGACGTGTAGAGAGGCCACACCCCTTTTTACACCTCTCTGCAATGCAGCTCTGTGGCGCTTTCTGGATGTACCTGTTGGGCTAGTTGGCCCCCAGGGACCCTCAGGATTGAAGGGGATTTAATTCCCCATCTTAAAACGCGCCACGAGGCCTGTTTGCACACGTCACCTGAAGCCCCGCCCCCTCCCTTCACCACTGTGCAAACGCGCCCCTTGGCGCGTTTTAAGTCGGGGGATTAACTCCCCTTGAATCCTGAGGGTCCCTGGGGTGCAACTAGCCCACCAGCTACCTCCATTAAGCGCCACAGAGCTGCGTTGCAGAGAGGTGTAAAAGGGGCGTGGCCTCTGTACACCTCTCTGCAAGGCAGCCCCTGACGCATACTGGAGGTTCCTGGTGGGCTAGTTGGCCCCAGGACCCCAGTATTGAAGGGGAATTACTTCCCCATCTGCAAACGCGCCAGGGGCGCGTTTGCAGAGTGGTGAAGGAAGGGGCGGGGCCTGCGGGCCAGATCGTTTTTTTTTTTTCCCCTGAAGGGGGGCTGTGTGGCCCCCTTCCTTTTCCTATTTTTGGGCCCTGGGGACCCCATCCCCCAGGGCCTTACCCCCTTTTTCTTAATTAAACGGGAAGGGGGCCGCGTGGCCCCCTCCCGTGGCCGAATCCTGCCCCGGGGACCCCATCCCCCGGGGCATGGCCACACTTTTAAATTAATTTTTAAGGAGGGGGCTGCGTGGCCCCCTCCTCAGGCCTCCTTTTGCCCCGGGGACCCCATCCCCCGGGGCAGGCCTTTTTATTTTTATTTTAAATTATTTCTGGGGAGGGGGCCGCGTGGCCCCCTCCCGAGCCACTATGGCCCCGGGGACCCCATCCCCGGGGCCTGGCCTCTTGTTGGGGACTGTGGGGGTCCCCAAACCCCCACAGTCCCGCCGGCTCCCCGTGTCCTAAGGGAGCCGGCATTGCTTTCCACATGGGGAGCAGCTAACATGCTGCTCCCCATGTGGAAAAGCAATTGTCTTTGGATATTGGAAGCGAGAGCAGGTTTCCTGCTCTCTCTTCCAATATCCAAAGCAGTTTGCAATGACAGGACGGGAGCCGCGAGGCTCCCGTCCTGTCATTGCAAACAGCAGTGTCCCGGGGGTAGGCACCCGGGACACTGCAGAGCCAGCCCTGGGGGTGGCGGTCCCCAGGGCCACCACAGGCTCCAGGAGGGGGCCGCGCGGCCCCCTCCCCACATCAGCACAGCCCCGGGAGGTGGTGGTCCCCGGGGCTCCAAAACAGACCCCCATTTTAAATGTGTTAGTGCCCGGGGAGGTGGCGGTCCCCGGGCGTGTGGGGGCTCGAGCCCCCACACAGGAAATAAATAAAAAAAAAAAAAGAAGCACCATTTTAAAATGAAAGCCCCGGGGGTGGCGGTCCCCGGGGCTTGGGGGCCCTTTGAGGCCCCCATACATAAATTTAACCCCCCCACCATGCCCCGGGACTTGGGCCACCCGGGGCAAATACAGTCGAGTGCGGGAGACCGCGCTTCGATTTTTTTTCGGCAGGATCCGTGCACCCTGAGCGCATCCTGCCGATTTAAAAAAATTTTTTTGCCCAGGGGGTCCTTGTGGGACCCCCTGAGCAGACCTAGGGGGTTTTGGTGTTGCTACCTTTCCCCCTTTTGTGCGCTTTGCGCACTTGTTTCTGTCCCTCGGTTCTACCGAGGGACAAAATGGCTGCCAACACTTCCTGATTTGGAGTGTTGACAGCCAATTAGCATGCAGCTCGTGATCGGGAGGGTGCGCGGATCCTCCGCGCCCATAGATATATATGTACTTTTACTTTTGATTTTCTCAGCAACTACTGAACGGATTTACACCATTTAACAAAAGGGTTCTTTCTGAAACAAGAACTACCTCTTTGCCAAATTTGGTGTAATTCCGTTCAGCAGTTCGGGCTGTAGCCGTGTCTAAAGTTTCCTATGGGAAATTGATTTTTGACTCTTATTTTTTTAATTTCTCCGCAACTACTGAACGGATTTACACCATTTAACAAAAGGGTTCTTTCTGAACCAAGAACTACCTCTTTGCCAAATTTGGTGTAATTACGTTCAGCAGTTCGAGCTGTAGCACGTGTCTAAAGTTTCCTATGGGAAAATGAATGGGGAAAACACGTTTTGGGACCCCCCTTTTTTCTCGGCTCCCGCTTGACGAATCACCCTGAGACTTTCAGGGTAGGAGCGGACCGGAGCGGGCCATAAAGTTTGAAAATTTCGCGAAGATTCGTCAACCGACGCAAGAGTTATTTCAAATAGAATGTCGTGGATTTCCTATGGAAAATAGGTCCTAACTATAACTATCTACTGGCGACCGCCAGTAGATAATATATATATATATATATATCCGGAACAACACTGCTACAAGTGAAGGAACAGCTGCTGTGGACACAGTTTCCTAATTCAAGCGGTATTTTATTGCAATTCAGCAACCAGCTCAACGCGTTTCGGGAAAACAATCCCTTGCTCACGACTCGTGAGCAATAAAATACCGCTTGAATTAGGAAACTGTGTCCACAGCAGCTGTTCCTTCACTTGTAGCAGTGTTGTTCCGGATGTTGAGAGGCTCGCCCCCTCGCTGTGGACCGCCGCCGATCAGAGGAAGGGGTAAGGCGAACACGGTGCGCGAGCACCGTTTGGCGGTTTTATATATATATATTATCTACTGGCGGTCGCCAGTAGATAGTTATAGTTACAACCTATTATCCATAGGAAATCCGCGACATTCTATTTGAAATAACTCTCTTGCCGGTTGACGTATCTTCGCGAAATTTTCAAACTTCGTGGGCGCTCCGGTCCGCTCCTACCCTGAAAGTCTCGGGTGATACGTCAAGCGGGGCCGAGAAAAAGGGGTCCCAAAGCGCGTTTTCCCCATGCATTTTCCCATAGGAAACTTTAGACACGGCTACAGCCCGAACTGCTGAACGGAATTACACCAAATTTGGCAAAGAGGTAGTTCTTGGTTCAGAAAGAACCCTTTTGTTAAATGGTGTAAATCCGTTCAGTAGTTGCTGAGAAAATCAAAAGTAAAAGTACATATATATCTATGGGCACGGAGGATTCGCGCACCCTGAGCGCACCCTGCGTGCACCGTCCCGATCACGAGCTGCATGTTAATTGGCTGTCAGCTGGCTGTCAACATTCCGATTCAGGAAATGTTGGCAGCCATTTTGTCCCTCGGTAGAACCGAGGGACAGAAACTAAGTGCGCAAAGCGCACAAAGGGGAGGGTAGAAACACCCTGACCCCCTAGGTTTGCTCAGGGGTCCCACAAGGACCCCCTGGGCAAAAAATTTTTTTTTTTTAAAAATCGGCAGGATGCGCTCAGGGTGCGCAAATCCTGCCGAAAAAAAATCAAGCGCGGTCTCCGCGCTTCGATGTTAATTGGCCCCGGGTGGCCCAAGTCCCGGGGGCATGGTGGGGGATAATTTAATGTGTGGGGGCCTCAAAGGCCCCCAAGCCCGAGGACCGCCACCCCGGGCTTTTAAAAATGGTGCGGGAGGGCTCTGAGCCCTCCCGCAGCCCCGAGGACCACCACCTCCCGGGGCTTTTTTAAAAATTATTAAACCTGTGTGGGGGGCTCCAGCCCCCACACGCCCGAGACCACCACCTCCCGGGGCACTAAACATTTTAATATGGGGGTCCGTTACGGACCCCAGAGCCCGGGGACCACCACCTCCCGGGGCTGTGTACTGAATGGGAGGGGGCCGCGCGGCCCCCCTCCTGGAGCCCTTGATGGCCCTGGGGACCACCACCCCCCAGGGCCGGCTCCTGCAGTGTCCCGGGGTGCCTACCCCGGGACACTGCTGTTTGCAATGACAGGACGGGAGCCTCGCGGCTCCCGTCCTGTCATTACAAACTTGCTTGGATATTGGAAGAGAGCAGGAAACCTGCTCTCTCTTCCAATATCCAAAGCCGATTGCTTTACACATGGGGAGCAGCATGTTAGCTGCTCCCCATGTGTAAGCTATGCCGGCACCCTAGGGACGCGGGGAGCCGGCGGGACTGTGGGGGATTGGGGACCCCCACAGTCCCCAACGAGAGGCCAGGCCCCGGGGGATGGGGTCCCGGGGCAAGTAGTGGCTCGGGAGGGGGCCACGCGGCCCCCCTCCCCCAAAAAAAATTTTAAAAAAAACGGAATGGCCGGCCTAGGGGATGGGGTCCCCGGGGCCTTAAATGGCCAGAGGAGGGGGCCACGCAGCCCCCTCCAAAGAATATAAATAAAAACGAGGCCATGCCCCGGGGGATGGGGTCCCCGGGGCCAATACAGGCCCAGGGAAGGGGGCCACGCGGCCCCCTTCCCGTTTTTTTAAATTACAAATTAAAAAAGGGGTAAGGCCCTGGGGGATGGGGTCCCCAGGGCATAAAAACAGGAAAAAGGAAGGGGGGCCACACAGCCCCCTTCAGAGGACACATTTTTTTTTTTTTTTTTAAACGATCGGCCCGCAGGCCCCGCCCCCTTCCTTCACCACTCTGCAAACGCGCCCCTGGCGCGTTTGCAGAGGAGAACGAATTCCCCTTGAATTCTGGGGGTCCCTGGGGCCAACTAGCCCACCAGGAACCTCCAGTATGCGCCAGGGGCTGCGTTGCAGAGAGGTGTAGAGAGGCCACACCCCTTTTACACCTCTCTGCAACGCAGCTCTGTGGCGCTTTTGGAGGTATATGGTGGGCTAGTTGGACTCCGGGGACCCTCAGGATTCAAGGGGACTTAATCCCCAACTTAAAACGCGCCACGGGCGCGTTTGCACAGTGGTGAAGGGAGGGGCGGGGCTTCAGGTGACATGTGTGCAAACAGGCCCCGTGGCACGTTTTAAGATGGGGAATTAAATCCCCTTCAATCCTGAGGGTCCCTGGGGGCCAACTAGCCCAACAGGTACATCCAGAAAGCGCCACAGAGCTGCGTTGCAGAGAGGTGTAAAAGGGGTGTGGCCTCTCTACACGTCTCTGCAACGCAGCCCCTGGCGCATATTGGAGGTTCCTGGTGGTCTAGTTGGCCCCTAGGGACCCTCAGGATTCAAGGGAACTAATCCCCCACCTTAAAACGCGCCACGGGCGCGTTTGCAAAGATGTCACCTCAGGCCCCGCCCCCTCCCTTCACCATTGTGCAAATATTCCTCTAAAATCAGCCGAAATAGGAATTCCGATTTACTCACCTGTTATAAGGAGAGACCTCAGTGCTGTATCTTTCAGCCCAGTACTGGTCCTGAAAAGTAATTTTAACCGTACTTACCGGTAACTTGAATTTCCTTCATAGGCTAACATTGACTGGTTTCACTTGGAAATTCTTCTAAGTGTGGAGTTTTGGAACTTTAAAATATTCCTCTAAAATCAGCCGAAATACGAATTCCGATTTACTCACCTGTTATCAGGAGAGACCTCAGTGCTGCATCTTTCAGCCCAGTACTGATCCTCAAAAGTAATTTTAACCGTACTTACCGGTAATTTGAATTTCCTTCATAGGCTAACATTGACTGGTTTCACTTGGAAATTCTTCTAAGTGTGGAGTTTTGGAACTTTAAAATATTCCTCTAAAATCAGCCGAAATACGAATTCCGATTTACTCACCTGTTATCAGGAGAGACCTCAGTGCTGCATCTTTCAGCCCAGTACTGATCCTGAAAAGTAATTTTAACCGTACTTACCGGTAAGTTGAATTCCCTTCATAGGCTAACATTGACTGGTTTCACTTGGAAATTCTTCTAAGTGTGGAGTTTTGGAACTTTAAAATATTCCTCTAAAATCAGCCGAAATACGAATTCCGATTTACTCACCTGTTATCAGGAGAGACCTCAGTGCTGCATCTTTCAGCCCAGTACTGATCCTGAAAAGTAATTTTAACCGTACTTACCGGTAACTTGAATTTCCTTCATAGGCTAACATTGACTGGTTTCACTTGGAAATTCTTCTAAGTGTTGATTTTTGAAACATACAAATATTCCTCTAAAATCAGCCGAAATCCGAATTCTGATTTACTCACCTGTTATCAGGAGAGACCTCAGTGCTGCATCTTTCAGCCCAGTACTGGTCCTGAAAAGTAATTTTAACCGTACTTACCAGTAACTTGAATTTCCTTCCATACGCTAACATTGACTGGTTTCACTTGGAAATTCTTCTAAGTGTGGAGTTTTGGAACTTTAAAATATTCCTCTAAAATCAGCCGAAATACGAATTCCGATTTACTCACCTGTTATCAGGAGAGACCTCAGTGCTGCATGTTTCAGCCCAGTACTGATCCTCAAAAGTAATTTTAACCGTACTTACCGGTAACTTGAATTTCCTTCATAGGCTAACATTGACTGGTTTTCAGCAAAAAGTTTCAAAGTGTTGATTTTCACAAACTACAAATATTCCTTAAAAATCGCCTGTATGACTTAAACGCATTCTTTCAACTGTTTACAGGAGATGCACCAGTGCTGGATCCAGGATCCAACACTGAGTAAGAAAAAGTAACGATAACAGTTTTTACCTGCTAAGTGAATTTCCTTCCATAGGATAACATTGGTGATTCTATGAGAAAAGTTTCAAAGTGTCAACTTTTAAAATACAATAATATTCCTTAAAAATCACGACTGTAACCAAAACGCTTTTACTCAACTGTTTACAGGAGATGTACCAGGACTGAATCTAGGATCCAGTCCTGTGGTTACAAAAGTAATCCATAAAGTAACTAATTGCATTTAACTAGAAATTCACATTGAGCTGAATGTTGCATTGTGTTTGAAAATGTGTTGCCCATTGCAACAACTGTAACTACTGTACTTAAAAGTCTATTGCCTATCTGCAAAGTATTTAAACTAAAGTAATTCATTCTGAGAAAGTATTTTTGTAATGTAATGTATAATGTAATTACAATGTAATTTGACAAATAAAATATGTAAAAAAAAATTGTTTCTAAAAATGTAGTAAATCAGTATGAAAAAAATTAATATAACAATTAATACATTTAAAAATTGTCATTTACAAAACCTTTGAAATTCACTGAAAAAACCGTAGGTTTCAGGCACGTTATAGTTAGAAATTAGCATTTAAAAAACCTTTGAAATTCACTGAAAAAAACATAGGTTTCAGACACGTTATAGTTACAAATTAGCATTTAAAAAACCTTTGAAATTCACTGAAAAAACCATAGGTTTCAGACACGTTATAGTTACAAATTAGCATTTAAAAAACCTTTGAAATTCACTGAAAAAACCATAGGTTTTAGGGACAGTTATAGTTACTTGGACATTGCACTCGTACAAAACCCGTGAAATTCCCCCGTTATAGTTAGTTCAGCTAACTATAACTCGCGCCCCGCAATGCACTGCTGATGACGTCACATATTACATCACTCATGACATGGTCAGTGACATCACTGATGACATCACTGATGACATCTCAAATGACATCACTGATGACATCATCCACGTGATAATCTGATGCACCTCCTCACACCCTAATATAACCTTTGATACACCCACTCTAAATTACAGACTGCCATTCGCAAAACCATAGACACTCCAACACCAATAACTACATACCCACTCACTGATTCTTAGGTCTACACACACACATCCACTCACTCACCCGTACAGTCACTCATACTTACGGTCACTCAGTACAGGACTATCATATGCACTCTTACTCCTATATAGACACTCAAACAACGCCACTCATCCATAGAGATACTCACACACCTAGTCAGTCATGCAAATAATTAAACACACTGCCATTTACTCACCTATACAGTTATACACACACACCAGCTCACTTACTCATACAAATAGTAGCACATTGTTACGCTCTTATACAATCACTGATACAAGCACACAATCATCCATACAGCCACTATCACAATCACTCACTCTTGCTTATAGCTATTTATATACTCCAACACACATATATACTGCCTTTCACATATGTAGTTACTCACACATGTACCACTGGGACATACATTCACTCACTAACACTCTCTTACACACACTTACCCACCCATACAGTCTATCACAGATGCACTCTTGAAACCATCCACCCAGTGAATCACCCACTCACACATCTATGCACAGAGTTGCACACACCCCTCCCACACAAACACTCAGGCACCCATACAGATACTCAGACAAGCATTCAATAACTCATATAGAAAATCATTTAGCTATTCACAAACACATGCAGCCACTTACACAGCAACAGACAGACGGATACAGACATACACCCAGTTTAGTCACTAACCCATGCATTCAGTAAGATACGTTAAATCACTCACTTATAGAGTCAGTCACGCACCTACTAAATCATCCATACAGACACTTACACACCCACTCATTCTTCAATACGTCTTTTCCTATATATTTTAAAAATATTTAAACTTTACAGAAACACACAGTCACTGGATGATGTCATCAGTGATGTCATTTGAGATGTCATCAGTGATGTCATCAGTGATGTCACTGACCATGTCATGAGTGATGTAATATGTGACGTCATCAGCAGTGCATTGCGGGGCGCGAGTTATAGTTAGCTGAACTAACTATAACGGGGGAATTTCACGGGTTTTGTACGAGTGCAATGTCCAAGTAACTATAACTGTCCCTAAAACCTATGGTTTTTTCAGTGAATTTCAAAGGTTTTTTAAATGCTAATTTGTAACTATAACGTGTCTGAAACCTATGGTTTTTCAGTGAATATATATATATATATATATATATCCACCCGAGCTTCGTTCTCCTTCGCCTAGCTTTCCTGGCGCTCAATTTGGTGCGGGACCCTCGCGGTTGAACCAAACCGCTAAACATACCATCACCTCCTTCGTTTTACCAAAAGAAAGGGTCGCACTCTCGCAGGGTCTTTTTGGCAGTAGTATTTATTCCTTAATTCTTTTCATCCGTTAAATCGGAACGCAGGCAAACGCGTTTCGGTACTTCGCAATACCTTGCTCACGGTGAGCGAGAGTGCGACCCTTTCTTTTGGTAAAACGAAGGAGGTGATGGTATGTATATATATATATATATATATATATATATATATATATATATATATAACCAAAGGTTACAGGGACGTTATAGTTAGGCTCAGATTTATCTCGTACAAAACTATAGAAATTCAGCAGTTATAGTTACTTGAGCTAACTATAACTTATGGCCTGCAATGCATTGCTCTTGACCTGACATATTACATTACTCATGACATGGTCAGTGACATCACTCATGACGTTACTGATGACATCTCAAATAACATCACTGATGACATCATCCAGTGAGTGTAAGTGATTTGTAAATGTTTCTGTGACTTAAAGATATCTACTAATCTACACCATAAGTTAAATTACTATTCTTTCTGTACTACTAATGAGTGATACTGTTTCTAACAGATGTCATCTGAGTGGCTTTCTGACTGTCTCTATCAGTTTGTGGGTGGGTGTGTGAGTGGCTGTATGGCTGTGTGAGTGGATGTGTGAGTGGCTGTATTGGTGAATAGGTGGGGGTATAAGTAGCTGCATGGGTGAATAAATGGGTTTGTGAGCACCTGTATGGGAGTGTGAGTGGCTGTGCGAGTGGCTGTATTGGTGAGTGACTGGGTTTGTGAGTGAGTGGCTGTATGGGTGAGTGAGTGGGCATGTGAGTGGCTGTATGGGTGAGTGAGTGGCTGTGCTAGTGACTGCATTGTTGAGTGACTGGATGTGTGATTGAGTGGCTGTATGGGTGAGTGAGTGGCTGTGTGAGTAGCTGTATGGGTGGGTGAGTGGGTGTGTGAGTGGCTGTATGCATGAATGAGTGGCTGTTTGAGTGGGTGTTTGGTTAACTGAGTGGGTGTGTGAGCAGCTGTATTCGAGAGTGAGTGTCTGTGTGAGTGGCTGTATAGGTGAGTGAGTGGTCATCTGAGTGCCTGTAGTGTTGAGTGAATGGGCATATGAGTGGTTGTGAGCCTGTGTGAGTGGGTGTGTGAGGACTTCTATGGGTGTGTCAATATACATATATATATATACACACACACATATATATACACATATACACTCATGTGTGTTTATTTACTGTTATACTTATGTGGAAGTCTACACTTGTTTGCTATACATAATTTCCAAGTGTAGATTTACACTTAGGTGTATACTTGTATGTTTTTACTCCTTCAAATCGAGGGGGAGCCTCCTAAAACAGGAGTTACCAGCATAAACATACTACTAGTAACTTAGCACACAAAGGAGGAGAGCTCTGACACCATGGTGTAGATCTCCCAATAGGATAGTATGGTGAAAACTATTAAAGTCTATTATTGTAAAGGTGTATTTGGGTGCTCGACCTCCACATGAAACACACCTAGTAATTTAAAACAGCCAGGTTTTTAAGAGCTTTTTAAATTGAGCAAAATCTGAACAGCCGCAAAGGTAGCTGGAAGCTGATTCCATGTTGTTGGAGCAGTATAGGAAAAGGATCTGCCCCCATATCTTAAGGCTTCGACACGTGGAATAGACAACAGCGTCTTATAGCTAGATCTTAATGTGTGAGAGGGACAGTAGCAACGTAGTTTGTCTTTAAGAAACAAAGGAGACCTGCCGAACAAGGCTTTATGGGTAAGACAACAGATCTTAAAGACAACGCGCTTCCTGACTGGAAGCCAATGAAGGGAACGGAGGGTAGGGGCAAATGGAGAGCTTGCCGGGAGATTACAGACTACCCAGGCTGCTATATTTTGCACCACCTGCAATTTGGTAAGGAGGGTGTCATTGGCTGCCATCAGCAAAGCGTTACTGTATTCTAAACGGCTGATGATCAAAGCCTGAATCAGCGTTTTTCAGGCAGAGGAAGGAAGCCTGGGTAAAACTTTCCTCTGAGCCGCAATGTGGCAAAACATGACCCTATAATGGCAGCTACGTGACTTTTCATGGATAGATCATGGTCAGGTTTGATACCCAAATGTTTTGTTGATAGACTTGGCCAGGGTCAGTTCAGAGGGCTACCAATCTGGGGACAAGAGGTGTTGGGCTTTAACAAACAACAGGACCTCCATCTTCTCACTGTTCAACTGAAGACAATTCTTGGACAGCCAGGCTGCAATGTTCCTCAAGCAGGCTTGAAAACGATACCTGGTACTGTCAATGTCCTGTCCCAAAGAGACGATCAGCTGAGTATCGTCAGAAAGGGAAACTACTTTAAAACCTGATGTTTTGACAATCTAGGCCAAAGGAGCAACCATAATGCCTTTACATTTTATGTAATGTAAAAAATATGAAATCCTTTTTTCTTTCTAGATTGTTCATCTCACAGTAACATTTGTCCCTTTTTTTTAGCTTGTTGATTATCATGTACATGAGCTACAAATGTTTTCATAAACCAAGTGTTAGAAATTGGGTTACTGGATGACGGAGGGGTGAGCCCTGGTCAAGCAGAAACCACAATCTAGTCAGGGTAAGAAGCAGGCAAACCCTAAATTAACCTGTGCTCACCCTCTGGTAGCTTGACACAGAGCAGTCAGGCTAAACTTAGAGGCATTGTGTAAAGTATTTGTGTAACACTTCAAACAATAAAACAGTGAAAACACCACACAAAAAGATCTCATACCAGTTTAAAGAATAAAGTAGATTTTAATAAATAAAACAAGACCAAAATGACAGATATCCAATCAGGGAAACCGGAGATATTGAATTTCAATGTTTTAGGTTAAAATAGTGGCAAAAAGCACAAAGCGCCAACAACGGCAATCTGGTTGTGCTGGACCAGGACAAAGTCACAAGCTCATGCCGACCATAATGGAGCGTGGGCCACCTACAGGGACCAGGTTAGGCCCCCTGAACAAAGTACCTTACATCCTGATTGCAGAGCTTTATGTGGATTTGAGACGAAGAACAGTCGCGCAGCCAAAGCGATGCGTTGGCGCCGAGATACGGTGAGGCTGTGGTACGAGGTCCTGTTGCTTCGTTGTCGAGGATCCTGTCGAGTGGGGCTTTTGATGTGAAGACCAGGCATCAAGAGTGCAGCATGCAGCCAAAGGGATGCAGCAGTTCCAAAGAGCAGTGACTCTGCAATGCAGAGTCCGGCATTATTGTCGAGCTGCTATCAACGAGAGATGCAAGGACCTGGGTCGGAGATGCACCATCGGCGATGCATTAGTTCCAAAGGTGTGAAGGTGATGCAAACCTTCTGTGCCAGGCCCAATCCACACAACAGCAGTGATGCATTGATTCTGCTCGAGGATGAGGGGATGTGTTGGTTCAGCTAGAGGATGCACCGCTCAGCAGAGAAAATGCATCATTTCTGCTGGTAAGCACCTTAGGCCCACTTATCAGGGTGCAGGACTGGGCTGCCCCCACTTGGCAGGGTAGATTCATAGATGGCAGAGTCCAGGTGCAGTTGCAAGGTTGTTGGAAGCCTGTTATGTCATTGAGGCTTCAGATCAGGAGGCCAGCCAACTAGCCCTTGAAGTCACCCTGGGTGCTGGGGTCAAGAGATGCAGGTTCAGTACTTCTCACCCAGGCAAGGAGGGCAGCAGGCAGGAGGTCAGCACAGCTGGGCAGCAGTTCTCCCAGGGCAGCAGTCCAGCAGAGTAGCATTCCTTCAGCAGCACAGCAGTCCATCTTCCTGCAGAGTATCCACGGGTCCAGAAGTGTACTAGAGTGGAGGCGTCCAGTACTTATACTCAGTAGTGACTTTGAAGTGGGGAAGATTTCAAAGACAAGCCTTTTAAGTGCGCAGGTGTACTGCCTGTCAGCCCTGGCTCCAGACGAACTACCAGGGTGTTAGGCAGTCCTTTGTTTGGAGATAGGACATAGCCTATTCATGTGTAAATGAGGCTGGGTCCAGCTCCTCCCTCCCTTGCTGTCAGGATAGCCCACTCAATCACACCTAAGCTCCCATTGTGTGTGGCTGTCTGGGTGGAATACTTAAAGCCCATCTGCCGACTGCACCCAGTCATGTGACCAGAGTCAGGCTGCAGGCACCAAATGGGTGAAGCAAAAAAATGCCAACTTTCTAAAAGTTGTATATACAAAACAAAATCAGGTGGTTGTGAGATTTAAACACATCTTTACTTATGCATGAGGTACCTTTTACTCAATAATCATGACCTCCAATTTGTTTTAGTGATGATTAAACACAGACGTTTTTTAAACTTTCACATTTGGTGCGATAAAAGAAAGGACAATCCACATTCAACTCGATGGATATACAGAGAAAAATATTTGAAAAACATGTGTGAAATATGAAAAGATAAATCAAAAATACATTGTGATAATGCAAAATTTATACATGAACTAGGCTAAAATTGCATATTCACTGGAGCCCAGTGTGATTCCTTTACAAAAGCTTGTTAGGGCTCCCTCTGGATCACATCGTCCTCCTGCCACATGGATAATGATATCCATGTATCCACTTCTAAACAAATACAAATTACAGAGACTCACAGAACAACATGAGCAATCCAGAAAAGCCTGTCCTGCTCCTTTGATTTGGTGCACGAGTACAAATCCCTAATAACTTCAACAACTGATTAGTCGGAATCAAAACCTTTTGTCGTGCCCCCTAAGAATTTACCAAACCTTTGTCCTGGAGAGAACCCCCAAAGAAAGTGTGAGTTCGAAACGCGTAGACCAGGATCAATAGGGGATCTTGTCCAACCAGTATCAATATGGACGTATAAATCCATTTGTCTAAAGAAACTATTGGAAGCCCATATTAGATACCTCTGGACACTTTATACGTTCCAGTACTAAGAGCACTTACTGTGAATGCAATGCTCTGGTCTTGTAAAATCTTGGATTGGTGAAGATGCAATTTTAGCCTAGTTCATGTATACATTTTGCGTTATCAATGTATTTTTGATTTATCTTTTCATATTTCACACATGTTTTTCAAATATCTTTCACTGTATATCCATCGAGTTGAATGTGGATTCCTTTCTTTTATCGCACCAAATGTGAAAGTTTAAAAAACGTTTGTGTTCAATCATTACTAAAACAAATTTGAGGTCATGATTATTGAGTAAAATGTACCTCATGCATAAGTAATGATGTGTTTAAATCTCACAACCACCTGATTTTGTTTTGTGTATACAATTGTCTAAGGCCCAAGGTGGTTGTAGGTAAGGGCCAACCCCCAAATTCACACAACTTTCTAAAAGTGGCATTTTCAGAATTGTAATTAAAAATATGATTCACCATAAATTAGAATTTTAAGTTAGGATTCCAGAGACACCAAACATGAACCAGTTATATCTTTACATTTGGAAATTACGCTTGTAATAAGGTACTCCCAGTGTTTTCCTATGAAAGATATAGGCCTTGCAGTAGTTCTTCGCTACCAGGACATGAAAAACTTAAAAGTGCATGTCCTGCTTTCTAAATACCTTGCACCCTGCCCCTTGGGCTTTCCAGGGTCTACCCTAGGGGTGACTTATATGTATTAAAAAAGAAAGTTTGGGCCTGGCAAGATGTTTAACTTGTCCGGTCGACATGGCAGTTGATAACTGCACACACAGGCTCTGCAATGGCAGGCCTGAGACATGTTTACAGAGCTACTTAAGTGGATGGCGCAATTAGTGCTGCAGGCCCACTAGTAACATTTAGTTTACGAGGCCTGGGCACAGGTAGTGCACATTACTAGGGACTTATAAGTAATTTAAATATGCCGATTGTGGATATTCCAATGAACCCATGTTTTAGGGAGTGAGCACAAGCACTGGTTAGCAGTCCTAAGGCCAACAGAAGCAGAAATTCAGCAAACTTGGAGGCAAGCAGGCACAACATTTGGGTGAAGACCTCCCTGAGTCTGTCAGGTCTAACACCAAGGTAGTTAGTGAGCTTCCGTATTTTAGGTAACAAAGTCAACAATGAGGTTCACAACTCCACCCTTACCTGTTCTGTGTTTTCTCTTCTTTTGGGAATTCTCTAACGGTCTTACTGTGTTGTCTTTTAAAAATCAAGAAAGTAATCTGAAGGTTTCCTCTTGTCCAGAAGGTCACCACTTATGGACCCATGACATGCAACCATTAGATCCATCCCAAGCTGGAAATCCAAGAATGGCAAGCAGGGTGCAGTCCCCTTTTATAGTAGGAGCCACCAAAGATGGCAGGCACTTGCAATTATGGACATTGATCTCTTTTCGGGTCAAATGAGATGGCAAACTAGCCATGCGCCTCATGGGCATGTTTCTTAATCCTCAATATATGAAGTTTCTTAAGGTCGCTCATAGCTGATTATGAGTGCTTACTGGAGATTATGACAGTAATCCCTGTTTTCCAGACACTCTCCCTTCCCCTCCCACATTTGCTACTGAAATGTATACCTACATGTGCAGAGATCTCCACACAGAAAAAGCATTATTGAGGTTGAGGTCTCTGTCCATAATTCAGTGAACAGCATTTTGTAGCACATGAACAGTACTACTACTTCAGGTTCTACAAAATGTAGTTTAAATATAGGCCTATAAAGGCCACATGTGGGTGCTGTGCACATTTAAACTTCCTACATGTATGATTTTTTTGTTTGGCTCCATTCACACTTCCCACATGTATGCCTATCGTGTATGACTCCAAATAACACAATTATGTCCTGGCTGGCTGCAATTTTAAAACCATTGCAGGAACACATGGCCAGGAAAAGAGTTCCATCAAGTAGGAAACCTATTTTTATACATTATATAAGTCACGTGGAGCACCCTTAGGTCATAAAGATAGACCTGGTTGCCTAATGTATAAAAGTGGGACATATTAAATATTAAAAATGTTAAGACCCCATAGTAAAAGTTTCTAGATGTTGTTTGTCACTGTGCAGGCAAAGCTATATTTTCCACTGTGAAAGTCTAATTGTGAATAATAATTGATTTCTATAATTCAACCTGGTAAAATAGTAGAAACTTGCTTGAAAGCAGTGCTTAATTTGGGTCGGTGGTTTCCGGTGCTTGGCACCAGCACTTAACTTTCAGCACGAGTGCTTGTGACAGTCTGCCACAAGGTGGCGCTGTCTGGCTAATTTAGAGGTGACTACAACAACAGTTGATTATTAATTCAATATACATTAAAAATGATTATTACCTGCCGCCCAAGCCTTTCTTGTAGCTTTGGAGGCCTGAAATAGTCTGAATTGCCAGGAGTGTGATGGTTAGTAGTTGTGTTGGTACTGTCATTGGCAGCATGGCAGGGGTAATGTGTGCTGCAAGCTCCAGTGGCCTCCTGATGAAACCCCAAGAGCTTATTTTTTTGGTGCAAATTAAGCACTGCTTGAAAGTTATATTCCATTTTTTATCAAAAAGCCTCTTTACTTGTGAAAATAGCTTTTGGCTCCTATAGTGGGAAAATAACTTTTAGAAATTGACCTTTGTGTTGATTGACAGTTAAAAAGGATTAAACCAGTTGTGTTGGCTGTCTATGTTTCAGTGGCTGCAAGGCATATTTCAATTACGCATCATATGTTGGCCTACTAGTAAACAATACAGCCATTTCTGAAGCTAGGAAGATTGGTGCAGAATATCCACTGACCACTTAGCTGGGTTGAGCCGTCTTAGAGAAGGAGACCTCAATAGTATCATAAAGGCCTTGAGCAACAGCTTTCAGTTTAACATGAAAATCCTAAATTGGGACCCAAGTGACAAACATCCTAATCCAGAAAGATCCCTGTGACATCAATCAATCCTGTCTCCCTTATTTAGGAACTGCTTCACCTCTTGCTATTAAGAGTTGAAGCGGTGAAGCTGTTCCTAAATAAGGGAGACAGGGTTTTGCCTTGTTTCATAGAAGTGGATCTGATGGGGACTCAGAGCTCCTGAGTAATGCAACTTTGCATGAGGGGCCCAGGAAGGTTTACAGTAATGATAAAGAAGAAATGCTGAAAATGGGGATTCAGTTTTGGTGGTAATTATGCCATGGTTGGATATAAGATATTCTCCAGTAACTGGCTAGTGCACAGGATTCTTCAAAACATTCCTAGACCTCGGAAGATATCTGAAGAAAGGAAAAACTGCTGGTGAAACATGCAACCAGCAAAAGGTTTCAAGGTAGCCATGCCTGATGAAGGGTGTTACTCCAAAACGGGTCCCAGGATGCTTGTTTCTGGTCCAGGGAGGACCCGGCTTGGCAATTCGGGCTGGACTGTTCCCATGTGGAGCAAGGTCAAGACTGATTTGCATATGGCTGGGTCCAAAATGGGGTGGCATAATGAGCAAAGGAATAATGGATGTAACCCAGATCTCTTGACTGGAGGTGAATGTTTGATTCATTCAGCATTCCGTCCATCATTTGTTGCCGCAGCACTTTTCACTCTAAGTGGGATGGGTATGCCCACACATTGGTCCCTTGCTCGCTGTGCCACTGGATTCAAGCTAGTTTGGCTGATGAGGGGTGTTACCCTGAAACCGGTCCCAGGATGCTTGTTTCTGGTCCAGGGAGGACCCAGCTTGGCTGTTTGGGCTGGACTGTTCCCATGAGGAGCAGGGTCAAGACTGATTTGCATATGGCTGGGTCTAAACTGGGGTAGCGTAGTGAGCAAAAGAACAATGGATTTAACCCAGATCTCTTGACTGGGGTTGACTGTTTGATTCATTCAGCATTCCATCCATCATTTGTTGCCACAGCACTGTCTACCAAGACCAGCGTATCCTGAGAGTAGGAGGAGAGAGTGTGGAGGCAGCAAGGCCCAGAGGGGATCATGCAGCGTGGATCCCAGTTAGAGAAGTGTGAGACACCCAATCTGGTCAACTACCCCCTGTGTACCAGGCTATGGGGCCACCATGAAGATAATGGTGTCACCCGAATGCGAGCCAAAGCTGGCAAACCTTTGTGACCAAGAGGGGAGACAGTCATGATATAAAGAACATTGTCTGCATGAGAGCCAAAGTTGGTGACTCCCATGTGCCAGGAGTGGGCCACCATGAGGTCAGGTCGGCTGCCCTGGAACGTTGTGCGAAGGATGCTGTGAAGAACACTTTGCAAGTGCCACAGCAGCCGAGAGAGGTCACCCAATACCGATGTGGGTTGTCCAAAGACAGAGGAGGCCCAAAATGTAATTGGGGAAAGACCTCAAGAGGCCTCAAGCCTTTAGCATCAGCAGACTGGAGCCAACAAAGAAGCAGCATGGTCCTTTTGTGCTTGCTGGCTGCTATCAGTTCAGGTAAGACTTTTCTAGGCCATCAAGCCTGCTGACAACTTGCACAAACGTGGCACCTAGCACTGCTAACTTTGACTCTTAAGGCCAAACTTAGGGGCTGATTTAGAATTTGCTGAAATGTTATGATTTACATGCGGCCAGAACTTAAGTATGCCAGCAATGGAGACTACTTGGTCTTTGTCGCTGACACACTCCTCCATGTGAGTTAGGGATGTCGTAGATTTTGCAATTTGACCACCCATCTGGTTTAGCGTGGGCAGTCATATGGCCAGTTTCCACTGTCCCTTAGTGCCATGAAAAATGTGGCGGTAAAGGACAGTGAAAATATTTAAATAGCCATCACACCATGGAGAGATCTCCCATGGTGTGGATGTCATTAGTTTTTGTTTTTTCCCTGTATTGGGATTTTGTTTTTGAAGAAATAAAAACTGTTAAAAGTTTTATAGTAGAGTGTCATGAATGATGAAGCCATCCGTCAAACTTTTAACTCATTGCTGGGAATTGCTGTGACGTCAGTGACTAATGTAGTCTACTGGGCTGGTAGACAACTAAATTCAGAGGTCGGGTACTCTGGGCGACTGAGTATTTTACTCTGTTTCCCTGACAGAGACAAATCCATACTCCAATGTCTAAATCAGGCCCTTAGACTTTGTTGCGTAGGGACTAGTGTTGGACACATCTGGGAGTCACCTCCAGTATTGAATGGGGAATAAGCAACCCCTCTAAAAGGGAAAAAGAGACTCTGGGCCCAGGACGGTGCTAGCGCGCAGTCCTTAAGAGACTGTGGGGATTATTTAGTGAGTTGATTCTATTCTTTGTGTGTTTACATTAAAATACTCCTTTTTTCACAAAAGCAAGTATTTGACTGGACAATCAGCTTATTGTCGTTACTATTTGTACTTTGAGTCTTGCACCTGTGTATGCCTTATTCCTACCTCCCCCTCAAAGAGCCTTGGACCAGTCGAACCACGCTACTACTGAGCCAAGTGGTGAAAGGGGTGGCACTTGGCCCAGTTACTTGGAACACAAAATAGGTCGGGACCTGGACAGCAGGAGTAAAGGCCACAATACCCCGGGTTTGGCCCAGCAACCCCTACTTACCCTGTGGTTCTCTGAAAGGGTTCTGACAGAGTTTTGTGTTGCAATAGAATAAATCCACCAATCTCCATGGAAACTGTCTCTTCTGTTTGATGCTCTTTGAGACAGAAGTGGAAGTAGACAGTTGAACCATGGAGCTTGAAAAACAAAATATGAACCTTTGACCTTGAATCTCATAAAATATGTTTTCAAGGAAATAATTACACTAGCCTGTGCCCATAACTGGGCTGCTGAAGCTAAGGAAAGTCAAAAGAGAGAGAGGTCTCATAAAAAAGATATGGCAGGCAAGAGAAAAAAAGAAGCAATAAAGCAATAAAGAAATGCAATACATTAGTATGCAATCAGGCATGCAAATAGGAATATGCGAAAACATGCCATCTGTGTGGGGAGACTGAAGTATCAAGTACAAGAACCATACCACATCTCACCAATGTCTCCCAGTGATTGAGAGAACTACTCTCACCATCAGTCTGAGATGAAAGGGGCTTTAATGTCAGAAACTCATTTTGTTGAAGGGCTTTAAATATGTGTAGATGGAAGCTGCTTAGGAGGCTGGTTCAAGTTAGTGTTGAGGGCCAGTGATCGAGACCTTTTCAAACAGTATTAAAATCCAAGATTGAAGATTAGCATGGGTGATGGAGGCAAAACAGACATATTTCCTCCTAATGAGAGAATATTTGCTCATGGTTAAAAAACCAGCGAGATGACCTGGTGAGATGAACAAATGTGAAACAATTACAGTTTGGTAAGATAGGCAGATATTAAACAGATGTGATAGATAATTAGCTAGGCACCAGTGGATTCCAGATCCCTCTCCAAGCACCAACATACCCAAACAGGCAAACTGGTCCAAGAGGCTTGCTTCATTCTTAAATTGCAGGATTGCCAATGAATCTTGAAGTCACATGCAAAACTCTGTATCCGTACAACATAAACCAGGTGGACAATGACTTGGAGAGCCAGGCCTAGAAGGACCAGGAAGCAAGAGGCCAGATGGACCAAGGTACCTAGTGTGATCAGGGCATAAAATACCAAGACTAAAAGGTACAAGTTAAGGTGGACTGGGACAAAATCACCAGGGCTAAAAGGACCAGAAACAACAAGGCCAGGAGGGGCCAGGATTGGGAGAACGATAAAGTGCCGGATGGCCAGAAGACAAGGTTTATGATAACTGGCATGAGAGGACAAGAACAAGAATTACCAGGAGGACTAAAACCTAGGATTCCAAGACTTGGATGGCTTGGAAAACCACATCCAGGAGAACTAAGTCCAGGAGAACCCAACATATAAAATCCAGGACCAAGAAGAATAGGTCCAATGTGCACAAAATCACGAGAAGGACAAGGACTACACCAAGAATACGATGACCAGATCATAGAGAACCAGGAGAGTCAGATCAGCGATCCAGGCAAGCAGAGCCAGAAGGACTTGCTCTAAAAAGACCAGAACATAGAGGATAAGGCGGTTCAGGGAATTCAGGACAAAAAGGAACAGGACATGGTGTATGAGGATCAGGATGACTGGGGTGAGGAGGAAAAGAAGGATTAGGGCAAGGGAGATCAGGACCAGAATAACCACAACAACGAAGGCTGGGCCAGAGGGCTAGCGATAGGATGGCCAGGAGGATGAGGAACAGGTTGGCAAGGCCCAGGAGGACCTGTTCATTTGCAAGGAAAGTGAGAAGAGATTGAGAGTTGGCAGTCAGAGCATGAAAGGACATATTGAAGATCCAGGTGTCCCATATGCTTAGATTTTATAGGCCCCATGTCTGAGCTGCCATATGAGATGAGGTAGATATATTAGAGATATTAGATATTAGATATTAGATATTCATTCTAGGTGGTTGATTGTGAAACTTATAAAAGATGTGACTACCAAATCCACCATAGCAACCTTGGAGAAAATGTTTGAGGAAGAGAGTATGTATGTATTACTTACTGATAATGGCACCCAGTTAACTTCCAACGAAATGCTACAGTTTCTAGAACAATGTGGGATCAAACACTCTCGCACATTCCTTTATAATCCCTGGGGAAATGGAATTGTGGAGGGGACCAATAGGTTGGTCAAAGGCACTATTCAACTTCTACTGTCCAATGGAGGTTCTATTAGAAAACACATGGCAGATTTGATATGGGCGTATCTCACTACGGTTCATAGTAGTATGCACAGATGTCCTTTTGAACAAATGCAAGGACGTTCCCCGGGAACTAAATTAGTTCCTGCATGGTTTAAGGAATGGGTGGTCTCAGGAGGTGAATATCTCATTCAACCAAGTTGTGCCAAGTTTAAAAAAGGTGATTGGGTCAAAATAAGATCCGGTAGGGTGGAAGGAGGATTATGCAAATTTAGAGTTCCTTTCCATGTTGAAAGTGTAAGGAAGATTCTTGAGGTTATAGCAGGTGGAGAAAGGTGGAATTTGAGGAATGTGGCTTTATACCAGAAGGGGGAGAGTGTGTGAAGAGGGAGAAAGAAGATGGATGTTCTGATGCCATGTTTATACGTGATGAAGAGATCAACAGTGATCGGGGTTGTGAGGATCAAGACATCGTGCTGAATGGAGTGGGAGGTTCAAGGAAAGTTTAGGAGGCCAGAGTTCACAGGCCTCCCCCCTATTTGCAGGATTATGTGAGAATGTGAATTGTCTCACAGGCATGTAGTCTAGGCAAGCATATTTTAGGGTTGTTGTTACCTAACTGCCATGTGCATTTGTTTTTGTTTAGTTTTTATCTTGTTTGTTCTTTTCTTTTCTTTTCTTAGTTCAGGTGTAGTAGTTTCTTTTGTTGGTGCCTTGTACATATTCTTATGTTATATTTTATATATGTGTAAGGGAGGGAGATGTGTTATGTTGGAACTTGTGGTATTCTAGAATGTGAGGCTGAGAACACTCCAGAGAAGTCAGTTTACTCTGGCTTCTTGGAGTGGATCGACGCCAGGTTTGTTTCCCCATTAAAGCTTAAGTTGAAACCCCAACAAGTGTTCGGTGATTCCTCTAACCCAAACCCACAATACAGTTCTTGTCAGAAATCATAGGGAGAGTCTAGAGGAGGGGGCACTTGGATGCCTGGGTCCTCTCAGATTGCTCTCCAGCCATCTCCAATGCACTGCTCTTCGCTCATTAACGGACAAACTCTACTCCTGCCAGGTAGGCAGGCTCCTCTCTCTCAGCTGGCAAACAGACGTTATGCACAGGTGCATAGCTCTTCCAGCAAGATATCCAGACTTCAGTTGATGTCCTCTCATCTGAATAGTGGGCGGAGCTCTACCTTTCTTGTCCATAAAGAACTTGTAACTGAAACAACAAGTGGAGTAGAAGGTGCGAAATTTATAGACAACCGTCCGACAGGTGATACAGATTCATTGTCTGAAACTGTAGAACGGGTTTAGAGTGGTTCTCCCTTCAAGTTTTCTTTCCAAGCTGTTCTCCAGATACACACTTTGTAGGATGATGCTCCCCATGACAGGGTCATCTTCATCCTGAAGTACCCACAACAGGGGCACAAAGAGGTGTGAGGTTTATGCACGGGGCTGTCATCAGCCTAACTAAAGCAGAAATCGGGAAAAGGCAAAAGCGTGGGTCTCACCTAAAAGTTTTCTCACCTTTCACAAGAGAGTCTGCAATCCCACCTCTCACCTCTATGATCCACCAAATGGCAGTGTTCAGAAAGACAAATCAGCAGCTCCTTGATACCAAAAGGCTTCATAGAATATCTAAAGGACTCATGTCTTCTCTCCCCACACTTCTGTGTCTAGGTCTCCTGGCTCCACTTACAGGAATATGAGCAAAACACTGCCACTGCCTGGCAGCACAACCCTCACCTCCATCTTGTGCAAGGCCAGGCCAGGGGTATTCAGAGTGCCCCACAATGGTCATCATTACTCTGGCTCACTCACATACCATGCATGTGCAATGCAGGCTACACACATCACCATGCTTAACCTGCACCCACATCACTAGTGCTAAGGACTCAGAAAGTGTGTAGAAGCAGAACTTTACACAAGTGAACCTAAAAGTATGGTTTCACTACTATTTCTCAAAACAATGGGGGGGCTAATTTACAAGCCCTCTGCGCTTCCGGAACATCACATTTTCTGCCGTTCCGGTGGCACACATTGCTTAGCCATAGTTACAAGGCCATGTTAAGCCACCATCCATGGCTTTTCATGGCCTTGTAGATATGGAGTGAGGCAATGCAGCGCAAGTAGCTGCGTTGACTCACACTACAATGGGGAGGCGTGCCATGGGTGTTATGGTGGGTATTCCCACACAACACCCATGGCATTTGACACATTCCCAGATTTACAAAAAGCTGTAAACCTGGGAATGCGTCAAAAGCCTGCTCCTCCCCAGGGGAGGCATAGGGGAGGCACAGCGCGGAGAAATAACATTACTTCTCCTCGTTTTTTCCTCTTTCTATGTGTCCTCTTTAGGAGAATCAATTGCATGCTCCATACCATCTCGTGAGATGGATGACCCCTTTAATAGATAAAGGGCATTTCGCTACGTGATGTAAAAAAATACTATTGGGTGACACAAATCCAGGTTGTCAACAAGTGGCTATTCACAGTCTTTGCCAATTGAAAGACATGCATTTGGCAGACCTGGATATCTACCCAGACTATACGAAGGGAGGAGGGAGGGCCAAGATTCAGGTAAACACAGATTTCTTTCTAAGGGCCCTTTAGCTCTTCAAATTCAGGCCACCACCAAGGCTAGCTAACAAAACATTATTGCATATTTGGGCAGCATCAGATCACTCCAGATATGCAATGCAAGAGTGTTGCTCATGCATCACCTTCTATATCAGTCTCAGAGGTCCTAGCCAGAATATTGCCCACTCCATCCCAAAAAGGTTGTATTCAAGAACTGAAGAGTGGGCAGCCTGGGGGCGTGGGAATCAAACATGGACTCCTGCATGCAACCGGATACTTTAAAAAAAATCAGAATAGTGGTTTCCTAAAGAAGTTTGAAAAGATTTGGGATCCCTGGTTACGGTACTGAGGACTGTCCTAGCTTAAGTTGGGTCATGTAGACCTGTGGAGAAGCCATCTATCTTCTATAATGAGCTGGCCTCTCTTCATACTGAATTATACAGTCAATGTTCCAGGGGTTTTAGACAACAAAGAAGAGATATGTATCTCTGCTGTACAAGGCTTACTATGACCAATGCATATGGACAAATTAAAGTGTATGGTACCAGACCCTCAAGTGTCGTGAATATGTAACAGTACATTTTCTGATCTTGTTTGTTGTGATAAAAAACATTATTTGTTTAAAAAACACCTACATGTGACGATAAATAGACTATGCTATCTTTGACTTGATGCTGGATCTGATGAAGTTGCTTACCCCACCATATGTTGTGCTGGTAGCCTTTAAGTAAATCTATGCTCTTTTCATATCCTGGGAACCATCCCACTCGTCGCTCCTCAACATACCCTAAAGCTACATGGAATAAATGTTTTACCTACAGCCAAACACCTTTTCGCCATGAATAAGAATGGGCTATTTAATAAACACCCATGTCCGTGCTCATCGCAAGCTGCTGCATTTCATGTCAAATTCAATAAAGGAAAAGGGAAAGTGACGAGGGATGCCCCTGAAGAGTATTGATGCATACACAACTAGATGAGAATTAAATCACTGCAAATAAAACCCATATTTTCTATTCAAGTGATATTCCATGATGTTCCTGGGCAGCAGGTACACAAACTAATATCGTCTTTATATAAAAAAATACTTTGATTAAAAAGCCTATATTAGATATTGATTGTATCCAAAAACCATCCTGTAGAGATTGCAAAGTGTCTGGACAGGTGAAAAACATTTGTATTAATTTTCAGCTTCATATTTCTGAAATAGTTTGCCAGGTGCTGTTGAGTAGAGCATATAGAGAGGCAAACAACTAAAGCAGACTGCTTTTCATCGGAACCTTGTTAATTTGCAACAGTTAAAAACAATGTGAGGATTTATATATATACCTCACCGAATGCTATGATTTAAAGGGTCAGATATACTAAAGTTTTGTGCTTGTTTTAGTGTGACACAAAGCGATGCAAACAAAAATACATATCTACTTTGTGATTTCATTTATTTGATATTTTAAGGTACGCTTGATGCAAAAAATATTTGGCCCTTCTGCGAAGGATTAATGTTAATGTGTGAAAAATGGGCGTGGTAGGGTTGATTCAGTGCAAGCCGGTGAGAAAAGCAGCACAAAATCTATGAAGTGAGGCAAGGTGAAACGTGAAAGTCAAAGGCATGAAAAAACATAACCCAAGGCCAAAGTAAGGGTACAAACTATTTATTCCCAACAACAACATTGCCTGTCGACACCAGCGCCTCAAACACATCATCGGGGAGTCGATAACCAAAGTGGGTGACCTCCCGAACTCATCCACACCCCTCCTGTGCAACAGTAACGAACCGACACCGCACCGGCACCAACAACACCTCATATCCCCAACACCGTGCAACGTCTTTGTTTTTATTACTTTTAAGGTACTGTCACTGGGGGTCAGTGTGACTCCGTAGCCGGCCCGCGCTCCTCGTGGTTGGCGCTGAACTCTTGAATTAGTACCTGTCAGGACGTCGAGATATCCCAGGTTGGAGCTATTGTTTTCTAAGATCTATATTTTTACAGTAATCTTTTAAAAGTGATATCTTGAATTGTTTATGTTGGATTTTGGTCGTTTTTGTCTTGTTCTCTTCAGATAAATATTGGCTATTTGTCTAAACTGGTGTGGTGTTCTTTTGTAGTGTTTTCACTGTGTTACTGTGTGTGTATGTACAGATGCTTTACACATTGCCTATGAGATAAGCCTGACTGCTCGTGCCAAGCTACCATAGGGGTGAGCAGGGCTATCTTATCTGTGTGACTCCCTTACCCTGACTAGAGTGAGGGTCCCTACTTGGACAGGGTGCATACCACTGCCAACTAGAGTCCCCATTTATAACATTTACTATTTCTGCATACATTTTTATAATGCATCAATGTACTACCTGAGTATTCTAGCGCAATAATGGGGATAATATCTAGATTGTTTTAACAATTTTAAATATATGTAATAATTGTTTTTCATTGCAGTTTAATAAATAGGCATATGAGCTAATGTGTTTGGCTTTACTGCTTCAGTCACTGTTTTATGTGTTGCTAGTGCCCCAAATGATCATATATTGAGGTTTATCAATAGTCTTTAAAAGCAAATTATGGAAATCCTATGTAGAAATATAACATCAAATGGTGGATTTTGAATGTTACTATCCATAATCTAATAATATGTAATTTCAATATGTGCATGGAACTTAAATGTTAACTTGACACATTTGACTCTAATTTATGTTTAAAGACTACAATTTATTGTGATGGGTTGCCAGCCATCTTTTACTGTTTCTCCCTCACTTTCAGGGAAGTCCGCCTCCTCAGACTCTACTGGTAGTGTTGGCCCCCAGCGGGGTAGCTCATACTGAATTAGGGCTGGCTCTAGCTCCTCCCTGGACCGTCTCTTCACAGGCAGCCCCCTTTCCTTGCAGAACACACGTAGCTCCCTCATCGTATACATGAACATGTGCCAGAAGTCAAGTTCCATTTTCTCAAGACTTCACAGGTGCAACAACTAACGAGAGTCTCAGTATTAAAAATACTTCCAGGAGGACACTAGAAAACAGAAAAAAAACAGTATGTGGTTGCGTAATGGTCTGCACTATACTAGTAGTGTACACCAATTACTGTATGTAAGGCACAAATGCAAGTCCAGATCCTCACCGTTAGAAATGGGGGTCTCTAGTTGGCAGAGGTAGGTACCTTTGTCCAAATAGGGACCCTTCTTCCTGTCAGGGTAAGGGGGATACACTTCTAAAATAACCCCTGCTCCCCCCCATGGTAGCTTGGCACGAGCAGACAGGCTCATCTCAGAGGCAGTGTGTAAAGAATTTGTGAACACATACAGTAATACAGTGAAAACACTCAAATTGGACAACACACCAGTTTAGAAAATAAGCAATCTTTATCTAAACCAAACAAGACCAAATGACAAAAATCCACAATACAGTAATAAAAATATGACTTTCAAATGATAGAAATAGTTCAGTTCAAAGCAAATTGCAGATGCAACACTTTTCACAGAAAGTACCTTGGATGCGTCACGCACATAAAAAAAAGGGTCGCAGGGAAAGTGATGCGTCGGTTCCTTACACTCAGGGAAGGTGATGCGTTGGTTCCTTACTGCTGCACAGGGGAGGTGATGCGTTGGTTCCTTACTGGAGAGGAGGTGATGCGTCGGTTTCTTACTGTGTGGGGAGGTGATCCGTCGGTTCCTTACCGGAGAGGAGGTGATGCGTCGGTTTCTTACTGCGTGGGGGGGTGATGTGTTGGTTTCTTACTGCGTCCCCCAACAATGCAACAGGCCTGGCGCTGCGATGCAACGATCCGGGACAATGCGTGGGTTCTTGCAGCCGCACAGCAGGACTTGCATTGGAATCGGTGCGGTGATCTCAGACTTCGGAGACCTGCGCACTCGATGCAGCGTGCAGCGATATCTCGAGCCGCGGGCAGGCGCTGTGACGGTTTCTTTGGCGATGTGACAGAAACAGGTGTGGATGAGTCACGCTTCTTGTTGTTGCATTGCATTTCCAGCTCCCAACAGCCAGAACAACCTCCAGAGGCCCAGAAAAGCTACAGGCACCTCTTGGCAGGTCAGAACTCCCAGCAAGGAAGTTCAGGAGAGTAGGGGGTGAAGTCTTTGTGTACCTGAGACTTCAGAACAGGAGGTACGCTCTTCTTCAAGCCCTTGGAGATCTTCCTCAAGCAGGGGACACAGCAAACAGCAAAGTCCTTTTACCTTTTCTTGGCAGAAAGTAGCCACTCCAGGCCAACCCCAGACAGCAAACAGCACAGGGGCAGTATTCCTCCTCAGTTTCTCCAGCTCTTCTCCTTGGCAAAGGTTCCTCTTGATTCCCAGAAGTGATCTAAAAGTCTGGGCCCCTCTTTTTATACAGTAAATCTCTTTGTTCTCTCCAGGCCCAGGGCTCTGAGCCCAGTCCAAACCAGTTCTGGGGGGCACTTTGCAAGTGCACAACAACCTCTATTATCAGTGTGAGCCCTGGCTCCAGACACACCACAGGGTGGCGGAGCCATCATTGTGGAAGGCAGGCACAGCCTTATTCAGGTGAAGGTGCTACTCCTCCCACCACTCCAAATGTAGACCAGGCCTATTCAGCCTTGCGCTGACTCATCCAGACTCTCTGGAGCCACTGCACATCCCCAGCCACTCCAAAGCCAGACAGTCAATACAAATCCTAGCACAGGCACACTGGATGGCTAAGCAAGAAAATACCTACTTTCTAAAAGTGATATTTTCAAACACAGAATGTAAAAATCACCCTCACTAAAAGATGCAATTTAACATTCTGAGGTCAGGCATACTAAACTTTATTTTCCTACCTTGTTCCCAGGGGTAGTTAGGCTTATAAGATGTTATAAATGAACTCCCATTCTATCCTATGGGATAGATAGTACCTTGGGCCTACCTCAGGGGTGACTCACATGTAAGAAAAGGGAAGGCTAGGGCCTGGCAAGTGGGTGCACTTGTCAGGTCGACCTGGCAGTATCAGACTGCACACAGACACTGCAGTGGCAGGTCTGAGTTACATTTACAGACTGCTCATGTGCGTGGCACAATCAGTGCTGCAGGCCCACTAGCAGCATTTGATTTACAGGCCCTAGGCACACACAGTGCACTGTACTAAGGACTTACCAGTAAATCAAATATTCCAATCATGGAATCACCAATCCATAAACACAATTTCAGGGAGAGCATATGCACTTTTGCACTGATCAGCAGTGGTAATGTGCCCAGAGTCATAAAACCAACAAAAACAGGGTCCAAATCAGGAGGCCAAAAAGCAAAAAGTCTGGGGATAAACCCACTAGAAAAGCCAGGTCTAACAACTGTGCTACTTGATGGTGCAGGAAACCACTGTTCACAAACAGATCAGCCCATTGTGGAGAGATGGGTTATGCCAATAATAACAGATAACCAGCAAAGACAGCGCACCTAGTTTAAGGAAACAATTGGATGATCTTCTCACATTTCACCTATTAAAACTGTCAGCCTTAGGGGGGTCTTCCCCAAATGTTTTGCCTTTGCCCTCTATTTTTCTGAATTCGTTTTTGCTGGCATTAGGACTCTTTGCAGTGTACCCCTGCTAACCAGTGCTAAAGTGCTTGTGCTTGTTCCCTAAAATGTGGTAAGATTAGCTTACACCCGATTGGCATATTTAGCTTACTTATAGGTCTCTTGTAGAGTGGTATACCATATACCAAGGGCCTGTAAATTTAATGCTACTAGTGGGCCTCAGCACTTATTATGCCACCCACTTGAGTAGCTCCTTAAAACATGTCCCAATTCGACTTGGCAAAATAAAACCCATTGCCAAGCCTTAAACTCCCCTTTTATTACATATAGGTCCCCCCTAATGTATGCTCTATGTAGCCCAAAGGGCAGGGTGCATTGTAAATATAAGGTTGGGCATGTACTTTTATGTTTTACATGTCTTGGTAGTGAAAAACACCTAAATACGTTTTTCACTACTGTGAGGCCTACCTCTCCCAAAGATTAACATTAGGTTAGCTTATTACATCTAATAAGTGCTAACTTTTGATTGGGAACAGGTAAACATTTCATGTTTGGTGTCTGAGAAATTGTAATTTATAACCCTCTTTAATGGTAAAGTCGGGTTTTAAGATACAATTTAGAAAATTCCACTTTTAAAAAGTCGACATTTTCCTGCCCTAACTATTTAATACCTGCAGCCTGTTCCTGGGTCACATGAGTGCGAGAAGTTGGCAGTTAGACTTTGCTTATTTCTCCCAGAGAGCCACACAATAGAGGGATTACATGTGCCTGGATGGGCCATCACTGGCAGGATGGAGGGGCAGAGCTGGACACAGCCCCACTTACATCTGAATAGTCTGTACCCTGTCTTTACACAAAGGACTTGACTCCACTGCATTCTTCAAGAAGCCAGCTTGGAGATAGAGCAGATGAGACAGGAAACAACAAGCACTTAGAAGAGAATTCTGTAGAAACTTGTCATACCACAAAGAAGGCACCAAATATAAAAATAGGGCCCACAGACCCACTGTTCAGTTCACTTTCTGGACCTGTGGAAGGACTGCTTGCTGCGCTCGCCTGGTGTGTACTTCAGAAACTGGTACTTGCTGTACCTGGAAGGACAGCTTTGCTGCCTGAAGCATGTCTTGAACCCTCAGAGGCCTGCCGTTCTGCTTGAGCCCTGTTCCACTTCTTGGACCCAGGACTATGAGAGTGACTCCAAGGGATAGTTGGCTGGCCTCCTGACCGGAGCTTCCGGGTCAGAAAAGGCTCCAACTATCTTGAACCAGCACCTGGACCCAGCCTGAGTGAGTCTTAACCTTCCAAGTGGTGCCTCTCTAGTCCTCGACCCTTGGTGGTGGAGTAAAAAGGTGTCAACACAGCCAAACTCAAAAACAGGGGACTTAAAAGTCATTTTGCGATCTCTCAGTGATGTATAAATATTTTTTCCGTCCACATGCAGTTTGCACCCGTTTGAAAGATAAACACTGTTTAAAAGTATTGTCAAGAAAGATCAGCAGTCTTTTTGATACAGGACACCCGAGGTTCACTCTCAGAGTATAATTTAAAGTACAGAGAATAAGAGCAATTGCCTCTACTGTGAACGTTTTTTCCAGCACATATTTCGTTTTTAAAGTAATTATATATACATATATATTTTTTTTTTTTAGGGTTGAATACGTTCTATTTACATATTATCAAATTGAATGTCAATATTATTTTTGACACGTTTTATGGGCACGTTGAAAGAAAGATGTTTTGTACTAGGTTGTTATAGTATTTTGTTTGTTTTCACCATGTAAGGATGCACGCAACTAGATCACGTGACACAATTCATTTAAAGCTCGACACATTGAATCTTTCTTTTTAGTATATACACGCTGTATTTAAACATGCACGGTTTGTTTGAGAGGTTGTGGATTTCTGGATGGTGGAGGTAAGTTTGCGGATACTGTTGTTTTTTTTGACACTGCGGTTTGGGTAATATGAGTTCATGAGTCGATGCACTTTAGCGATTGAGGAATGTGTTCGTGAGAGAGAGCAATAGCACTGCATGTGGCACAGATAACGAGCACTGGTGGTAGTGAGTTAGGTTAAAGCACGTGGTACATGGGATGACGTTTTTGAGTTTTGTTTGTTCACTTGGGGAGATCACGATGGAGCATAAAAGCAGGGTTACTTACAGTAGTATTTGCCGGTTTCACTTGAGGAGTATGGTCACAGAACTCTGAGCACATTATCTTATTTTACATTTTTCATGTTAGATTGGTCTGTTTTTCATTCATATATTTGATCCATTGAGTTTAAAATTAAGTTTAGACAATGGTTTTGTATTTTGTCATGGAAAGGGCTAGATGATGATATATGGTTCTCATACTCCTATTTTTCACTGTAGTTAGCCCTGAAAAAGGGCTGATGTGCCCAAAATGTATTGGGAATACCATATTTATGCTGGATCACATGGATTGTCATCATTGTTGAATTATATGGATTGTGGACCTTTTGTGTCTATGAGCAAAGCCGACGTTGGCACTGGTGGAACTTTTAAAAAAGACCGAATATATGAACATTTGTAAAAGTATGGATTACTGTTGGAATAAACATGGAACGAAAATTGGACAACACCTGAGAATATCATTTAACCTAAATGGAGGATCATTGGGCTGTGCACCCTGGGTTATGGGAACTAACAAGGCCCCATTTGTTTTCATGTTACATGATGCGCACGGACGGAGTGCATTCCAGGGGGCATGCCCGACATATGGCCTGGAGCATTTAAAAAATGGTGTAATATAAGATATACAAGGTGTGCATTCTGCCATCTTTCAGTGAAGAGTAACATGACACCACATGCTGAACACTCTGACGGGTTGAATATTACCACGTCAAATTATTTCTTTCCATTTTGGAGCATTTAAAGAGACAGTATGGCTTGAACTGCCACTTACTGAGAGTGCCAACTTCCTTGTGTATTCTTGCTGCCCTATTGATTGTGATAGAGCGAAATGTTCTTGTGAATTGTAGGGGTGCATCATAATCACTGATAGGCCGCACCCACATGTATTCAGACATATATGCGTTTATATTCCATTGTATACTCATGCATGTTTAGTAAAGAATGAATAGTTCGCTGAGACAAAGTGAACTCAGCTACATAATGGTGTTAGGATAATGATGTAATGTAATGCTTATTGAATTGTGTGAAAATAATGCATAGAGGAATTAGTTCGTGTGTAATGTAATTGCAGTAGGTTAAACGTGCACCATATTAAAGTTGCACATGTAATTCATTGGTTGCATATGAATCGTAATGAAAATGCTTATAGGGAAACGTAAGATGAGTGTTTAAAAGTCATATGTAAAGGCCTGACTACATATATGCTTAAGGAAGGCCTGGTTTATTTAATGTTAGCTTAGGTTGTAGGCCGAGAAAAGTTTCTCTTGGTAAGGCTCTCTGGGCACAAACGGTAGATTTAATTTGCACAGTAGAAGGTTTCTGTTGAAAGTATCTTTCGTTGCAGGTGCAAGGACACATGTCTCGTTAGTAAGACTAACTCTTTGTTTTCGAAAGCTAGAGAGAGGGGAGGCATGGTACGGGGAGTGAAATGGAATTTAGGGATGATACTTTCAGCGGAGAAGGTGCCTGGGACTCAAGGTCATCGCAACCGTCCAGGATGAAGTAACCGTTTCGATGGAAAAGCACAAGAAAGAAGACCTGGCCAAGGAGGCGTGACAAAGGCGTGTACAATTGTATTGTGGTTTTGTATTAGGGATAGTGCCCTGAGGGAGGAGGCCAGAGAAGAGCTAGGGGAGACCTGAGAGAAGGACAGAGCTGAGCTTAGGTATTATGTGATTGCACTTCTTAGGAAGTCTTCACAGCTGACACCTTTATTCACTCTTGCCTGGGAAAATCGTTATGCAGGGATGTCACTTAGCGTTAGTGTAGGGACAGCTATTGATTTTAAGCTTGTTTAGTCCAATGAAGAGCAATTTAGAAATTGGAGCAATCATAGTCTGGTTGATCCTTCTAGAACTTTCTATTCTCCTTATCCTGAGTCAGATGAGATTCCTGCGTAGAATATTATTTGTATTAGTGCCCATCTATTTCTTTAACCTCGTGTTGAGGTGCTTGCACGTTCAGTTATTTTTGGCGATAATAAATTCTCAAACTTGAATTCGGAGTCAGTGGTCCTTTCAGACAAAATGAATGCTGATATATAACCTGATGAGATTCTCTCCTTTACACTATTCAACAGGTAAAAAGATCTTGGCGGCCAGAAGGTTCTTATAGATAATTAGATAAGAATCGGCGTTATCAGTTGGTAGCAGAGTAGGATGGTTACCTTTGATGGTAAGGGGAAATCTAGAGCAAGATAGGAGATTAAGTTGCCCCATAGAGCCCGAGTGACGCAGATCCAGAGGACCGCGGGAGAAGAATTTCGGAGGTCGTTGAAAACTGACGGAGAGTGACGGTGCGGCGGAAGTAGCAGTTCGTAGTAGAGTGAGTATGAAAAGAGTGATGTTTGGTAGATTGCGGTGTTTTATTGTTGTGTGATGTCTTGCGGAGTTGGAAAGAGAGTTGTGTGATTGAGAAACGGACCGTGAGCGCGCGCGGGACCGGGAGATTTATTGTGGTGTAGAATACACCCAGAGTTGAGAACATTGACCAGAGGTTGTGGGGGTCACGAGACGTCATTGACAGACCCACTGAAGATAGGGAACATATGTGTGAGTGTGTGAATAACCAACGCAGGTCGTAGGTTATTGTGTGCAGAACATCGAGTGATTGAATCCTATCAAGTGTGTTAAAGGCGATTGTCCGGTCGTTTCGCGGACAGACGATTGCCAGATTGAGGTCAACAAGCTCAAGAGGCTGATCGGTCATTGGTAAGACCGAGGGTCAGAGAGGTAATTGTTCGGTAGGACGGACATTATTTCAGAGTATGATTGGGACAGGCGCGAGTGAGAACAGTGAATTAGAAAGGAGGGGAACTGCTGCGAGCGGAGGAAAAGTGACGTCAGACAAGTGCCGCGCTGCGATAGGCCGGTTGGTGTGAGCCGCGCTGGTATTGGTGGATTGAAATCAGGAAGTAAAGCGGACATTTTGAGTGCAACCAAAAAGTTGATTCATCATGAAATGTTTTAAAGCTTTACGGGAACTTTGTAGAGGTGATAGACATGTGGTTGTTCGGGAGGGAGAGGAAGCTCCTCCCGAGGATACACCAGCACATTATATGGCAAAGAATGTAGGATTGCATACTATAATTTGGCTTGAGAATTGGCATAAAATGACAGAAGCAGAAGGAGAATTGTCGTTCCTCGATATGGTACTTTCAGAATGGAGGTATTGTACCAGCTAAAAAGTGTAATGGCTTCATTACGACCACTACCTAGACCGACACAGTTTGAGGCATTACATGCGTGGATTAGAGCAGCACACGAGAGGAATAGAGACAAGAGTCAGGAAAGGGTGAAGAAATCGATCAGGGCATTTCAGGATGCAAAGTGGGATGCACTGGAGAAATGGTGGAGGGTGGCAACGGTTGAAGTGGACAAGTTGTACCCATTGTTAGTACAAAATGGGAAGATAATAAGAATCGATGAGGACGACAGTGATCTAGATGACAGCTTGTTAGATAGGTTGTTGGCAGAGAGGCCACCACCATTTAATCCAGATTCAGAAGAGGGAAAGACGACCCCAGCAGTAGCAATAGTTGATGAGAGCCAGAATCAGACTAGCATGAGAGTGGTGGGAAGGATTTCCACAGGAACGGAGGGAGCAACGGCGTCTATGATAACACAGCCTCCTGCGGGGAACACAAGATTACCGGACTCCTTGACAGTACCGGTTACCATAGGCCCTATAGTACCGGTATATGACCCAGACCGAGTGAGAGAAGGGGGCTCCGTACCGACGGGAAGGGAGGAAGGAAACAGTGAGAGTGGGAATGGGTTTGGAGTAAGAGTGGTTCATTTCCCAAGACCAATGGAGACAAGTACGCCGTTACCGGCTACTGCGGACTCTTCCTTTAGGAGAGAAGAGGAGAGACCAGAAAGACCGAGGTCTTTGCGGGAATCTAAGTCAGCTTTGAGGGAGTGGACACCAACAGTAACGAACCAAGAAGATAGGATGCAAGGAGATAGGGCACAGAACGTCTCGGAAGACAGACCAAGTTCCAGGAATATGATGGAAGGGAATAGGTCACAAGGACAGAATAGTAACTGTGATGAGCGGGATGGCTCGGGTTGTCGAGATGTACTGAGGAGTGCAGTACAGGCAAGGTTGCTAGATGTGGTGAGGCTGAAAGCAGAGGTAGACGAAATGATCAGTGGGGGTCTGCCTTTGGAAAGGATAGAAATCTATGGATCAGATGAGCTGCTGTTTGTAGCAAAAGATGTGACTCGAAAAGCTAGGATGGCACATGATAGATTGAAGGAATTGGCCAAAAGATATGAGGTGGACCTGAATAAAACTAAAGCGTTGCAGGGACCACATAGATTACATTACAGTGACCAGGAGCTGGAGGAGAAAAGAATCACAGGATTAAGGACACACACCAGAGACCTGATTATAGGAATGAGAATATGGATTTTGTTGGACAAATGGGAAGAAAGGTGGTCCAAGAAGAAACCAGTAAAGAGAGCAGAAGGGGAAACGCCGCCGCCAGGAGGGGGGGCTACGGGTGTTGGAAATTTTCCTTTACGGGAAGTACAGAATGGAGGGTACGTGCATGTGCCGTGGAATAGAGGTGATTTAGCTGCATTTACAAATGATTTTCCTCGGCTGAGGGAAAAACCAGTAGAGTGGTACAAACAGGTTGAGCGGTTTGTGAAAATTTCAAAAGTACTGTGGATTGATTTGAACACTTTGTTTGACATAGTGGTACCGGGAGATTTGTGGACAGCTTGTAAAGTCGCTATTGAGTGGCCGACTTCGGAACCGGATAGAGAGGCGGTTACAAATGGTCCATCACCCCTAGTCATGAAAAAGTATGAGCAGGTGATTACATGGTTGAAACTGAAGATTTCACCTCAGGATATAGATTGGGTTAAGATAGATCGGACTGTACAGGAACCCAAGGAAACGGTGCATGAATATTATGAAAGACTTCTGCAAGCTTTTATACAGTATAGTGGGTTAGATATCTTGGATCCCAAGGATATGGGACAGTTTGTCTCAAAGTTTGTACTGGGTCTGAGAATGGAAATCAGCCTCATGATACAGCACCATTTGATCTGCTGGCAGAACAAGCCACTAGATGAAATTCTGCGGTATGCGAGATACTGTAGTGATGAGGTGGAATCGAAACATCGAAAGCTAAAAGACAAATTGATGCTTGTCCAGATGCAGACAGCACAGAGTCAGCCTAGTGGAGGGACCTTAGGAAGAAAGCAAGGAAATTTCCAGGGAAACCAGAATGGGCAGGTACAGGGAAAGGGAAAACCAGTAGACCCCAAGACAGGAGTGGACGTGGCCACATTGAAGAAGACCACTGCGTGTCATCTTTGTCGCCAGGTCGGACATTGGAAACGCGAGTGTCCTTTGAACCCAGCTAATCAGTTGCAGGAAGAGGAAGAGGGGCTCAGGCACCCGCGCAAGAGGTAGTTAACACAATAACGAGACCAAGGACGATGAAAGGGGGGGTTTACAATTCTCACGCCCAGGTTCCCCAAGCTCCGAGGATTTCACAAGGAACACGAACGTACCAACAGATGCCCCTGTTCGAAGATTACGACGAGGATAGCTTAGACCCGTTATTCTGACGGTGCCTGAGAGGGGAGGAAGACTGCACACTTGGAGCGGTCTTGGAGGTAGACCAGAGAGGACCTTTTGTGGAAGCAGAGATTGAGGGCAATCCTGCCACACTCTTGGTTGATACTGGTGCTACCCGGTCTACTGTAAGATCAGCAGTAGTCCCTAACCTACCCCTCTCGGGACAATCAATCCAGGTTGTTGGAGTAGCGAACAAAAGAATAAGTAGCCCATTGACAGAACCGATCCTAGTAAAGATAGGTTCCTTCCAAAGTAGACATCAGTTTGTAGTGTGTGATACGAGTCCAGTTTGCCTTCTGGGGAGAGATCTGTTGTGCAAGTTGAACTGCACGATTTATTGTACACCACGGGGAGTGGAAGTCCAGACGAGAGATGACGATGCTGACTTTAAAATTGCCAACCAGCATCTGTGTATAGATCTGTACCCAATGGTGACTGTGGAAGAACTTCCACCTGATCTGAGAGACGCAGTGTCGTCTGTGGTGTGGGATTTCGCAGGCGACGAAATAGGTCTCATCAGAGGGGTTGAACCGGTGAGGATTGAGGTGAAACAGAATGTTGATTTCCCAAGGACACCTCAATACAACCTGTCGACAGAAACGATTGCAGGAATAAGACCTGTGATCGAGACTTTCATTGAAAAGGGTATTTTGAAGGAGATCAGAGGTAGCCCCTGTAATTCGCCCATAATGGGACTACAGAAACCGAGCGGGAAATACAGGATCGTGCAAGACCTGCGAAAGGTCAACACGATAGTTGTCCCCTGTTGTCCAGTGGTACCGAATCCTTCAGTAATACTGTTCCAGATCCCATGTGAAGCCGAGTGGTTTACGGTTATCGATTTGTGTCAAGCCTTCTTTTCGATACCGCTCCACGAGGAAAGCCAATTTCTTTTTGCGTTCAGGCTGGAAAATCGCGTGTTAACATGGTGTCGTATCCCTCAAGGGTATACGGAAAGTCCATCGATCTTTAACCAGATCCTGAAGAAGAACCTTGAGAGTCTTGTGTTGCCGCAGAACTCAGTTCTCGTGCAATACATAGATGACTTGCTCATTGCCTCAGAAACAGAAGATGCTTGCAGAATTGACACTGTAGCTTTGTTGAACCACTTAGCAGAGAACGGACATAAGGTGTCCCCGAACAAGTTCAAGTACTGTTTGACAGAGGTACAGTACTTGGGACACAGATTGGAAAAAGGCAAGAGAAAGGTGTCACCAGATCGAATTGAGGCAATAATGAGCATGGCAGTACCCACGACACAGAGAGAAGTTAGGATGTTTCTGGGAATGGTTGGCTATTGTCGACAGTGGATTCCTAGTTTCTCCTTGAGAGCAAAGCCTCTGCAGAGGCTTATGCACAAGGATGTGAGTGATCCGGTACCATGGGACGAGGAGTGCTTGATATCATTCCTGAAATTGAGAGAGGATTTGTGCAGGGCTCCGGCATTGGGAATGCCTGATTACAACAAGGCCTTTTCATTGTTTTGTTACGAGAGGGAAGGATGTGCATTAGCAGTGTTAGCTCAAAACCATGGAGGTGTCCGTAGACCAGTGGCATATTTTTCAGCTACTTTAGATCCAGTAGCTTCTGCGTTGCCCGGATGTCTAAGATCCGTTGCTGCAACAGGTGTCAGCATTGAAAGATGTGAGAGCATTGTAATGGGACATCCATTGACTGTACATGTGCCACATTCGGTTGAGTTATTGATGACCAGGACCAAGACCCAGCACCTAACGAACAATAGGTTAACGAGGTACGAGCAAGTCATACTTGCCGCAGAGAATGTGACTCTGAAAAGGTGCTCTGTCTTGAACCCTGCGACATTGATGCCTACACCGAACACGGATGATGAAGATTGTGCGGACCATGATTGTCTCGATGTGACCGAGCTTTGCACCAAACCGAGACCTGACATTGTCGATGAACCACTGACTGACCCCGATGAAATTTTCTTTGTCGATGGTTCATGCTTAAGAGACAGTGTGGGGCAATTGAGAGCAGCGTTTGCTGTATGTACCATTTCAAGAGTGGTCGAGGCTGCTTGCCTAGAAGGAGTACGCTCCGCGCAGGTAGCTGAGATCATTGCCTTGACCCGTGCCTGTTTGGCAGCTGATCGAATTCGAATCACGATTTACACAGACAGCCAATATGGGTTTGGCGTGGTGCATGACTTCGGACAGTTATGGTCTCAGAGGGGATTTTTGACATCATCTGGATCACCCATTCGTAATGGAGAATATGTAAGACAATTGTTAGATGCATTACAGCATCCAAAGGAGATTGCTGTTGTAAAGTGTTCAGCCCATGGGAGAGGGGAGGACTTTGTATCCTTGGGAAACAATTATGCGGACGAAGTCGCCCGTTTCTGTGCAGAACAAGGATGCATATTCACAGAAAGAGAGATAGGGGAGAGCCAAGAAGGAACCGAGCTCAGCATAATGTTGACCATGGCAGACACTTGGGAAGAGCTTAAGCGATTGCAGGATGAGGTTTCAAATCAGGAGAGAGAGGGATGGGTCAAAGCTGGGTGTGAGAAAGGAGATGTGGATGTGTGGGTATCCAACGATGGGAGAGCCGTGTTGCCTGAAGAATTGCTGAGTCCGATGGCAAGACTGATACATGGACAGGCACACCTTGGTAGAGACGCAATGATGAGATTGTTTAGACAGACGTGGTATAACCCACGGTTCCGAGCAATGGCTGAGACGGTATGTCAGAGGTGTGTTACGTGTCAGCAGATGAATGCTGGAAAGAGAACTGTAGTTACGTTGAGTCACATTGGAAGGTCAGGAGGGCCCTTCAATAGAATACAGTTGGACTTTGTGGAGATGCCTAAGTGCAATGGATTGAGGTACATTTTAGTGCTAGTATGTGTATTCTCATGGTGGGTGGAGGCTTACCCCACACGCAGGTGTGACACTCTCACAGTGGCTAAATTACTGTTGAGGGAGCTCATCCCTAGATTCGGGATCCCGACCTCTTTGGAATCAGATAGAGGAGGGCACTTCCATAGCGAAATCATGAAGTTGCTTTGCGCTGCATTGAACATTGACCAGAGACTCCACTGTAGTTACAGACCAGAGGCTTCTGGGATGGTGGAACAAGTTAATGGAACTTTGAAGGCCCGGATGGCAAAAATGTGTTCTTCGACATCCCTGAAATGGCCCGACGCCTTGCCACTCGTGCTAATGAGCATGCGAAGTGTCCCAGACAGAAAGACCGGGTTGTCCCCCATGAGATATTAATGGGGAGGGCAATGAGATTGCCAGCAGTACCAGCTACAGCCTTGATAAGCATCACTGATGATTTGATTCTCGATTATTGTAAAGGACTCTCTGATGTGGTCCGTTCTGTATCCCAGCAGGTGCAAGCAGCAGTGGTCCCAGCCTCGAGTGATCTGTGCCACGACTTGTGTCCCGGAGACTGGGTGCTCGTCCGGAAGCACGTGAGGAAGAGTTGCTTGGATGCCCGGTGACGTGGCCCGTATCAGGTGATACTTATCACGAACACAGCAGTGAAGTGTGGAGGATTGCCGAACTGGGTACATGCTTCCCATACCCGCAGAGTTCCAGCACCCTTGGAAGAAACAGCTCCTCTCGTAAATGAAAATCCAGCTGATGTGGCAGGGCCACATGGGAGGACAAGCCAAGCTGTAAGGGTAGCTGACACAGCTGGTGGTGCACTAGAGCAAGCTGAAGGGGGTTTCCACAGTTCGAACCTTGACACAGACACCGAAGACAGAAACGGTGCAGTGGGCGGAGAAGAGTCAGATCCAGCAGAAAGAGGAAGTAGTGCACTGGGTATAGAAGGGGAAGGCAGACGAACGAACAGAAGTGCTGAAAGTTGGCCTGAAAGACAGAGGCGACTGAACCTGAGGTTAGCACCTGAGAGAGACCTTGCTCCAGTGTCTGAAGTATCTGAAACGAAGGCAAGTGACGAAGACCAAGCACAAGACAGTCGGCGAAGGTCAAAGAGAACAAGAGTGCCTTGTCGCAGATACTCTACCCCTGAGTGGACTTACACTGTGTTTGATGCAGGGGGTGGTGAGCACGGGAAGGCTGAGGTCAGTGCAAGTGGTCTGTCGGAGCCCGAATGTGGTGGTGAAGGTGGTGTTGCTGTTGCCAGGGCTCGAGATAGAAGGAACATTGACCCTCACAGTTCCGAATCCCCCGCTCCTGAGTGAAGTCCGGAAATTGATTTTGCATCGACTCGAATTCCCGCCTTTTGGAATTGAGCCGTTTTCACATGAAATGTTGATTTTGCGTCTTGAACTTTTGTATCACGTTTTGGTTTTGCTCAATGAGGATCTCATTGTGGATCAGTTATGAACTGTAAATAAAAGTCTAAAAGAAGAAGATAACCTAGGTCCGAGTGGAAGAAGAATAAACTTAGGGACTTTCCACAGAAGAGGAACGAAAACTAGGGAAGTCTTTTTCTGGACTGTGTAAATAAGTTTGTGATCGGAAAGGAAAAATCCGGAGATTTCATGGTTGCTCGAGCTGGTTGAGCAAGTCACAATTAAAGGACAGAGACTTTTTCAGGGTTCTTTGCGATAACCAAGACTTTTGAGAACTTTTGAAACCATGGAGCCGGGAGATCCCAATCGTAGATCAAAATGGATTGTAGGCATTCTTATAAGTAGTGTAATAATTTCTATAATCATAGTAGTTGTAGTCTCATACACTGGTTCGCATGAGCAAGAAGTAGAGGCAGTGACAGGGACACCGACACCTATCACACCTAGCCAGAAGGGGGTAGACAGGGCAGCTGATAGAGCTTTGCTATTAGAAGAAAGTCGTAGATTACATGTAGATTTCTCTAAAGGTGATTTTAAGTTGAATGCATATGTTAAGTTGTTGTATGAGTATGTCGATGTGATGGAGGCGAAAGATTGTTATGTGTGTATGCAGTTGCCTACTTCGGTGGATGAGGGTATTAGGTATCACCATCTTCCACTGACTTATGGTATTTCATGTAGTCTTTTGCTTAGTTTGTTTTATGAGAGAGATCAGTTCGAGTATTTCTTTTCCAATTTCGACGCAGTGCTTCCTGAAGTCCCAGCTTACAAGCATTTGAATAAATATGATTATTATGAGACAGAAGACAGACTGAGGAAGTACTTCATACCGAGTTTGGAATTGGATACAGCATTCGCACACAGAAACAATCTGACTTGTTTGATGTCGGATGTAGAGAGAAAGTTTGTAGATCAGGTCGAAGATAGGTATAGAAAGCTGACTCACTCTCGAGATTTAGGGCATCACAGGACAGATTGGACAGAGGAAGAACGGTTGCATAAGACCAAGGGAAGCTATGGTCCTATAGCGTTAGATAAGGAGCAGAGGGGTAAGTTGTGTATAAGGCGTTATCAGACTTACTACGAGAAGGTAGCAGTGGGACAAAGTACTTGTGATCACGTTTTCACCATGGCAGATGTGGCAAAGGATTTTCTCCAAGGTCCTGTACAAGTGATACCAACGGTGTATTACGTATGTGGGAAGAATGCTTATGTGAGGTTGCCTGCAAATTGGTATGGAACATGTTATTTGTCAATAATATTTCCAAAGATTTACCATACAGAAGATTTAGATCTTCTAGAAGGTGGAGAGCATTCAAGAACGAGAAGAGCTGCAAGTGCAGGAATCATTGTGGGGGATATCTTTGGAGCTATGATACCTAGTCTGGGAGTAGTCTTGAACGATGTGAAGATTCGGAGGTTAGCGACTGTGGTGGATGAATTTTCGATGAACACTGCAAAGTCGTTGGTGTTGGTGGAAGGAGAGATGTTGTCGATAAGGGGAATGGTTTTGCAGAATCGCCTTGCTTTGGATGTCTTATTGGCAAAAGAGGGCGGAGTCTGTAAAATGTTGAAGGTTCAAGAGTGCTGCACTTATATACCAGACCGTAGCAAGGATCTGGAGAAATATATAAGTAACATCACTACGATCCACACAAAGATAGCTGATTTGACCGAAGAAGGGGCCTGGGAAAAGGTCGGAAAGGGTTTTGGTCAAGTGGGAGGTTGGTTTGCGAACCTAGGAAAGGGATTCCTTGGGTACTTTCTGAGACCCCTCCTTATCTTGGTGGGTTGTGTGGTTGGCTTGTGGATTGGGATCAAGGCCTACAAGTGGTATCGAGCAGGCCGAGTCAAGAGAGCTTTGAGGGAAAATGAGATGAGATTGGCAAGACTGCAGGACAGTCAGTATCAAAGGCTCAAGAGCATGGAGAAATTTAGATCAGGGAAGATGGCAACAAGTTCTGTTTAGGTCGGTTCCTTCTCCGAGGGAGTAGAATGAAATGTGATGACAGGAGTCATCAAAGGGGGAACTGATAGAGCGAAATGTTCTTGTGAATTGTAGGGGTGCATCATAATCACTGATAGGCCGCACCCACATGTATTCAGACATATATGCGTTTATATTCCATTGTATACTCATGCATGTTTAGTAAAGAATGAATAGTTCGCTGAGACAAAGTGAACTCAGCTACATAATGGTGTTAGGATAATGATGTAATGTAATGCTTATTGAATTGTGTGAAAATAATGCATAGAGGAATTAGTTCGTGTGTAATGTAATTGCAGTAGGTTAAACGTGCACCATATTAAAGTTGCACATGTAATTCATTGGTTGCATATGAATCGTAATGAAAATGCTTATAGGGAAACGTAAGATGAGTGTTTAAAAGTCATATGTAAAGGCCTGACTACATATATGCTTAAGGAAGGCCTGGTTTATTTTATGTTAGCTTAGGTTGTAGGCCGAGAAAAGTTTCTCTTGGTAAGGCTCTCTGGGCACAAACGGTAGATTTAATTTGCACAGTAGAAGGTTTCTGTTGAAAGTATCTTTCGTTGCAGGTGCAAGGATACATGTCTCGTTAGTAAGACTAACTCTTTGTTTTCGAAAGCTAGAGAGAGGGGAGGCATGGTACGGGGAGTAAAATGGAATTTAGGGATGATACTTTCAGCGGAGAAGGTGCCTGGGACTCAAGGTCATCGCAACCGTCCAGGATGAAGTAACCGTTTCGATGGAAAAGCACAAGAAAGAAGACCTGGCCAAGGAGGCGTGACAAAGGCGTGTACAATTGTATTGTGGTTTTGTATTAGGGATAGTGCCCTGAGGAGGAGGCCAGAGAAGAGCTAGGGAGACCTGAGAGAAGGACAGAGCTGAGCTTAGGTATTATGTGATTGCACTTCTTAGGAAGTCTTCACAGCTGACACCTTTATTCACTCTTGCCTGGGAAAATCGTTATGCAGGGATGTCACTTAGCGTTAGTGTAGGGACAGCTATTGATTTTAAGCTTGTTTAGTCCAATGAAGAGCAATTTAGAAATTGGAGCAATCATAGTCTGGTTGATCCTCTTAGAACTTTCTATTCTCCTTATCCTGAGTCGGATGAGATTCCTGCGTAGAATATTATTTGTATTAGTGCCCATCTATTTCTTTAACCTCGTGTTGAGGTGCTTGCACGTTCAGTTATTTTTGGCGATAATAAATTCTCAAACTTGAATTCGGAGTCAGTGGTCCTTTCAGACAAAATGAATGCTGATATATAACCTGATGAGATTCTCTCCTTTACACTATTCAACAGGTAAAAAGATCTTGGCGGCCAGAAGGTTCTTATAGATAATTAGATAAGAATCGGCGTTATCAATTGCACTTCTCTTTTGACTATTTCGACTATCAATGCTACCCAGATAATTGTAGTTGATGAGAAGTCATCCAGTTTTAAAAGGGGTGTAGTGGTTGAATTAGTAAACAAAATGTTCAATCCTCAGCATGCCAGTTATGCTCGGGAAAACTTAACCTTGCATAATGACATGACGTTAAAATCTAATAATAGTGTCTCCGTTACCAATGTTCTGTTTTGGAATGTGGTGGGTCTAAAAAACAAGCTCCCAAATCAGGATTGGCATACTTTTAGCATCCTATGTGTTCAGGACACAAGGGCAGTAGATGGCCTTCACTTAAATGGATATATTACTTACCACACCCCAGCATTTCTTTCTACCTCCGGTAGAGCTAAGGGTAACTGACAGTGTTCATTTCCACCTTATTGTCGGGGTCTGTTGTTAAGATCATCCTCGCCTCTCATTATTATCAAATCATTAGCTTAAAGTTGTTAAGGGGCCTTGCCTTTACATTGTGAATTTTTATAACAACCTGTTCAATGAGAACAGACGTGATATCAACCCTTAACAAAGAACTAGAAGCTTTGAATACCAAGAAAGAGCAGGAAGTTAAAATCTTATGTGTGGTGATTTTAATGCACATCTCTGTCTGCCCCCACAGAGTGAGTTATGTGGGTATCTGGACTCTGATGGTATAGACCAAACGCACTTCACACATGATGCATATGGAGAAGCAATTAGCAAACTTCTGTTTAATAAATGTATTTCAATAGGAACTTACAAGGCGGGCGCACGGGACTATGCTGATATTAAGTCTCTCCAGTTAAGCAAAAATGCCTGTTTTAGAAGGTTATTGGCAGTTCCATCATCCTGCTCCACTTATGTCTGCCATAAAGAACTAGGCATGATTTTTTGAAGAAGATCTTACCAGGCTTCTCCCGCTACTTCTGTGACAAAGGTTATGGTCGCAGAAAGAGGCTCATCTTAATCGGTCGATTGTGAGAGATTGCCTGGCACTCAATTGAGCCCTAGATATGTCATGGCTGAAATATATTAAAATGCAATGTGACCCACTGAATAGACCGGAATTCTTTATTGACCCAGATTCTCTCATTGAGTTTAGCAAAGGGGAGTTTAAGGCACTGTATTTACAGATGATTTTATTTTAAAGTTCGTTTTTATTGGCATTTAAACTGCATAGAAAAAATGTTATTGTCATATATACCAACATCAGCGCCGTACGTTGTTCCCCAACACATCTCATGATGTCAAATCAATCCAAACAAATCCACGTTGCGCTATTTCATCTATACAAAATGTAAACATATCAAGCCACGCTTAGGTAGTCTATTCCCCGCCCCTCCCCCCCCCCACCCTTTCCCTTCCCAACTGTAGTCCCGGTTGCCATGAGTTCTTGGTGTGGTGACATTCACTAATCCTGTATTTCAGGTGAATCTCGCACTGTACCCTCCTCCTGGTGTCCCCCACGTGGTGTGGCTTCTGCTCAATTTGTGGGTTCTTGCGTCCCCGTGTCCTGTTCCCCTTTAAGGTCCTGTATCATCTGATACCATGCCTGGAGGTCATCTTCAAGTTTTTCATCCGCCTTAATCATCAGCATTCCTACTCTTTCCGCAGTTGCCCATTCACACATATCCATTCCTCTACTCTTGGGGGGCCTCGGACGTAGCCATACTATTACAATTCACCTCCTGGCTAACACCAATCCCAGGGAAAGGAAACCCCTACTGAGATTTTGGTTTTTAGGGGTAGGTATCAAGCCCAGGAGACACTGTCATATCTCTTTAGGGATCACCCATCCCGTAGCTCTCTGGAGGTGTGTCAGTACCGTGTCCCCGTAGGGATCCAGTGTAGGGTATGCCCAAATCATGTGGAGGAAGCCCGCCGCCAGAGACCTACATCTGGGGCATTCATCCCCCCGGGCCGGATAGATCCTGTGCAGTCTGCTCGAGGTAAGGTACACTTGGTGAGTTATATTATATTGTAGGAGTTTGAATCTTGCATTGGAGCTGACCATTCTCACTCCCCCGTGTACCCTCTCCCAATCTCAATCTGAGAGCGGCTCATCTAACACTTTGTCCCATTTCTGTTTTACTGGTAGGGTTTAAAGTGGTAAGTCCTCCCTCATGGCACGGTATAAGTGAGAGATTAATCTCTTCCCCCTGCCATATACAGCTTTACCTTTAGTATGTTAGTGCTGGTGGGTGCTTTCGGGAAGTCTGGCCAAATTTCTCGAGTCACTTAGGATATTTTCCCGTATTGCAAGAATTGTCCCGCACCCAGGTCGAATAGCTCTGTAGCTTCTTCACGTGTTATAAATCTCCCTTCTGTGTATAGATCTCCTATTATTTGGCACCCCCCTTCCTTCCACTTCTGTACAGACATCGACTCTGCTATGCGGGCAAATGGTCGCATCCACCAGAGGGGCAAATCCGGGGCATAGGGGGCGTGTTGAACCACTCTACATACCGCCCATTCCCATATCCCGGCTATGTGCCGTATTATGTATGGAACTTGGGCAGGGGTCCCCCCTCCAAGCATTAATAGTTCCAGCAGCGCGTATCCAGTATGTGTGCCCGCTAAGAGTTCATCCTCCCATGTATTGTCTGGGTCCAGCCAGTGCACTGCTTGCTGAAGTTGAGACGCCATGTAACACATCTCAAGGCATGGAACCTCCAGACCTCCCTGTCCCCACGGTCTCTGGAGTGTTCGTAGACTTACCCGTCTTCGCCTGTTACCCCACAAAAGATAAACAAGGAGTTGGTCCAATGTTCAGAAGTAACTCCGAGGTATAATATAGAACAAGTGTTGCATCGCGTACAAGCACCTGGGTACGATAATCATTTTATAATCGCGATTCGGCCCATGAGGGACAGCGGTAATTCTCACCAGAATCTTACGGATCCCCTTAGCCCCTCTATTACCCTGCTGATATTAAGATCCCGGAACCTGGTGGGGGTCTGTGCCAACCGCACATATTTCGTACCCTATATTTACAGATGATCGAAGAGAAATGGTATAACATGGAATGTGGCAAATAGAACATCATCTCCCATTCAACTTTGTTGATAGGGTCCGACCTGCATGCAGCATTATCTGGAATGTATAACAAATAGCCAACACAGTTTTGTGCTGAGCTGTAATATGGTCCATCGGCTGATGACATTTCCATTGATCTAGGTCACTGGCTCTTTGCACATGTGTTGGATTTTCTAAGCAAAGTACAATTTGTTTTCTATTCTTTCGTAACTTTTGTGATACGGTCGGAAGAACTACTATCATACACATGCTGCAGAAGTCCCACTTAAGGCATTGTAGACCAGTCATGATGCATCTCCAACAATCAGGTTCAGTAGAGGATTGTGCCACTGTATCAGCTTTATTTGGTGCAAACTACATGCGAAAATGGCTAGGAGATGCATGATAGGTTATATCAGTAGGTGTGATCATAGCAAACGATGATTTTATCTATGTTCTTATGTTTTTAGAATGTTTTTATGTATAGTGAAGGCTAATCTGTGTATCGATTTCTCAGACCACTATAATTAGTTTTTAATAATGGTAACAAGTTATGATGTAATGTTTGATGCTTGCTTTTTATATCTGTACTTTTATGGTGTTAATTGAAACTGAATGAAGTTTATACTGACTGACTGAAATTTTTATACAAGTAGCACGGTAATGAAAACACGTATATGATACATCTCAGCTGGCCTGCCATACTCTAAGATGATTTGCTGATACACATCTATAATAAGTAAAGGAACACTAAATAAAGGATCATGAGCCACATTGCATTTTATAAAAAGAATTGAAAAATTAACCGTTGAAATTTCATTTTCAAATTAGGCACAAATTACAGTCTTTTTTAATGTTTATAAAATGCAGGTAAAACTAATTAAATTTTTTTATGACATAGAACATGTTTATTCTACTATACGTTTTATATGTTTAAAATTAAACATATATTTATATTTTAACACTGCTCCCACTGAGAATTCTGCAAAGGCCAGAAAACAAACATGAGGCTACAACACATAAAGGAGCCTGCGAAATCATTTAGAAGGATTTTAGATCGTCTATAAGGTAAAAGAGAAAGAAAGTCTGATGAAGCAAAGAGTGGTGATACAACATGACAGACACCAATAGCAACTGATAATAGAACAACGACCAGACAAATAAGTCCTTTCTGGAAGTAATATTGAGATGTTGGGCAGTGCAACTATTATGCAAATGTTAATGGACCTAGCAGTTTGGCAAGTAGTAATGAAAACACTATATTTCTCAGAAAAATCTCAAAACAAATAACTTTCTTCAGACATTTACACATTTTAATACTGTAATTTATATGATTTTAAATAGTTCTTTTCAATGTTGTTACTTGGCCTACATTTCATATTTTTCTATATGTATTTATCATACTTTGTTATTTATATATGAATGTTTAACATTATGTTGATTGTTAAAATTCATTAAATATTATTAAATAAGTGGGAAATTACACACACGTATGATTCTGTTTCTGTTTTTTTTATTTTTATACTTTTTTCAAGACATTCGTGATCATGTGTCAGAGTACTGTGTGTTTGCAAAGTAAATCTGGTCTCAGAAAATTAATAGTATATGATTATATTACTAATTATTATCTTATTGAAGTATTTGATTATTTTACATTCTTAATTAGTACATTTTGAGGAGTTAAACAGTGCTAAATGCAGAAGCCATACATTTGAATTTTGTCTGTGTTCGTACTACGGTTTTATTAGTTGGATAATTTATGACCCTTAATGTATGTCTACAAATTCTTATGATTTTGTTTTCCACCAGAAAATATATCCTGGGATAGTTAGGCATATAATTGTCATTTTGAGTTTAGAGTAATATTTTAAATACATTCAAATACATATTTAAATATTTACACTAATTCATACAATAAACACATTTTATTTAATAAAATGTCAAACAATAATAATTGAAAATGGGTTTTATTAGGTGAATATAAAGTGAATAACAAGTGAATGGATCCAGTCTGGGTTTTGCGAACGATTACACGATGCCGATCCTCTCACACAGCAGACAGCAGCTGCGGCGGTTGCACAAACACGAACTCGAACGCTAATCTGCTGCCCGTGGCTTCCTGCTACTCACCTCCCGTTTAACAACTGCCACCGATGGTCTGGTCCTGATTCCCTCCACCAGCAGGCCCCCAGCCAAAGAGCTAAATGAGGTCAGTGAGGCCAGGGAGAACTCAGTGAGGCCAGGGAGAGACCCGTGGGACTCGCGGGAGATCAGCATTACCGCACGCCTGCCATTGTTGCCTGCCTCCTCCATTTGCAACAACGTGCATTGACCGCCCACCTTTGCTGCAGGACATTTGTTGCAGGACATTGCTGCTCAGGAGTAGCAGAAGCAGTGAGCAGAGGGGCATAAGGGCGCAGAGGTCCAAGCCAGGTCTAGGCCAGCGCCCTAGACAGGGCAAGGAGAACAGAGCCATCACAGTGAAGGGGAGCGACTAGACTGAGTCTTTCTCTGACCGTGCCTTTTGCTGATATATTGCCGGGAGATCCTTTCTCGTCTTCTTACTGCCTTGTTGGAGGCCGGCTGTGTAGGACATTGTAGCGCTGCCACTTCTAACTGTCATTTGCCACAACACCCCGGGCGAGGACTACAGCCCCCAGGGTGCACCGGTAACTCTCCAGCTGCCGCAAGTGAGGGGGAGGCGTGGTCACCATGCATAATGTGCTGCCTCTCCCCCCGCGGCACGGGACAAAGCCCGGACCAAGGGCGGGCCGTCAGAGACTGGCAGAGACAGGGCTGGGCCACCCCCCTAGCGTCTAATTTGTAAGCATTGTATTTGTAATACTTGTCACTGCTTTTAAGCCACGGCTAAAATGAATAAGCGAAAGGTGGGTGTGGGTTCTGGAGCTGTGGGGACATTAGATGCGTTTCTTTCTAGGGCTGAATCAGTTTTGATCCATGAGATCCAGCTCACTGAACGCAGATTATCGCTGGAGCCTTCACAACCTTTGACCAGCTTAGTATCGATGCCCCTCCCTGAGGGCATCTCCACTATTGATGTAGCTTCACTGACTAGCCAGGTCTCATCGGCATTACCAAACCCACAACCCCCAGATACCGGGAACACAGCCCCCACCCCCGATTCCCCTAAGGTACATACTAGGAGCCAAAAGTCAAGCCAGGCCCGTGATGGGGAACCGCCCTCCAAAAAAAGGAAATCTCGGGGTCCCGCAAAGTCCACCCAGCAGGTATCTAGACCTAATAAACGTAAGGTGGGCGTAAATGGGTGTGAAGGCAGTTCAAATTATAATTTTGTCCCTAACAACGATTGTATAATCCCCATCACCAATGCATCAACTGACTCACCATCATGTCCATCTGAGGATGTTCTCTTCACACGGATTGAAAATAAACTCATATCCCTGATGAACCCGCTCTTAGAAAAACTGATCCTGATAGAAGGAAGGCTGACTAAAATAGAGCAGACTATTTCCAGCGCCCTGTTAACCAATTCTAATGTGCGACAAGGTGAAGGGTCGGCCCCTCAGGCGGTGAACAGAACACACTCCAGGGCAATCATTAACACTGTACCCTGCCATCCTCCCTTAGCCACTACAGCATCCATGACTAATCAACCCCTGCATTCCACCGTTAGTGGCACACACTCCACATCTCATCCGATAGCAGGGGACTTAAGCACTCGGGCCCCCCGAAATAGGGTTATTAGTAATTTTAATGCTCACACGTCCTTACATCTCCCTCCAGATGCAACACCCTATACAGTCGTTTTGGCCAACGTCTCAGTGTTACAGCCTGCGGCACAGGAACACTGGTCTTCGTTGAGGAATAGGGCACTACATCTGCTGACCGCCAGGACAGGTATAAAATATGACCTCTTTTCGAACTTTAAAATGGTCCGCAGAATATCATGGATCGGTAGCGCACATAAGTCCTTATCTGGGGACTGTGTGGTGGTAAGCTTTGGGTCTCCAGGGCTAGTCCAACATATTTTGGATAGGGCAGGAACTCGAAAAATTAAGACGGATGACATTAACATCCTCCCGTTGTTTTTTTTTTATCAACCGACTATAGTTAACAGGGGCACCAATTGGGGGGTGGCACCACAAGTTTGTGATACACCACACTGTCCAATCCCCATGCACAATCGCTTTGGCGTTCTTGCCTCCCTAGACGATATAGATTGACTTGGTTTTGATACTAATCTACCGCTCTTAGGCTCATACGATTACAGGGGTATTTGCAAGAACGGTTTTGATCCTAACCTCTCGCCCATCAAAGAACTAATTTCTAAAGGGAACTACAATTACATAGGGGCAGGACATGTGGATGGTACCCCAGAACAGATGGAAAATGGCCTAGATGGATTGGACAGGAGTAGTGTGGCAAAGGAGGTCCATTTTTCCACCCCTCTTATTGCAGGGCTCCCAAAGTCCATTGACGGATGCAGTCAGGTGGTTATGGATAACGTCATCATCTCACATCCTCCTGCTATTTCCAGCATTTCCACCCAAGGGACTAACAAACCCAATCTATCATTAGTCTGTTGGAATATTGCTGGTCTTTCTACCAAAACCCCCTCATCTGAATGGTCTGCATTCATTGATAATTATGACATTTGGGCATTCCAGGAAACCTGGGCATTAGAACAAATTTGTTATCCAGGATTTCTAAATTTTTATAAACCAGCCCTGGGGGGACAGAGGGGTAGACCCAAAAGGGGGACTTGTCATCTGGGTTAGACAGCAACTAGGTTATACAGTGGAGGAAGTCAAGACTGATAGTAGGGAGATTATAGCCATTAGATTGCGGATGGGAAAGGTCCCGGATATACTGGTCATTAGTGTTTACGCAAGAGGGACACCTGGGGGTAGAGGATCCAGCACTGTTGCATCTCTAGAAGGGTTTTTAGGTCAGCACAGGGGATGCAGCAACCTGATAATTGTAGGGGATTTCAACTGTACCTTCGAACCCTTAGATCATGAAGAAGGTAATCTCAGTATTGAGGAGGATGCACAATGGGACATTCCGTCCCTTGAGCTCCCACCCATTAAAAGATGGACCGAGTCGGCACTACAGCTGAAAGGGCTATGTCTGGAATGGGGAATAAGGGCAGTGAATGGGAGGTCTAAGTCAGACAGGCGGGGCATACATACTTTTAATAATGGTATAAGAAGCAGCCGGATCGATTACATCTTTCTTAACATGGAACTCTGGTCGTACCTACAGGACATGGTAGTATATGAACGGCTCGAAAGTGACCACAACCCTTTAATACTCTCTCTACAGGTCCCTGGTCTTTCTATTCACAACTGCCAGGAAATAGAAAAGGACACAGTAGAAGTGGAGCTTACCAATGACTCCAGGAGAGTCAAATGGGCTAAGGTTGTTGTTAATGAAGGGCACTTACAACAGATGAGGGTACTGGTCGAGCGCTCTTTAGTAATCCTCCAAAACTGCGATACTCAGGAGGACGTAAACATAGTTATTCCGCAGGTTCATAACGAACTGTTCTCAAAACTCAAAACCTTCTTTACCAAGAAGTCAAATAAACTAAGGAAAGAACCATGTCCAAAGGCAGCCTCGTGGTACAACAAACCATGTAGAGAGGCCTATAGGAGATTATCAAGAGCCATCAGACTAAAGAATATGGAAGACATCAAAAAGGCAAGGGCTGGGTATAAGCAAGCCCTATTACGAGCCAAAAGGGACTGGGACGAAATCCATTGGCAAAATTTGCTCAGCGCTAGCAAGGAAAAAATATGGCCAATTTCTGGCACCTCGTCAAATGGGAGAGCGGTGCATCAAACCCAGCCCCGGTCAATCATGTCGCACCTGAGATGTGGATCTCCCATTTCGAGACCCAGTTTGCTGCAAGCAGTGTAAGCATAGTTCAATTCACCATGCACAACTTTACTACCACCTTGCATTTTTCTAAACAAGAGGTCCAAAACGCCCTCAAACTAATTCCGAAAGGTAGGGCCCCCGGCCCAGACTGTATACCAGCGGACCTGTTTATGCACGATGGGGATAATTGGGTGACCTACATTCAGCTACTCGCTAACGCCATAGCGAGTGGCGCTTCCATCCCGGAGTCGTGGTCTGGAGCAGAGATTATCCCGATCTTCAAAAGGGGGATCGATCAAAACCTGGCAATTATAGGCCTATAAGCCTTATTGACTGTATCCAAAAGATCATTGCCAGGCTGGTTTTATGCAGAATCCAGACGTGGATGGATGATTCTGATATTTTGTCACCAATGCAGGCAGGGTTTCGGCCGCACACCGGCACCATTGACCAGGTTCTCAGGTTTGTGACTATCTATTGGAGGGTGGTAATTATAGGAGGGGGTACACTATTTGCAGCCTTCATTGATCTTAAATCGGCTTTTGACCTGGTGCCCCCCACTAAAATGTGGAGAGCCTTCATAGATATGGGGATGCCATCAGAAATATTGGCCATTTTAACTACCTTGCATAATTCTAACTTTGCCCAGGTACGTTGGGGTATAAATGGGGAAGTTACAAACAAGTTCTCAATATCTAAGGGGGTTCATCAGGGGTGTGTTCTTGCCCCGACCCTGTTTTCCCTCTTCATCAACAGGGTCGTGGAATACTACTCAAACTATCCCACAGATGCCCCTACTCTAAGAGGTCTGAAGATACCCCTGTTAATGTTCGCGGACGACACTCTGATATTATCTAAGACCCAGAGAGGGCTCCAGACAGCCCTTACCAGGTTCGAGGAGTTCTGCCGCGATCATGACCTTGAGGTTAACGTGGAGAAGACCAAGTTTATGGTTCTCCATAATCACAAGGCCATTAAAGGGAGTGTCTTTATGAACAAAGTCCAGCTAGAGCAGACCGATGTTTTTACGTATCTGGGAATCACCTTAGGAAGGAAATTAAACTGGAAACCCCAGATCGATAAGTTGGCTCTTAAACATGCCCAATTAACAGGAGTCCTTATGAAGGAGCAGAGACTATCCCACACAAAACCAGTGGCTCCTGTCATAAAGATTTATAAAACTAAAATCAGTACCTCAGTTCTTTATGGGGCGGAGCTGTGGGGCTTTGAAGATCTAACATCCCTGACTGCAGCCCAAAACAAGTTTGTGAGAGCCTTATTATGTCTCCCATCATCGACTCCACTGATGCCTCTTTATCTTGATTTGGGCTGCAATCTAATTGAGGACTTAGCCCGATTTAGACCTGTGGCTTATTGGAGAAGGCTATGGGTTACCCCCGAACTGGCCCTGTACGCCCAAGCTCTTCTTGAAACCAGGCGGGCTGACAGCTCATGCAAGATCTCCTGGTTGAGAAGGATAAAAGATACCCTGGGTGACATGGGGATGAGCAGCTTATGGGATAATCCTGCAGGTAACTCTTTCCCTTCAAAGAAAGAGTTTAAGACAGCCTATTGGAACATGACTATGACAAAACGATTCTCATCCATAACAAATCCTACCCTGACGAGGGATTTTCTGGAGAACAAACATGAGTATTTGTACGAACGTTACTGGGATTTTATCACTGTACCAAAAGATAGGAAATTGTACCACCAGGTCAGAGTGGGTTCACTTCCCATCAAGTCCTTTACATGTAAATGGCACCCTCGGAATGAAGACATTTGTATTGTATGCCCATCACAGAAGGAAACAATAGAACATATTCTGTTTGTTTGCCCTGCCTACAAAGCCCCCCGAAACAGATGGCTCAAACCAGTCTGTTTAAATCTTGGAACTAGGTCGGGCGCGTAGGCACTAAGGATTTTAAAGTCAGATATATGTGAGTCTACAGTGATTGCCCTCGCTAAATTTCTGGGATGGATGTGGGCCATTCGTGCAAAACTGATAAGGACAATGTAGCAGTGAATATTTTTTTTTTTACTGTCTCTAGCACTCATGACCCTATAGCTGCTTTTATCCCTTACTGATTACGTACATAGATTTGCTTCCCACAACTGAATGTTTTCCAAGATGGCATATTAATAGTTTTATGTAAATCACTTTTATTCTGTTTTTATTATTCTTATTGTTAAATGTTTTATACCTGTGATTCAGTTTGTCATAAACTTTACTATATGATGGATTTTAATTGTTTATAATATGAATTTCTAGATTTTTATCAATGTATAATGTCTTTAATGATTTGACAATCGAAATAAAGACTTGATTGATTGAATAATATTTAACATGTCAAAAGAATTTACACTATTCTTTTGATTTTATGTTATGACAATTCAAACATATGTAGCAGTGAAAAATAATTACAGAAAACAGATTTTTTTTTTAATTGCACACAAAAAAAAATTAAAATCCATCAAAATCCATCCTGTTGTGGATAGGATCATTAACTATCACAATGTATTTCAAATTTAACACACAAAGCAGTAGAAGAGTGTTAAATAGGAAGATTTCAACAATTACAAACTTCTTAATAAAAGTGATGTTGAAAAACATCTTCATCTGAACATTACTTTGTAAGCGGATGCTGAAGGTTTGACAATGGGTGGATTATTTATTAAATACAGCACTACTGAAATAGATGTGGATGGTAACCTAGATTCCTGTAGAACAACAATTCAATTAAGTTCTGATGCAGTATCTGCATGTGAACGAATAGGTGTCTCACTTTGTGAAAGTCCTGTTTCAACCCATTCGCAGACTCTAGTAATTCATTAACTATGGAGGTATTTTCAAGAAAGAGTGGCTGCCTGCCCTCTATGTTGTCTATAGGATTGCAAGATTCCTTTGGATACATTTTATTTTGAGATTCTTTCATAGGTACTATCATCTGAAAATCTTTTTGACTGTCCATTATTAATGAGACATCCACGCCAAGTACAAGAAGAAAGGAATTGACTCTATCAATGTTTTCAGGACCTTACTTCGTTGACTTCATACATCTATAATTCCTGCTCATTACCATGGAGATTGAAAAGTCTATTTTTTGCAGCATGGAGAGTTTGTTGGTTAATGCAGGCCATTTGATAGTATACATAAAGTCTCATCATCCATTGAAGGCATGCATATACTCGTTTATACATGCTCATCAAAATTAGATGTACCTAAAAATTGGATAAAAAATTGAAAAAAGGACATAATTTCTTACACGCATGACAGATAAATATTTATCCTATTTAAATAAAGAGCAGCATAAGAGAATAATCATTTTAAAGAATTTGACAAATATTGTATACAATGTTATATGATAGTGTAAAATGACAAAATATCCGGTATACATGTTCCACTAGCAATTATTTAAAAATATATCCATTCCATTTGTGCAAAACAAAATTAAATGTGTGGCAAGTGTAACATCTGCAGCTTTATTTTTTACTAAGTCTTTTTTCTAGGGCATATCACTTTTCTTACGTGTAAGGGGCTTGAGTCTACAAAACCATCAAGATGTCATTAACGTGCAGAACATTTAACTGAAAAAACTTACTAAATACAATGTAGGAGCAGCACAATCTATGAACACATGTAAGTGAAGGTGCAGGTAAAATGATTAATCATCCCGAGCAACGCCATTTGATGAATGACAGGATGAGTGGGTGAACTTCAGAGTGAATAGTGAAAGGTGATGAAGCTTTGTCCTGCTCGTTTATCTTCCCCTGATTATTCATTCAATTGGGCAGCTGAGAGGCAGGTGTATTAACAACACATCTCTTTGTGCCTCTGCTGTGACATTTCCACGATGAACATAAGCCTGCTTTGAAAACATATCACTCTGTGCAAAGACTGTGTTTGAAAAACAACCTGGAATGGACACCTACAACAAACAAACCGGGTCTCCTGCTTTGCACAGTGGCTGAACATCTACTGTCTGGTAATTTATAAACAAAATTGGAAATAAATATCTCACTTGTTGTTACAGTGTTGGGTCCTCTAGGAACAAGTTGCTCGGTGATGGGCAGAGTAACTAGACTGGCTTCTGTGCAGAGAAGCCAGTCGTCTGCACAATAGCCAGTATTCCATAGGTGAGACTACTCTGTATGAGGTCTGTAGTTCCTGCTGCAAAACCTATGTACCTGACATGAAGTGCCTAGAAGGCTGACTGTCACCTGAGAGAAAGAAGGAGGCTGACTATGATGCAGGAGGATAGATTGTCCAGGACTGAGTGAGTGGCAGTACATCTTCAGTGTCTCTGTGGTGGCCAGAGGGGCAGAATGTTGGATAGGTGTAATGTGGAAAACAGGCGTCAGAGTGCCATACCACACTCTTGTGATGGTTCAAGGCAGGACTTGCGACACCACAGTATCACCATTTAATAGGCCGAATGAGGGCAGAAATTTCCTGTTGGCATCAGGTCTGTGTGAGGGCAATTCCACCAAAATGATCATCACATGCAGGTCAGCAACTGCAGAAGTTGTGACCAGCCCATACAGGGCTAGAGACACGGAGGCAGTAAAACAATTGTGCTGGGCTATATATGTGTGGTTGGTCTGAAAATGGCAAGTGTCACAAGGCCCTATTAGGATCTTCGTCGGTAAACCATCTCTCGCCAGAATGGGACAGGCTGACAAATACAAAGTCAAAAGACATTTATCATCAGTCCAGCCATGACTGAACTGTAACCCAGCACAAATGCCATAAGACTTTAGAAGACTAAATGACAGCACACCAACAATCATTGGAAAGTTTAGACGTGTTCCAATATAACAGGGGGGGGCAAGCAAAATGTGAGAGAAATGTTTTCTCATGTTAGCAACTAAGAAACAAAAAAGATTGGACTCAGATACTGTCTCAGCTTGAATTAGATTGGGCTTGTACTTCATTCATGCTACTTCTGTTTACTCCAAGAGATAGAGGCGACCCTCCAGAACTGGAGGAGAGTGGGGACTGTTAAGGCACAAGACACATTTTATCACAAGAGTCTGGGAACTTGGAGGAGATGGCACTCAAGACAGTGGAAAATACACATTTGCTCTTAACAGACTATATTTCCTAGACTTAATGCACAGCCCCAACCACTAGAGTACCAGCATAACGAGGCACACTTCCAGGTCAATAATTGTAAATCAAATATTTAAACCCCACCTGCATGGAGTTCCCTTATCTGGGAACAGCGGTTGTAGCCACGCTTCACTTTTCGCTATTGTGTGTACGCAGTTTGTTCGTCTTTGTTGTTTTCTCCTTTTTTAGGTCCCCTCAGGTCTCCAGTTCCCTTACCCTTTGTTGACAATTCCTGATTCGTTACTCTTTTGTCAGTTTATCTCCTTGTTTAGGTCTCCTCTCTCCTGCTGCCTTGTTGGCTTACATCATCATCTCTTGTGCGGGGCTTGTGTTACTCCAGCTGCTAGTAATAGCATCTTCTTCTCTGTTTGCACCGGATAAGTAATTTCCACTTATCATGTAAGGATCAGGATCTTGCATGTAACTCGGACCACGATTGATGGTTGCCATCTTGAATCCTGTTGGAAATGAGAACTCCTGTGAGGCTTCATGCGGGCAGGGTTGGGGTGCCTTTATTAAAAAAAAAAAGACACGCCCAAGAGCAACTTCAAGACAGCGTGGTTCCTGGATCAAGAGGAGCATCACAAGATCTGTTCCAGAGATATGTGCTGAATTCTGAAGGATAGATGAGCGTAAATAGAGAACACATCAAAGCTTTATCAGAACAAGGTAAAAGAGCTCTGTAGTTGGATAATAACAAATTCTTCTTGACTTGTGATCTGCAAAGTAACTTGGCGTGGGTCTTGTTGTCAAGTACCATGCCAAACCGAGTATTTCTATTCCTAATGTTGAAAGCCTGTTTAGGGAACTTTGAAAGAGTGTTTATTGGAAACCTTGAAAGAGTGTTTATTGAAATTTTTGAAAGACAGGGTAATCTTGGAACAACAGTAGGCTTTATTGACAGGACTCTTTTAAGCAAAGTGATGAGATCCAAAGCGGTCTCTTTAAAGGGCGCTCCATTGTGAGGTAACAAGGAAGATTGCTCATGACTGTAGTGTCGGTCAAATAGACATTAAAAGAGATAGGGCTTACTTACAGGTAAGGTTAATGCAACACAAGGCACAGTGTATTGATTGTCACATACCTAAATGCAGATCTGTTGACACGATTCCCTTTCTCTGTCACTAATGTTCTTTTTCCTTGCAAGCAGGTCTTTTCAAAAGCCCAATTCCTCCTTCTCGGGTGAGTCAGTATTCATTCAACTTTCTGCCACTTGTTAAATGCAGGCCTAATGGCAGACAGGAGAATTCAGTTCGCGAAGAGCACTGTCTATTCCTATTGCTGAGAAGAACCACCCAGTGATCAACCTTTTTTTCCACAGAATCTACTTTCCGCGTCATCTCTCTAAGCCCTTCCCCCAGGGACATGTCACAGTTCAAGGCTGACACTCTTTCACAGCTACTGAACCACGTGGACGGTGCTGAAGGCTTATATTCTGCTCCTGCTTAAGTATTAGGCTTTAAATTGACAGATGAACTGTTTTTTATGTTGTTTAACACCTTCGCTTTGGTATATGATATTAATGGATTCCCACTCATACAAAGTTGCAATGGTGTGGTCCAGTAGTTATAAGATGTGCCTCGACGGTTGTGAATCCACAAATAGTAGTACAAAATAGTGAACCAACATTAAACACCATATAGATAAAGGTGATCAACTGGCCGAGTTGAAAGGAGCATTTTGCTAATATTATATGAGTGTTTCTTTTCGGCGTGGGTACTGATGTGTCTCCTGGACACCCGGCGAAGCTTTCGTTCTATGCAGCTAGATAACGAAATAATAAAAAAGCAATGGAAATACACAAGAATAGCCCAAAATAAAATAACAGTCAGAAATAAAATAACATCAGCACCATTTCATAGAGCCCACATCATTTGATGAGATCCAAACTTTCAAACACATTTAAGCTGTCTATTAAATTCTTACTAGAGAAGACTCTTGCACTCGCAAGATCGGATCATCTAACCATCGGTGTAAACGAAGCCCAGTGGAAAAAGGCCAGTGCCTGGGATGCGATACTTAAAGCAATGATCTTCCGCACTATGGGCCAGATTTATCAATATTTGATGCAGCACAATGCAGCAAGACAAATTGCTGCGTCAAGTGGAGAGGGCAGATCTGGTGCATTCCTGTTGTCTCCCTGCGCAGGCGCACTATGTGCTGTCTAGTGCCAATGCATGCACCCTTGCACAGTGGTGTAAGGGTGCCTCTGTCGCAGGCAGGATTGTTTTTGTGCAGGGAGGGACTTTGCAGCTGATTCCGAGTTTGGCAGTCCGTGGGACGCCAAACCCAGGGTGGCGCAGCGGTGGTGGTGCGCAACGGCGGTCCAACTGCTGTATTATGAGTTTGTCGGTCGGACCCCCATGGGACCACCACACCTGCCGGGGATCCATAATCCCTCTGTGGTGGCACGGCAGTCTGAGACCCGCAATATGCTGGCGTTGCTGCTTCGGCACCACCAAGCATAATATGAGTTTCCTCACCACCGCAGTTTTCATGGTGGTGAGACCACCATGAAAAGTGTGGCAGTGAGGAAACTAAGTGGGCTCGACAGGGCCCCCTGTTGCCTCAGGGCCATGGGAATGCATGCAAGGGGGCACATGGTGTGCCCCCTGTATGCATGCACCCCCAGTTCCTGCGCGGCATGAACTCAACAGTCCATGCCCTTCAGAAAGTTGCTTTGGCTTTCCCATTGCAGTGCCTTTCTAAGGCTCCCCGCCTGGGACTGCCAAAGCACTGCCCGCCAGACCAGGAGAAAACTCCTAATCTGGTAGGTGGTCGGCAGACAAGTTTGGCGGTGTGGGAGCGGCGCGCTGGCATCGAGGCCCGCTCCCACACCACCAAACTCATAATCAAGCCCTTACTGTGTGGCGTCCAATCGATTAAGATTAAACAAGAAAATGGTCACTGATATCCTGCAAAAGGAAGGCATACATGACTCGAAAAATACCATGATTTGTCTTCTTGCAGGTCAGCAACTGTCTCTAGAGAAATAGCTGTGTAGGTGTATGTAAAAGAGAAATACAAAAATAAAATCCCTAAGATAACAAGAGGACAAGTCTTTTTTGTTGTTAAGAAGTACATACCATCTTATTTTCTTCCATACTAGTGAACTCAGCATCTTACTTTCGGATCCTGCATGTGACATTCCATTGGTACTTTATTACAGCAAATCTAAAAAAAAAACGAAATAATATAAAGCTAAAATGCTACAATACTAACAAATGTCTATGACATGAGCAGAAGGAGATGATGGAGGTTTCACATATGAGTAAATACCAGCATAATAACATCTTTTTTTTTTAAACATATTTTTATTGCCATTTTACGTTCAGCACCTTAGTTCACATATAGACATATTTACCCCATTTCCATACATCATAACTGCATGTGACATTTCGTAGGGCAATTTGTTTTTTTCTTGAGATAATAACAACTGATGATGTTTCGTTTCAGTGGTGCAGTGTACTGATTCATTACCCACAGGTATAGGTTACCGTTATTATCACATATGTATATATAATTACATATTTGTGTCCCATATTCATCGGGTTCTTTTACCTAAGGGCCAGCTGGCCCCAGACCAGGGCTCTACAATGCCTTCTGTGTACGAGAACTAAGCGTTAAAACCAAACTTTAAAGTAAATTTATGCAGGAGAGTAGTATACAAGAGTATCTAACACTACACATTCAGGGTTGTCTGCTAGTATGTAGCTGTTGGAAGCATAACAACATTCAATAAAAAAAAAAAACTTTATTCGGTCTAAGAGCAATAGACCATAAAAGTACATAAAAATATTGCACATAACTATAGGCACACATCAGTATTTAAAATAATTATAAAATAAAAACTATTAAAAGTACTCAGAGAACTCTTAAAGTTCAAGACAAGTGCAACAGGTATTACATCAGATATTAGTGCTTAAATGAGCAACATGGCCATAAAAATACATAGAAATATTGTACATAGCTGTAATCACACATACAAGGATAAAATAAGCAGAAGTTAAAAAACTATTTGACAAGATGCATAGTGGAATTTTGCAATTCAAAAGTGACTTGCCAGGTAATACATCCGACGTCCAAAGTTGAAATGAAAACATGAAATGTACTACGAAATTAGATTGCAATGCCCGATTAAAGAGTAGGGGATAGAAATTACGAATAAAGAAGCAAAAAGGTGGGATGAGGAGAGAACAAAAACCTCAGACAGGGTCCGCATTGCGCTCCTACCTTCCCACATTAGTTGACCCAACGCATCTACCATGTTCTGTGTACTGTGCCACACTGTAGATAATATTCTGTCAGACTAGCTCGAAATAGTTCGTCTGGCCCGAAGTGCTGCTTTAAGAAAGGCACAGACAGAAAAAACAATTTCAGGTGAGCACAAAGATTGTAAATGGAGGAGAGCAGGTCTGCAGCGACGAAGGCCTATCCTCCTTAATAATGGTATCAGAAAGTGCTGTCGTGCTAAACTGTGTGAATTGCAAAAGAACATAAAATGCACAAATGATTGAGCAGAATGGTTATCACAGGGGCAGCAGGAAGCTGTGTTCCCCTCTGGATCTAAATATTGTTTAAAAAAGAGAGACCAGTAGATTGTCCCAGCTCTAAAACGAAAAAGCAAAGACCGCTCCCATGTGGTCAACTCCAGAGTCAAATACAGAGGGGAATCGTCAAAGTAAAGTAGACTGTAATATTGCAGCACCGAGGGTTTAGATAACTCGGATTTCAGCCTAATATGTGCTCGGTGGGCAATAAATAATGTTTTCACCTCCTTCTTGGCGTTATTGGGGATACGGCTTGGTTCAGAGAACCACCAGGGTATGCCGAGGGAGACAAAAGTGTCTTGTAGATAGCTCAGCTATGGTATAGAGCTAACCTTGTCCAACGTCAAGCAGTCGGATATAATGTCCTTACAGAGTTTGGCGGCTGGGTTCGACAATATGCTGATCCATAGTAAAAGCTGCGCCATCTGAATCGTATCCTCGATAAAACCCTGGTTTAGCTCTAAATGGGTGGTAAGGCTGGGGGTGGATGGCGGTGTACTTAATATCCTTCGCAAAAAACATTTTCCTCTGCCTGAATAGAACTGCACTTACTAAAACCCCATACTCCTGCTCCATAAATAGCCACACTAATACTTTGGGAGTTATAAACTTTCAGAGGAGGAGACAATGTCCCCCTGATTTGTGGTGTAATAAGGTTGCTTACTGTGCCCGCGGTTTTGCTTAACTTAACACAAGCCTGAGCGCAAGTAACAAAAATTCTCGACGGACGTCAAGACATGCTCATTGATGCTGATTTTATTTGGCCTTAGTTTGCTTGGGCCACAGGACATAATGTGCGACTTGGAATAATTAGTGTTGAGGTTCAGTTTGTGCATAAAGGAAGCAAAACAGTCGACCTGATGTCTCAGGGCTTTTGGGGTAAGGGCTAACAATACAATATCGTCTGCGTATAGTAGAGCGGGAATTGGGGAGTCTGCAATTCTGGGTATATCTGTGTGGGAAGAGGATAAGTGTGCTGTTAAACAGTTAATATATCAAATAAATAATAAAGGTGCCAATATACAACCCTGCCTCACCCCACTCTTTAAGGGAAATTCTGAAGAAAGCTCCCCAAGCGAAGTAAGACAGATCCATGCAGAGAGATCCGAGTGCAGACAGTATAAAAAATTAACCAGAGGGGGGTCCACGCCTTGGTCCAGCAACATTAGCCAAAGTTTGGTTCTGTTTACTGAATCAAAGGCAGTGGATAAATCCATAAAAGCTAAGTATATGGGGGAGCACTTGGCTTAGTGTATTTAGAGATTGTCAGAGCCAGATTCAGACATTGTTCATTGGTGCCTAGTTTAGGCCGAAACCCATATTGAAAAGGGGAGAGTATATCCTTATTAGCTGCCCAATCGACCAGGTGGTCGTAGATGACTCTGCCAATGATTTTAATCGTGCCACCAAGAGCAAAATTGGACAATAGCACTTGAGCGATGATCGATCTCCCCTCTTGAATATGGGGACTATTGTTGCAGTAGACCATGAGGGCGGGATAGAAAAAGATAGGGAAATTTTAAAAGTATTAGTGATAAGAGGGCCCCAGATTTCGGGCATGGATTTCAGCAAGTCCATCGGTACCCCGTCTGGGCCGGGGGCTTTCCCTCTCTTACTATACAGAATGGCTGACTTAACTTCCTCCAAAGTTAGCAAAAGTGGGGGAGAATTCTGCAGTGTGATGTGGAGAGCAGCGGACATAATTGGATCTTCCTCAGTGTGATAAATAGAGGCAAAATGGGTAACCCAGTCCACCCCGGAATTGTTATTTTGGAGAGGGGGATTGATGGGAGAATTCCTGGACCGTATTAATTTTACTGCATCTCAGAAGTATTTACTATTCTTTCCCTGGGATACAAGTTCCAGAAGTTCCCAATCTTGGTTGTATACTTCTCTCTTCCTGGTTGCGAGGGTAGTTTTGTACTCAATGCGTGCCAGGGAGATGTCTATCTTATTCCTGGGGCATGCAGTTAGGGCTTTCCTCAGCCTCCTATTTGCCAGTGAAGAAGCTCCATCGAACCACCTTGGGTTCGTATTTGGGATACGAACGGGCTTAAGCATAGAGTCCTTGATTGCATGCATTAGCCACTTATAGTGATGGGCAATAGAGTCCAGTACATTCTCCCCTAAACAGCGGAGGAATTTATTTAAATGTAACTTAAGTAGAACTGTGAGTGACTCTTTAGGGTTATGCATACACCAAACTAGGAGGAGGCCATCCGCGGAGTGTTGCGTAATGGAGGCTAAATTATTGTTGCATTCCAGCCCTTTAATTGGTAAAAGCATGGAGGCACTTAAGGCATTATGATCACCCCAGTCTATAGGCAGAATCTCACTTTTGGAGAACCAAGATAAAAAGTCTGGGCTGAGAAACATATAATCTATGAGGGAATCTCTCCTGCCCCTTCTAAAGGATGTCCGCGTATTGCATGCTCTCCCAAGAGTTTCAAATAAATCGTCCAAACCATGAGCCGTAAGATATCTAGAAAGTTCAACACCCCTAGCATTTTGCAAAACACAATGCCTATTTGTGTCCGAAACTTGTGGCCTGTGGCTCCCCTTGATCTTAGCATTAAAACAGTAAACTGTGGACCATAATGGAGACCATGGAAGTGAATGCTCCGATAACCATAGTTATAAGGCAACTATATATGGTAGCAACGTCAAGTGTCCGATACGGGAAGCAAGGGGAATGCTAAAAATCTTTGAAAATTGAAAAAAGGTGTAAGACAAGGTTGTATCCTTACCCCATTTTTATTCGCTCTCTCTGATAACAAGCTAGAAAAAGTACTGGAGGAGAACGTAAAAGACACCCCATACGTTGGGTCACTTCCCCTTCCTATTCTTCTCTATGCAGACGACGCACTGCTACTGGCCAGAACGCCTCTGGCTCTGCAGAGTCTCATAGAAAAGTAGACTTAGGTAAAACCCACCCTCATATCCCTGGGTCTATGCAAACTTTACAATACCCCCTATGTCAAGTGGTAGCTTTCCAAAGGCTAAGCTTAAAGAAATCATTTGGCTAAGGCAACAAGCGATAGATGGGCTATAAACAAAGATAAAAGCACAATAGTCTTGTATCAGTGTTTATTTCCTGCGACGGACGGTGCACTTTCCTATTTGTCCTTTGTAGAGCACTGGTTTATTCTGTCAAGATTCTGCCTAAATTACATTCCACTCATGATGGGCTAGCCTGTAAATTCTTACACAATTAATCAGTTGTTCCACTGCCCATGCGATGGAAAGTGCACATAGTCAAACCTGCTTATTTTGTTTTTTTGTTCCCTGTATACCCGGCAGAGAAAAAAGTTTATCGTTCCCCTACTACGCAAATATAACTTTAGACAGTGTTTGCCAGCTTTATTCTTTATCCAACAATTGGAAAATCCTTTTGTGTGCTATATGCTCACATCCTTTTTATGGGCAGCTCTGAAAAACCGACCTGTACCCCACGTGATGTGAATTTGATCGGGACATGGTCCATCCAAAGGAAAATGTTACCGCTTAGTCTGTGATCTGTAACACATATTTAGAAAAAAGCATATGGAATAGCTGTTTGTATCATTGACCATACACCAGCATGTCATGTGCTTTCATTATTGTTGCACAGGGGGAAGGTCTTGGAATTGTGTTAATTACCTACAGTTGCAGAGTCAACAATTATGGATTTTTAATCTATCTGATTATAAATTTATAATTCTTTATGGGTTTTTTAGTATTATAGAATGATGATTTTAAAAGGTTATGTTTGTTTGTTTTTATATATTTATATTTAGTAGATGCTTGTGATAATTTGTAGAGATGAGTTTTTATATCGATGAATTAAATGTTGGATTACAGGGGCAATGTGAAGGATACTTAGACATTGTATAGATGCTGAGTTAAAAGTTACGGTTTCTAATTATTTTTAGTTAACTAAAAACTTACAATTCAAGTACCGTTTTTAGCCATACAGATATCTGCATCAAATGATCCTTTTACTGTTTCTATGTATTTTTATGCATTTTAACTGATACGAAATAAAGTTTTCTGATGATGATGATGATGATGTGTAGATTAGCCTGTTGTTGGGAAAGGTATTTTACTGGGCCAAGATATTGAGGTTCATATATGCAGACTCTTTTGAGAACTACAAGGGTACAGTCAAAAGCTAAAGCCTTTTTACGGGCATGCATCAAATTGGCTATACCAAATCACTGGGGTTGCAAAGCAGTTTAGAGGGGATGCAAATGGACAGCTGTGCATCCTCTGTGATTTAAACAACCTCTTACTACTATGCCTTTAGAAAGGAGTAAATGACAACAGTTTAGCGCTTCACTGTGACCAGCTTCTGCTGTCGTAAGGACTTTGGTACATTGCCCCAAGGTTTTTAAAACTCCTTTTCTATATTTCAAGTGGCTTCCTCAGTGCCTGCCATATAACTGACAGTGACGCCACAATCATGGTGATGTCACAGAGGTTAAAGCTCATGCCCTCTAGCTCAGATCCCTTCCTTCGAAATTTGGAAGTTGTCTCCCCTGCCCTGTTTTTACCAAATGTTGCCAATCTTCATCATTAAAGAGTGTTCCTGAATCC